>OX336890.1:26728723-27928723 GCA_946959425.1 Argyrosomus regius | reverse complement strand
GCTCCTTCTTATATGTTGAGAGTAGCAGTCTGTTGCTGAATGGGTTGTTTAAGGCCTCCACAGTCTCATGCAGGGGGTGAGAGGAGTTGTTCATGATGGATGTCAACGCCACCACCTTCTCATTTAAGATGGTCTGAGGCAAAGTGGAAAACTGTCAAGTGGTCTGAAGAGTCCACATTTGAAATTCTGTTTGGAAATCATGGACACCGGATCTAACTTCCTCCTCTCCCCCACTTCCTCTATGGAGTCTAGAGGACAGTCAAGGACAGAGCTGGACCTCTTGACCAGTTTGTTGAGTCTTTTCCTGTCCTTCTCTGTGCTTCCCCGTCCCCTAGCAGACGACTGCATAGAATATTTCACTTTGACTTTGGCCTCAATGTACAGGATCTGTGTTGTCTGGCCAGTCCAGTTTATCGTTGAGCTGAACACCCAGGTATTTGTATGCTCCCACCATCTCAATAGCCAACCACTGGATGTTGTTACAATGCAATTACAATGCTACACAACAATTCCTACATGTCAGTTGACACTAATATTCATTTGGAGTCATGTTTCTGGTCACCTGCTCTGTCTCCCCTCCACCAACTCCCAAGTTAAATATCTGTCTGTTTGGCTGCTCTGCTATATTCATTAGCGAGTCGTTGATTTGAGCCTTGGCATGTAGTGAACAGTGTAGTGGTTTTTTTTTGAGCCTCAAGCTCAAAGAGATTAAAGTGTACAGTAAAAAAGACATTCCAATATTCAGAGTCAAAATTGATTAGTGCAGAAAATGATTCTGGAAGTAAAATATTTGCATATTGAAGTAAATTCAAGAGAGTAATTGGGAATATGCCACAAGAATTCTATACCTCGAGAACTGCATCTTAAAGGACATTTTTTCAAGTCGGCTTTAAGTCCCTACATGTACATCCAGACAGAGTTTGCTTGAATTGTTATACCCAAGGAGAGCGATACTGTGAATCAGCTGGTCATCAGTGGCTTTACTCGATCAAACAAATGAAGCTGTTAGGAAAAAATTGAATAAACTGTTAGAATAAAATAAAAAACTACACTCAAAAAAATATTTATGCCACTTATGCATTTCAGTTGAATCGAAAATTTCCATCCATTTGAATTACACAGGTTTAATATAAATTAGTTATCAAACTTAATGTGAAGCAAGTAATAAGATTTATGTAATAGTACCAATAAACTCAAAATGACTGCATTCATTTTCGCTGTTGGGTTTGGGCAAACAAATTGGCTTTATTAATTATTAGTATGGAATACATAAACCTGGTTACTACTACACTACTGTGTGGTGGAAGCATGTTGAGTTTATTAGTACTATTACATAATTATGTAATAATCATAATTAATACTTGCTTCACATTAAGTTTGTTAGTTAATTTATATTAAAACTTTGTAATTCAAATGGATGAAAATTTTTTATCCAATTGAAATACGTAAGACATAAAAAATGTTTTTGAGTGTACAAAACACTCTTGAACATTTGAAACACTTGAACATTAAATACCCCAACCCCCCCCCCCCCCCCCACACACACACACACATGTACGTATCAGTGGAGTCAGACGTTACATGTGACTCCCTTTGACAGCAGCTGCTCATAAACTAATAAACTAATGCCACTTGTCCTGTTTAGGGGACTAAGCTAACACAGATACTGCTAACAACAAAGTACACAATGCATAATGTTACATGAAACATAATATTAAATATTAATATTTCAGTATTAAAGTCACTGATCTACAATGATCATCTACTGATGCTTGTATGATGAGATAATGAGGAGGAAGAAGTTCAGTCAACTGCTGTCTGTCTCTGTGATCCTGCAAAAGTATTTTGTATAGAGCCTATAATTATCCACATGTTCAGACACAATTTGTTGCAATTAAAAAAAAAGGTGTATTTCCCTTGTTTGACTTATTATGTCTTTAAAAAATGAATAAAAAATTACTTTATATCATTCTCAACCAATACCTGACATCTTGCATCAACATTAAAAAAATACCAAAATATTAAATCTTGTATCTGTTGATCTGAAGACGTTCCTCCTGCTATCCTGGGAGCTGGTGGCCAACTGTTTAATAGAGATCGAATGAAGTCGATATGATTTGGCAAGAGCAGCGGTAACCGGAGCAGTCACAGTTGGTCACAAGCATAGGCTGCCTGTCTATTGCATCGACACCGGATACAGGACAGGACAGCTTTTGTGCAGGCCTGGGTTGATGCTGCTACAGCTCACTTGAAGAGGATTGACAGCAGGACAGAAACTCTCTCCTGGCCTGTCCCGTCTCACTTCAGCAGATGAACACAACCTGATAGGGTTCAGAAAACACTTTGAGGGGGTGCCTGATATCAGCCAGCCAGCCGCTCAGTCGACAGCAAGCGAGCCGAGATCCTGTTGACATGAGTCTTCCATATTTTCCTGGGGTGCATACACAGCACTTCATGCATAACACTCATACACACACAGATAGTTCTGGGGCTCAGAAACGGCTAGGTATCATCATCATCAAAAACATCTTCAGACAGTATTAACTAAAACAAATGATCACACAGTGGAGCCCACATTTGTGCCAAGTAGAATTTAGACTTAGGAAATAAGGGTAATTCTCTGAAGGTCAGGAGTGGGTGACTGCTACAACCTGTCAGGCAAAGCTCAAGTGACAGTAGCCTTGATCACTTGTCCACTTGTACCAATAATATTATCAGTGGCAAAGTGAATTACACAAACTGTCTACGTCAGGTCAGGACTGGAGGCCAGTGGCTGAAGCCAGTGGAGCCAGGGAAACAGAAGGCTGGTGAGACTCAGCAAATGGAGATTGCCGCGGCACGAGAACTGGTTTTGGCTGGACCACTGACTAGGAATCAGGAACAGATGGAGCAGGTATTAGCCGGATTGCCGACTGGAGAACCATGACCTGATGTTGGCCGGACTGCTGACTGGGAAAGAGGAACAGGTGTCAGCTTGGCTACTGGCTAGAACAAAGACAACAGAGAAAGTGGAAAACCAAGACGTAATGATGGCCAGACCACCAACTGTGAAAAAAGAACAGGTGTCGCTGGACCTGAAGAACTCGAAGTTGACTGGGACCCCCGACATAAGAACAGACTTCATGTAAGTGGGCACTAGCAGGCTGGGCCTGAAAACTGGAGACGTGGGACTGAAGCTTGTATGTGCTGAGGAAGTCCATGGCCCACACAGGTATAGAGCTCCTCAGCCAAGACTCTTGTGTGCAAGACAAACTGCGGCTCCATGACAGTTGTTCCTGAAGTTCATGAAAAGAATCTTCATGTGCTGGGTTCATATCTGGCTGGATCACACTCTCACAGTTTAGTAAGTAACCCAAATGCAGACACTGGACAGGCAGGTAGAGTCAAACAAGTTTGTTGTTGAAAATACCTGCAAGAAGAGAGAAATGTGGCAGGCTGACATGAGGCAGAGGAAATCCAGGCGGAGGCTGGGCAGAGGGAATCCAAGAGATGAGAGCTGGCTGATGGGCTTGGTGAATGATGAGATGGGCAGGCAGGCAGATAATCCCGAGGCAGGGAGGCAAACAAACTGACAGAGCTGGTATAAAAGTTAACTCGTTTCTGAACATGATGTGTAGCACAAAAACAAACTGAGTGCAAGGAGAGCCAAGCAGAGTGTGGAAGGAAGACCACACACACACACACACACACACACACACACACACACAGATACAGATACACAGACGCAAACACACAGACACAGACACACAGACACAGATACACAGACACAGATGCATAGACACAGACACAGATACATAGACACAGACACACAGACACAGACACACAGACACAGACACAGACACACAGACACAGATACATAGACACAGACACACAGACACACAGACACAGATACATAGACACAGATACATAGACACAGACACAGATACATAGACACAGACACACAGACACAGACACAGACACACAGACACACAGACACACAGACACAGATACACAGACACAGATACATAGACACAGACACACAGACACACAGACACAGGTACATAGACACAGACACAGATACATAGACACAGACACACAGACACAGACACACAGACACAGATACACAGACACAGATACATAGACACAGACACACAGACACAGATACACAGACACAGATACATAGACACAGACACAGATACACAGACACACAGACACACAGAGCACACACACACACACACACACACACACACACACACACACACACACACACACACACAGACAGGGGAAAACAGGGGACTTGGTGCAAGAGGGAAACAAGGAAAAACACTGATGACAAAAAAACCCAAAAAAATCATTATTAGTCATTATTATGTTCCCAGACTGTGGACATTCTTGTGTTTAAGATGTGGTTACACATATTTACACTCTTATTTGTGAGGAACAGTATTTTCACCAGCAATTAGATTAATTAAACAATTATGAGCCTAAGTGAAAAGCAAACCCTCAGGTGCTCTCCAAGACTCACTTTGTCAGTTACCACATGGTTTGTAAAGTGATCTGTCTGCTTTTGTCCTGGCAGCTGTACTCCTACAGAATATCCTGTAGTTTATGGTTTATTTTCCCAAATGGTAATGGTACATGGACTGTACTGATATAACACCTTTCTAGTCTTCTGACCACTCAAAGCACTTTTACACTACATATCTCATTCACCCATTCACACACATTCATACACTGATGGCACAGCCTTCAGGAGCAATTTGGGGTTCAGTATCTTGCCCAAGGACATTTCGACATGCAGACTGGAGGAGCTGGGGATCGAACCGATGATCATCTGATTGGCGGATGACCGACTCTAACTCTTCCTGAGCCACAGCCATGTGCACAGATGTGCATGTAATGATGATCCAGGATAAACTTCCATCACTCCTCTGCAACGCAATGCTCATCAATGGAAGAAGAAAGAGTGACATTTCACTCTTGCAATCATGAGTGTAACATTTAACGCTTGAGTCAAATTATATATATTATATAACACCTGTTATATATGTGATCATTAAACTGCAGCGATGCAATGACTCTTTGCATTGAGTTTGTTTGTCTTTATGTTGCTAATGCACATATCTATTTTTCCTGTCTCAGGTTCCCACGAAATACATGCTCATCAAAACCCTGAAAATACATGTAGAAATAATTCACAGTTGTGCTGTGTACAGTTTATAGAAGACCAATGCCTGCGAACAAGTCTTTCTCTTCCTTAACTGCATTTTGAACAAGTTGAAGGCAGGTAAGTTGACTTTGGACTCAGTCAGAAGCAGACTGGTAAGCTATATGGGTGAGTATACAGTTGAGGTGGTTTGATCAGTTTGTCAGGATGACCCCTAAGGGCCTCTCTATGGATGTAGCCCCATGGAGAGCCTAGTAAGGCCTCTGGGTCCCCCGAGAGGAGCTGGAGGACATGGCTGGGTGAAGGCCATCTAGGCTACTCTGCTGTCTCTGTAAGCCACACCTGAATAATCTTCAGAACACATTTAAATTGTTATTCTGCCATGACAGCAGTAGCAGCTCATCTTGAAGGTGTTTTCTGAATTCAAAATGAATTTCAAAGACAGAGAATTGCAAAATAAGCAGACAAATTCCATTTGTTTTCACAAAGTGCACAAGTTGAAAATGTTATAACTAGGGAAGTTCAACTCGAGAACAAACAAGACAAGAAGGAGAGAAATAACAGAGAGAGGTTCCTGGTGAATTTTGATCTCAGTCACTTTGTGAACTGACAATATAAAGACACACACAGCTGTAAAACTACAGGCTGTATGTTGGCTGTCTGGGTTGGATTGCTAAAATATTAAAGTAGTCAAATTGACTTGAAAGATTTCCATTTCAAAGGAATTGAAATGGGATTATTTTATTATTTTTCTTGACGCAGGAAGTTTTCCTCCACCGTTTTTTGAACATCAATTTACTGTACATGATTTTTTTTCTTCGGTCATTTACAGTGCTTTGAGTTTCACTTAAAACAGTTGTGTCCTTGAAAATTGTTACTGATGCAGATGATTTATTTTTAGGTCACACAAGTCACCCTGTCATTTAACTGAATAGAAACATCTCATCAATTTAAGGGTTTCATAAAACTGTATGGAACAATCTGAAACTCACTAACTCAAACTGTTCAATATATAAATGTTCACATTTTCAAAATGTCCTTTTTGAATTATTTTCCATAAAAGCTTATCTTTAATGCCAGAAGGACTTTAATCTGTGTAGGTGTCTTGTTTTTTTTCTTCTTTTTCTTCATCTATCTTGCGTGGGAACAGCTTTTCAGATATTCCCTTCATGTTAGTTAGTTATTTCATCAGGCCATCACTCACCAGCTTTTGGATGCAAATTGAAATTCCAGCAGCACAGACCCAAATCGAACAGAGAGCCAAATGAGACAGAGATGACATGCAGCAAAAATGTGACCCACTTATCTCTCTGGGAAAAACATAAAACACTGTGACTCAGGAATGTGGAGATACTTTATATTTATCTGCACTCCATCAGTCCACACACACACACACACACACACACACACACACACACACACACACACACACACTGTCATTAGAGGATTCCAGCTGTACTGACCACCCAGCTGGCAGATCAATATGCTGGCTGCCTGTGGCTCTCAGCACATAATAGTTTCATCAGCTGAGGCTGCAGTCAGTGCTGATAGAAGAACAGTAACTACAAGCTCAGTATAACATTTAACCAGACAAAGCCTCACTGCTTTCTACTGAACCCCAAATACAGTAGATAAGGTGAGGACTAAAGAATCCTGATTTGGCCAGATCACCTGGAGCCAAATAGATGCATGTACTAAATGAAATTATAGCTAAAGGAGGTGTCATCCTTTTCTTTCTTTTTGCTTGATATTTGTGAAGACAAGGGGCAACTTTGGTCCAACACCCACTGAAAACATGCTTGACTTTGTGCAGTGAATAGGGCCACAGTTCCTACTTTGGTTATACAAGGACCAGATGGCTCGTAGCATGGCCACATGCCTTCTTATGATCGCGTCCCTCAGGAAACCTTGTTGGAAGAAGCCTCTGTAGACTGGATGGTCAAATGAATCCGAGTTGTTAAGTGCTTTGCCAAATCTCCTGCTTTCCTGCTTTTAAAGTAAAAGTAACATTACCACGGTGAGAAATAGTATAGTGACATGCCAAGATGGGATAGACTAATGAGTTGAGTCAATGAATCTTTGATTAAGTCAGGAAGTCAGGAGTTTAGGAGTCTCCCTGATGTGCACTTGTCGATGAATGAGAAAACACGGCCTAGCTAACACACACACGCACGCACACACACACACACACACACACACACACATATGGGGGGCATTTTATGCCAACACACTACACTAAAAACGCGTGTACAGCGCCTGTGCAATGACATCAAACCTCTAACGTGCGCGTGTAAATTCCATTCACTTTCAATGGACAGACGGGCGTCACACAGACGCTGCACACGCGTTGTTGTGAATACGCCTACGTGACGGGTGCGTGACGGGTGAACTACGCCTCAAATACGTGACATGAAGACCACGCATGACTGTTAAGTACAATTCTACATGAGCGTACAGACACACACTGTGTAGTGTTTGTGGAAATCAAATAGCGAGGGGTCATTCGTGCCGTGCCAGCACACTATACTAAAGCGCCTTAACCGCGTCGCCTATGCCTGCATAAAGACTGAAAAATACGCATCCAATACGCGTGCGTACAGGCAAGTACACCAAATAATGAAGGGTGACGGGTGATAAGTGTCATGCCACGTGCGAACGCAGCGGACGCCTGTGCGCACGCTCGTCTCAATGTACAAATAATTATTTACTTTATGATGACGAATTTTGACATTAACAGCTGCTGCGCTTCACAATTCAAGCAGTCCATGTATTACCAAGAGAGACCGATGTGACAGTTTAGGCTATTTCGGTTTTTCGATTTTGATTCAGACAACAAAAAAACGGAAAAACCGGTCTGTTTATTGTTTTTTGTTCAAAATGTAAAAAAGGCAAGGGTGAAAGGGAGAACTAAAATAATTTCAGCTACTTAAAAATAAAACTATCCTGACAGTTCTGATGGGGCCTGGGATTCATCTATAAGTTATGCTTTCTTCTAAACAATCCCGTATGAACCTGAGACTATGTGTAACAGCTGATCTGTGTAGATATGCTGCAGAACATAGAAGATGAATAACTGTCAGGTCCTGATGATCCAGTGTACCTCGTACGTAAATGCGCACAGCCTCTTCCTCAGTTTCGCGCCTGAGCAATGGTACAGTCCCTGATATACCTCAACATCCCGTTATAGGCGTTCACACGCTATAGGCGTTAACGCGTGTGTCACTATTGTACTAAAGCCAACGCTTCAGACGCCTTAACGTGTGCACGTGTGACTGAAATAGCCTAAACTGTCACATCGGTCTCTCTTGGTAATACATGAACTGCTTGAATTTTGAAGCGCAGCAGCTGTTAAACTCAAAATTCGTCATCATAAAGTAAATAATTATTTGTACATTGAGACGAGCGTGCGCACAGGCGTCCGCTGCGTTCGCACGTGGCATGAGACTTATCACCCGTCACTCTTCATTATTTGGTGTACTCGTAATACGCGTGCCTGTACGCACGCATATCGGATGCGTATTTTTCAGTCTTTATGCAGGCGTAGGCGACGCGGTTAAGGCGTTTTAGTGTAGTGTGCTGGCATAAAATGCCCCCCATACACACACACACACACACACACACACACACAGGCTTCAAGCAAAACATAAAAAAGGGTGAAATGGTAAT
Organism: Argyrosomus regius; assembly: GCA_946959425.1. Taxonomy (NCBI): domain Eukaryota; kingdom Metazoa; phylum Chordata; class Actinopteri; family Sciaenidae; genus Argyrosomus; species Argyrosomus regius. The sequence continues at coordinate 27,919,911 of OX336890.1, read as the reverse complement.
TAAAAATAGATGGCTTAGTTTATAGGAGTTCCAGCAAATTTGCATACATTACTCAACACACCGAGGGCAATCACATGTACAGGCAACTTGGACTTTTAAATCCTAACCAATTTTCTGAGTCAGAGTAATTCTGCTCAGACTTTGGTCTTATAAAGTTTCTCAGTCAGGGTCCATTATGCTCTTTGTCACTCCCTTTGTGTTTATATGGAGTTGGAAGATTGTAACATGAATGAATAAGCAGGATACGCAGAGCAGGAAAACAAAGGGATTCCCTGTACAACAGCAGCCAGCACACCACACCACTACCCTGTGATGACAGAGAGCAAACTATCTCTGTCACTGATCTAATAAGGTGAGCTACCTGAAAACCTAGCAGAACTGAATACCAGGGTGAGGATGGGCAGGAGTTCAAAGAAGCTGATGTGGAAGGAGATGGCTGCCAAGCTGTTTAATAACTTGAAACAGATTTTAGAGCCAAAAATGGGCACCCCTGAAGAAGCTTATAAAAAATAAAAGACAATGACTGTTATACAGCAAAGCGGCAATGTGTTTTTAATATGGCCTTCAGAGAGAACCCAGCCTCACGGCCCCCATCACTCTGTGGGACCTGAACATCAGCTCCCTTACCAAGAAAACACAACAGATGTACTTCCTGTATGGTTATATGTGATCATTAACCCTCATGCATCAGTTTAATTTAGTAAGTCATTAGGGACAAAAATGTCCACTTCCAAAGAACAGCTTGATGTCACTGTTGTTATTTATGAAAAAAAAACACAAACAATGAGTTAGTTCCCATCTTTTTTCATAGAGAACATCAAGTAACCAAACTGCCATTTAAAGGGTTAAAATCATCAAAAGGATTGAATGTTTGGTTTTTATAGCAGTTCTTTGGAAGTGGACATGTTTGTAAGAAGGTAGTGCATTTTTATCCCACAGTGTTCTATTTATCTATTAGAAAAATTTAAATCTGAATTCCAAAATTTGTGAAAAGAGAGACTTTGTTATATAAAAAAATGTGCCATGTGCACTAACACAGCCAAATTGATGGCCAGATATAAAGAGGAAAAATTTGCCCAAATGGACAAAAATGTCTGTAGTGACGCACAAGGGTTAACACACTGTGGTAATTACTACTGAAGGATTGGAAGTTGAGAATAATTAGTTGGTAATATCGACTAACGACTTGAACCAATCATGCACATACAAACTGCAACAGCTCCATTCACATCTGCTCGGGAACATTTGTTACATGTTGCTCCATCATTTCACATTTCCTGTCATCTCTCATCTACCAAACTACAAAAAACATATTTATATACTCTGTCATAATGTCCACCTAATGGCATTAATGATGACAGTGTGTCATTCATGTTATTACTTACACCTGCACATTTCCCCTGTGAAGAACAACACACACTGACAGGTCTAATACAGTTACTGTATTCATTTTAACATATCAAAGGCCTCTGTTTATATATTACAGCTTTATTGGGATGAACAGGAACACATTCAGCATTCCAAACAGTAGAAGCGTACAGAGAACGGCATAGAACAGCTGTCTTTGCAATTATTGTTTTTTGATGCCATAATTAGAAGCATGGCTGTTCTTGGCTTCCATTGATGGAATAATTCCAGCCCCACTTTGTGGTTCAGGCTGATAAGACATCTACTATATAACTCTATTTTATATTAACAAATACATTTGTCACATATTAATGAATTCATTTATTAGTATTACTGTTCCCCATCCCTACCTGCCCTCTGTCTCAGCAGGAGGACTTTTAGCAGCTGTTCTGGAGCATTCAGTCAGTTTGTTTCAATACATCACAGGTGGTATAATACTGAAACTGAGAGGAATTATATAAAACTGAACTTCATGTGCAAAATTGATATAAATGTAAATGCAGATCTCTTTTCAGTTCTTTCAGATGAAACAAACAGAATATTTTACCATTAAGAGTCATCACCAAACACTTTCCTGTAGAGGTGCAGATAATGAAGCAACAAGCAGTTGCTGATTAAACATGAGAAACTAAGACCATATGCTTTTTGTCATGTGTGTTATCTTTGATAAGGAGGTGATTTACTTTACAGACTTTCCTGTGTATACCTACACTGCACACACACATTCCTGCTTTCCTGTGATATTCACTCCTGTAAGCTCGCAGTCAGCTACAGGAATGTTTAAGGAGAATATGTTTCAGCCTCAAAAGATTATGAGGCAAAGAATATTTTATTAATGTGCCATTAAAAATGTATTTATGTTCATTATTTCCTCTGATAACTTTCATCCACTTTGCATGTAGAGAGATGATTTCATTTCCTCCAATAAGAGGAATTAGTGGCTCGATGCAATAAGAGCAAAATATTCTTCAGAGATGGCAGAATTAGGGCCAGAGAACTGTTTCACTGATCAGTGTAAAGAGCTTTAAAAGACTCAACAGTTAGGCCATTAAAAATGTCTTCAATCATGACTTGTCTCTGTAATATTAGGGTATATACATCCCACCCACCTGCTATTTGCACTACACTGCACTACCTCACTTTATAAAAAAATTATACTTTAATACTTTTATACTGTTTATACTGTTGTATATTTATATTGTATTTATGTGCCTTCTTGCACCGTGGGTCCGAGAGGACTGAAATTTCATCTGTGCTGTATGTAATGCATATTAGCATACTTGACAATAAAGCTGATTTTGACTTTGACTAGAGACAAACTGGTCAAGAGAACCAGCTCTGTTCTGGACTGCCCCTAGACTCCATAGAGGAAGTGGGGGAGAGGAGGATCTGGTGTCCATGATTTCCAAACAGAATTTCAAATGTGGACTCATCAGACCACAGGACAGTTTTCCACTTTGCCTCAGACTGTCTTAAATGAGCTCGGGTCCACAGGAGGTGGTGGCATTTCCGCTTTGCATGTTAGTTTTTCAGATGATGAACTGTGTTCACAGACGAGTGTTCCTCAGCCCATGCAGTGATGTCCACGACACAATCCTGTCTGCATCATGGCCATCCAATGTTGGTTTTCAGGCTTGTCTCTTGAGATTTCTTCTGATTCTCTGAATCTTTTCATGATATCATGAACTGTAGATGATGAAATCCACATTTTTTTAAAATTATTATTCAAAATGTGCATACCATTTTCCAAAAACAATCAAAATTCAAAGTTGTCTTTGTGCTATTTTCAATTAAATATGGGTTTCAATGTTTTGAAAAAAAAATGGTCACATTTTGTTTCTATTTGCATTTTACACAGGGTGCCAATACTTTTGGAATCAGGGTTGTACTAAAACATTGATTACAGATGTTATAATAATACTGCTGAGACATAGACACAACTGTAATTATTGTAAACAACAAGGTAGAAAACAACATAATAAAATCAGAGGTTGTGTAGTTGCAAGTGTCTTTTATTCTTTTCTCAGACACAATAGAGCACATAACCCAGAGCACAAGGGGACTAGAGGGTGTATGAGAGGTGGACCTGTGACGGAGGAGAAATGACTGATCCAAAGCAACGTTTGGACAGAAATCTTATCACTCAGACTGTACAGCTATTCAATGGATTTTTTTTTTTTTAACTTGCTATAACAAATTATTCGTGCACTTTTTATTGGCAATATTAAAAAACACATTTTTATAAATAGTTGTGAATGTCAGCGGCGGTGGTGCCTCTCACATCAGCTGGTGGCTCTGACATCAACAAGCAACAGTTCCGTTTCAGTCCATGATGTTTTTCTCTTTGTCTACAGTACAAATGTTCAAGTGATTTCAGCTGTCAAGAAAGAAATAAAACGCTCAAACAATGTGAGTCAAAGCTACATTTTGGTCAAACACAGTTCTGCAGTTGACACAGCACTGAAAATGACAGTAGAAGAAATTGTAACACTTAATAATAACCATTATTAATAAATGATAAATTATAATTGATTAAACTGAAGTCAATATATTATTTTACTCTTAACATACAATGAAATGACACTTAATAATGTTTACTATTAATTAATAATACTATCTATTTTACCAATATCAAAACCAACCACATGACTAGTTTAATGTAATGTTAACACATAAAGTTTGATAATAGGCCTGCTATGGCATGTTGATGACAGGTTGTATTGTCTTGGTTAATGTCAATTTATATATATATATATATATATATATAATTTAATGACAAATACCTTCAATTATAGCATGACCAATAATTAACATAGACAAATATTAGTAAAGTTTAATGAACTATCAATGATGATTATTATCGAGTGTTACTGAAGAAATAATTTCAAATGTAAATATAGTAATTAGAAATAAATCTGATCCACAACAGTGATATAATCTTCATTTATAATTTCCTCATTTGTACAACAATGGCTTTAACGTCAACATCTGTCATTTCTTTACATGACATGTAAGAAAGAAGAATGCTACATTAGCTTCCAACATGATCTATGGATACATAAAGCTAATTTACCCTTTAAAACACATCAATATTCTTCTTGTGGAACCATTAGAGTTATGGTTCAGTCCACTTGTCCTTATCTACCAACACATTCTACAAGGCTCAGGAGTGGAATGGGTTCAGTACACGTGAATGTTGGACTCAACAGCAGTGAAAAATTTTACTAAAGCAATCAGTTACACCTCCCTGAGATGAAGACCACGCTGAAATGAAAGCATCTTAAAGGTCCAGTTTGTCGGATTCAGTGGCACCTCTCCATAGAGTTGCTGATAATAGCAACCTCCTCACCTCACCCACTCCTTCCTAGTGTGAAGGAAAAACTACAATGGCTGCCAAATGACCTAGAGCCTGTTTAGTTTGTCTGTTCTGGGCTTCTGTAGAAAGATGGTAGTTCAACATGGTGGACTGTGACAGAAGACTCGCAGCAGCCGTAGATAGAAACATCTCATTCTAAGGTAGCAAATACATACCCATTCTTATTTTAAGGTGATTCTACACTCATGAAAACAGAGTTATGAATATTCCATTTCTGCCATTTTCTGTAAATAGAGCTCACTAAATCTGACACACTGGATTAGAGCAAATACATCTAATCCTATAACACTGACCACATACAGTAAACTGTATGTTGCATTATACAACAAAAGAAAAATCCCATTTAAAATTTGTGGAAGAGATCATGTCTTCTAATGTCTGTGGAAACCAGGAGAAATTAAATTATTATTTTTTGTTTTGATTTATCTTAACTGGACTCATTTCTGTAGGTTATAACAATGTCTTCACCAAAGTCATTGCTGAGATCTGCAGTAGGAACATAGTGTAATTAGTACAACAAAGTGGGGCAAGAAACCTGAGCGGTCAGGTGATGAGTCAGGTTGTAAACAAGTCAACAGTTTAGCCAGATTACCTAAACCACGTCCAGAATGTCAGTAATAATCCCTCATTGCACAGACTGTACCACTGAACTGTAGGTCAAGGTCAGTCTGTGAAAGAAAATTTTCTGGAACATGAACACAGGTTCTCTGGAGAAGTTCATGTGGCTGTTCCTTTTATGTTTGTACTTATATAACATTCAGGCTTTTTTCTTCTCTGTGTTGGACCTGAAATTTGAACATCTGTCCCTTCATGTTGGAATGAGTGAACCTGCCTCATCTCCTGGGGGAAGACTTGAACTGGGGCCTTGAGAAAAGAACATCTGGGGCCTATATAAGTAATCAAATTGGTGTGTGTATGGAGTGTGGGTAATAATTCACTGTTTGTCTATCTGATTATCTGACTAGTTGTGTTTCAGAGTCAGTGTCAGACCTCTTTGTAGCAGTGTTTGGTATTCCTAGATTTCAGCAATACATTGGTGAGAGCAATGTTATTATCACTGATAACAATGTTACATATAGAAATGGTAAAACTATGAAAATCCTTTAAGTCATTCAGGAAAGATCTCCTGTTTCAGTGTAGATGCAGATGCCTCATATTCATTCTGCTGGTCTCCTGACAGAAGTCATTATCTGTTCAGTACAGCCCACACAAGACAAAACCATGACAATGTATAGTAAGAGTCCAACCAGTGTCATTATTGCCATCAACCCCTTTAAGATGCAAGGGGAAATTAGCTCCACTGCAAGCCTGTTTGCAATGAAAGCATTAGAGTTGACTTGCATTGTGTGTATGATACAGATGGGCAAAGACAGTGACTCACTCATAGTTAAAGCGCACAATGCTAAATCATATACATGTTTTTCTTTCTTTTAAATAAATATGCTCTGTTTCATTCAAGTAAAAGCAAACCCTCATATTGTCAAGTCATTATTCCACTTACAGTCCTTAGCATCCTGTGGAAAATAAAGAAGAATTTAGTCCATGCAGTTTTAGAAAGGCTGGCATGTATCAGATCCACTTTAATGCTCTCAGACTGTCAGTGGATTAAAAAAACACCAACAAAAAAAACCCCACAGTAAACAGCTGCAGTGGAATGTCAAAGGTGAATGATTTAAGAGTGGTCAGAAATGAAGAAAAAAACAGTTTAAAGTGTACTGTATACTGACAGGTAAGAAAGTCGATGCAGTGCAGAGTGTTGCAAAAAAGAAAAAAACAAACTCTTTATTTTCCTCCTTGTCAGGGCGGCCAAAACAGAGTGAAAGAAAGACGAGAGGAGAGAGAGAGAGAAATCTAAATGAGGTGTGGAGAAGAGCAGAAGCAGGGCAGAGGCAGAGGCAGAAAAAGCAGGGCAAGCCAATCACAGCTTGTCTGACATCAATCCAATAGTTGGGTTTTATCTTCGCCCCATGCTCACTGGACACATATCTGATTCTTCAGACTGTTAGAGAAAGACAGACAGAGAGGGGAGAGGGTCAGGTTTATCAGGACACACTCAAAGTCTCATATTCAGAGTTAAATGTGCAAATGATTTATGTACAAATGCTTCATCTTATCAGCCTTCTTCACAAATCATTTATCACAGATTTACAATATTTATATAACATATCTGTGGCGCGACATCTTTTTTCATGATTTTGACCTCATTCCTCTTGATAATACTGTATGATCATATACTCACTATGTCACAGGGACAATATGGCATCATAGTTGAACATGAGCAGATGATCCACCTGGTTCAAGTGTGTACTCACTTTCCGCTTTACCTCCAAATAAACTGGATTGGAGATAATCTAGCTGAACTGTTGACTCAGTCTGATGTTGTTCTTCTGTTGTTTCGGTATTTACTTTGGGGTGTACGTGATTATGTGATCATAAAGAGATAGTAATGATGCCAAAACTAAAAAAGTAAGTAGTTATTTTAATAAATCAGAATCATCATTTAATTTTTCTGACAAATGATTCCTCTGAGTATTCAATTGTTAGTAGAGAGATTCTTTAAGGCACAGGAGAGACACTGTTTAGGGAACGCTACATGCAGCACAAACTGCTGATGAAAGTAATAATATACTCATTTGTCCTCGCAAGAAATACAGCGATATCAGTGGTTTGAGAAAATGCCCAAAAAAGACATATGTGTATATCAAAATGACAAAGTCCTCTACAGGCCATAGTATTTATGACTCTTGCATAAAGCCGGGGAGGTCAGGTTGGATGAATGTGTTAACAAAACATCCAGCTTGGATAACTTTACTCCAGTATTTGTGCCTAGCTAAGCTAATTGTGTCAGAAACTTTTTCATCTTTGCAACAGTGATTTGTAAAGTTCTGCCATAGCGGCGTCTTATATGTTCTACATGTGTTATTCTGGAAGACAGTTACAGATTATATATTTTGTCATTTATTTGAATAGTATAGTAAATCTTTAAATTTCAGACCGAGATCAGTGATTGATGTTTTCACATTCGGTCTTATATGTATTTTTATCAAGTGTCTGCACGTCAGGTTAGTCCCTTCACATGCTGAATATTTGAGCTGACCTTTAGAAAGCACAGAGCTAATTCTGCTGCAGGAACAAACTGCTGCAGGTGAGTGGCTGCATAAATCAGCAAACTGTATTGTTCCTTTTTCATGGAACTTGAAATTAGATCACCTCGAAGGGGGAAAAAAAAAGTTCCCCTGCTAGTTTCAAGACTCAATTATAATTCAGTAAAACAACTAAAGGCACTCTTAGAGGTGATCAGTTTTGGCAGTGTTATTCAGAGAGAAAATACCTGGAGCTATTTGGATGGACTGAAAATCATACTAATAAATACAATTACACACATCAGCAATGTGACTGCATAATCATTAAAGTAGAAAATAGAGTACAACAGCAGGTTTTCTCTTCTGGTCACAATGCAAAAATCCCTTTTCCCTGTGTGTTGTGAGGGTTTTATTCCACGTACCACAAGCCCTATTCTTTTGACACTAAAGGTCTAAAAGCCATTATTGTGTGATTGAATAGGTGAGTAGAACACTTTCATGTATCGGCCCAGCCGCCTGGACCAACAGATGACTTCATACTATCAGTTTATCATCACACAATCGCTGTTCTCATCTCTCCTCAGGTAGCAGAACTCACAGGCTCGATCACTCAACCCACTGAGGACTGTGTCAAAACGAGCCAGTGGGTGTCTGTCTCATAAACAGTATCACCAGTATCACCAGTGTGCCTGTGGTTTAATAGATGAAATAAATCGAAAGCAAACCTGCCGTGTGCCCCAGTGGGGATGCACAGTGATAGTGACAAATTGACACTTTGCATTGTTTCAATTTTAGTGCGTCGCTTCAGTTTTACGGCACATAATTGGTGCTTCCTGTGTGTTTCCTCTGTCGCTAAAGTGGCATTTGCATGTTGTCTTCAGGTGAACTAAGCAGAGTAATCACAGTCTGTCGGTTTGTAAAAGGAACATCCTGCTGTTTGAGTTCCACAAGGACAAAACAGCTACAACACAACAAACTGTCACTGTTTCAGCAGAGATCTTAATGTGGCAGAATGCAGCAGTGCAGCACAGTATAGAAAATTTCTAACTCTAACCTTCAAGAAAGACACCAAGCAGTTAGCATAAAAAGCATGACAAAACATTTTCTGTGTTAATTATATTTACTGTACATATACTATATATATATGTGCATTATACAAATGATGTATACAAATGATGAAAACATGCACATCCGTATACTTGAAAAGTTCATGACAGGTATGCACATAGATGCCCCTCCAAGCCCACCAATCAGCAACAACAACATTTCTGACTGGGTTCAAATCAGGATTGTGTCTGTTGTGTTGTTCAGGTCTGAGGTTGGATGCTTAATAAAGCTGTACTAATCGATCTATAATATCGACAGTGGGTCCAGTGACAATGTGTAATGTGAAATGGGTTGCCCATAGTGATGAACCCACAGAAAATGAACCCACTTCTGCAGTTCTCTTCAGCTCTACAGAGCCTTTAATAATCAATCATTCTGCTCATTGTTTATGTTTAACAGGCCACAACTTCACTGTTCACTTTGATTCCCACTGCTTTTTATCAACCACTATGCAAGTAGCGGCTAGCAGGCAACTTTTTCCACAGAAAATCTCTGATAAACCCTCTGTACATTACCTCCTCAACACCAAACAGCAGACAGACAAAATCAGCATGGTGAACAAAGTGCAGCATTTAGCAGCTAAAGAGCTGGATATTTCCCACAGGAGCTGGTAGAGACCATACACAGAGCTTAAAGACAGTAGTGAATACTGCACTTAGATTCACCAGGTGGATACAAACATGACACACATTAATGTTGTTACTCTCCTCTATAAAGCTCTGTGTACACACACAACCTGTCACATGTCCTGTGAGCACATAAGAACACACCCCATCGTCCTGGGTTAAAAAAAAAAATGTTCTGAGAATAACTGTGCTGGATTGCTTCTATTTTGTATTCTGCTTTAATTTGATGTGCCTGCTGATGTAATTTATATATATAAACGAATGTACATTTAATCTTTACATTGCTGTCTTAATTATACAGCATTCAGGATGAGGTGGAATCTCATCTTTTCATAATTCCCCAAATGAAACAAAGAAAAATGATCTTATTCAAAGAGTGTATTCTTCTCCTAAAGGCATCCTTAAATGATGCTGTTTCTTCTTACATGTAACCACATTTCATTAGAAATGATGCAGTTGACAGACCACAGTTAAAGGTCCAGTGTGTAAGATTGGGGGCCTCTATTTTCAGAAGGCAAACATGAAATATAATATCCATAACTATGTTCTCATGCATGTAGAGTCACCTGAAATGAGAATCTTTTTGTTTCTGTTACTTAAAACCTATCCTTTCATATTCCACAGTGGGAGCCGGTCCGCTTCCATGGAGGCTGCCATGTTGTTTCTCCTTTTCACTAGGAAGGTGACAGTGATGTGAAGAGATTACAATGCAGCAATTACACCAGTAGATGTAACTAAATTCTACACACTGGACCTTTAACACAGTATGCTTCAATATGAAGGTCTTAGGAGCAACGTTCAAATTTGTCACACTTAACATATCATTACACCAGTGAGCAGCTGGGTTACAAGTCACCTTTGCCTCAAAGGCTTCCTTTCTTCTTGTTTGTGTGGTTAACATGCTGTTCTTCCCTGTCAAATCCTCAGTTGCACATTTTCTTGTTTATTCAATCATCCCACAACAAAAACTGTGTATTCATACTATTTGGATTGCCTCTGAGAGTCTTCAAATATAGATGTACTGTACATGTATTCTCCTTTTAAGGATAACCAGGACTATTTGAACATTTAGAAAACATTTGATGTAAACAGTTGTATTTACTGTAAGATGATTTTTCGTCAACATGTTCAACATAGAATCCAAATTCTTTACAAAAACATTAACACCAACAAATACCATAAAGAAGTGTTTCCAGAAGTAGTGACCTGTCTGCAGCCTCTTCATCCACTTCAGGAGAGTGGGACACAAAGCAACTGATGAACATACATTTACATGTGGGGGGTATGGAGGAGCCACTTGTATGTATAGTATTGTCCAATTTAACCACTAGGGGGAGTATTGTTTTCTTTGTGTGCATTGATTACCAGGTGTATTAATTACATCAGGCAAGATCAGTCAGAGTTAGTCTGTGGTGGGGAGCATACCATTCATAAACCATCAACTGCAAGACAAGTCATGAAAATGCACTCTTCATCAGTGCAATAACTGGGAACATGACCCAAAACAAAAGTTGATTGTGGATATTGGATTTCTTTGTTGAACACCACATGCCACCTGCTGAGGTGTTTGGACAGTCAGTGCAGTACAAAGTCGTCTATCCTTCTTGCGAGGAACAGTTGAGTGTGGCACCATAAAGTGTGTGTGAGCTCAGATAGCTTATATTGAATGTAGTGTGGGAGTTAAACTATGAGATTAAAAACTGAGTAAAGGTGTAAAAACATGTCAGACCATAGTGGTTAGTCACAACCATACAAATAACATCCACAATCTGCTGTCATTAATTCCACATTAACTCTCTAACTGCTGAACAGTGAGAGAAGCAGGGACTGATGATAGAAAACTGAGGCAAAGTGTAGACGTCTGTGAAGGGCTACATTCCTTTACATATATGTTGACAGTGACATGCACATCCTATACTGTGATATACTATAATGATATATTGCTTTACAATTATAATTATTTCTAGATGAGGATGTGTGATTTTATGCTCTTGGCAAACAGAAACTGTTTTCGTCTTCAGTCTTCCACTTCAGCAGAATCTTTTTGCCAAGACGGAAGTCTTCCAGAGACGTTTGTTAGTGATGTTGTTATTTATGACTATATTAATGTGTGAAACAGAGACCGTAGCAAAAACACTACAGAGGTGACCAACAAATGATTTTTGGATTATTATAGTGTGGTGATGTTATATAAAGTATATGCTGTCTTATTTTAAATGTGGCTGTTTTTCATCACTAGTTAGGACTTTCTCTTATGTTTTACTTGAATGAACACTATGGAGGTGAAACCCTGTGACACATTCAAAGTTAGCATTTAGACAGGTTGCATGATGATTGACAGAAGGACATGTGGAATCTTTCGTCTCTTTAACAGTGGCTGTCATGGTTAACAAACAGTAGAGAGTACAGTAAACCTGTGCCAGATCATTTCAGGAAGCCAGTTGAGCTGCTTGTCCAATACCAAGACAGAATGGATCCATCTTATCATTTTTATGGTTCTTTCTGTTTATTTGTCAGTCTCACTGGCACAACCTTATTGGTACTTTAGTAGGCAAAGTGACAAGCCGTCTTTAATAAAACTATGATCGCTTCTTAACCTGCTGCTGTTGCTCAGCATGATGATGATGAAACAGGTCAGTAACTGAACTGGTTAGGATGCCTTGGCACAGCATGGTGTCTCACACCATCACTTTGAATAGAACAATCAGTCAAGTGAGAGCATTGAGTTTTCTCACATCAAGTGTAGATTCAGTTGCTGAACTCGGGAAACAGATTTTTGTCTGAGTATCTGAAATTCTTGCTGCTGTTTGCCGTCCTCTCCATCAGAATGTCAGCGCTCCAATGTGCATTGTCCAAAAACTGACAGACAGCAGGACAGGCTTTTAAAGATGCTTCAAGCCCAGCCTTCAAATCCTGCTGCTTCACACACACACACACACACACACGCTCACAGATTTAAATTCAAGAGTGATTTTTTTCAAAGCTTCTGTATATCAAGGCTCCCAGCTTTCCTCTTAAGGCAAAGAAGGGTCTCATAAGTAATTCACTGTGCAGTTGGTGTACGTTACACAGCTGTACGACCTCCAACGGTCCAAAGAAACGACACCACCTAACTGCATCAACTCCTTGAACATGGTTACTTAGGTATTCCTGTGGCGTGTGACAAATTGTGTCAGCACATTACTCTAGTGAAGCATTTTTCATGCATAATTCATCCTGGAGCCTACATTCCACATGGACATTTTCAAATCCCTTTGAAGTTAATTCCCTCTTCGTGATTAACAGCCTCGCTCACTTTGGCTGTGTTGCAGCTTATGGTTGTCTGTGCTGTCTGCGCTGCAGGAAATCACCTGTCCAAAACAATTTGACTGTACAATGCCGGAGTGCTGGAGAGATTTAAATCAAATAATCCACCGTGCAGAAAAAAAGAAATAAATAAATACATTTTTTTTAAAAAGCTGCCAGAGTACTTTGTTGTGTTTGGAATTGAAGAATATTTTAACATGTTTTCTACTGCACACACACACACACACACACACACACACACACACACACACACACACACACACAAATGGCCCAGTAACCTTTGTCAATGCTCCATCCAGGGGGGTAATAAACAAAACTCTAAAAGCAACGAGTGCTGTGAAACCATATTAAAATTCTATTAGAATTCAGGTTAGACATATTATATTAAAGACTTAACTAGCTTTGTTGTTTTTTTATTGAACAAAATAAATGAGATTTTAGTATCAAAAAGTATAAAATTATATGATGCTGAAAAAATTGGGCAATCATCAGGGCTGTACCACTGAACCAATTTACTGCAGCAAATTACCGTGGTGCTTCAATTTACTTTTTCATTATTCTAATCGTTAATTCTATCAGAGTGGAATTATATTTAGTGCTGAATGCTAAATTGTACACGTATGGTAAGGTATGTGTGCTGCCTATGAAGGTGACTGATATATTTTGTTGAGGTTTTTCTTTTTGGTCTTAAACGGTCCATCCAATATTTGTAGACAGATTTCACTCAAAATCATAAATACCCTACATTAGAAGTAAAGTCAAACTCTTCTGGGAACCATTCATGCCTGAACCAAAGAGTTAAACAGTAGAAATGATTGAGTTTTAAGTGGTGATTGACTGACTGACATCATCACCAAAAGAACCACAAAGCTAGGTTAGGTGACCTGGGCATAGGAGGTTGCAATAATGGGATATGTTATGTTTTAAGGTGGTCACAACACTTGCTCACACTTTATGTGCATCTATGTCCATATATATATATATATATATATATATATATATATATATATATATATATGGACCGGCCTTCCTCAACAGTGGGGAATAATAAATCACAGAACAAAGTGAATACGTCATCACCCTCTGGTGAATGACAGGAAATGAAATGAATGGGGGTTGGCATCTCTCTAGCATCAGTATCAGCAGGCTCCAGGGAGAAGAAGAAAAAAAGGAGCAAGAGAGGAAGAAAGTAGGTGAACTGTCAGGCACTTGCCCTAGTTGGAGGTTGACATTTGCCATCTCTGTAGCCAATGGGTCCCTAAGTTATCTCTCTGTGCACAGGGAATTAATCAGGGGCTTGATGATCGGGGAAATGAGGCTGAATAATAAAAAGCATTACAGTCTCTCTCTTTCCTTTGTCCCACCCAACACAGGATGATTGCCATGCCTTGGACCTACATTTGTCATCAATACCCACCTACCTCACACACATAAAGTGGTTTGTAAAAATCCCCCCGCTAAGCAGCTAATGGGTGCAAGGTATAAAATAGCCCGGACCTCCGCAGAGCCTCCTGCTGTGCATTGTTGTAAATCACAGAGCCATTACATGGGAGATGAGTGCTAGGAAAATACAGGCACTGGAAATGTCCCCTGCCTCAGCCCTGGCTGTTTTCTGCTTCACTACACAATGCACTGTACATGCTCAATATTGGCCTTTCAGCTCTCAGAACCACAGGTGCTGCAAGTCATTTCCCACAGCTCTGATGATGGGATCATTTCACAAACACTATCTCCCCAAGCTTCATTTATTCTCTTTTCTTTTTCTGTGTGGGATGAAGTTGTTGGCTGAAGATCACATTCAGTAGCTCTCAGGAACAGGACAGCATCATTTCTTTTAGCAGAGTACTTGCAATTGTCCACTTTAGGTGGTTGAATGACAGCATCCTAAAAAATATAACTAAATATAACAGAACTTCCATAGGTAGAGATCCTGTGAGTACAAAAATTAAATTCATGTTTACCAACCCTGCCACCATGTGATGCTTTAGACTACAGAAGTAGGATTTTACTCACACATTTTTATTGGTCATTCTCTGGTTAGCAAAATTACATCTGCATGTAGGTGTGGAAACAAGATTCATCCCAGCTGCAGTACCACTTTATGATTTAAACATTGAAAGAGTAAAATAATAAAATAAACAAAACTGAAAAATGCCCAACACTCTCTGTTGACTTTCAATTGTTTTGATAATCTTGAAATATGTGGTTATTCTTTTCAGAAAAATTGTATCATAACTCATCAACATGGCAGAGTCAGCAACATCTTGTGAGGACATGGCTAAGAATGAACACATTAATCACCAGCTCCTGGCACAAGCCTCACGAATGCAAAAATTAATAATGCACTTGGCTGTCTTCATCAATTCATAAGGCAGAAATGTAAATGTGGGATGATAGCAGCATGTTGGTGGTACCACTGACAATAAGAGCCTCACATTTTAACATATTCAACTCTTGATAGCAAATTGCCTTTCTACAGTGTGACAGACCCAAGGGAGCTTCCTCATGTTTATTTTAGATATAGTGAAAATGAAAATGAAATCTTTCACTTGTTTTCATTGTATTAATCAATGTATTTTTTTTTCCAGAGAGAAGACGTTTTTCAATTCATATGGAAACTCATCTCACAAACAATTTACTTGCACTCCTCATAGAAAATACTGAAATTTTATACTTTTAAAGCTATAATTAAATGTCTCTGTGGGGTTAGGGTTATGCAGAGAAGGGTGTCACATATGGGAAACCACACAACTAGTGCTGTGTTATGCCAAGGCAGAAAATGTGATCTCTATGCTATGAGGTGGAAAGGTTGTTAAGATGGGAGAAATGTCAGAAATGCTTTGTAAGCTGATCTTTCCTGAACTGAGCATTTGTTGCCTAAAAAGAACTTAATCATAATCCTATCCTGGCCGTCATGTGCAATATTATGAAAATCAAGACAGAAATGTTGTCATTGAATGTAATCTGAGGTTTTTCAGAATGGTTCAATGTCAATGTTCCAGTCTGGTGCTAGGTTTTGCTTGTAGTAGTCCACTAAGGTGTCAGACAAATGGCACAATGCATCAGAGGTAACGAAATGTAAAAAACCTCCTTGTAGTGAGTAACAACAAATACAGGTACAGAATGAAGACTGCAGTTTATGTCTGCCCACCATTATTTACACCTGCAACTGGTTTCAGTGATTCAGTACCTGAAAGCACCATCAAACACGTGAACAGCATGCAATGTACTTTGTGTGACAAAACCACAATAGATGAATGAATGTTGTCCTATAAGAAAAGCCACATTTCTCTGTGACATGGGACAGCTTTGTTGTTGTTGTGACATATGCAATTTAAAATGCAAATTTTGACTAAGTCTGGAATAAAATGGGACACTGTATATTCGTTGGTTGATGTTTCCCAAGTTTCTAATGGCCATTTGGTTTCCATGTCTAAATAAACACCATTCAGTTTCCCAGCAGACACTGCAGCTGTACTAGCCTTTACAGATAACAAATGTTACCAGCTGAATCTCGCTTCCTTTTGAACAGAGTAAACATGTTGTCTGAATTGCAATGAGAAAAACTGTCAAGGCTTAATAGAGAGCATTCTTTCATGCTTTAAAGATGTGATCATTTGTATGCGCATGTTTTACTTGTTTGGAAATGGTTGAATGGAAAGACAAAATCATGCTGGTAGTGATGGTGATTTGTGGCAGGCAGAATGGAGCCTCAAGGGGCTGATTGCTTCCCAGGCTAGCCTCTTGCATCGACTAACATGCCTGGGAGAACACTAAAAGAAGGCGGTGGATAGACCTGTCAGTGACATCCAAAGGAATTCTCCAATGTCAAGTTGCTGCAGTGTTGCTGCAAATTACAGTCAATGGGTGGGTAATGATGGAAAAATGACATGTGTTCAATGTGAAACGGTGAGACTTTTATAATTATGTATTATGTATATAATTTAGTGCTGTCAAAAATATATCGTTATTAACGCGTTAACGCAAAACAATTTTAACGCCGTTAATTTTTTTATCGCGAGATTAACGCTCTTTGTGACCTAGTGAACTTGTAGTTTTTTCATAAGCTGTGGCCACTGCTAGTAACGTTAGAAAAACTACAGGATCCAGCTGTAAACCGGAAGCAAAACAATAAGCGCGCCCCACACCACCGTATTGTGGATGTCGAGCACGAGATGCTGAAATGGACGCTGCTAACAAAATTATGAATGGAAAAGTTTGTTAGATAAAACCAAAGTTATCTGTGTGTATTGTCGGTGTGAACTGAGTTATCATCGTAGCACATCCAGTCTGAAATACGACTTGATGGCCAAACACACGGGCAATTTAAATTCTCCGCCTCCTCCGCGTCATAACCAGGCGACAATGGATGGATTTATTTTGTATCACCCTGTTTTGAAGGTTGTTGAGGGGGCTGTTTTTGTGACTAGGTATTTATTTTTTTGTCATCTGTTTATTGATAGTGTTGCTTTGTTTGAGATTTTGCTTCAGACGTGAATGGCTGTAACACTACATGTTGTTGTTGTGGTTTGCAATAAAAAAACATTTGCACAAAGCAAGCCTATCCACTTTTCCATGTTGATAAGAGTATTAAAATGATAATTCAAGGGACATTTAGAATAGATAAAAATGTGCGATTAATTTGCGATTAATCGCGAGTTAACTATGACATTCATGAGATTAATCGCGATTAAATATTTTAATCGATTGACAGCACTAATATAATATTATTATTATTATTATTATTATTATTATTATTATTATTATGACAGCCAATATTGTTGTATGCATCCATCTACATCATTTTACACATTGATGCCAATGAGCTGGCAAGTGCACCCGCTGTAACAAACCAATAAAATGAACCTGACATCAATTTATTACCAAAATGAAGCTACACACAGTGTGACCTCCACATGTAATGAGGCACCCAGAACAGATTGCTGCAAAACTGCTGACATCTTGCCAGACTATCATAGCTTATATCAACCTTCTGACCTGAATTAGGCTTCCACTCCAACCCTCCCTACCATAGACCATTTTTGTTTTTTAGGGGGGGGGGAATGATAAAATGTTTCAGTTTCAACTCGTGATATGTTGTTTATGTTCTATTGGGAATAAAATATGGGTTTGTGAGATTTGCAGATCATTGCATTCTGTTTTTATTTACATTTTACACAACGTCCCAACTTCATTGGAATTGGGGTTGTATCTAAGACCTACCTTTTTGAACCACTGACAAAGAAAATTGTCATAAACTCCCCCAAAATACCCTCAAGAACTTGACGAACACCACAGAAAAATATGCAGTGATTTATGTGATGAATATCAGAAAAAAATGTTATACAATAAAGGTGAAAATAACATTTATGTTCAGAGGATATCAACGTAACACTAAGAGAGTCACTGCACTTTTTAGTTTTTAATTAAAGAAAGACACTCACCTAAACCTACACAGATTATTTAACTTAACCCATTACACACCTCACACACACTCACCAACAGCCATACGCTCATGAGATGCAGAAATAACATTTGATAAAGTAAAATGGGACCACCTGATGAAATCACTCTGCACAAGGGAGCTTACATACATCATTGTGACTGTTTTATTATTATTTGTATGTTGTCTATGTTGTATGTCAAAAATGTAAAAATAATGTTTTGTCTTCATCTTTACGTATGGTGGGTATGATTGGACCTGTTGTACTGGTATGCTGATAGCCATATGTTCAACATAAGTTTTATTATGGTACAATGGTTGGTACACAAAACATGCCTCCCATAATACTTGAATCAGATGCACTGCACTGGATCTCTGTGCATCTAAGAATATTAAATTGAATTGATTCGTAAATTGTATTTATTTATTTATTTTTTGTGTAAATGCAGTCAAATTTACTGTAAAATATATTTGTTTGATGTTTGATACATTTTGTTAGTCACTTTTACTTTAAAGCTGCTAGTGGTAAAGTTTGCAGCATCCTTTAAATCCTTAGTAAAGCCCGTATGTGTCGAGCTTTCATGGACAACTGACGAACATTCAGTCGTTTTGTATAGTATATAGGCTGTATTTTTGCCCTGATGAAGGCCCTGTGCCCAAATGCACTGGTGAATGAAGAAGATTCCTCGAAATAAAGTAATTTGAAGAAAACTACTAAGCAGGAAAGGTTTTCCAAAACATCCCTAATTGTCATAATTCTTAAAATTGCCACAGTTGATTTTCTGTAAAATGAACTATGGAAACAATCCCCCCGTTAGGGAGCAAAGAATCTTCGATACATGATATGTATTGTCTTGAGAAGCAAGCTGCAGATGTACTGCAGTAAATTGGGCACAGCGAATCAGGAAAAAGGCAGATATGGAGACGAATTGTGAGGAACTGGAGAATTGATATGCCTGCCTCTGTGCTGCCACAGGCCTGGTTCTAAAAGGGAGATGTCTGATGTGAAACTACTTGGTGTTAAAGTGGACAGGTGAGCTCACAGGCACTTGTTCTGTTTGTGGCCATGGAGAAGAGACACAAGACACTACACGGGAGAAATAGGCAGGAATGCATCCAGGTTCCTGCATTCCAATATCACATTCTATTTCATGTCTCACAACTGACCATGGAGCAAACTACCAGGATAAACAGGTTCCATCCTGCTGCTCCTGTCCAGCAGGATTCAACCTGGCTGAATGCAATTCATATTACAGCATGTTTTCTTGGTGCAGTACTCTGCAGCACCCTACTGTACCCACACATAATTATGTCATTATCAAGAAATGAAACACATAGCACTGTGGCACTGTAGCATGACAATGTGGAATTGTACAGTTATTCATGCTTCCCAGAGGATGAATCTTGTTAATCAGCAGACTTTTCCTCTATTACCATCATGAGGTTAACATTTTTTTTTTGTCTGGAGACATTAATTATCCATGACTTACCATTTTCTGAATATTTTTCCAAATCAGTGGTTTACTGTCACAATGTGCCAGAGCAACTAAAAATCCCAAATCTAGATGGTGCTTCACATATTTGATTTATCGTGCTTTGTGCTGGTTTGTCACAATGAGGGATTCATCTTCACTGGTGTGTATATCTGACATTATACAGTGCCCGAAGGTCAGGAAAACAACTCAGCAGTGAGAAAAACAATACATTTATAGTTATAGTTATACATTGCTTTTCCACAACAGTAGTCTCAGATGAATGGATGTTAGACTTTCAAGGGCAAGAATCGGCCTACAGTTAACTTCAGGTATTGCCTCTAACCAACTGTAGCGTTCAGTGTCTTTAAGCAGTTCACACCCCTGCATCACGCACAAACCCACCAATTGATTGAGGGAATAACTATGGCGATGTTTGAAAGCAAATGGCACGCATCCTCCTGGCAACAACTCAAACAAGTCCATGATTCTGTTTCTTGGGTAAAGAGGAGTTTTTATGTAGAAAGGACTCAGTTATTGTGCTTTGAATTTTGGGTTTTGTATTTTAGGAAAAAGACTCTATGACTCTAAAAGATTCTATGTGCTTTGACTGCGGGTGTGTATTTTGCACTGACTGTAAAACACACTGGGTAATATTGAAGTTGCTGTGTTGTGTGTTTTTTGCTCCTTGAAGGGTTTTTGCTGGCTCTGAATTATATTTTGTAAGAGTCTGACTGGCACCCCGACTTAACACCAGTGTCCATACAACATAGTTACACAGCACAAGGCTTAGGAAATAAACCCTTCAACTGCTGTGTCAAATGTGCAACCTTTCCTTCAGCATTGAGAGCATATATAGCTAATCAGTTTCTACAACCTATTAGCATGACTAGATCTTAAAGCCTGTCTGTAGGCCTGTGTATGTCTGTGCTCATGCATAACTTGATGGATGGCTATCCTGGGAAGTGGTGATTGCATGATAATTACACTGTCAGCTTGAATTGACCTATCAATAGCAGAGTACACTGCAGGATTACACGTATTAAGAATCACTTTCTCTTGTATTCAGTTTAATACCTTAAACAAGGAAAGAAAGACAATTTAAATGAATAAAACTAAAGACAATTTAGAATTTAATTTATCTGAAGCAGGTAGACAATTAACATAACTTTGTGTTAGCGTAGCATTTCCAATTTGGTAACAATTTCCAAAAACACATATCACGGATGGACGATCAGGGATGATTCCTGATAGTTGAGCTCTTATTTAAAGGTGCTATATAAAAATATGGTCCATGAAACAAAATAAGCATTACTAATTTATGTTTCATGGTGCAATGGATGTCATTAAGGGTATCATTCAGTTATTCTGCGAGTGGTGGTGATATATGAAATTGAAGGACCTGTGGCTGTACATCTGGTCTAGTCCATCTAGTTGTAAGGTCAGACACGTTGTTAAAATCAGACACATTAAAAAGACAAAGCTGAGCCAGACACTGTGACTTCATCTGATGCACCTTTCTTAGAGAGGACTGTACATTTGAAATAGGAGTGAGTCTGTTGAACAGGCCATCAATCAGAGCCACTGACTATACTTCTCTGTTGTTAAGGAAGAAAACTGTCACACATGGAAACAGTCAGAATATATGTTGTTTACAGCTCTCTGAGCAACATTAGCTAGCTCTGTTAGCTCCTGTGAGAAGTCATGGATACATCATCAGAACTGAATCCTACTCATTCCACTGAATGTGTCGTCGTAATGGTCCGTCTCCTTTTCAGCACAGATTTTCAATTAGGATTTCAAATTTGGAATCATTAGACCACAGGACAGTTTTTCCTTCACCTCAGTCCATCTTAAATGAGCTTGGATCCACAGAAGTTCTCTGGGATGCTCTTTTTATACCCAAACATGTATAGAACATGTATAGAACATATAAACATGTTACTAACCTGTTGCCAGTTAACATCATACAACTGTCAGATGTTCCACCAGCTGTTCTCTTTAAGCATTTCACAACTTTTACAGTGTCCCAAAATATTTGGACATCAAATTTAAAATGGGCATATCATTTTACAGTTTTTCAGTTTCAACATGTTGTCTTTGTGCTATTTTCAATTAAATGTGAGGTTTCAATGTTTTGCACATCATCACATTTTGTTTCTACATTTTACAGTGTGCCAACAGTGTAAAATGACTGAAGACCAAAGCTGCAAAGATCAACAGTTAAAAATAACAGCTGAGGAGGCGAAAGCACGACCGAACTGTGAGGGAAGGAAAGAGAAAATGCCATAAAGTCAAATCAAACTAGTAAATCTTCAGACAAATTCCATTATAGGTTTGAGTTTTCTGCTTTGGGTGCCAGCAGCTTATCAGAGGGTTTAGGCATCAGGGCTGTTGTACTCATGT
The DNA here is from genome assembly GCA_946959425.1 of Argyrosomus regius. NCBI lineage: Eukaryota > Metazoa > Chordata > Actinopteri > Sciaenidae > Argyrosomus > Argyrosomus regius. Next base: position 27,897,685 of record OX336890.1, on the reverse strand, counting down.
AGCTGGCTTCTTAGAGGAGTATCGATCACACTTCTCATTAGTACCCCTGTCATGAACTGGTAATTTGTTCTCCTCCTGAGTCAAAATTCAATTTCCTCATCGCTTTCTTGCCCTTAATTCATTTTAGCAAAGAACGACCATATAGCCGTGCAGTTTGTGGGCTTTGTTTACTGTTTTGTAGTCCATCGGCCTGAGTCGCCTTAGCTGAGCTTATGAATGAGTAACACTAATGGATCTAAACAATACTGTGATTATGTAAACCACAGACTTGTCTTGTTTCTTCCTGAAAATAATCAGATAATAAGATCAATAATAAACTTGCTTTAACATTATGTCCTGTGTCGTTTTTCTTTACATTACTTTACATTAATTTTACATTAATTGCACATTTTGGCTACTTGGGGTCATTAATTAATTAAGTTGTAAAGATTCGTTCAGGCTCGAACTTTTGCTAGTAGTGCTTAAGTGTTAATTAAGGATAGATTAAGAAACCAAAACAACAGTAGTCGACAATTCTCTGTTCAGCTCCATCAGTCCTTGTCGCTTGTGAAGCTCGCTGCTTTCTTGTTTTGTTGAGGTTTCTTCTTAAATCTTTTTTTTCTTTATTTCTTTTTGGATTTCTTCTTTAATTGTGGCAAACTCTTTTTTCAGTTCAGTTGTGAAGTCCGTAATTTTCTTTAACAATTTTTCAAACCTCAGTATATCACATCGACTGCTTCAAACTCCATGTGTTCATCCTTTTCACTGCTGTCTTTGTCTGACATGTCTCCTCGGTCTACATTGGTTTGAGTTGTTTCGCCAGATTTTTGATGTTTTTCTGTCTTCTTACCCTTTCCATGTGTGTTTTTAGACATGCTTTCTTTGAAGTATTTGAATTTGGAGATTTATTTTATTCATTTATTTATGAATAAGTTTTGAGCTAGTAGTGCCTGTTGCTCTTCAACACCTCACTCCAAGTTTTCAATATTTAATATCATACAGACAGTGTTTTTCTTCTACAAAATCTTTGGCTAAGTGAAAATAGCACACCATTATAGAGATCAACCAGCAGTTGTAAGTTGACTAAATGCATGATGATGATGGCTTGATGAATAATTCTTCTCCACTTACTTATTTATTAACCTTTTTTATTATTTATTATTATTTTATTATTATTTATTTATTTATTATTATTTTTTAGTATTAATCACGTGTGTTGTGACCTTTTGCCCTTTTAAAACATGCTTTTGTTTTGTAATCAATCAGACTGTAAATGCTGCTGTGTCATTTTTTCCCAGTCCTGTAGTGATAAGGACACAGACACACAAACATTATTCTCACCCTGCTGTTGAAACAGAGAAGCCTTTATTCTCTCTGTGTAAACTGGCATTAAGCAAATGACCTAAACAGACCTGAGGCACTGTTGTGAGCTATAAGGATGAAATCAGGCTTTTCGAGGTGAAGGTAGTGACTTGGGGGCTCACGTGTGGCCTGAATTCCCTGCAGGGACTCTGCCCTGCTTAGAGTGGGGGGTGGGTGTGTAACAATATGATGGGTTCTGCATAGAAACCCAGTGGCTCCGACAGGGCAGTGCAGCCATCCGTGACTTAAGCACAGGGTTGTTAAACGGCATGTCACGTCTCCTGATGCCAGCATCCCTGTGGAAGCGTGCAGTCAGAAACTGGCCAACAGGGGGAATTAATTCCAGGACATGGATCGTGGCTGTTGCTGTGGTCCTGCACGACGTCCACTACATATATTATTACTGTCATTATTGCTACCATATCTCCATTACAGTTTATAGTAACTTAGTTAATGATTCGCTGCTGCTGTGCATCTGTGTCTCTCTATCTCTATCACAGGTTCCACTGCTACTGTAATCATTTTATCATTCATTGTAATCCATTGTCATTTTATCATTCATTGTAATTGTACAAAATGTTTCTGTTGACTTGTTGACTGTACACGTGACATCTATTGCACGTCTGTCCGTCCTGGGAGAGGGATCCCTCCTCTGTGGCTCTTCCTGAGGTTTCTTCCACTTTTTTCCCTGTTAAAAGGGTTTTTTGTGGGCAAGTTTTTCCTCACTCGAACCGAGGGTCTAAGGACAGAGGGTGTCACTCCCTGTACAGATTGTAAAGCCCTCAGAGCCATAATGTATTTTGTGACTTTGGGCTATACAAATAAAATTTGATTTGATTTGATTTGATTTGACATGTACCATGTAAGCCCCATCAATTCACACCTACTGCCAAGGGCCCACGCAAAGCCCCACACAGTTTACAGTACTCCTGTTTGCTGCTTCAGTTCAAGTAATCGATGCAAAGGAGAGTCCAAGAAGATAAAAGAGTAAAGAAGCATACAAGACTGTAGTTTGACGCAAAACACTGTGAAGGACATCGCTGCCTATGAGAACACCATGTTACTCATCATGTTTACTGTAGTTGCTGCTACAGTAGCTGTTTTTATTTGACTCTACCTGTTTAGTGAAATTTATGCTTTAAAATTTGGGCCTTTTTTGCTCTCTGCATACCATCATTACACAAATATGCTGTCAGGACAATGACAGCATATTGTCATTGTGTAATGATGGTTTTGATCAATGATTTGATCAATGGGATGTCTTCATGGAAGTGTGTGCTGGTGTTTGATTCAAGAGATAACACACAGTGGATGTGTAACTGCACACCTGAATCCATACAAGATCTATTGATGCTAGACTTCACACTCTCTTTTGTTTCAAAAATGAAACAAAAGAGAGTGTGAAGTCTCTCTTTCATCTATCATGTCAGTCATTTATATAGCTTTGGACACTTTTATGCTGCCAGCTTGTTTTAGCGCACTCTCAATAACATCGCTTAGTGTTTAAGGGATTGATGGACTTTTTTCACTTAAATGTGCTTTCTTGCTGAGAGTTAGATGGAGACTGATGTAAGTCTCCAATCTGGCAGCTAAGTACAACCATAGAGCCAGGAGACTGTTAACAGTGAACCAGTTAGTTGTAGTTTAATAGTGGCTTGTCACAGCTAACAACAAAGGATGTCGGCTTCCTTGCATTGGCTACCTGTTAAATCTAGAATAGAATTTAAAATCTTCCTCCTTACCTTACAAAGCTCTTCATGGTCAGGCACCATCATATCTTAAAGTCATAGTACCTTATCACCCCTCTAGAACTCTTTCAGAATACAGGGTTCTTTGTGCTCCCTGTAGCAGAATTGGAGCTAGGGCCATCAGCACATATTCATATCCCAGTACTTTGTGTTAGCTTCTTCCCCAGAGCTCAATGTCCTGTGATCACTTCTGGTATGATTTGGTGCTATATAAAAAAAAAAACTGAATTGAATGACTGAATAGAATAGATACAATGTTCACTTTAGCAGCAGTCCCATCCCATTGGGAAAACATGTAGATTTGCTTAATGGTGCTTGAATCTTCAAAAACTTCATCCTGTTAATGATTGAATATACCTGTATGACTAGCAGGGAACTGGCTGTGTGTAGTTTTTTAAAACAAGCTTTGTTTTATAGCTTCTTTTTAGACAGAAGAGGAAAAGGGAGATTTTAGAAATGTTTCCTTTAAATTGTAGGATGATGTAATATGGGAAATAAACATCACATGAGCCCTTCTGTTGCTGTGTCAGCAATGCAGCTCAGTACAATAAGAAAATGATACAATGTGTAATGAACTGTGTCTGAAGAGCAAAGGGCTTCTTAAGAAGCACAGGATTTCAAGGATGCAGATGAAAGCAAAGAACAACATTACAGCCAACAATAAGATTTAACACTACAGCATTAATAGTTAAAAGTGGAAATTAGCTCTGCTTCTGCAGTGAACAGTAGTGTGATCCACTCACTTGTTTTGGTGCTTTGAGCCCTGCAGATGTGCATGGTACTGTGCCACAGAGTTCAGTGTGATGCTGCAGACTTCACAGGTATAGCTCCGTTTCAGACCTGGAATCAAACAGACATGCATATTATAAACAAATATTGGACATGAATATACCTCAAAAACACTGTCTGCTTTTTCATCCACAGTTAGTAGTAGAGTGAGGAATGTTAATAAAAACCAGCTGACATTTTCACATCATTATACAACAGTATGACTTTCACTCTCCTCCATGCAGATACATTACAGTCTTACTGTGTTTTCAAGATTACAATAGCTGATATAGGCTGGTGGTGATAGTGTGTAAAAAATCAATTAGAACTAGGCAGAGGATGAAATGTCATGCATTTTAAATCTCAGGGAAATAAATTTCACAGCTGAATCTGAAAGGTAGTACTTGAGACACCTATGCTAGTTTTTTCCCCCAGATAAAGAGGTCTTTATATACAAGTCACAAAGTCACAGATGAGAGTGAAGAATCAGAATCAACACAACTCAGGACATTAACAGTAACTGAGACTTTGAGGTGTCTGATTTGTTTGAAATCAATAGAATTTAAGTGCCTAATTTCTCATCAACAGTCCACAGTGTGATTATGGCTGTACCAAGTCAGTGCCCTGTTGCTGCAAATTATGAGCACCCTGTGTAATTGCTGTCATGTTGTACTAATCTTATTGTGGCATGAAAAATGGCCGCCTTCATTGCCTCGCTCTCACAATTGAGTTAATTCCTCTATAAATATTCCTCAGAGCAAAAGGCCAAGAGAAAATAAATGTCACCCTGCACTCATTGAATCACATTTCCATATCCTCTTCAATCAAAATTTTCCCATGAATGATCGGTTACTCCAAAGAAGGAGCTGCTGAATTTTAGAAAGCATACTTATTTTCTTCTTTCAGGATAGTGGCAAGTGGTGTTGAAAATGTGCTTTTCGCTAACAACTCACTTCTGAGAAGTTGATGTCAGCTGTTTCCTTTTAACATTTTGATGGAGTGCAATATTCCCAAGAGAGAGGGAGAGAGAAGCAAATCTTTCCCTTTCACTTTCCTCCTGATAAGCTGTACAATAACCACTCTGTCAGTTGGCTACCACCAGGACTGAGATTTCAATTTTGCGTTGTCCCCAGACACAGTCATGAGCTGACATTAAAGTTCTGCCAAAGGCAGCGAGGGTCTGCTTTGCAGTGGACCTTTGACAGCTTGCTTCTCAAACAATTTTTGAAAGGGTGAAAGATTATACAGGGGCCCTGGTATCCATCCCTTCCAGCCACCTGCAGCTCTTCCCTCATAGCGCTGCCCTGCATGAGTGATGAAGTACTGGCAGCCTTAAGGCCTTTGCGGTGCTCCCCCACGATCACTTTTACTTCCTGGGGCATCACTGGTGAGTCATTGGAGGCTTCTTTTGGTTGACTTATCTCTTAAGGATGAGGCAGCTCAGGAACATGCAGAAGAAGAAGAGAGAGGAAGAAGAAGAATGAGCTCTGCAGCTTCATTTATTTGGGTTAGGATGGAATTGTGTATAACCACAGTAACAGGTTGTGGAGCTGATGCAAGCAGAGGAAAATGCTATCTGATGTTTTATATCTTCATCTGATTTTAAAGACATGGGGGAAACTTTTTAAGATTTTATCCAGTGGATAAACTACATAATAGTGTTGCAAACCACATATTTTGTATTGATACGGGACAGGCTTTGTTCTGAATTTATGAGAATCAATATAGTGAAAATCTATGGAAATATTACAGATCAGACTGTTAAGACAGGATGATCCGTATGAGAAAGAAGGAAATCTTGCAGTACCTGAGAGAAACACACCTTTTACCAGAATATAAAGTTTCACTTTACAAGCACCAATGGAAAGTTAATAAACCATAATCCACTCTCAAAGAAAGCTCATAGTAACTACTAGTTAGTCTATATCTGGCACATTGGCCTGCACATTGACTCACCAATAAGCCACAGATTGGGGTGCTGAGTTCAGTTATTTCCTTTGCCCTACAGAAAATCTCCAGTTGTCTCACACCTAATTGAGACCTATTGCCTGAGCTGGTGTAGCACTATGGTCCTCTGTGTAGACTGTTTATGAGCATGAAAAAGGTGGTGCAGGTCCAGGGCTCATGCTAAATTAACCAGCAGCCATCTGCCCCACTCAGATGTTGCAAGTTTAGCTCATTCCCTCTCTGGATGCAGCGAGGTGCCCAGGCTGATAGAGCATATGCTAAATCTGAGTCCGTATGAGACAAATTGTTTGCAACTGTGAGATATATTATCACAATGCTTTGTGAAATGGACTTTCAGAAGGAAATAATTACTCAAAAGTGTTTACAACCACTTGAAGCAATAAAACACACATGCTCCTCAGATACACCTCAGATTGGTGTAGATTAGATTAGATTAGATTAGATCAGATTAGATTAGATTAGATCAGATTAGATTAGATTAGATTCAACTTTATTGTCATTGAACTAGTAACAGGTACTTGGACAACGAAATGCAGTTTAGCATCTAACCAGAAGTGCAGAGTAGTAAAGTGCAAAAGTATGTACGTATGAACAGGATATATAAATGCAGTGCCGGTATGAATTGAATATGCTATAGGATATATACAGTGAATGAATATGTTATAAAATATATACAGTATATGAATGTACAGAATGTACAGTATAAGCAGCAGTTAGATAAATAGTGCGTGTGTCAGCAATATATACAAAATAAACAGCTAGATCTGAGTGTGGTGGCATAAAATACACTATGCATACATGATATATACAGTCAGACAGTATAGGCAATAATAATCATAATGGGTGTGTGGGGGCGTAAATAGTCATAAATATGGGGGGTTTCAGTCATTAGACACAGTTACAGTAGGACGTGGGCAGTAGGTAGAGATGTAATATCTTGGTGAGAACAGGTGCTAGCTGGAAACAAATGGCTGGCCTTCTGCTGGTCTAATCTAGTGTTTAAATTGAACCAGTTAGTGTACATAGGGACATATTTTGCCCTTTGTTTCCTCTTGAAGAGGACCTTAATCAGCTTATAGTAATTTGCCAGTCTCTGGTATTAATAGGTCTATTTTAGAGTCAGGGGGAGCGGTAAATACAGCATAGAGCCAAGATCAACAGCTTGAGAGCTGCAATTGCAGGGATCTATAGAAGGAAAACAGGAAGTGAGAAAGAGGCAGACAACGTGCTAAATCACATCTGCCAGAAAAGCATCTCCGTTTAACAGCTTTGATAGAGTCTGGAAAAACACTGATGAGCTGTTGGTGAAGCTCGACTAGTCTAAATGAAGTGTTTTGGACTGAGCACTTTATAAAACAGCATCCTTTTTTGGCAGTTACATGAAGAATCAAAAGAAGGTAAGTGACCAGTATAATGAGAAAGATGGCGCTGACTGCTGCTTGATCTATGAGAACGTTGAGTTCAAGCAGGGTGGTATGATTCTTTTTTTCTGTGATAGCATCAAGAGGCTAGCTCAGTCAGTCAGGCTGAAACAGTTCTTCTATGTACCTGCACATTATTGAACTATATCACTCTCTGGTTTATAATATATAATATAAGAATATAATTTGTTTAGTTTGTGTTTGGTTTAAGTTGTGTTAAGGCCACGTCACATAAAGCAAATCTGAAAATATCTGTTCTTTAGTAAGTAGTACCTACTTAATAAAAGTACTTAAATAATTTATTATTACACAAATTCAACATTCAGGCCGCCGATTTTCAGACACAGCCCAAATCCTTCACTGAGAGAACATTGCGTCATTGCCCAGAACCGTGGTATTTCCTTAGATTAATTATACTCCCATAGCATTCAATTAATTGTGCTAAGAGCCATAAAATTCTGTTGTATCAGTGCTATTTAATAATGTTAAACATAAGGGTGATGAGTTGGGCCATCTGTCTGCTCAAACATCAGTGTTATTGCACATTGATTTCCCTGCTTTTCTCTTCTCAATAACTCTTGTTGCAACTCTCTATGTGCTTTTCCAGAACAATCAGAGTTGATTCCAGAGTACTTTTACTGAAGTGATAACTTGACTAGCCACCATTTAATGTATTTATCAAAACCAATGCAGGAGTCTGCAAAGCTAGGACAGTGGGAGCTTTTTTACAGCCTAGCTTACAGACAGTGGGAGATGCACATGCAGGTTATTTCTAATGTTTTCAAGCAAACATCACAGCAGCTTAGTTTAACAGCCAGTGCAATTGAGATGACATCACTTTCCATTAAAGCATATAACTACTGAAATATCAAAAGAGTAGTTTCTTGCCAACAAATGAATGCTGTGCATTTGTAAGTGTTGTGGAGAAATTGCTGAAGTCAAAGGTCAATGGTGAGGTCAGGAGGGAAGAAAGTGTTCAGGAGCCTCTGATGTCTTATGCTGTAATATTTATTGACGCTTGGCCAAGGAGAATTAGAGACACTCTCATAGTGCATCAGAAGTGCCTGAGTCGGTCTCACATTCTGCCCAACTCATGCTGGTGGATAGACTTTAAACCCAAAGATAACACCACAAATACTATACGCCCAGAATTAGCCAAAGAGAATGTTTTACCCATGCAGGTGTTATTGTCAGCATATTCTAGTCTGGAGACACAGATGTCTGTTTGCGCAGATTGGAACGTCAATGGCCAGCTATCTATTATGTCTAGGAAAGCAGCAATTCGTCTCTTCGACCCTGGCCACCACAGTGTTGAGATAGACTGGCACTTACTGCTCCCAGTCAAAGCCAAACAACTAATACTGCCGAGGACCTCAAGGCCCACACGTGACCTCATGTAACCTAAGGATAGAAAATTCCATAACAGTAAGGTGCTACAAGAAGGCCTTTAATGTACCTTGGCTTTGATTCTACTGGAGGGATGACCACAATTCACCATGAATTGTGTGTCTGTTTTCTGTTTATGACAAAAATATAGACTAAAATGAACAGAAAGAATAAACACATAATAAAACATGTCACTTTTGGTTTGTGCTGTTCTGAAGAAAATGCAATTTGAGGTTCCTAAACCACACACCCTCCTCACCCTGGTTTGCACCTTGCGATCTGGTCCATGAATATCACAAACAGGATCGGAGACAAATCTTGGCGACCTCTGCCAGAGATATGGGTGAGGCTTCCCCTGAGTCTTCAGACTGTGCCTCCTCCACAGAGGAGGTGTCGGTTGGATTCAGGAGTTCCTCAAAGTGCTCCTTCCACTGCCCAACAATATCCCCAGTCTGGGTCAGCAGTTCTCCACTGCAGCTATATACAGCCTGGTCCAAGCCCTGCTTCCCCTTCCTAAGTCGTCGGATGGTCGGCCAACCGAAAGTCCTTCTCCATAGCCTCCCCGAACTTCCACACCAGTGTTTTTCCCTTTGCGACTACTGAAGCTGCAAACCCTCTAGCCTCCCAGTACCCATCTGCTGCCTCAGGAAACCCATGGGCCAACCAAGCCTAAAAGACTTCCTTCTTCAGCTTGGCAGCCTTCTTCACTGCTGGTGTCCACCAGCAGGTTCTTACCCCCAAAATCCACCGGGCCCGTCCGCGGCACGTTGCGTGAGCGTCACGTCATCACAAGTAATACGCAGCCATTCTAGTCAATGTATCAAACCCCACCGGCTCCGCGTCCCAGAAGCGTCTCTACGCTCGGCTACGCGTGAATTACGCATCTGATCTATTTTTGACGCTTGACGCTAGCAGCACGCGTCAATTTACACAGACCACCTCGAGCGGGCGGAAGCCAGACACAGAAAATACCCCGTGCAAACTGCCGGTCGTAAAAACACACAAAAGCGAAACGAATTAACTACGTAACATATTTACACATGTAGAAGCATGTTTAGAAGAATATACACCGGGAAAATGTCCAAATCTGAGCAAGTAAACAGGACGGACCAAATATGTGACGCTCACGCAACGCGCCGCGGACGGGCCCGGTGGATTTTCCCAGTTGGGTTGCTGCCACGACTGGCAACGGTGACCTTCTGACCACAACTTCTTGCAGCCTCAATTAATGACTAGCACATAAGTCCAATAATAAAGCACCGCTCGGGTTCGGGTTTAAGTTCTCCGTTGTCACCAACATGGGCATGGAAGTCCCCCAGCAGAAATATGGAATCACCAGGTGGAATCCTTTTCCTGCATTTTAGACATAAAGAGAATTTTTTACAGCTCAACCAGGACAAAACCGAAGTTTTAATTATCGGTACTGAAGCTCAGAAAGAGAAACTAACTATGAAACTCCAAGCACTGAATTTAAACCCTTGTCAACAAGTTAAAAACCTGGGAGTTATCATTGACTGTGATCTTAGCTTTGAGCCCCATATTAAAAATATTACTAAAACTGCCTTTTATCATGTTTTGGTTGCCATGGTGCCGCACTAGTGGCAGCTTGTTACAGCAGCTCCCGTGAGTTTTGTGTTTTTTATTTTCTGTTTTGTTGCGTTTTTGGACACTTTTTTTTGTACAGCTCTTGTGGGATGGCTTTGGGCCAAGTGGATATTGTGTGGCTCCAGTACTTTTTCCTGTTTTTCCTGGCACTTACAACTTTTGTTGTGCCGGGTAACCATGACGACAGCAATGGTCGCATTGTTTACCTTCGCGACCAGCTGCTAGCGCTCTCCAAACCTGCGCTGCTGCCCAGAGAAAATCCACAGATCCCCGACGAGGTGAAGAGGAGACGCCGGGGATGCAGGGCCGGTGTCTTAAGAAGAGCTAGGAGGAGGAAATTTAAGCCGTTTCTTCCTACGGTTGTGATGGGGAATGTGAGGTCCCTGGCTAATAAGATGGACGAGCTAGGAGCGCTGACGAGGACTCAGCAGGAATACCGTGGGTGCAGTGTGATGTGTTTCACTGAGACATGGCTGCACGAACATATTCCGGACTCCAACGCCACCGTACCCGGCTTTCAGATGGTACGGGCTGACAGAGACCGTGGACTGAGCGGTAAGAAGAGGGGAGGAGGGATCACAGTGCTTGTGAACAACAGGTGGTGTAATCCCGGACATATTACCGTGAAGGAACGTTTCTGTAGCCTAGACATTGAACTGTTAGCAGTGAGCATACGTCCATATTATCTGCCAAGGGAGTTTACATGCGCCATCATCATCATTGTTTACATTCCGCCATCAGCTGATGCTGCGTGTGACGTCATCACCTCAGTCACAGCCAGACAGCAAACGGACCATCTTAATGCATTCATGGCCATTTCCGGTGATTTCAACCACACCACTCTCTCTGCTACACTCCCAGTGTTTGTCCCAACAGTTTGTGACCTGCCCCACCAGAGACAATAAAACCTTGGACTTGTATGTTAATGTTAAGGAGGCATACACTCCCCCCCTACAGGAGTGGAGTTCTCCTGTAGGTCCAGATTCAGTGGACCTCCAGGAGCCTCAGTTCACCCCTCCCTTCTCCTGTAGGTCCAGATTCAGTGGACCCAGAAGGTTCTGGTGCTGTGGAAGACATCCTGCCTTGTTCCGGTACCCAAGAAGTCGCATCCAACTGTGCTCAATGACTACAGACCAGTTGCCTTGACGTCTCATGTCATGAAAGTCCTGGAGAGACTGGTTTTGGCCCATCTGAGACCTCAGGTGCCCACCTCCCTAGACCCGCTGCAGTTTGCCTACTGCCCCTTGGTTGGTGTTGAGGACACAATCATCTACCTGCTTCAGCGGGCCCTCTCTTACCTGGATGGAGCTGGCAACACTATGAGGATCATGTTCTTTGATTTCTCCAGTGCCTTCAACACGATCCAGCCTACACTGCTGAGGGAGAAGCTCCAGGTGGATACCTCCACAATCTCCTGGGTAACTGACTACCTGAGGGTTATGTGTCTGATCGGTTGGTTAGCAACACGGGAGCACTGCAGGGGACTGTACTCTCACCTTTCCTCTTCACACTGTACACCTCAGACTTTCAGCACCACTCTGAGTCCTGTCATCTGCAGAAATTCTCAGATGACTCTGCAGTTGTGGGGTGTATCAGTGATGGGGGGGAGACTAAGTACAGGGATGTGGTTGATCGCTTTGTGGAGTGGAGTAGGAGCAACCACCTCATCTTGAATGTGGCCAAAACGAGGGAGATGATTGTGGACTTTAGGAGGACTAGGTCTGACCTGAGCACAGTTTCCATCCTGGGTGAGGAGGTGGAGGTGGTGCAGGACTATAAGTACTTGGGCGTGCACCTGGATAACAGACTGGACTGGAGATGTAACACTGAGGCTGTCTACAGGAAGGGACAGAGCAGACTCTACTTCCTGAGGCAGCTCAGGTCCTTTAATGTGTGCAGTAAGATGTTGCAGATGTTCTACCAGTCTGTTGTTGCGAGTGCAGTCTTCTTTGCAGCCATCTGTTGGGGCAGCAGCATCAGAGCCAGCGACACAAAAAAACTGAACAATCTGATCAAGAAGGCTGGCTCTGTGCTGGGGACTGCTCTGGAGCCCCTGCAGCTGGTTGCTCCACAAACTGCTCAGTATTATGGACAACTTTCTGGTCTACCTAACAAAAAATTTGATCAACTACAGTTACTACAAAATTCAGCTGCTCGTCTGTTGATGAAGACCAGAAAGAAAGCACACATTACACCCATTTTAAAGTCTCTGCATTGGCTGCCTGTGCGCTTCAGAATCGATTTTAAGATTCTTTTACTGGTTTATAAATCTCTTAATGGTCTTAGTCCAGCCTATTTATCTGATTTACTTTTACCCTATGAACCCTCGAGGACCCTCAGGTCTTCTGGGAGTGGCCTTTTAATAATACCAAAAGTCAGAACGAAAACCCACAGTGAGGCATCATTTTCTCACTGTGGTCCACGTCTGTGGAACAGCCTCCCTGAAGACCTGAGGGCATCACAGAATGTTCATGTTTTTAAGAGCAAACTTAAGACTTAATTTGGCTTTTACTTGAACCATTTTTAAATATTTTTCTCCTTATGTATTTTAATGTTACAACATTTTCTCTTTTATTTATTTATTTAATTTGCTATTATTTGTCTATTTACGTATATATATATCTTATCCATTATTTAAGCTATCTATATATTTTATTATGCTTTACTTTTTAATTATTTAATTTTTATCCTGCTTTATTACTGATTATTATTATTTATTACTATTGTTATTATTTTATTTGATCTTTATTTTATTTTATTTTATTTATTTTTATCTAATTCATTTCTAACCTGCTTCCAGTGTTTCCTCACTGCTCGACAATGAGATGGCACTTCCTCAGTTTCTGCTTTGTTTATAATGGGATGGGTGGGATGGAGGGTTTGGGATGTAGAATTGGGGTTCAGCTGTGGGTGTTGGGGTGGAGGGTTGGGGATGAGCAGAGGGTGTTTGCTTGTTTTTATGTTTTATGTTTTTATGTGAAGCACTTTGTGTTACATTTTTTGTATGAAAAGTGCTATACAAATAAAGTTTGATTGATTGCTTCCGGAAAAAAAACGTGCCCAGGTCCCCGCCTTTGCTTGCTGCCCGGCTGGCAAACCACCCGACCCCTGCTTCTCTCCCTGCGGATGATGGGCCCAAAGGCTGGCAGCCCCACGTTGCTTTTTCGGGGTGTGCCCGGCAGGCCCCGTGGGCTGAGGCCCAGCCACCAGAGCTCTCCTCCCAAGTCTTGTTATTATCCATATTTGAATTGCAATTAGTCTGACTCCTCCTATGGAACCAATCACTGAGAAATACAAACCCCACCACCACGTTAAGGTAGAGATTCTTGGGGGGCAAAGTCATTCCTACTGACTTAATACAGATGTCACTTTAATCACTTTAGTCACTATTCCTATTGAAACACTCGCCAGTTTGCTTCAGTCACAAACACTCTTTGTGATTGAAGCTCCTGCCATCAGTGCCCCAACAATAAATCCTCTTTCAAACACATTTAGATCTCTTCCTCTAGCTCCTCCTGCTCAGCATTTTTATACACGCCATAGAGCAATGGAGCATGATTGGATGTTAATGACTTAATTGTACACCATGTAGTGCACCTGTGTTAAAGAATCTGAATTTGTTGTGTTCCTCATTACTCATTTCTTCAGCTTTTTTCCTTTAATTTCTACCCATCTGTATGTTTGCACTCAATTGGCACTGCCTTGCTTTGTAAATATGACTACATAATGACATAAAATGTAGTTTATTGATGCTAATAGTGGGATGAGCTTTTTTGCCTACCCCTGGTGCTGGAAGTAAAAGTCCCATTGATTTTCCCCATAGACAATATTACCTGACTCATTCAGCCCTTCTATGGCTTGGATTATAAACTCTCCTGGTTCAGTTGTCCATAAGATCGATAACTGTGTGTCTGTCCATTCTTCAATGGAAAGTTTAAAGTACAAGCCTGTGTACATAAGGACTTTACACAGAATGTTTCTGTTGACTTGTTGACTGTACACGTGACATCTATTGCACGTCTGTCCGTCCTGGGAGAGGGATCCCTCCTCTGTGGCTCTTCCTGAGGTTTCTTCCACTTTTTTCCCTGTTAAAAGGGTTTTTTGTGGGCAAGTTTTTCCTCACTCGAACCGAGGGTCTAAGGACAGAGGGTGTCACTCCCTGTACAGACTGTGAAGCCCTCCGAGGCAAAATGTATTTTGCGACTTTGGGCTATACAAATAAAATTTGATTGATTGATTGATTGATTTGGGGAGAATTTAACTACAACTCCCAAGGTGTATTGTATCTGCCATGTGATGTAGACTGCATTTATATGTCTCTTTTATCCAAAGTGGTTTATAATTCAACACTAAATAATTTTGACTATTGAAAGAAACAAGCTGCAGCTGTGTTTTCCTGTATAATTTCTGTTTACCTGCGGATTTGAGGCTGGTAGCTGGCAGGAGGCTCTCTAGTTGTTCAGTAGAAAGGAACTTTCTGAACTTTCCTGTTACCAACCAGAACCTCCATGTATCATCTTAAAGTGTAAAAAATCTTAAGTGTGTTTCCCAATGCAGCACTTAAGAAACAGACAGTGTGCTGTTCTGAAGAAAATCTCAAGCTACTAGAAGTGGGTGGGAGATACTCTACGGTCTACAATAATTTCTAAGAACGTCGTGAGTTTTCATGCTTTTTGAGAAACACCTCTTAAATTCTTAAATTTAAGAAGATCAGTAATGCAATATATTCATAAATGTTTCTCTATAGAAAGAAAGAGTCTTGTCTTTTAACCACTGCACTGAGCAGCATTTATTTATTTATTTATAACCTTTATTTAACCAGATAAAAACCCATTGAGATCAAGACCTCTTTCACAAGGGTGACCTGGCCAAGAAAGGCAGCAGCACACGTCATGACAATCAGGACAGACAGACAACAACAAACAAGCAGCAAAAAAACAAACATGAAAACATTAAAATATTAAAGTACTAAAGTGCGAGTGAATAAGCAAATACTAAAGTGCAAGTAGATAGGCAAATAAAGTGCAGAAGATATAGATACAGTAACAAGTTAAGAACATAGGCACTGTTCAAAAGTTTTCCTTTGACGTTTTCTTAAAATAGAGCGGAATGCTTCCAATGAAACAAGTTCTGATAATCACCATTTTCTTTGTACCACATACATTGAACAAGCACTCAAGTCACTTGTGATTTTACAGAAATGGGAGTCATTGAGGCATTATGAATAAAGAGAAGCTGCCAATCAAAAACATCTGTTATGTGTTTTATGTTGTAGTGTACAGAACATACAGACTCAAATAAAGTGACTTGTAGCTGTAACAGACTGCAACAACAATTGAATAATACTGAAAAGTCTGTTTTTTCAGTCATGTCCTTTCAATGTCACTCTACTCCAGTCATAGGTACAGTAAAGTAGTAAAATGTTTTCCTTTCGATTAAATAAACATGTTATGGTACATTTCAAGACAGCCTAGAAACTGAATTTTTAAAAAAAATGGAAAAATTGAAATATATACATGCATAGATAAACATAACTACATGCTTTTATCTACTTTGCAATATTAAATATATAGAATTATCCTCTCTAGCGAGAAATTGGCTGACTAGTGGATGTATCTTATTTCTGCTGGTCCTGTAAAGTACATTAGGTAAAGTACACAGCCGAAGAAAGAAAGATTAATAAAACAAAGGAAATGACAGCATGCAGGCACATCTCACAATTCAGAGGCTAAACAGCAAATAGCAGTGCTAAAATTGCTCTAAATGAGATAACACTAAAGTGTTTATAATGTCACACTTATGCAAAGTTAATGCTCTAACTCTAACCCTTGATATAAAAAGTAGTTGGCTGCCACTCTGGCCCATTCAATGATGGTGGCCAACGGTCACCTGAACCAAGCTCCCTACTGTCTGGCTTTTTATTGTCTGGTTGTCTGTCACTGTCAGGTATCAGGATAAACCTGGGATGCTTTTCACTCAGACTCTCCCACCATTGAAGCAGAACAGATGTAGAGGCTGCAGCTCGTGTTTCATTCAGCTGCTGCATGGAGACAAAATGTGCCAGAATAAGACTCTGGTTTAAAATGGCACTCCTACAGTAAATCTATCCTTTTACCCCCCCCCTTCCCTTTGAACAAGGTTCAAAATAAATCATGAGCTGGTTTGGCTCCCTCACTCTTAAAAACAAAAACAGGCTGCAGTACATAGTTAAGGTGTGTGGCAAAATTGCCCACAACCCTCTGACTGATTTAAATACTTTATATGAGACTAGGACCCTTAGGAGGGCACAGTCAGTACTGGCCGACCCAAGTCACCCCCTGAATGGCTGCTTCATGTTGTTGCCGTCTGGCCGCAGATTCCGTAGACACAAAACCTCTTTTGTTCCTGCTGCTATAGGCTTTTTAAATAACTCAGTGTGAGATGTGGAACTTCTATGTAGTATGTATTTATTCTGTCTTTTAATGATTGCTGTTACCTTTGTTTGTATATGTGTTATGTTATTTATGTTACATCCTGCTGCTGCGCAACAAATTGCCCCTCTGGGATAATAAAGATTCCTTGAACCTTGAACCTTGGAATAACATTGAGTAGTACTAGGCTTAATAGATTCACTGGGCTCAATGAAGAAAATTGACTTGACACGACAGTGTATAGAATAGTATAGAAATATAGAGCTTCCGGTTTGATGAGGTAGAGAGCGGACGTACGAGCAGGGAGCTCCAGTCGAACTTTTCACTTACTTTTCAAGTCTACCAGTTTAACACTGCCTTTCCTTGGGCTGACTCGCGCATTACTTAGTTTTATGTGGGAAAGTGTACTGCGACGTAATGAGCACCTCAAATTCAAATCCTCAACCCTCAGTAACAACTCGAGCAACTAGCATCTCAGCTAAGCTAGCTAGCATGGCCGCCACCGCCGCGCCGGAGCCTCCAGTCCCGGGGAGCAGATGCACTGGCAGCGGAGGCCACTCCGACCCAGTCACCATGATCGACCTTGAGGCTCTATTCAGCAAACAACGTGATAGCTTCAAAGCTGACATGGCTATCCTGATTCAACAATCAACTGAATCTCTGAAGCAGTCAGTGGATTCACTTGGTCAACAGGTGACGTCATTTAACAATCGTCTCACTAATACTGAAGTTGTGGTGAGTGAAAACTTCGTGAAAATCACAGAGATGGAAGCTGTTGTTAAGACCTTACAATCCCAAGCCACGGTGCTCCTGGAACGTGTGGATGACCTCGAGAATCGGTCCAGGCGCTCTAACTTGCGGATTATCAACATACCTGAAGGGAGCGAGAAAGACCAGGACCCGACGAAGTTCGTTTCCAACCTGTTGATGGCGGTGATGGGGCCCGATGTTTTTAACAGCCTTCCCGAGATAGAGAGAGCTCATCGCTCCCTCGGCCCCAGACCAGGTGATGCCGGCGCGAGGAAACCGAGAGCCTTCATCGTCAAATTCCTCCGCTTCCAAGAGAAAGAAAAAGTCCTCCGATGGGCCAGACAACACAAGATGGTTTACCGCGGCACCGAGCTGAGAGTATATCCAGACATCAGCGCTGCTTTGGCTAAAAAACGGGCTGCATTCAACGCCATCAAAAACTCTCTCTACCTGAAAGGAATAAAATTCCGCCTGCTGCACCCTGCCCGTCTCCAGGTCTCGTTCCGAAATGAGAACTTATATTTTGACTCTCCGCAAAAAGCCCAGGATTTTTACAACGAGCGCATTGCTACCTCCGGTTAGTGGACTTATTGAGGACACCGGCTCAGTGCACGGTAAAGCTTGGTCGTTTATAAACAATCAGGTACGGAACAGAAGTGCCAGTAAGACATTGTACTTGAATGTATACCCAAGCCTTTACTCATCCGAATAACACGGTGTGGCTCTGGCATTAACATATCAGTCAGCTCTGTAATTGAAATGTATATTTTTTCTTTTTCTCTTTTTTCAAGATGTAATTACAAGGGCCTACTTATGTTCATTCCTTTGTAATTTGAATGTTGATATGTGAGCACTACTGCCCCCAGCTATAGCCACTTATTGTGCGCCTATTGCACATTGTAGACACATTTGCAGATATAGGAGCCCCATCTGCTCGGTGAGTGTCTAGTCCACAGATTTATGTCACATGGAAGTAACAGAGTCTATGGAGTCCCGCTGCTAGTTCTTGTTTTTAGGACAAGCTTAGGGAGGTTTAGGAGTGTTTTTTTGTTCCGTGTTCTAAGGGTTTTTGTGTTGGGGTACTGGGGTGGTAGATCCTACAGATTTGCTTATATTTCTATTTTTGTTTGTGCGTTTGTAACATCACGTCCTTCTACAAAGCAGTGTTTTTTCCTACCATGTACTTACAATTTTGTTTATGGCTAATACTACAAAAAAAGGGGTATCTTGTCTGAGATTTGTCTCTTGGAATGTTAAAGGGATCAATGGGCCAGTAAAAAGGGGCAGAGTATTTTCCCACTTAAAACATCTTAAAACAGAAATTGCTTTTTTACAGGAGACGCATTTGACCGCTAAGGATCACCATAGGTTAAAGGCTTCATGGGTTGGCCAAAGTTTCCACTCCAACTTTAGTAGCAAAGCAAGGGGTACAGCGATTTTGATACATAAAAAAAATACAGTTTTACCCAACGAACGTTATAGCTGACCACCAAGGCTGGTTTGTTATTGTCTCAGGCTCCCTTATTAATATACCTGTTGTTCTTGTAAATCTTTATGCACCCAATTGGGATGATGAGGCATTTATTAGGAAAGTAACCTCACTTTTACCAGATTTAACTTCCCACCACTTAATCCTAGGAGGTGACCTTAACTGTACAATAAACCCTTCGCTAGACAAATCCTGCCCACGGCGGGATTCCCCTTCTAAAATTGCCAAAGCAATTTCATTGTTTATGGATCAAATAGGAGGTGTAGATCCTTGGCGCTTTCTATATCCTGATAAAAAACAATTTTCCTTTTACTCTCAGGTCCATAAAACATTCTCAAGAATTGATTACTTTTACATAGATAATTTTTTTCTTCCTGTTGTCGATAACATAGAATATTCAACGATAGTGGTATCTGACCATGCTCCATTGTTACTTGACCTTTCGCTTACACTTTTACAAAAGACACGCCCTCCATGGAGGCTGAATGGTACACTGCTAAACGATGATGAGTTCTGCCAAACAATTTCCAAAGTAATTGATGATTTTCTTATTAACAACAAGTCTAATCTTATATCCCCATCTCTACTGTGGGAGACATTAAAGGTGGTAGTCCGAGGAGAGATTATATCCTACTCTGCAAGACTAAATAAACTCAAAAAACAAAAACAGGAACAACTCATGGAAAGTATAAAAGAATTGGACAGGAAACTATCAAAATTTCCATCCCCTGAATTAGACAAAGAGAGACAAAACCTTCAAATGGACTATAACTTGCTGTCAACACAAGACACTGAAAAATTACTCCTACGATCACGTGGATTTCTTTACGAACACGGTGAGAAGGCAGGACGCCATTTGTCACGCCTAATAAAAAGTCAATCAGTATCCCAGCAAATTAAACAGATTAGAACCGCTTCAGGTGAACTTACAGTAATGCCATCTGTCATAAATGAGACCTTTAAAACATTTTACTCTGAACTTTATACTTCACAATCCCCAACTGACAAAACAAAAATGATGAGCTTCCTGGATAACCTAAATTTCCCGCCCATTTCTTCTACTCAGAAGAGCGAAATGGATCGACCCTTAGAATTTCGTGAAATAGCAAACTCAACTAATGCAAAGTGGCAGGGCCCCTGGCCCAGATGGTTACCCTATAGAGTTCTTCAAAAAATTTGCTGATAAATTAATCCCTCTCCTTTTAGACATGTTCAATGACTCTCTGAACCGGGGTGCTCTGCCTCAAACTCTCACCGAAGCATCAATAACCTTATTACTGAAGCCGGGTAAAGACGTTTCTGATTGTAGTTCCTACCGTCCTATCTCCCTTTTAAATGCCGATTACAAGATTTTGGCTAAAACACTGGCCTTACGACTTGAATCAATTATGCCAAACATCATATCACCGGACCAAACCGGGTTTATGAAAAATCGACACTTAGGGCTGGACGATTAATCGAATTTTGATCCCGATTTCGATTTTGGCTTCTCACGATCATGAAAACACTGTAATCAAAGAAAAACGATTAATGTGCCGCCGTGCGGCGTGTATGCAAATTACTGCGCTGTAAAAGCACAGTGAACGCATCTGTGTCGCCTGCAGCTGCAGCAGTGAGTTTGTGGATCAATTGTGGAACGAGCGATTGACAACATGGCAGAAAAGCAGCATGAGCCTTTAGTTGAAAAGAAAGGTAGGACAAGTTCGGTCATTTGGAGACATTTTAGCTTCAAATCGTCGGACGCAGAGCAGAAAGAGATTGTTTGCAAAGTTTGTCACGCCGTCGTGTCTGCACCCCGGACAACACGACAAATTGGTTTAACCATTTAAAGTTCAGCCATAAAGTGGTCTATGACAAAGTATTGACGGAGCAAAAGACCCAAAAAAGTCCTCCACAATGCCGCTCCATATCCCACCGGCTCCCGGTGACAGCGAGAGATTACGGAGGCGGTTATTGTGGTTATTTATTTTTATTTATTGTTTTTACATTGGTATTGCTATTATTCGATCACTGAAGCCAGAAGAAGCAGGGAGAACAGTCTGTGTATGTAGACTGGGTATTTATTTATTTTATTTTTATTATTATTTATATATATTAATATTATTTTACTTTTTTACTCGTTACTTATTTATTACTGGTTGTTTTTCTAAAAGTTATATTTAAAGTTGAGTTTTGGTGGCGCAATAAACACTTTTTTTTAATTTAATGAATAATCATGTTTATTAATCGTGATTTCAATATCAATCAAAATAATCGTGATTATTATTTTTTCCATAATCGTCCAGCCCTATCGACACTCTTTCTCCAATGTCCGCCGTCTCCTCGACCTCCTTCTTTCTCCTACATCCGGGGGGACACCAGAAGTGGTGGTCTCCCTGGATGCGGAGAAGGCTTTCGATAGGGTGGAGTGGAGTTATCTGTTAGAGGTCTTAAAGAGGTTCTGTATTGGGTCTAAGTATATATCTTGGATCTCACTTTTATACTCTTCCCCTAAAGCGTCCGTAAGCACTAACGGGATGAAATCCCAATATTTCACACTTAACAGAGGAACCCGCCAAGGGTGTCCTCTGAGTCCATTGTTGTTTGCTGTGGCAATCGAACATTTATCTATAGCACTTAAATCGGCCAGTCTTAGTAAAGGAATCCACAGATGTGGTTTGGAACACATACTTTCCTTGTACGCGGACGATTTACTATTGTTTATTTCTGATCCAGTAACCACCATCCCTAAAATAATTGAATTGTTAAATAGCTTTGGAACATTTTCCGGGTATAAACTGAACTTCTCAAAAAGCGAATGTTTTCCTGTAAATAACTTAGCCCTTGGGATCCCCGATGGGTATTTCCCATTTAAAGTGTATAATAGTAGCTTTAAATATTTAGGTGTGCATATCTGCCGTAAGATGTCAGATCTCTATAAGAACAACTTTCCACCCCTAATTGACAAGCTTAAATCAGATCTGGAAAGATGGTGTAATTTACATATAACTATAGCAGGCAGGGTAAATTGCATCAAAATGAACGTGCTTCCACGTTTCCTGTATCTTTTCCAATGCTTACCGATCTTTTTACCCAATTCCTTTTTTCGTACTATAAATAAGCTAATTTCATCTTTTATATGGAAAGGCAAGACCGCCAGGATAAGGAGAGAGTTTTTACAAAGGCATAAGTCGGTTGGTGGTTTGTCACTCCCTGACCTAAGACTCTACTATTGGGCAGCTAACATAAGCAAAATTACTCTTTGGATTCGTGAACCTGAACTAATCTGGTGTAAACTAGAAGCTAAATCCTGCTCTACGTCACTCCTAGCTCTACTTACATCAGAATTACCCTTTCAACCATCCCAATTTACATGTAACCCAATTGTCGTCTCCACCCTTAAAATTTGGTTCCGATTTAGATGTACTTTTGGACTCAAAGGATTGTCAAATCATAGCCCCATACATAACAATCATCTTTTCCTCCCCCCCTGCATTGATAATGCCTTTTCTTTATGGCAGAGCTCAGGCCTTGTCAGGCTTAGTGATCTCTATATCAACAATGTCTTCGCTAGCTTCAGCGAACTATGTGAAAAATGTAACCTTCCCAAGTCTCACCTATTCCGATACTTCCAGGTTCGTAACTTTGTTAAATCAAATAGTACCTGTTTCCCCAATATCCCACCTAACTCAGTAATTGACTCAATTTGGACAAATCAAAAAGGCCTCATTTCAAAAATCTACACCTTATTATCCCATCTCAACGAGACACCTCTTGATAAAATCAAGAAAGACTGGGAACAAGAACTTGGCAGGGTTATCGATGACGGTGACTGGAACTCAGCATTAATTCGTGTAAATAACAGTTCATCTTGCTCTAGGCTTAATTTAATACAATTTAAAGTTGTCCATCGTATTTATTTTACCAATTCCAAACTCTCCAAAATTTATCCCAATGTCACAGACACATGTAATAGGTGTCACATGTCACCAGCGAATATGACCCACATGTTTTGGTCTTGTCCCAGTCTGCAAGCTTACTGGACGGATGTTTCTAAACATCTTGCAGAAGCACTAAATATGAAATTGACGCCTTGTCCAGAACTGGCTATTTTTGGAGTATTATCTGACCATCAAACAACTAGGAAAAAACTCAAGGATAGTATCGCCTTTGCTTCTTTATTAGCACGTAGAAGAATTTTGTTGGAGTGGAAGGCACCAGTTGCCCCCAAAGCTTCGCTGTGGCTTAAGGACCTTATGCTATACTTAGATCTGGAGAAAATTAAATACAATCTGAGGGGGACACCTGGAAAATTTGACTTGGTTTGGGGCTGTATGATTAGCTACGTAGCTCGACTAAAGACAATACAGGACTAATGAAATGCTCACTTATGACAACTGACCTTTGACTATATTTCCTTTTTCTCCTTGCCGCATCTCAACCCATTGTAAATATTACCTCTCAGCTCTTCAATCTTTACCCTCTCTTAAATGTACTCCTATATTTCTATGTTTGTTTGCGCTAAGAAGGAAGGATGTGTGTTATTACTGATTGGTAATAAAATCTTGTAGGACTGGGGGGGGGGCTGGGGGTGGGAGGGTATAAGTGGTTGTTGTTTTTGAAAAAAGAAAAATTCCTTATTTTTCATTGTATGTACTTTTGCCTGTCAAATGAATAAAAAACATTAATCTAAAAAAAGAATAGTATAGAAATATATTTCCATGACCTCCTACTATTTGTTCAATTGTAAATAATGTTAAATCAGATAGAAAACATAAGAATAATGTTTTTTATAGAAGTATTGTACACTAAAAAAACATTCTTGGCCATAATAAACATGAAGGAATATTTTTATGTAAAATGTAAATGAAATATATGAAATCTAAATTTGAATAGACAAAAATAAATAAACATAATATGAGTAAACTTGTGTGACTATTAGGTGGCCACGAATTAATAAGGGCCGGTAATTTTGCGTGGCCACGAGAAATGTTAGTCATTTCATCAGTGAGACTGTTGATTTTCTGGCATCAGTAGCTTCAGCCACAAACTGTGGCTTATGCTCTTTTATTTATACTTCACTCAACATGTCAACTTTCCCACCCACAGCCGTGGTCTCACCATACATCACCTCTCCAGCTTCAACCTCAACATCTCTGATCACCTGGCAATCATCATGGACATCGACATCCCCATTCCCACCGCTAAGGATAAACGGACGATATCTTTCAGAAACCTCAAATCCATCTCCCCTTCAGCCCTTTCTGCCTGTCTTGCAAGTAAAATATCTGCTTCCCCCCCCTCCATTAACTGCCAATACCTCACCAAATTCTACAACGAAACACTCTCCTCCTGTCTCAATCAGCTAGCCCCCATCAAAACTAAAACTGTCTCCTTCACCCACTCTGCCCCCTGGTACACTCCTGAACTACACAAAATGAAATCATGAAAATGACAGCTTGAAAGACTTCACAAGAAAACCGGTTCAACTGTTCATCTCCAAACTTTTACAGATTACCTTCAGCAGTACAAGGATGCTCTCAATACCACCCGGTCCACCTACTACTCTCACCTCATACATTCTGGCTCCACCAACCCCAAGGCTCTGTTTTCTACAGTAAATAAACTCCTCAAGCCCAGCGACAATACCCCCAACTCATTCACCACTGACAAATGCAACTCCTTTCTTTCATTCTTTCAAACAAAAGTCGACACCATTTATAACAACTTGTCCTCCTCTCCTGCCCCCACGGCCTGCACTCCCACTCCCTCACGTGCTCCTCCCCTCCTCAGAAATCATCAACTCCTCCCTCAGGTCTGGCTCAGTCCCCCGTTCACTCAAACTGGCTGCTGTCACCCCCATCCTCAAAAAACCTGGACTCAACCCTGACATTATGTCAAACCTTCGGCCCATCTCCAATCTCCCCTTTCTGTCCAAAATACTGGAGCGTATTGTCGCCACACAACTCAAAGCCCACCTCTGCTCAAATGACCTGTTCGAACCATTTCAATCCGGTTTCCGTTCCCAACACAGCACCGAAACAGCCCTCCTGAAAGTCACCAATGACATCCTCCTCTCCGCAGACTCCGGCCACCTCACCATCCTCATCCTCCTAGACCTCACTGCAGCTTTCGACACCATCAACCACACCATTCTCCTCTCCCGCCTTGAGTCCTCCCTCGGCATCACTGGCACTGCACTCTCCTGGCTCACATCATACCTCACAGACCGACAACAATTCATCCACATCAACAACTGCACCTCCTCCACTGTTCCTCTGTCCCAAGGCGTCCCCCAGGGTTCGGTGCTTGGTCCTCTCCTCTTCATACTTTACCTGCTCCCCCTTGGCAACATCATTCTTCATCATAACTTCCACTGTTATGCCGATGACGTCCAGCTTTATATCTCCACCAACTCCATCACCCCGCCACTCATTCCACTCTCTCCAACTGCCTCGCTGACATCAAATCCTGGATGCAGACCAACTTCCTCAAACTAAATTGTGACAAATCAGACCTGATCATTATCGGCCCCAAATCCCTCACCAAAACCACAGACAGTTTCCGCCTCACCATTGACAACTCCACCCTGTCTCCATCCCCCCACAGTCGCAACCTCTGAGTCATCTTTGACAATAACCTCTCCTTTGAACATCACATGAACCAAATCACCAGAACTGCCTTCTTTTACCTCAAGAACATTGCCCGACTCCGCCCATCACTCTCCTTCTCTGCCGCTGAAACCCTTATTCACGCCTTCATCACTTCCAGAATTGACTACTGCAACAGCATCCTCTATGGCACACCAACCAAAATAAACTACAGTACATCCAAAATTCTGCTGCACGTCTGCTCACCCACACCCGCACCCGTGATCACATCACTCCTGTCCTCCAGAACCTCCACTGGCTCCCAGTTCCACAGCGTATTCAGTTCAAAATCCTCCTCCTCACACACAAAGCCCTCCATAACCAGGCCCCTTCCTACCTCACTGACCTGCTCCATCGCCACAATCCATCCTGCAGCCTCCATTCATCTGATGTAAACCTTCTGACTCCACCACCCAGGACCAAGCACCGAACCTGGGGAGACAGAGCCTTCTCTGTAGCTGCCCCCTCCCTCTGGAACTCTCTCCCCAAACACATCCGTGACTGTACTGACTTGCCCACCTTCAAATCTCTGACAAAAACACACCTTTTTAAAATTGCTTTTAATGTTTAGCTCAGTCTAATGTGTTTCTAGTATACTGTTTTATGTTGTTTTGCTGATTTTATGTTCTTTTTATGTACAGTGTCTTTGAGTATCTAGAAAAGCGCTTTTAAATAAAATGTATAATTAGAACTATTATTATTATTTTATATGTAGTATGTATTTAGTAGTATGTAGTAGGATGTATACAATACATATACAGGAAATTATTGGATGCAGTTCTGCAAAACCATAATATTATGGCTTTGGGCTAATCATTTTAAGATTCAGCTGTGGGATGTTGAATCGTTGATAAGCGTTTCAGCACCACTGACATTGGACAGCGCCGAAAAGCGTCTCTGTGTAAAATGACAGTGGGCAACTCGAACTACTTTTCTCCCTATTTAC
This sequence comes from Argyrosomus regius, assembly GCA_946959425.1. Taxonomy (NCBI): domain Eukaryota; kingdom Metazoa; phylum Chordata; class Actinopteri; family Sciaenidae; genus Argyrosomus; species Argyrosomus regius. The sequence continues at coordinate 27,871,224 of OX336890.1, read as the reverse complement.
TATTAATTAATTAATTGATTAATTATACACTATGGTCAACTATTCAAGTACAGAAAAATCATTATAAGCAGTAGTACAGTTTTAGATGCCACTGAAATGAACTTGTGATTCATATGAAAAAAAAAATCTAAATTTTGTGTTGTATGAAGTGTAAAATATTATCTGAAGTATGTAGCGTCACAAAATTCATGTCTCAACAAGCGTGCGTGTATTTTCGGCTTTTTTGTGACATCTTCTGGTTAGCCTTTAAACCTTTAATCTGCCTTAGTATGCTTCAAATATTTGGATTATGTCCATTACCCAGATGGAGCTCCTTAGCACAAGATCAAAATCATTACGAAGATCTGGGTAGTTTTGGTAGCTGATAGGTAACATCAAATAGCACCCACAAGTATGTGCCTGAGGTCGACACTGGAACTCAGAAGTCTCAGTGAATTGGACTGTCATGTGGTGTTCAAAGAGGAAGCGGAGGAAAGATTTCAGCATTGTTAAAATGTCATCACTGCCACACCTACCTGGACCACACCCCTAATCCTATATAACCCGGCCCTTCAGCCCTTTGACCCCCCTCTTTTCCCTCCAAACAATCCACAAGAACAAAAGGACACTGACTGTGAGTTTTATGGACATTCATTAATTTAATGATTCATTTGGTTGATATTACATATTGTTTGAAGATTTACTGATTGTTTGTGTTTCATTATACTAGATTCCTGAGTTTAATCCTTTTCTAAAGAGAGAAAGTAAGAGTGGATGCATTATTGATGTAAGTCTAAGACCACCTAATTTCTTATTGTGTATTTGATACTTTCTAGATTGTAATATTTCCTTTATCATTTTTGTATAGACAAAATCATCCACCATTACCCCCATCACCAACTACTGTTCACTTCTTGGAAATAAATATTGGAACTTGGAAAGCTGCCTGGATCCTGTGTTTAAATGTGCACCCAACATATGATGTTCAGTGAACCACGGACATTATAGTTTACAGTTTTTTCAAGCATAGTGTTGTCTGATTCCCTTATGTACCTCTTCAAATGTCTTGCCACAGTGTTCTGAAGTGCAGTCATCTGTTCTAGAAATTTCAGAAGTTCTTTAACATGTTTTGGTGTTGGTACACGTTCATTCATTATCTCAACAAGCCGAGTATCTGCCAAAGTTTTCAAGATGGGCTTCCAGCATTCAATCACAAACATTGGTGTCTGGATAAGAGTCCTAACTGTGACACAAATCCAGCAATTGTGTCGCCAGAAGTGAGATAGTGGCATCCAGCACATCCATCAGGTCATCTTTGTCAACAGACTCAAATGATTCCAGTGCAAGCTCAAGAATTTTCCTCTCTTCTTTTGAGACATACTGTAGGAAACTATCAGTCATACTGCTGTAACTTGTACCATACAGAGCTTCTTCCAAAAAAGGAAGAGGGAGGAGCAGTGGGAAATACCTGACAATTGTCCAACCTATGACAGGAATCCTTGCAACGGCCTGCCATTCCTGGACTTGGTATTCATGCCTAAGGTAAGGTGTCTTCACATCTGTACCTAATGTGCACTTGCAGTAGAATTCTCCCCAGAATTCTGAGAGGCAGTCACGGAAAACACCAGAGCCTTCCCCTTCTTCCAGCTTCCCGTTCGGAAGTTTTCTTTTGATGTAGACATCTTTATTCATGATATCTGGATCAATAAAGGCTGCCAGGAGGTCAGCAAGGCAGTTACCCCTTCGCACTACAATGATGACCTTTGGCTTTGATCCCTCCCAAGGTAAAGTGTCATCCATTTCAAAAGAATCACTGAGTGATGCTCCAACAGTTACTTCACCATCAGTGGAAGTGTTGAGCAGCATCTCTACATCTTGGGCCTCAGGAATAACATCTGTGACACCTGCACCTTGGTCTTCTTGTCCTTGCTCTATCCTGGTGAACTGTGTTTCTAGGTTTCCTTGGTCTTCAATTTCTACAACATATATTCCTTGTTCATTTCCTTCATCTCTGGTATGAGCACTAAGCATCTGCATATTTGATATGTCTTCATCCAGCTGTATAACATCTGATTCCTGTAGTAATCGTAGTAGTAGTCAATAGTTATGACTTCTGGTTCTGATGCCTGAACTTGGTTGAAATTCTGTGCAACATTTCCTGTGACCTCTGAGGTTGTTACTTGGAGAGTATCAGTAGAGTTGTCCTTGTCTTGAGTATGTATCTTGGTGTAGAGGTACATTTTTACTTTGTTTTTCTCATACAGGTCCTCCACTGTGCAGTCTTGATCAATTTCATTTTGGGAAAAGTCACGAATGCCACGAACATGATCCTCTAGCTTCAGCGACTTGTAAAGCCCATTTGGAAAAAAAAGAGATTCTGCCATTTCTTGGATCTCTCTGATTGTAGTGTATCTGTCAACACTGACATGCCTGGTTCCTCTTCCCTTCACTGTTCGCACTTGTTTGAAGTCATTGTCTTTTTCACAGAAGTTCATCCATCCAATTTCTACTCTCTTAACTTTCCTCTTTGCATTTTTATTTCCTTTTAATTTCTCTGAATTCTCTGCTGTTTTAACTGCCTTGCTATCAGGAGCACAGACTTTTGCCCTTATTCTTTCAAGCAGCTGACTTCTCCTGGACGTTCCTGGATCGGAACGATAGCTGTTGCGACAGAAGGCAACAGCTGCCAATCTGTCTCCATAGTGTGGGATGTACTTTGATAGATCTTGTTCAGACATCAGTGGAGCTACTGAAGAATCAATCTGCAAAGGTAAAAATAGGTTAATATGTAAACATATGTAAAAATATATTAAAAGTATTAAAACATACAAGCATATTTTCACCAGTGTACTAATTTTACCTAGTTGAGAAACCATTCAGGTCAACAGAGTGTTTTAATGTATAGCCTTGATCCTAGTTGAGTTATAGGTTTATGATCTTGAATATAAAAGTATAATTACCTGTACTTACTGCTTGACGACTGCTCCAAAACTGGACACCATCCCATCAATCTGGAACTTGAATCATCTCGTTCCCACGTGTTATTAATTCGTGGCCACGGAATACAGATTTTTTTCTGACAAATGTCAACAGATGGGCTTGATCTTGTTCCCAAGTCGTGGCCATGGAAAAGGATCTCGTTCCCACACGTAAATAATTTGTGGCCACGGAATATATATTTTTTTCCACCCATGTCACCAGACGGGCTCCCTAGAAATGTTTTATATGTCTCTTAGATATATACTGTATATGTGTGTGTGTGTGTGTGTGTGTGTGTGTGTGTGGTAAAATTGTCTTAATCTAAAAATCTAATCTAATCTTTGAGGAAAGGACACCATCACTGTTTTTAAACCCACTGCAGTGATGAAGGAGAAATGCTTACACAATCTGTTCACATTACTGTTTTAATCGACTAATCAATTAATTTTCCATCCTGTTTGCAATTCTGCAAACATTACAGCTCTCACTGTTAAGTAAATGAAACATCTACACAATATTCACTATAAACTTTGAACAGAATGAGCATCAGATAGAAGAGTTACTCAGACTGCTATTTGCAGTAAAATGTGAAAGTTAGACCAAAAAGACTTTAAAGGCATTTGAACGAGCACAGGTGAGCAGTTTTTTTTAATTATTATTATTATATTATTTTTAATATTTTTTACTGACTATCTTCATCACTTTATATAAACACCATATATACAAATACCTATAAAACTTTTAAAGACCTCTTTTTAAAGAAGAACCTTTCATGTGGTGGTTGGAACTAAGAGCTGGGTGGGCAACAGCTGCATTTGACCCCCAAAGAGTCTTCTCTACAAATCAAACACTGCAACAGCGGAGTGGTAATGGACTGTCAATGCATTTACTCTTTACTCTCTTTTTTTTATTACTTTACCATCAACTTTCCACAGCCACATAGTGCTGTGTACACAACAACAATATGCAGACCTCTGGATGACGGCTGTTGAATATTTCATCACATGGCAATCTTCAGAGTCAGACTGCATATTTTTTCAGCAATTTGAGAAGTGCGAGGACGTGCTGGAGGTCAGGCAGAGGGAATGGTAGGCAGAGGATGGCCGAAAAAAGAGACAAACTGAAAAAAGGAGATCCAGATAAAGATGAAAAGAATAAATAAATAAAGTCCCAACTGCCTGGCTGCCTGCTATGCCTGCTGAGGTCCCATTCTCTTCTCCACAGGCTCACAGTGCTACACTTTTGCCTGATACAATGATTTGCCACTTCATTACTAATTGATTATTGCTGGAGAGAAATACTCATTAGCCCAAGCTGAATAGTGCAGCTAGCATGCTGACATTTTCTGCCACTCGATAATGACTATGTTGATGTTGGCAAATCTGTCTCCTCATAACATTGTGCAAAACAGACAGTGTAAAAGAGATAACATAACTATGAAGTAACGCACATAGTAACAACAAATAACAAAGAAAATGACTCTGACACTGGTTTCTTCTAATGTACAGCAATATATACTGTATGTATGTGTGTATGTATGTATGTATGTGTGTATGTATGTATGTATGTATGTGTGTATGTATGTAGGTTTATGTGTGCATATCTGTATATCTATATTATACTGCACAAAAATACTTAGTAATGATATTGTATAATCACAAGCCAAATATACTGTACCTACACGAAACCTTAATTACCAACATGATGAAGGTGAACTGACTTCAACCACTCATTTTGCCCTAACCAGCCATAGTGCACCTGTAGGCATAAAGAACCAATCAGGCCTGTAGTTAGAGGTCTGTGTCCAATCAGCTGTGAAGACTTGTTTCTCCCATTCGGTGCAGTCACGCACTGATGCCCTTTACACCACCTCTGGGCTTCCTCTGCTCTTCTGGCAGCCAGCCTTCCACTGGCTGGAATAATATTGTGTAATTGTTATTGACATATTGTGACTGAGAGGGGATGAGCAAGAATGTTCTCTCCTCCTCTGTAAAATTAACAACTTGTGACACCCTGCTGAACTACAAAGAAAGGCAAGCTGACAGCTGCAGCCAAGAGGGCTGCAGTTCAACAGGACGTACAAACGATCAGAGTTCTTTCCAAATGCATGCTCTCTGTCCTACATCCCTGATTACATGTGTCACATTATTGGCTGCATTGTCTGACAAATGATAAAGAACGACCACTTAGACATCCCTAACATAAACTTCTACCTGTTCTCTGACAGCAAAGAAGTGTTAGAATAGCAAATACAAAAAGCTGCACTCTATAAACAATTACCATTACCAGAAGCCATCAATGACTCTGACCTTTAAAACTGCACTAATATGAACGACTGTAAAACAATGTAAAAGAAGACTCCGATTTTCAGATGATCCAGAACATGGCGGTGTGCCTGGTCTTCAGTCAATCCAAAGAGATTACCCCGCTGCTCATCGAGCTCCACTGGCTACCTGTAGCAGCCCACATTAAATTCAAATCACTAATGCTGACTACAAAGTTGTCTCCAGTTCTGCACCCACCTACTAAAATGTCCTTTTACAGACATATGTTACCTCACGACCGTTGCGCTCCTCTAATGAACGACACCTGGCTCTGCCACCCATTCGCTCAAGGCAATCCAGACTCTTCTTGTCTGTTGTTCCCCGTTGGTGGAACGCACTACCAGTTCCTACCAGATCAGGGGCGTCCCTCTCTACCTTTAAAAATCTCCTGAAGACCTCCAGCTCTTCAAAGGGTACCTCCTCTCCAACACTACCAACAACGGGACATGATAATCTATCCCTGCTCAAGGACTGTCACTTGATTCTATGCAGGTAGTGCTTGTTGCTGCACTAACATGTTCTTGTCACTCTGTACCATGATTGTTTCCTTTTTTGTAAGTTACATTGCATAGAAGTTTCAGCTAAATGAGTAAATGTTATATAATTCACAGGCCTCACTCCTACAGTTTAGCTTTTAGCTTTTCTCAGCTTATTGTTTCAGTTTTACAACCCACAACTTTACTGTTTTTGTTCAGACTTATTTACAGTGGAACAATTCTAATAAACCCACTGAACACTACCTGCTCAACAGCAGACAAGCAAAGAACTAGCTGGTTAGGAGCATTTAGCAGCTAAAGAGAGAGATTTTTTTTTTTTCTCAGAAGTTGGTCGAAACTAAAAATGCGGCACAATGAGTAAAAGAAACTCGACTCCGAATGAATGCTAATACTGCTCAGTGTCTGTTAACAGTCTACAGGTAGCAGGTAGCTGTTGACACATAAGAGAGTGAATGTTGGAATCACATTTGTCAGGTGGACAGACACACAACTCTGAATAAATGTGTCTGCTAGATGTATACTGTAAATGGGCAACTATTTGCTAACACATACAGCCATATCAACTTTATAAAGCAATATTATGCGACTGTTGGGTTTACAGCTTGTTTGCTGCCCCAAATTGACCAAAAAATTACTTAATACAGATTTAAATGAAGATTTGCTGTGGTTATATTTTTTGGTATCAACTATCAAAAAGAGCTAAATGGACAATAGCCTTTGTACAACACATAATGACACATTCACATTAAGATTTATACACCAATATCACAGCCATCAGGAGCAATGACCCACTCTCCCATCTTAATCACAGCCAACCTTTCAAACACACGATGTTTGCATGGAATCATTACTCAGATTTTTACTTTACTGATCTATCAATGACTTTTAGGCTGCTTTCTATTAGCGAACCTTCCGGTTTTCTTGACAAACTCTTTCTTTCTTTCTTGTAAAACAAAATAAACTGAGGGGTTTCTGATAATTATCTTCATTTTCTTCATCATTTGATCTTTGATTGGTAGGCCAAGTCATCAGATAATGAATCATGTTGTGTTTGTAATAATAGATTGCACAATGTACTTTCTATCTTGTGATGTTCTTTTGTTCTTGTGTAAAACTTAACTATCTAATAATACTTTGTGTAATTTAGCTTGAATATACTTTACCATTCATGCCCATAAATCTTTTTTTGAATATGACTTTTCATGTGAGTCCTAAATCATTTACACATATTTCATAAAGAAAGTTTTCCAAGTTAAACTTTTACACATTTAATAACAAATAATAACAAGATATGTCAGAGGTCAGAGTCAGTGAATGAACATTACCCCTGTAGCCTGTAGGGTATGAGGGTCTTGTTCAAGGACACTTCAGCTTGCTTCAGCTTCAGTCTGATGAAAATCGCTTTATATCACTCACTTATTAAGTCTGACAGAGCCATTGGCATCGAGACATAACAGAGACAGCTGTACTGGACACTGAAGTCATTTTTACGTTAGATGTTTACATTTTTGTGCCTAAAATACTTTAAATCTCAAATTTAAACCCGTAAATTGCCACATTGCAGTCTAACACTAAAATGAGCAATGGTTTATATTCTGTTGTAATCAAGAAGTTGATAAGCAAACAGCATTAGCTCACTAGCTAGTGGAGAAGCTGTCTACTTCTACTTCATAATGTATTGATTAATTGGTGACGTATTGATAATCTATTGATTACAACAGAGCATAAAGCATGTTGTGATTTCTGCAGTGCTCCATACCTTTCATCTCTCCCATATCCAGGGTCTTGCCCAGCTGCTCCAGCAGGTCTGCTCTGGCAGCATTCTTCTTGTGCTTTTTGCCATCATAATGTTGCTGAGCCATGCCAGGGTTGTTAAACCAGGCGTTGCATAGCTGGCAATAGCGGTCCGAGTCGCGGCGCTGTCGCGGGGAGGTCGTGGGAGACGTTTCTGGGGAGCTCTTTACAGGACTGGGGGACGCCTCTGAAAGAAAAGTGACAACAAAACAGAAAAATTAGGTTCTGCAGGGGTTTTACTGCTATTTAACAATGTAACCAGTGAAAGTGACTTTCTGCTCAGACTAAAAGTGAGAAGCTGCTAGTGGAATGATTTGTACATGGCTCTCTGCGGCAAGATAACAGATCGCTTATCATTGAAGGTTAGTGAATTTTGTCAACCCGTGTGTCAGTACAGTGTGTTCTGTGTCAGTGTGTCAGTCACCAGTGCTATCAAATCATTTTTCACATTTTCACATTCACACATATGTGTGTGGCCCTGCTGTCATTAAGGAGACCAGCACTGCAACACTGAATTTACAAAACACAGTAAAGTAAAAAAAAAGGATTTCGAATGAATGATCACATTTTGACCACCCTTAAATTCTCTATGCATAGCTCTATTGTGTAGTATGTTCCATCAGTAGTAAGTTGTGTTATGTTATGTTATGTTATGTTATGTTATGTTATGTTATGTTATGTTATGTTATGTTATGTTATGTTATGTTATGTTACATTTTTTTCTTTTTTTGCAGATGACTAACAGTATGTCGACACAGCCTGAAATCACAAGTTGGCTTTTTAAAGTGAGGATTTGCAGCCAGCAGACAGAACAATGTCAGGGCTTTAATGAGCACTGATCTGCAGCAATGTAACAATGACTGCAGCCCAGCTAACGCAGCCCTCTGAATAATAAGCTGTTATTTCCATTAAATGCCTGAAGAGGAAAACCTAAATTCTACTTGGCAAACGGATTAAAGAGCCTGCTCTCCTTGTGGCTACCCACTTGTGCCTTCATGCATGGATGACAGCATTAACCCTGAATGAGCGCGGCGTTACACTGAGCGCTCCCCAACACAAAACGGCACTATCAACTTAATCAGTTTTAACACTCGAATGCTCAGCCCACCCTAAGTCAACATTTAGTGTTGTCCCATTATGTTCCATTACACCAGTCAACATTTCAAAGTGGCAGCTCGAGAACCTTAACTGTCAGCAATTGGCTCTCTGTTTATTTTGTGAGTCAGAGCTGAGAGAGAAGCAGAGCAGAGTTTGAAATTACATTTTCCATTCAGCTCTTGGTTGATGCTCTCATCCGCAGCAGTTGGCCATTATGTAGGATTTGAAGCCGTGACTTTGTGGCTATAGGGTGACCTCTCCATCTAATAGGCCAGTGTAAACTGTCAGTCTTGATTTAATCTCTGTAGTACCCTGTGCAAAGAAGTCAGAGGTCAGCTGCAGAACAGAAGCCCAGGAGCTGTTTGGATATAATGTCTTTCTCAAAGGAAAGTAGCTTTTAGAGAGCAGGCGTTAATCCACAATACACTTCAACAACTCAATCCAAGGACAAGAACGAGCCATTCTATAACCATCCTACTAACTAAATTTCAGATTAAAGGACCACTTACAGTAAGTGACCCACCTGCTGCTCCTTTGTAAGAAAACTACAGTTGGTATGACGTATTGACGTATACTGTATAGAGAACTAAAAGCTGTTCAGACACGCTGTAACTTTCCTGTTTTGGTTCACTCTCACTGTTCTTATAGCATTGTTTTTGGCTGCAGCTTACAGAGAAAAAGGAGTAATAACCACTGTACATCACCTGCTCAGCACCAAACAGCAGAGTTGTTTTATTGTGACGAGACGAGAAGACAAAGCTGATGAAAGCAGTACAAATTAATCTACAACTTTGCTACAAAGTTTGGTGTGGTGTAAGAACTGTGTGGAGTGGAATAAATCTTCAAATGTAGACTATTAGAGGATTTATTGGTCAAATCTCTTGTGTTAAAAATGGAAAACATCTGAGAGTGAAGAGGAAATGAGAAGCAAAGAAGAGAAACTCTGGGAAGTAATGTTCTGCAAATACTCAAGAATAAAGCAGCATGATTATAAGACCTAAGCAAAGATCATTTATCATCATCAGTGTGACCCAACAGTATCCTCCTCCAGCAAAGTGTAATCACACTGATTTAATACTCTTCCTGGTTTTCACGTCAGACTGTCCCAGCCATTTGTCTAGCAGCCCACCAGTTTTACCTAAAGTATTTAGGTTTACGAGGTGGCAGGCTACTCATTCATTAACAGGCTGTGTTATTGCAGAATGGCTCTCCAGTCTCATAGATAACCCAGCAGGCACATAAAGGAATGAAACCCTTTCCTCCCATTTAGTGCATCATTAGAGCCATACTGTTTAACACCCCTCTGTGCTTTGATTGAGGGCTCGGCTCAGTTCAGAAGGCAGGGCTCATAGGCATTGCCAAGAGGCAGCTGGTGTAGACTTGGTGTGGCACCTGCTGTGTAAAGGACTCTTTAAACTCTATGAAAAGGCCCTCGCTTCTCTATATTATAGGTTTAAGCATCAGCAAGATAAAAATGTGCCTTATTTTGCTGCACAGGGATGAATTTGTGAGCTTTGGACACACAGTGCTAAGCACTCAGAACACTCTGAGAGAATTGCAGCTTTTTCCTGAAGCTGTACAATTTTTTGACATTGATGTCTGAGAAGAACATTTTTTGGGAGAATCATCAGTACACCACGGTATGAATCATCCAGATGGTCTTGATTTATCATCATCAAGTCAAGGAGGTCACATCTCATAATGGCAGGCATCGAGTCAGAGGACACACACGAACACACACACACACACACAACTGTGAGGGTGAAGGGTTGCCTGTTGGCACAGAGACTGAAGCAATGTAGCATACAGACTTAAAATACAGCGTTCCATCTACAGTGTTAGTTTTAGTTTTAATGTTAAATTTATCGATAGTTTCCAGTAAATTGCTGTAAATTCAACAATGACACTAACAGATTTTATTGGATTAAAGATTTCAGGTTTAAACAGTGGGATAATTTACATAAAGTAGAGTGGCTGACAATTTTTTAAAACTTGAAACAGATTTGCAGATCATGTTTTGGACATTGTTTTAGTCTTATCTCACCTGTGACCATCCACATTGAAACACTCCTACATTTAAATCCCAGGCAGATAGCTGGGAGCTTAATTATTTATTGGCCTTTTGGAATTTGTAGTAAAATGAATACATGAATATAGATATGAATATATTAATCAAGAGGAAGGCTGGCATTTGAAAGTTATTTTTCTGTAGACTGGGCTGGATCAACTGGAGAATGGAGGAAACCGCAGATGAAGAACAGAAATCAAACAGCATTTTGTATGCTAATCAGCTGGTGATTCCTTGGTAGGACTACAACCCCAGCTGGTGTAATCTGGCACCACCTATGCCGTACATTCCTGTAAATGTATTTTAAGTGCTGTAAGAACTATTTGTGGCTTATCTGAGGGTGGGCAGGATGACACAGGTTTCATCAGCGTTCTAAAGACTGTAGCTGCAGATAGTAGCTTCTCCGTCCTTCATTCCATTCTGTTTTCTGTGGCAGTCATTAGTCATATTCAACTCACTTTGAGTTTGTCTCCAGGGAGATGCATACCACTCGTGTTAGATGAAAAGCTTACATTTCTAAAGGAGCTTTACATAAACAGCCTCATACATTCATGCAAATGCATTTTGTTAAACTAGCAGCGTTTTCTTTACTAGGAGATCAAAACAAATGGAAGTTGTGCCGTCCTGTGTAGATTTGTTTACTTGGCTTCGGGATGTTTGTGTGAAAATTGAGCTCATCATTGACCAGCCTAGTTAATAACAGAAAACTAAAACACTGTCATTTTGCACTGGTTAACAGCACAGAATTATGTTTAAAAGCCAAATCCCCTTCTTGCATGGCATTTGTATGCAGACAGAGGAGCAGTACGAAGTAGAGCTATTTAGCATGAACAGAGTTTTAAATCTGAGGCGATTCAGCATCTGTGAGGAGAGAGGATCAAAGTGCTCTGAATCCATGCGGTTATCTCTTCCTACAATGCTGCTCCCTTTTGGGCTTTCAACTCACCAGCGTCTCCTCTGCCTATACAATTCAGGAAACAAGACATTTTCTCATATTTTCACTTGTGTCTGATGAGGAATCTCTCAAACTGTGCAGGTCATGTATAGCAAACAAACAAAACATCTCCAAGCTGAACATGAACAGCAGACTATTTGTCCTTTAGTCTGTAAAGTTGGAAATAAGAAAACAGAAGAGTTCTATATAATAAAAGCAATATGAGGCCCATGCCTGAAAACCTCCTGTTCTTCTTCCCGGTGGTCCAAAACGCCTGGTGTACAAACACTAACACTCCCCCCTGTGCTCTGAGCTCACAGCCCAGGCAGCCTGGCTAACAAACTGTGCTAATATAAGCTAACAGCAGCCACAGTTGGCAGCAGTTTATGTAACTGTCCATCAAAAAACTCTCGCTGATTTGGGTGGTCGTACAGTGGGAAGCTAACAGTGGGAAGGTGAATGACAGAGACACCGTTCATCTGATTACAAGTCAGTTTAAAATCAACATGATTTAAAATCATGTTTTTTAATGGAGTAGGAGAACCATAGTCATGTTACCATGTGAACATCTCCAGCTCCAGATTTCTGCTCTCAGTAAATCAGTGCAGTGAAAATACATCTCCACATTAAACTGCAGATGTTAAAGGAAGTGACATTCATGGCAACACTTACGTTCCACACAATTGGAAACAGGCCAGAATGAGGAAATAGTGCTGGAAGAAACCGTGTGGAGGAATATAAAAATACACGTAGCTGTGATTTTATACAAATACTGAAGAAACATTAACATTCATTCAGCCTGCACACGCTCCAAAATAGAAACTGAATAGGAAGTGCAACACATTGCACAACACACAGTTGATATTCAACTGAATAGGCATGCAGATGAGCATGTGTTATATGGGTCAATGAAAATATTCACATCAACATTGCTTGAGTAAAAGAGCAAAGAAGGGTTATTTTCTTAGCTTACAGAGGCTATGTGTAATACAGCGGCTGAGGACACATCATTAAACATTCATTTCCACTGTCAAAAGAAATTCTCGTATGTTCAAAAGGTTAATTTGAAATTCAGAACAATAGCTTACACGGGGCTTTTCAGCACAAGGATTTCAGATTGATGACGGTGCATTTTTTAAAATGTTTATCATGGGTTTTGAATGGACCCAAACAGATGATGAACACCGTCTGTTCAAAGGGGAAAAAAGCAGAGTTTATGAGGCTCTCCATGACAACAGATATGCTTCATATTCTCCTCAGTGTCTGTTGAGGCAGCAGCACCTGCATGGATCTTTGGTGTTTGGGGTGAATGAGGAAAAAATTGCTTGGCAAGCTAGAGTTTTTGCAACTGTATGCCGGCTGACAGCAGGCTGGAACAACAGCACGTCCCCAGAGGCAGGCGGATCAACAGAGGAACTCAGCCAATCCACTGACGTTACTTATGTAGAAATCAATAGCTCAGGCCTCCTGGTGCCCTGAATTTATCTTCCTGACATTTTCTATTTGTGACAGATCTGGGTGCCTGTACAATAGAGGTGCTTTATATGACTTTTTCAGACCAGTACTAACAGTTCCACGTGCAGCAGATCCAACCTTTTGTTGACAGACTCAATCCTTTTCCTTTATGAATGTTCTGATGGTAAATGTGGAACTATCTCTATGTACTGATGTTAAGACAGAGTAAAAAAAAGAAATACATATTTCGATTGTATTCATCTCAATGAATATTAATAGAGAGAGAGAGATGTACTGTTCCATAATTAAATGCAGTATTCAACTCTTTCAACAACTAAAGGATCAGAAGAAGCACTGAAGAATTTGTAGTGATGAAAATAATCCAATTTAACATTAGTGGATGTCAGCACAAAAAAGCTGAATATCAGCAACTGCAATCAGAAAAGTAGGAATGTTTTTTCCACCGTGTCACACATTAGGTGGGAGGAGGCTCCTCAGCAGTTTGCTGGGTGTCAATGCGATTGATGGCTGTGTCTCCCCCTCTTTTGGCCGGGATGAAGCTGCCTCTGTTCTGAACCATTGGTCACAGATGGCATGCTTAATGGCTGTGTCTGTCACTGACATGTGGCAAAGAAAGTGAAAAGCAGAAGGGTGCAGTCTGAGCTCTATATCATCATGGGCGGCCGTGGCTCAGGCGGGTCATCCACTAATCAGATGTTCGGCGGTTCGATCCCCGGCTCCTCTGATCTGCATATTTTGTGTCTCTAGGCTAGATACTGAACCCCAAATTGCTCCCATTGGTGTGTAAATGCATATGAATGGTTAGCTCCTAAAACTTATGAGCAGTTGGCAGCTAATGTAATGCTAATAATCAGTGTAAGTACAGTCCATTTACTATTGTACATCATCAGACTGCAATCAGAGTTGTTAGCAAAGACGCAGTCAGTGTCAGTGTTGAAGGTCTCTAACTCTAATGTCAAAGGTTCTCTCATTATTTGATATGTTATTATCAGATATACTACTGTGGAAAAAAAAATAGCCCTGTGTGCTTTCTGTCCACTGGATCTGGAGAGATGTTTCGATTTTATATTTTTTCAACTCTTAAATCCTCTTCATACTCATTCATACGTTCTTACCTGAAATATTTTTACTGTAAACTTCAGAATTGAATGACGCACAAAGATTCACTAATACAGAGGCCAAAACCTTTCTCACAGAAAACAAATAAAGGGGTTGCTGCTGTTGCCCTTCAGTAGTTTAGCAATGAACTGAAGTGGAACACTGTATTGAGAATAAATAAAAACTTCAGTCTGGCGTCAGGCTCTGTTTCGATCACTCCCTAAGAACATAAATATTTCTACCAGCTAAAGCAAGAGCAGATTGAGATCGATGCAAACCCGGGAATAAAAGAGAACAGAGCCCACAGGTGGATTCTGGGCTGTAAATGCAGTACGGGAAGGAGCAGCAGCTTTGTGAACATTTGGTGGGGATGCTCCAAAAATGGGAGACATCAGATAATGCCACTAAAAAAATGCACTACCTTATCATAATATCCTGTTTGCTTTGTTTCTCATTTACTCTTTCCCCTGTGATCGTCCTCATTATTCTCACACAACTGCCAATTTGTAAGTAGATTCAAGGTGAGCAGTTGTCACTGGACTACAGCAGCAGCCTCAATCACCCAATAAACCAGTGAACCACACCAGCTTGTTAGGCTGCTCTTAGAAAGTTGTAATTGGCCCCAAAAAAACATGACGTGAAACATTTTCATAAACATAACCAAGAGTCTATAGCCAGCTCTGTGAGGCTGCACTTAGGTACAAAGGCATGTGGGGGTAAATGCTTGAATACAAGACAAGTCAGTATTTTTTTTATATTTGACCCAGAGGGGCTCATGTACTGTGTGTCTGCACCAGATTTCATGGCAATCAATCAAGTCGTAGAGATATTGCATTCAAAATGACAAATGTAAACCTCAAAATAGTGCTTGAGCCCTACAACCACTGTGTGAGAGCACACAATAGTAATTCAAGCTACAGTACAGTACAATTAATGACATCTTTTCCACTGTCTACGAACAACTGGTAAGTAACTGCTAAGCAGCTCCATCCCGGGAAAAGGAAGCGATATGTCCTGAGTGACTGTTAAAGTAATGCATACTAAAGACTTGTCACAGATCACTTACATCTGAGCACTCCTCTCTCAGATTGTTGTTGTTGCTAAGTTTCCTGGTGAGCTCAAAATAATGATGAAGTGAGGTCAGTTTGAGGGCAAAGAGAGCTGTTTGTGCTCCCAGGTTGTCAAATAACGACACTTTAGGTTGGTGGATCAAAGATAGTTGATTGATGAGTTTCATTCTCAGTACCAACTCCACCTACTGTGTCATGTGTCTCTCCCCCGAGCCACCTTGTTCCCCATTAACATCAGTATTTGACGTCCTCAACTCTAGCATGACTAATTAGTGAGTGCAGGTAAAGGTTCCCATTGGACAGAGCCAGGACAGACTTTAGGGTGGTTTCAATCCTCTCATCTACAGTAACTCTAAAGGAGCCAATAAGTTTATTTCCCAAAATGGAAACGGTATATGTAAAATGACTAAAACTTAGTGCTGTTACCAAAGAAATGATTCAACAGAACAGCACAGTTCAGAGAAGACGCTCGGTTACAGAAACAACAACTGAAGTAAATGTGTTCCTCCTGCAGCCGTGCTGCTCTGTGGATTTGGCCTTTTGGCTCCTGCAGTATTTTCTAACCCTTACAGCACCTCTGTGTGTTTGTAATGTTTCACAGTGCTGGAAACAGTGCACTTGCACACTAATATATACACTAGACAATAATATATTAAACACTGGCAATGCTTTTTGTTCGGACTCAACTCAGACACAACAGTGGGAGAGATGAGGGGAGAGCAAACACTGAGTCTGCAGTCTACTCCACTCCACTTCACACGTACATAACACAGCCAAACATCATCAACACATATGGCGTGTGGTGTGTCATTCCTAATAATAATATGCATAACAACGCATTTTTAAGAGGGGAAATACCTTTTGTTGTGATGGCAGGCTGTTCCCCCAGTAGTAGTTTTAGCCTCTTGGCGTGGATTTTACCCTGGTAGTGTGACTGTGCGACGACTGCTGAGGTGAAGGACATGTTACACAGCGTGCAGCACTTATTCTTGTCCACATCGCCCTCGTCGCTGCCCTAAAAAACACAGTAACATCCTATCAATGATACATCAAAGAATCCAGCATGACAGTTATTTACCTTTGGGAGCTTTGTTTCAATCAGACATGTCAAATGTATATGAAGAAAGTATAGTAGGAAGACAGCATAGCACTCACATTGAACACCATCACTGATCTCTACTACTTCCGTTTCAGATGAGGAAGTGGTGTCACCTTAAAGTGTTTTGATCATGGTGAGATGCAAATTAATTCAAATCTGTGTTTTAAGGGGTGATAGCTGGGCCAAACAAACAGCCAATGGTGGACTGCTCTCTGAGCCTCCATCTGTGCAAGCTGCACTGAAACCCATTATCCTCAGAGAATGTGACACAGAGCAACCCGCCATGCATGCAGCAAGAGAGATGGATACCACTGTTTTTACTGAGAAGTGAGAGGGAGTAGAGGAAAACAATGTCCCGCCACGCAGGCAGGGTCAAGAAAGGACTGATATTCAGAGTGGAGGAAGAGGAGAGGCAGGCGAACTCCAGCACCTCATTCAGATGTCTGTCCCTCTGCCTGGTGCACTATACCAGATATAGTCAGTGAACAGCAGGCCTCAGCATGCAGAAATGTGTGTGCATGTCTTTTCAGTTGAATTGGGATTATGAGCCCATTCACCTTCAGCTTCAGCACAGTTGACGTAAGGTTTCTGTTAATGCAGTTTCCTGTCCTGACGGATGAGTTTAGATTGAATCTTTTTAATTTTTATTATTAAAGTCAAACAGAAATGAACATTTATTTTTGCTAAGAAATATACCAACAGAACTACTAAAAATATGGACACACCTTCTCCTTCTCCGGTTTGGTGTTAGTTTTGACCTCTGTACATACTGCACATATTTTGTCTGTTAAATTGCTTTTCTTTGGACATGTTTTGATTGTTGTGTCAAACCTGCGTCCTGACAGGATATGGATCAACCAATCAGCTTGCTTGACATGGATCCACCTAATGGGTTTGGGGGTTCCTCTGTGACCTACAGTATGGTTACCCTTAGCCATAGACTTACAAAAACACCTACCTGTACTGTATCTTCATAGAAGCATAGTTCCAGCTTAAGATGCTGTTCCAAAATATGAATATGTACAATATGTTTTATCCTGTCTTGAAACATAGAACAAAGCATGATAGCAGTGTTCTAATGTAATCATTATTATTGATTTTACAAATGATTTACCTACTTTGTTAACTGACAGTGGTCGAATTTACTGTCAACACATGCCAAACTATTGCAAATGCAAACTGCTGCTCTGTACACAGACATAGCCAAGCCACTGACCAACCTCGTTCCAACAATGTAACCATGGGGGGAAAAGCATGAAATTACTGAAATGTAACCGTCTTAATGGTCTGTTGGAACTATGAAATTGGAAAAACCCAACAGCGTTGTTTATGCTTTGATGCACTGGATCAAAGCAACATTGATTGACTGAGCTACAAGCCCTGGCTCTGTGTGTCATGACTCATAAATATATTCCAGCAGTGCAAAGTGTTTGTTTACTTTGGAGGCATTTCCATACAGTCACACAGAATGTCCAAACTGTCACAAACTGTTCTCATCTCTGCAACTACATTACCTCACATTGACATCACACTAATGAACCAGGCAATTAAGCCAATTAATAGTTTGATGATGAAAACTGCAAAGAGGGTTGGGTTTGAAGCAGTGCTGAGAAGTGTGGTGGTGCATGCAGCCATGCTGCTGTAATGTCTGCCAGACGGTAACAAGGGTGCTCTTTAAAGATGCTGCGTGCCTTCTGAAGACACTGCTGTTGAAAGTGATTGCAGTGATGTGCCTCTTCCATCACTCTCTGTACTGCAGCTGTGATGTGACTGATGCAGCGCATCATCAAGCTCTCTGTGGTGCACCTGTAGAAGTTTGTAAGGATGCTGGCGCTCATGACAAACTTCCACAGCCTCCTTAGGAAATAGAGCTGCTGGCGAGTTTTCTCGAGCACGGTGTCATGTGTACTGTCCAGGGGAGGTCCTGCACACCCTTTCCACCTCAGCATCCCCAATGTAGATGTATGATGTCTGTCTCCTGAAGTCCACAATCATCTCTAGTTTTGCTGGCATTGTTCTGACACCAGCTGGTCAGTTTCTTCACTTACTGTACTCTCTGTAGGCTGTGTCAATGTTGTTGTTGGGAGGCTGTGGTTTGAGCCCTGGCTCCTCCAGTCGACGAAGTGTCCTTGAGCAAGATACTGACCTGTGTATAAATGTGTGTGAATGGCTAGGTCCCAAAAACTGACGAGCAGATGGCACCTTGCATGGCAGCTAATGCCATCACTGTATCAATGTGTGTGAATGAGATATGTAGTGTAAAAGCACCTTGAGTGGTCGAAAGACTAGACAGGACCTTTTACCATTGTTATCCATGATGAGGCCCAGGATGGTCACGTCAGCAAACTTAAAGATGATTTTGGCAGCACAGTCTTCAAAATAATGATGAAAGTGTCCACAGCTTTGAAATGTGTGTAAAAGCATATCAGGCCACGTCAAACATTATGATTATATTCGAGGAATAAGATATCTTGGAGCCAGTATGGACATAGTTATGTTTCACCAGCGGGGTTCTGTGCTGCAGTTTCAAACTGGATCCCTTACTGAAATTCTATTTGTAGTAAGCTGTAATCTAGTGCAGATCACCAGTGTGTGTGTGTGTGTGTGTGGATGAGCAGAAGACAAAGACACAGTTCTTCCTCCCACAGTGTGTGATAAACCAGGAACACTGCTGCAAGTCATTCTGACACACACACATGCACATACACACACACATATAGCCCCTCCTTCTGCCCTTGGCCTTGTCCTACACTCATGTATAGAGATGCACAGACACACACACACACACACACACACACACACACACACACACACACGCCCGCTTCCTTCAGCTACTGAGGTAGCAGCAGCACATCCACCCGTTTGCAGGATTTCATAGTCATAATGAGCAAATATATATTCAGGAAGAGACCAAAATACACCAGGAGATGAGACGCCATCTCCAAGTAGGAAGGATCCATAATTACATGGTTAATTAAAACTGGATAAACGAAAAGCTAATTGCAGGGAAATGTGATTAATGAAGCAGTAGGTAGGTGTATGTTGCCAGATTGACAGTCACAACTGTAATAGAGAGAGGCTCTGTGAGTGTACTGTATTTTAGCTATAGGGTGGTTCCAGCATATGCAGCAGAGTAATCATTCTAATATGATGTGATTACTTAAATGTAGGAATTAATAAGCAGCATAGTCTTTATTTATGTTTTGGTTACAGAAAATCCACGAGTCACCTGAAACAGAACCCATCCAACCTGTGCCATATTTTAGCACTCATGTACACTGGTTCATTTTTGTGTGTACTCTCCACCCAATGGTGAAAAATAATTGGAGTTCTGCATTGGCAAAATATGCTGCTGCTCTGCACTTCTATGAATATGTAACTGATGGAGGCAGAGGGACAGAGACAGAGACAGAGACAGAGACAGAGAGAGAGAGAGAGAGAGAGAGAGAGAGAGAGAGAGAGAGAGAGAGAGAGAGAGAGAGAGAGAGAGAGAGAGAGAGAGAGAGGGGAGGGTTCTGCCTGATTCATTCATGTGAGGCAGAATAAAATAATCTTTTTGATTTGTAAGCAGCAAAATCTCTTTGCTGTCAGCACTGTGCTGCACATTTTCATCTTGATTTAAGCAGTGTGTCCTTTCCTGCCTGTGTTTGTGGCGTCATACCGACGGGCTGTGTGATGTCTCACTGTACTGGACTGTTGTTGTTTTCTTTTGTCACTGCTTCAGAAATGCCACAGCAGCATCAACATGCTCAGGCTCGCAGGGACTCCATCTAGGATGCAACATTCTCTTTCTAATGCCAGAACCAACAAGCTGCACTGCTCCTTGAGGTAATAGCTTTGGGCCATGACTAGCCTGGACTGTACTGGCCTGATCCTGGCATGGTTTAGCACCATATAATTCCTGGGCTAAATCTGGAGGTCAGGGAACACTGTGTCACACTGTGCATCTCCCCTAAGGCACATGCTAAAGAAATAGGACAGCCAAGTGCTAGGGTATTCCTGCAAAAAATGATGAAAAGGACCGACATAGCTGTGGACGAGGCAGCCATTCGCTGCCAAGCAGAGAATACAGGGGAACACTACAAACATGGCTGACACCACTGCAGCTGCTGCTTCAGCCACACACACACAATAAAGTGACCTTCACATTCAACGACAGGCAGCATCAGGCCTGGACTTGACCAGAAAGTGTCTCAAGGCAACAGAGACAGATAGTAAAAGTGGCTTTACACACACACTTACACACTCTACATTCTACCTATGCTACAATAAACCCTGGACATATCTGCTGCTGCAAAGCCATGTGACCCACAGAGTGGACAAAATACATCTCCAATGAAATCAATAAATATTTGTAGGTACTTATTAGTTTAGTTTTAACGCACTAAAATGAGACCCCAAAAACAACTGTAGCTAAATACAATGTTGAGGTCGACATGCTCAACTTGAATCCGTTCAACTTCGGAGGGATGAGGAGTTTTTAAAGAGGAGAGCTGCTCTGATCTGAAGGGAGGAGTCTTCAGAATATATGTTTTAAACTTTTGGTATTTAAAAATGGATTTATCTTCACTCTCGCTTCTCGACCTGCCTGTAGCAGAGAGCCACGGAGGTGCTAACACACACACACACACACGCACACACACAGCCTCAGTGCCTGCTACTAATGTGAGGTAAACAATTTGAATGCTTTCTGTGTGAACACACCAGTATTGATCTATGACAAGCACCGGATGTTGGAAAATTCCACGTCCTCACAAAGCCTAAACAAGATAGTCATCATGTCATAAAGCTTATCTTGGTTTACTGTTTACTGTCTGCAGTAATATTTTGTGTCTTCACAATGAAGTAATAACTAGCAGCTGACAGCTGAGAGTCACTGCAATGTGTGTGTATAGAATATACTGTATGTTCTAATGAAACTGAAAATTAACTTCTGTCTCGTGTAAACATTAAAAACATTACTGTTCATGGATCTCTGTATCTTGGGGAAACAAAAGGCTGATTTCTGGAGATAAACACTTGATAAGACTGATCAGAGTGGACCATGACACACACCCACGGCTCTGTGGCTTTGAAAGTAACCCATATGAATTTTTTATGAACTTTTGCCTTTTTTTTGTAAGAACGTTTTCTCTATAGCGGTTTACATTCGCATAGCTAATTATTGGAAGGAATATTTACAGTGGACAAAGCAGACCACTAATAGATCTGTTGGGCCTATGTGACGGGGGTTCCCAGGGCTCAGCCCCCAGACATCCCCACTTTGGATTAAGTGCAACAGACTTTGAGACGATCACGTCCCACGGCATGTTACAACCACCCAGCTGTGAAATGTTTCCATCATAGGCCAATTTAATCCCTGGTTGACTGCTTTAAATTCACCACCACATGTATGCCTCTCCCTTACAACAACTAGCCATAATGTAAATTCCTTCATGGGTATCATGGGTAACATTACTAACAAATGACATAAGATATGTGCCAAATGGGTGTGAACATTTTTAATATTATATATAATACAGGTCAAGTTAATACAGAAATGTTCCTTCATGAGGCCCACTGATTGACACACTTTGTCGTAATCCAGCATTTGCTCCCTTCTCTGTCTTTAACAATGTCCTGCTCATGCTTTTTTTTTACAATGTAACATAATTGTGAACAGCAGTGGATGACCCGTCTGAGGGACTCTGAGGATATTCTGATCAGTTACACCAGCTCAGCAAAATGTACAGCTGTGATGCCTGCACGCTCAGCACTTTTATGAAGCTGACACATTCACCCCAAATTAGTTTTCCATTGTTAGAGTCGCTGCTCACCTTGATGATGAGGTCCGGACAGCTTCCCTAATAAATTCACATTTTGAAAATGACTGATGATAAGCAGTTATTTAAAGCAACATCCACTACGTGATTTTTACATCAGATTCTTTCTTTACACCGGAGAGTCCACTATCCTCTAAATGACATAAATTAAAACCCAATAAATTTATGCTCCAACTATTTTATAGAGCAACACAGGGAAAGCTGAACTCTGCAATGTTCAATGTTTTTCCTCTTTAGTTCTTTTGGAATCATTTGGTAGAAAACAACACAGACCACCCAGCCTGCTAGGTGTGCTTAGTGGAGTCACTTTTCCTCTCCCTGAGTGCAAAACTGAGCCATGTGTCTGGTGTGGCTGATGACTAAAAACTGGTAGAATTTGGAATCTGCTGTTACATTTCTTTTTCTGACCCATTTTTTAAACCATTTGAGATTTGAACTTGCTTGGTCCTAAACCCACTTCTTCTTCTAGCCATTCATTTCCTGCTCTCAGGTTCTCTGTGGAAGTCAGTGACTGTGGAATATTTAAATGACTTTACACAGAGGAAATGAAAAATACAGTTCCATGTGGTGTGGGGATCATATGCAGTTTCAGTCTAACATAGTCAGCTCTCTCACACCTTGAGAAATGGTTTTCTGTCTATAGACTCTGTTCAAATACTTTTTAGCAGTTCTTTTTTCAATTGGTCATTGCTCTCAGATGTGTACTGCACCTCTGGGCTCCTGCCTTCATTCTGCTGGACTCTGGACATTGTTTTACTGGGAAAAATGGCCCACCTCTCTCACAGAGCAGCAATTCTCATCCATTCCCTTTGCAAAGAAGCTCAGAGGACAGTTGCACATTTGGAAGAGAAATGGAAGCATGAAGTCCAAGTTCCACACCGAAGGGAGCTGCAAAATACAGTTAGAGAGGCGAAGAGGCATCATCCACTCATCAGTTAATTTTTAAGAGCAGAAGACTGACACTCTGAAACATTTGATACAATATGTAACACTCTGAGGTGCCTTTATGTTTATTCATCTCTGTGTATAATAGAGTCTGTGGGCATCTATCTATCAGTGGTAAGCCTTACAGTGATATTAAACTGCTCTTTTTGTTTAGATGAGATTTGAAGTTTTGAATTTGTGTACAGTACAGCCACCTGTAGAGCAGAGTATTCTAATATTTTATGTTTTTATCATGTTGTATATTGTATTTATCTGAATTAGTTTCCAGTTTGGTTAATGAGTTGTTGTTTGCTTTCACTATTTTATTTTGGTCTGTACCTTGTTGTATTCAACATGCATGTAACTATTCATGCCCTTGACTCTACTGTATCATATACTGCAAATATTTTCTCTACATCTTCTTAAAGTAGGGGTACTACTCTACTGAAGGTAAAAATTGTTACTAATTTTGTAGTTTTTTTGACATCACCTCACAATCATATGTTACCGTACCTTTGAGTTACTGTATGTCATCATACATTCAAAATTAATATATCATCCAAGATACTCAAGATTTTAATGGTACTATGCTCAATATCAACTATCAACTTTATACACTGCCTGTATGTTATTGTAACGTTAACTGTTCTGTGACCGGTCCAGATTATCCAGAGGATGCTCTGAGCGCTTTGAAAATTTTGAATTTCTGAACAGGGTTCTAATTTTCTGCATGTGATCCCACAGTCAAATTGATTTCTTTCTCCCTGCTGCTTTCAAGCCATACTGTGAATTTAGTGCATACATACTGTAAGTAATATGTGTACTCGGAAAGTGGGTGTGTGCCAAGCGTACAGTCTGTTGGTAAGTGCCTGAGGAGAGGCTGAGGCAATCAAGCATAAGACTGCAGTCACTTCTTATTCAGTCAAGGCAGCGTGGGACACCTGTGATGTCCAGTGCGACTGCTCAGTCTCTCCACCAGAACCCGGTGGCAACGCTGCAGGCCTGATATGATGGAAACTGGTAGTTAAATAAAGTAGATATGGATATGAATATAATAGATATTACTTCTGTTTGACAAAGTGCTAAACTGATTAGAAAGCACAACATATGATGCAACGAAAACAGAGGAACTTTGTATTTCAGAAACGTTCTCACTGATCAGAGAGTGGTGGAGAAATCATGCATCCCTCAAAGGTTATGGATCAGAAATGCTGCAATTGCCTGTAATTTCACTTTTCTCTATTTCAGAGGATTTGAATCACCAATATTTATTTTACTTTACTTGTCTACCCCCAATTTACTATGGTCCATGAAGTCCTCATGTATTTCTTTGGCAAACATAAACATTAATTTCATGTTGTATGGATGAACAGACCTGAGAAGTCCATCCTGCCCTGAACATGGCAAACCAATCAACACCATGTTTTATTGCCATCATTAGCCCCTATTTGTGTAGCAGTATGGCTTAATGAAGTCTCTGTGCTGTTATATGATGACTACCATCTCCATATTGAGGTGGGTAGAACCCGAGGATAAGACCGTACTGTCTGTAGTTTGAGTTAAACTGTCTACAGCAAAGTCATGGCATTGGTGTGTATTAGTGTGTAGGTTATAGACTGCAAAGTAGTATGTATAATTCCACTGCTGCTGCACACACACACAAACACACCCCAAAGGCTATAATAGATGAGAGTCTAGTAAAAAACAGAGTGAACTGTTTGAAGTTCATTTAAGGTCTCAGTGTCTTGTTGAGTAAAAAGGTTTAACAATGCCAGCAGCTTTTATAAAAAGCAATGACGTTCTAAAAACAAACTCCATAATTATCCCTCAACATTTTCACATGACTTTCAGGATGTGGCTGGCTATATACACTTTAGAAAAAGGACATGTATAAATTATCAATCAACATTCTTTTGATAAAGGGATTATTACTTTGGCTGGCAACAATATGTAAAAATCAGAAATGATCATTGCAAGTTCCCAAAACTCAGCATAATGCTTTTGTTATTGACAGATCCTTAAGCCATAACTCAGGCTAATGATAAATTCTTTTAGCATTGCAGAGGATATTTAGCTAAAATTCTTATACATGCGTGAAAAGTCTTGGATGGAAATCTTCTTCAACAGGAGGCTGAACGAACTGCAGTAACGAATTCAAAACCCCTAAGTAGAGTAAAAACCAGAGATGATGAACAGGCTTTCAACTGGAAAAACTGCAGTCTCCACACAGGTTTCTTATTCATTGTCTGCCAGGTATGGCAGCAGGTTATGCATATCTGACTATCAAACAACACAATTAAACCATCATCTTAAAATCATTTTAAAAGCTAACCATGTTGTTAAAAAAAAAACGGCTTCCATAATCTAAAACATGCTATTTTAATATCTAAATCCTTAAAACTAGAAAAACCACTCCAACACAACACTCCCTGCATGAAAGCAGGTTATCACAGCGCCTAGCATGACCAGCAGCGTATACAGTTGTCAGATGGCATCAGCTCAACCAGGTCCAGACACTGGGCCATGCCAGGCCATACACACTCCCACAGTCTCTGGAGGCAGTTCTGCTGAGTGTATTTTTAGACAATGCCACCTTATAAGCACAGCCTGGTCGCATCACATCTGTGTAGTTTAAGTGGAGCCCTCTCCCATCAAGGCAATGTGCCCTTTTACCAGGAGCCTAAGGTCGCCTGCAGATCCAACATAGATTTATTGTGACATTTGAAAAAATAAAGATGTGTGAGGCTGGTCTGGGTTTGATCACAAATTTTGTCATCATGCTTCAAAAGCCAAACCACAGTCAATGTACCGCAGGATGATTTAGAAATGTTAAGTCCAAACAAAAATCACATTTGGCTTTTTGTTGTCAAAAATAATGTCAGCATGTTTTTGCAATATATTCTTATTAGTTTTCTATGATCAAAATAAAAACAGGTCTATGTTCCTGCAGGTTAATGTGCTGTGGCTGAATAACTAATGAGCTCTTTAGCCTACAAAATATTATGTTAGCAGTACACTTTTATTTAGGGAATGTTTGTGTGGTGACTCATTCGACAAGTTAAGGAAAAGACACATGTTTATGTTTGTTTTGTGAGACTCTTGTGTGGTATAGCAGGCTGCCCTCTAACACAGTGTGACCATCTGCTCTGCCTATGATAGAACACTAACTTCCATTTACATAGATGGATATCGTAACAGTATTCTATTAAATAATGCACAATTATGCCATCATGAAACAAAAAAAAAAATATATATATATATTTATACAAAATATATATACATGAAATATGTATAAAAAATATTTTTTCCCCTTTGGATTTTGAATTTTCACAAAAGAAAAGCCCAGAAAAATATTCATCACATAAATCTTACCTGGTTCATCCTCTGGAGGACATGACTCAGTGAGTCCGACATTTAGATTTAGATAGTTTGGTTTTGTTCTGACACAAGCATATACAATCTGAGGAGCATGAATATCTACAACAAATTATGTGGAAATTTGACCATGTGTACTTGAACCAAATTGTTAGTCAAGTGAAAGTTTTCCCCCTACACCGGTGCTCGATGAAAGGTCAGGAGGTCATCACGATTACCCACCTGAGCACAGGTGGACAGTGCGAGGAACTTCTGCTTCCAGCTGCATTTTTCCTCACATTCACATAAGAATTAGAACCTCACTGTTCCTCAACTCAGAACAGAAACAAAAGAGTAACCTGGACAATTAAAAAAACCTGGAAATTGCATTTTCGGTCTGGTGCTAACTTTTAGTGCCAAATCAAGAAGTAATGGGCCATTTATACAACAGCTTTGTCAGAGTGTCAGAGTGGTGGATCAAAATAATTTTAAAAATGTTATCAATAAATGTTAAACAAGCCTAATCTACAGTGATGCCTATGTAGAGCCTCTGTGAGGCTGTACATATGTACACTGATGCTGACAAAACTTCTATTCTGAGGTTAAGCAGGTATAATGTTTACAATGTTCATAATCATAATTTTGCATACTGGCATGCTAACATTTGCTGATGAAAATGTCATAAGATTTGCAGGTGAAGATGATGATGATGATGACCCCTCACATTTATTACAATTGATCCTTAAGGGGACATGAACGTCAATACCAAATTCCATGGCAATCCACCCAACAGTTGTTGAGATATTTAACTCAGAACCTTAAATGTCAACCTGCTGGTAGATAAAAGGTCAGGGGATCACCAAAGTCAGTAGGATTTATCCTCTGGGGATAATGAATGTCTGTACAAAATGTCATTGCAATCAAGTCAATAGTTGTTGAGATAATCAGTCTAAACCAAAGTGGTGGACCAAGCAACAGACAGACAGACAGACAGACAGACAGACAGACATTTTCATCCATGGAGTCATGCAACTAGCATAGCAAACAGTGATGAATTGAATGTAATCTACAATGTTTGCATTGCAAACTCCACAGGTCCATACCTTTGACTTTGAATAAAAACTGGAGACTTTGCATTAATGTTACCAATCTTTGACCACAGAACCAGAGATTTTATAACATCTTTGTTCACCTTTTGTGCTGATTTCACAATTTTTGTAAGAAATAAGTTTTACATATTATATAATTTACACCATCATTTGACTATACCTCTGCCTGCTCAGTTCATGGTATTGCTTTGGCAAACTTTATCTGATTTGTTATGTAAGCTTTAGAAAAGGATGAATTATCTGAATTTGTAATTTAACCTTTGAAACAAAACACAGCTTTAGGCAAATGCAATACATGCTGATTTATTAAATAGGCTCACAAACCTTATGGTTTATGAAGTCAGTTTTAATCCTTTTAGTTGAATTTTTCTTTACACTTTATTTGTCAAGAACAATCTGTAAAAGATTTCCACACAAAGTTGCTACAAGTCCACCAAGCCAGGTGCAAGTCATGAAACATGTCTCCTAACCCCTGACTAGGTTACATTAATAAGAATCAACTATGGCTTGTTCATATTGACATGGAAAGAAAGTAAATAAGAATGATAAAAGGTTGTTGAGGTCATCGTCACTACAGTCAAAAGTTTGCCTTAAGCTTATAGCTTCACCACCAAGAGGTGAAGTAACGATTATTTATTATTTGAGGTTTAAGATGATTATTTCTACATTAATTGTGCAGTCTTATGAAGACAGGTCATTCAGTGCCTGTTTTACAATGTGTTACTACACATCACAGCAATAAGCAGCTAAGAAGATTTTACTAAATACCGGAATATTCTTCTAAATATATGTTCACACATACAGCTCCAGACACCACGGAGACATTGATGTTCTGTTTATAATACTTTCTGGAGTTCGTTCTGGAGAATTTTTAGATGTAATCAGCTGCTCACTGACAATAAAATCTTTGTGATATTAAAAAGGAACAGGAATGGTCACCCATGTCCATTGGAAGGCCTTAGCAGATAGCAGACACATTAGACACACCTATTAGACATGGCAGCAGCTGATTATGTCAGTTAGAGGTCATATGAATTTTGAATATGCATATATATTATAGTCATTTTGTACTATTGCATAATACATGCATTGTCTTCGTCTTCACTCTGGCCCAGTATCTTCATGGTTTTGCTGTCATACTCCACACCCAGAGCTTATTCGAACTCTGAAAATATAAAAGCAGCTCCCAGACCTTTACATCATAGACTTGCAAGGAAACACTGAGCTCAGCCCTCCCCCACTCCAACGCCTTTAGATGATACAAGCCATCACGGTCGCTTCACATGAACTAGCATGGAGCATCAACAAGAGCTCTTTTCCTGTTTCTCCCCTGCTCAGTAATGCTGCAGTGTGGACAGTGATTCTGGGAAAACAACCCTATCCAACAGAGGTGTGGAAATTTCTCGATTCTGCATTGTGACACAGATGTGCAAGATTCTGCACCGATGCAGTGACAGCATATAATTACAAAATGACAGCAGACTGATGTTGATTGTTGTTTTTCTGGTTTCTGGTTTGTACAATAAAGTTTTTACTGCAGAATCTTTGCCTAATCAACATTACTGATCATGTTGGAAAATATGGTGGTGGGAGTCAGAGATCATCAATGAGTGATGATGCCATCTCAATAGCAAATCATGATTTTGTATCAGCCACTTTCATATTAGTGCAGCAGTTGGCTGGTGGCTGGTGCTAATTTCCCATCCTGACTGCTATGCATACAGATGCATCGAGAATCGCTGGTAGGTTAATCTTAATCCAATCGAATCATGAGGCCTGTGAACATTTACACCTCTAGTATCCATGAAACCAATTTCCGTGCCATCCACCATGCCCACCGTGTCAAAGCAGACACCGATTGGATCTCGCAGAAATACACAAAATACAAACAGCTTTGACACTGGAAGAGAGCAGTTGAACAAGAGTATAGACTATCCGCCTGTACCTCAGTCACTTTGTCAAGTTGAATGATTCTGCATGAATATGTTTATATTTATTCAGAGTTTAATGGAGCATGGTGGTTTTGACTGCTGCAGTGTTGTAACATAACTAAGTCCATTTAGTAGTGTACTTGAATGTAGTTTTAAGTATTCAAAATGTATACTTTTATATAGGCAGAAGTACCTTTTATTTGACTATTTTTGACTGGGTTCACCACAGAACATCATCGCTTCTCACTCTGAACAGACAGTCAGTGCGAGTAATGAAAGGTTCAGTACAATGCTAAGATGAGAGGTCCCAAAAAACCAATCAATCAAAGAAAGTCAGAGAAAGAGCTTTTGTAAAAATGTGAGGAAGAAAAAGGACAAGAGAGGATAAGAAGACAAGAGGTGGGAAACATAGCATAAAAAAGTGAAAAAGAAAAGGTAAAAAAAGATAAGGATGTGAGAAGATGAAGAAAATAGGATAAGAGAATGGAGAGGAAAGAAGACAAAGAGAGGGGGATGAAAGGAAAGGGAGAGAGAAAGGAAGAGAAAAACAATAGAAAGGGAGAAGAGAATAATGGAAATGAACAGGAACAAAGAAAAGAAAGGTATAAAGGAAAGGAGAGAAAAGGGAGAGAATTAAGGGAAATGGTGGAAAAACAGACGAATAGATGTGGCGTGAAATTAGCCTCAAAACCCGCACACATAAAATGTACTGTATGTGATACTAGCACACAGACTTAGGAGACGGCAATTGAATAGACAGCGCCTGATGTCCACTCCTCTGATTGGTTCAATACTGACCTTTGATTGGATGTTTGGTTTGGTCACTGACAGAACAACAACCATTTTCATCATGGTGAAGCGAATGAGTCTTACAATAAGTGAACATCTTTAAGAGATCCTATTTTAATATTGTTTGAGTTTACAGTTTTTTTCAATCGCTAACAAGCGCTTACCCATACTTCTTTTTCTAAACTCTTAACACAGACTCACACCTACAAAACACAATTGGCCAAATGGATAATTTTCTTCTCAAAAACACATTTTGTTAAATATATACTAACTCTTCACTTCAAAATAGAACACATCTTTCTCTGCACACACTAACTTCACCAAAACACTGGAAAACTGACTCAAAATGAAATGATTCTGTCAAAGAATAACACTTGTTTTCACTTCACAAGGTACATGCAGTCAATCAAAGTACACCAGGTTTCAAAATACTGGCTATTGTTGACATTACAAAAACTGCATAGACTTTTATGTTTCAGTTTTACAGGTATTTGCATGCAAAACATGCAATCCACCGTTTTTACACTAAATTTCTTGGTTGGGAACTGTATGTCCACATGTAATGTTCACATTCAAAAGCATTCCAGTAAAAAGCTAAACTTTTTTTTTCCTTTACTGTTTACTACAGGAGGTACAGTAGAAATACTGTTTACAGTATGATAGAACAGAAAAAGGTTTACAGTATTGCTTACAGTGAATAAAATATCCATGAAACACACAAGAGCATTCTGAACAAAAAAACAACAGCAAAAAGCCCAGACAAAAAGGGGGGGAACTAAAAGAAGCACAAAATTACTGTATCTAATCTCTGTGATCTTCAGGGTTAGGCCACATGTTTTCATCAACATCGCATCTGATATTATCCAAGGCGATGCACCTGGGATAAAACCGCTTGGTATGTCGGATCCACCCTTGGCAATCATCAACTGTGATGTCCCTGCAGCCAGCATCCATGGCTTCAAGGAGGGACATCTGGTCATGTGGCTGATGGTCATAAACCTTCCACCTCCATGCAGAAAAGAACTCCTCTATGCGGTTGAGGAAAGGTGAATGGGGTGGAAGGAAGAGACGTACCAGTCTTGGGTGGACTTCAAACCATGTTGTTATTGCTTGCGAATGATGGAAAGCCACATTGTCCCAGGTGATTACAAAGGTCCTCATGTTTTCACCCTCCTGATCCTGCTCTGGAACCAGGCGCTGGTGGAGATCATTGAGAAAGGCAAGGAGGCGCTCGGTATTGTAGGGTCCAACCTGATATCTGTGAAGGAGTAATCCTGCATTTGCAATTGCTGCACACATGGTAATGTTTGCCCCTCTCTATCCTGGCACATCAACTGTGGCCCTTTTTCCAATTACATTTCGTCCACGTCGACGCCTTTTGGCGAGATATATTGTTTTTGAACTGATATCATTGCAGAAGCAGAGGTTTTTATACTGTATCTAAGGTTTGGAATATTGTTTTTGCTATTGTGGGATGTTGTGTGTTAACATTTGTAAATAATACAAAAACAATCCATAATTCTGTTGGGAGGTATAGCTTGTCTGTTAAGAAAATGTAAGCATTGTGGAAATGTGTTCACTGACTGCATATTGTGTGAAAACGACATGAAATGTGTGAATGGTATGGCCACAAAAGACCGATGCTGTGCTAATTGTGTTTAGAGTTTTGAAAATGTGACAACTGGTTGGACAAACACTTGTTAGCGACTGAAAAAAACTGTAATATTGTTAACCCCCAATGTGTAGGATTTAGTGGCATCTAGTGGTGACATTGCAGATAGCAGCCAGCTGAATACCCCTTTGTTCATCCTCACCTTCCAAGCATGAAGAAGACACTATGATGGCTGTGAAACTATAGTGACTATCTAAAGCAAGGGTTGATTTTGTTTGTTCTGGGCTACTGTAAAAACATGGTGGACTGTGACGACATCTGTCTTTATAAAAGGTCCATGGGACGGCTGTGGCTCGGAGGTAGAGCGGGTTGTCCACTAATCAGAAGAAGATCGGCGGTTCGATCCCCTCCAGTCTGCATGTCGAAGTGTCCTTGGGCAAGATACTGAACCCCAAATTGCTCCCGAAGGCTGTGCCTCTCCATGACCTCTTCACTGTTTCATCTGTTTCATCAAGTCTTTGATATGAGAGTCAGCATGCTAAGAAAGTGGCTCTGTGAGGGATCCATTAACAGAGTTGATAGGAGGATGTCTTTAAGAATTTTTGGAAAGAATCATATCTGGTTGTCTTGAACCATGTATTTTTATTCAGCATCTCTCATAAGGCATAATTAATAGTCCTGTGTTTTTAAGCTTTTCACTTAATTGTCTTTCAATTTCTTTTATGTATGCAGTTTTATCCTGGACCACAACAACAACCTTTAACCTTCATGAACGTGAGATAATGACAATGTCCTCATTTTCAATTTTCAGATTCAATTTTATTTTATTTACATAGCGCCAAATCTTAACAAAAGTTATCTCATGACACTTTCCATATAAAACAAACCTAGACCATACTCTTTATCATTTTGGGCAGCTCCAGTCTGCATGTCGAAGTGTCCTTGGGCAAGATACTGAACCCCAAATTGCTCCTGAAGGCTGCACCATCGGTGTGTGAATGTGTATGAATGGTTAGCTCCTCAAACTGATGAGCAGTTGGCACCTTGCATGGCAGCCAATACCATCAGTGTATGAATGTGTGAGAATGGGTGAATGAGATACGTACTGTAAAGCGCTTTGAGTGGTCGGAAGACTAGAAAGGAGATATATAAGTACAGTCCATTTACCATTTATCATTCTAAGAATAAACACTTATGAAAATATAACTTATGGATATTATGTTCAACTTCTGAGCTTACAGGTACTGGGAGAAGGTGTTCTGTGATATTTTATTGCACTGCAGTGGTGCATTATTTGCTTAAATTTGAGCAGAAATGCTGCTTTGCGCGGATGGTTTTCAGTTTGCAGAAACTGTTCTGTTTGAGACTAATTAAATGCCATAAATGATGCATTTGACAGGGGAGACAAAGGTAGATGAGGAGAGTAGAGAGCGCTGGGTTAGAGGGGAAATGTACAGTGAAACAGAAAAGCAAGTATAGATGATGAGCTAAGGCAGTGAGAGAAAACAATAATGTCCCTTGATTTGTCCTTATCTGGTCCAGAAGCCCACGTTTTCCGACTGATAGCTGTCAAACTCCCACTAATCAGAGCAGAGAGTCCCTTCACTCCAGTCTCTCCATGGCCTCACCTCCTCCACTGCACTATGCCAACCATAAAGTCCGCTTGAAAGGAATTTGGAATGGAAATGCATCTCTCACTGTGACACAAACATAAAACCTCAACATGCACCGTGAAATCTCAACAGTGTGATGCTTATCTGAGTGTGGGCAGAGATGAATAGTGGATGTAAAAACCATGTTTTTGTCCTCTATTATTGGAGACATAGAGGAACAGAAGGCGCTTCAAGTGGTAAAGGCTACTCTTACCAAACAACGCACTCCACCACCAAAACACTTCATGAACACAGAGTGACAGGACACATAATTGTGCCTGTCAAAAACATCATGTACTTCCAATGTACATGACAGTGAGGGCTGGAAACCTCACAATATGTCTTTATGTTCTAAGGCTGGCATCCCGGGTTGACAGGGGTGCAGGATGGCACTGTCAGCAATTCTGACACCCAGGGGGGTGGGGGTTGGGTTGGGAGGGGTCACATGTGTGTAGGGAACAGCAGGAAAATCCATTAACAATAAAGGTGTCCACATGAGACTGGCAAGCTATGGATTACTGTGTGTGCATGTTTCTCAGTGATTACTGAGACCATGTGGAAACGGGGTGGACCAGAATACACATCATTCATACAGAACTCACATTGTCTGTTCGGAGCTTCTTGGCAGGGCAGCCTCCATCCACAGGATGTAGCATGTAATACAGCCGCACTTTGTTGGCATGTTTCCGACTCTGAGAGAAAGAAAAAGAAAAACTCTATAAGTAAAGCAGAATAACCATGGTAGAGTCCTCTTTTGATGTTACTGTATGTGGAAGAACACGTTTTGAATAGTGCAGGCACAGTGTCTGAGGAGGGAATCAAATAAGTCTTAAATACTGAACTTTAAAAAATGACTGAATTACATCCAGCTTTAAATGATCAAAACAATCATACATCCCAACAAGTCTTCTAAATATCACAACAAAATATGTCATGAGTAAGTACCCTCTGGTACCACACACATTCTCTGATCTGACGCTGCTATCAGCAGGAAGACATCATTTGTCATTGCCCTTCAAAATGATTAAAATCACTCAAAAATAAAAGCATTTCCTCATTTTCTCAGCATTATGGGTAAGGTTTGGTTAGGGTAAGTGAAAGATCAACGTTTGAGCTAAAATGACAATTTAGGAGACGATCATCACTATGAATAACATCTACTTGATTAAATTTTGGAACAATTGTGGTAATGGTCAAAAGAAACCAATGTTCACTTTTGGTAAGTGTCACATCTACCCACACCCTCCCTAGACAGACTTTGTGGCTTTATAATAATGGCAAGCTACTTCCTCCTTTACTAGGGGCTTCAGCTGTACATCATTTGCTGAAATGACTAATTCTGTCATTTTTGGGGGGAGAAAAGGATGGGATGCATCTATTTTTGGCACACAATGTACCCATAGTAACCTCACTGGGAGAGAACTGGAGATGTTGCCTGAGTCAATCCAATTCTAAAATATTCCACAACCTTACCTCACTTTCAAGTAAAAGTAATAAAAAAAATAAACATAGTCAAAGAGTAAAGTATCCCCACAGCTGAGAGTTGATCTAGTATCAATAATATAAATATCAATGTGTGTGTGTGTGTGTGTGTGTGTGTGTGTGTGACAATGCTGGTGGAGTCAGTATCAACACACCATCATGTACTAAGGATGTTGTGATGAAAAATTTCCATGTTAAGTGCCTCTCTTTCACAATACAGTTAACTCCCTGTTAAAATATGCTTTTAGAGAAAAAGGCCAGTGACAGTGTCATATCATGGAGCTTATTTCAAAAAAGGCACACATTATTTATAAAGACTTTACCTGAACACAGTGCTTTGCCTTCCAGAGTGTGCATTACCTGCCCTTTCCAATACACACTCCTGTTTCAAAGATCTGGCTTACATTTGTGCCAGGTTAAGGTCCCATTAAAAATAGGTGAAGACTTTCAAATGAAGTGCATGCTGCCGCTCCTTGACACTGGATTGAATTGATAATTAGTGCTCGGTTCACTGGGGGTGAAGCAGGAGTCTTCTTACAAGCCACCCATCGATCCCCCAGGATCTCATAACACAGCCAGTGCATGGGAAATACAGAGGGACAGAGTAGTTTATTTTGAAATGATTCTGCTTTACCAGGAGAAGCTTTAGATGTCAGCATACAGAAAGGAGAGGGAAAAACCTCCTGTGATACTGTTATGGCATTGTCAGGGAAAGCCAGATGAGTGAGAGTTTATAGTTACAAGATAGCGTCTAGTGAGGCATGCAGCAGCATGGACAGGTGCCCGGTGCGTTACTCTGTCAGGCAGAAGGACAGCCACCGGCTTCTCTTCACAAGGGCATGACGAACTTATCCCGCCTGGTTGGGGGGTGAGAGCGAGGCTGCACAATCTATTTGTCTTGCCCGTCTGCTTTCCGGGCAGAGATACAGCAACCTGAGCTCTCCTGCTTCTTTGAGGGGAAAAAAAACTGATCCAGCCAGAAAAGCATTAAGGAAACATGGCTGAGTCAACTCAGTACACTTTATACTTGCAAGTACTTAAGCAGTATTAGCAGAAAAAATAACAGTGATTATAACACTTTTAGCTCAAATGAGGAGGAACAAAAGATAATCTGCCTTTATATAAAATATCGGTGTTATTACTTCCGTATTTTGGAATTGTGAAGTGGTTCTATTCATACAGTATTACCCTTTGAATAGAACATACTCACTGAAGGAGCAGAGATGTTTCAAACTCAGTATGAACAGAGAAAAAGGAAAATGAGCATTTGGCTTACCACTAAATAGCCAGAATAAAACAAATCACAGGACAACTTTAAACAAAGGCTGAGTCAGCTTTGTTCTGTTCAAACTGTTTGCTCCAATGCTAAAAATATGCTTAGAGGTTTGGATAATGATATGGAGAAAATGTTTTTCCACATTTGTCATCCATGGAACACAGGAACAAGACAATCAACCAGAGCTTAACATCAATTTCCAGTGAGGTCACAGTCAACATCACCACAGTAACATCATCTGCAGCAGACTCAGCTTTGATTCAACCCTGAAATCATATCAGTGCCTTTAAAAAAAAAAAACTACAATCAATTTCACTTCTGGTGCCCAGACACATTATTTGTTATGTCACCCTGAAGTGCCTTTTATGCACTGAGGTAACATCTCTTCTTCACAACAGAGTGCTATTTGGGTTTCTGCAGTGCATACACTTCCAGCTCCAAACAGAATAGCAATGTTCCACTTCACCAGCTTACAGAGGAAATTGTAGCAATTACAATATTGTGCTTATTTAAAATTCCAATTAAATGTTAATTGTGTTCATTTTTATTTAAAAATTTTATGAAGAAAAGTCTGTCTAAGAGTCTGGTATTAAACACAGGTCTATTAAACAATAGCTAATTTTTGATGGTAGGATTATTCACTTTCTTCTTTAAAGGTACAATATATAAGATTGAATTCCAAACAGTGGAGCGAGTCGCCCCCCTTTCCCTAATGACGCTCACGCAGAGTGCCAGGTTGACGCCGCTGAACCTTCACTAGCGCAGGACGAGCGAAACGTAATGTAAACGTAACTATGTAAACTCTGACACTCTACCTGTTGTGTTCTGGCTTTGTTTATTTCATGAATCAGCTTCTAAATCAGAGTCCGACTCGCAATTTACGCTGTAAAATAGTGACATGAAGAAGTTTAGTTTGGTTTGTAATGAGAGAGCACCTCTCAGCACCTACGCGGTAAATCAGAGTGAGGGAGATTGTTTCATAGCGGTTACGTCCAGCACACATTAACACAGAGAAAGGGCTGGCTCAATTTGTGGCAGTGGCAGCTAGTAGTGGCACTTCCCCACTGACCTGCTGAGGCAGCGCCGGTGTCTGAGGCAGTTGCCTCAGACCCGGCAGGTGGTCACACCCAGGCAGGTGTCTCTCGTACATGTGCGCCGTTACCGACGCATGTAAACTCAGATCTGACTACATATATTCCCTGTCATAGCGACAAGCTGCTGTTGCATATTAGAGACGTCCCGTGTCCCGTTACCGGTGTATTTTCCTCTGGATTTCGCTCAGGAAACAAGAGCAGTCTAACGTTACATGCACTGACATTAGATAACACACATGAAAATGATGAGAAACCCTAACGTGATTATGTTAGTACACGATGTAAAATAGATAGATACATAGATACTGTAGATAGATATAGATACAGTGGTGGAAAAAACTTTTCGGACACCCTTAAAATTTTACACAATCTCAAATATTATCATGAAATATTTGTGGAAAAATATTTTTTTGTGTTTCAAAAGGTGTGGTTGCATTAGACAGACACAAACAAATACAAATTATATTTTTTTTGTTTATTGTTTACTAGAAAAACTAACAAAACTAAATTCTTGACAGTTTCAATATGTCAGTTCTCAACATTGTCGGTATCAAAGTCAACAAATAACAGAGAATGTGTTCAAAACTGAACAAAAAATAAATAAACCATCACATCATCAAATTAATATTTAGTTGTCCTGCCATTAGCACGCAGTAGAGCTCTAATCCTCGCTGGCATGTTCTCCACGAGCCTTCCACACTGTTGAGGGGTAATCTTGTCCCATTCTTCTTGAATTACTGCTTTTAATTCTTCTAAATTCTTTGGTTTACGTTTTGAAACAGACCTTTTGATAATCCACCACAGATTTTCAATGGGGCTCATATCCGGGGATTGAGCTGGCCAATCTAAGACCTGGATACTGTGCTCCTGCAGCCAAGTTCTACTGGCCCTGGATGTGTGGCAAGGGGCATTATCTTGCTGAAACTTCCAATTTTGACCTCGGAACAGAGCACGTGCAGAAGGGAGCATGTGGGATTCAAGAATGGCACAATACTTACGTAGAGTTCAGTGTACCTTCACAGACAGTGAGATGACCAACACCTGCAGCACTCATGCATCCCCAAACCATGATACTGCCTCCACCATGCTTGACAGTAGGTACTGTACATGCTGGGGATAATGCTTCACCTGGCCTTCTGCGTACCCTCACATTAGCAGGAGGAAGATAAAACTGGAAACTGGACTCATCTGACCACAGAATCTTCTTCCAGTTCCTGGCTGTCCAGTTCTTGTGTGCTTGGGCCCAACGACGCCGGGATAACCTCTGTCTCTCATTGATGAGGGGCTTCTTGACAGCCTTGTAGGATCTTAAGCCATGTTCTAAAAGTCGGCCACGTACAGTGCGGGTGGAACACTGGACACCAGTTTGGTTTGACCACTGCTGCTGAAGCTCCTGTGATGTCATTCGGCGGTTTTCCCTGCACATGCGGATCAGGATGCGGTCATTTCTTGCTGAAGAAACCCTTGGACGCCCAGATCTTGGTTTGTCTTCCAAGCTGTTGGTTTGCCTGTATTTCTGCAGAGTGTATCCAACTGCTGAAAGACTGCATCTGCACTTCCTGGCAATCTGGCGGCAGCTGTATCCTTCCTGGCTGAGAATCTGTATCTTCAGGCGTGTTTCCTGCATTAGGTTCCTTGTTTTAGCCATTTTTGTCTCTGAAGAACTTTCAAATGTGTATAGGCATGAAGCACAGCAACAAATATTGTGTCTTTTAATAAAAAGCACGACCTTCATTAGAGGATCACTGGTTACCCAATAACCCAATACTCAAAATGTCTTATGTATTTTTTATGGAACCAATCAATTTTACGTTTTTATGGCTTTTTTAGGATTTGTTTAGTATTTTGGCTGTGACTGAACTAAAAGAAATTACACTTGAAGACCTAAAAGTGATTCTTAATGCAATATTTCACAAATGCATGGGGTTTCCACCACTGTAGATAGATAGATAGATAGATAGATAGATAGATAGATAGATAGATAGATAGAGTACTTTATTTATCCCAGAAGGGAAATTCTTTCATTGCAGCAGCATTATAAAATAAAATATACATAAGAACATATACATATGGACTCGTGCAATAACTTGTGCAAAATATGTCCATCAGCTCAAGTGTTCCAGAATGACTGGGGATTTCCACTGGGGATGTAAGCGCCGCGGAACGCCTGCGCCGCTTTGCTCCGTCCTCTGCCCGGCATCAATCCCCACCGGGCGCGTGACGGCAGCGTAGTGCTGCCTTGCGATCCAGCTGTATTCACGCAAGATCACGTGATAATCCTGAACGTACGCGAGATCCCGCGATAAACTGTGTGTATAAAGGAAACAACAACAAACAGCTTACTT
Organism: Argyrosomus regius; assembly: GCA_946959425.1. NCBI lineage: Eukaryota > Metazoa > Chordata > Actinopteri > Sciaenidae > Argyrosomus > Argyrosomus regius. The sequence goes on along the minus strand of OX336890.1, from coordinate 27,831,418 downwards.
TGCTTCTCTAACATGGAAGAGATAATAAATAGGATCTGTTGTGTCATAAATTATTGTGTGTTGTTCCACTTCAACAATTAGTCTCTCGTCGTCCATGTTGAGACCCTTTGATCGATTGACTGCTGACCTTGTCACAGCCCACCGGCCATGACCCTGGTTTCCTGTTTGTTATGTGTCTGTTTGTGTTCTTTCCCCCACATGTCTGAGGGCTGCTGGTGGGCGTGGTCGCAGGAGCTCCTGCACACGCTTGGGAATCGTTTCCAATCAGCACACCAGGTCTTCATTCCATTATCAACCACCCTATATAAGACCAGGCCAGCCTTCCAGTCCCTGCCGGATCGTCGTACCATGTTGTATGCGAACACGCCAGCAGAGCAGTACCTTCTTGAGTTTTTGAAACGTCATTATTAACTTGTGGTATTTTTCCCCTGTCATGTTGTAGATCTTCACACCCTGATCCGTTTCCACCCGCCTGCATTTCAACCTCCCAGAGGACTGCCGCCCCGGAACCCATCCCCACACTCCATCCTCTCAGAACCCCAGCCACTTAACCTTTTTGTTTTTTGCTTTTCAAAATAAACCCTTTATTTTGAAACTACTCACCTGTCTGCGTCTGAGTCCCGGAAACCATCTCCTGACAGACCTGGTGCCACCGGTCATGACGTAATGTTGATGTGAAGTTGTGATAGGCTACATGAACTGCGTATTGTGTTTAATTTTGAAAGGGGGCAGAAGTGTATTACGTTGATTCTGTGTCGGATTTCCTGTCTAGTGCAATCTGCTCTGTTGAGCTTCACGCAGTTTAGCAACGGCTCTGTCAAAAATAGAAGTGCTACGGATTGATAGCACTGCAGCGCGGAGAGACGCTGCTGGGATGTTCCGTGGTGCGCCCGGTGGGAATGGTTTCATTGATTAGAGTGGCAGCGATCAGTTCCGGTGACCGCGGCGCAGCCGTTCCGCGGCGCTTACGTCCCCGGTGGAAATAAGGCTTGAGTCTCCTCTCTCTGCACAGAGGGAGTCATTATACATAGTTATGGCAGTTGGTAGTAATGACCTCCTGTAGCTGCCTTACAGTGGAGCTGCAGGAGTCTCCAACTGAAACTGCTCTGTTGTTTAAGCAGGAGGTCATGCAGTGGATGAGAGTTGTTGTCCATAATACTGAGCAGTTTGTGGAGTATCCTTTTTTCCACAACCAGCTGCAGGGGCTCCAGAGCAGTCCCCAGCACAGAGCCAGCCTTCTTGATCAGATTGTTCAGTTTTTTTGTGTCGCTGGCTCTGATGCTGCTGCCCCAACAGATGGCTGCAAAGAAGATTGCACTCGCAACAACAGACTGGTAGAACATCTGCAACATCTTACTGCACACATTAAAGGACCTGAGCTGCCTCAGGAAGTAGAGTCTGCTCTGTCCCTTCCTGTAGACAGCCTCAGTGTTGCATCTCCAGTCCAGTCTGTTATCCAGGTGCACGCCCAAGTACTTGTAGTCCTGCACCACCTCCACTTCCTCACCTATGATAGAAACTGTGCTCAGGTCAGACCTAGTCCTCCTAAAGTCCACAATCATCTCCCTCGTTTTGGCCACATTCAAGGCGAGGTGGTTGCTCCTACTCCACGCCACAAAGAGATCAACCACATCCCTGTACTCAGTCTCCCCCCCATCACTGATAGACCCCACAACTGCAGAGTCATCTGAGAATTTCTGCAGATGACAGGACTCAGAGTGGTGCTGAAAGTCTGAGGTGTACAGTGTGAAGAGGAAAGGTGAGAGTACAGTCCCCTGCAGTGCTCCCGTGTTGCTAACCAGGTCTCCGATGGGCCAAAACCAGTCTCTCCAGGACTTTCATGACATGAGACGTCAAGGCAACTGGTCTGTAGTCATTGAGCACAGCTGGATGCGACTTCTTGGGTACCGGAACAATGCAGGATGTCTTCCACAGCACCGGAACCTTCTCCTGCATCAGACTCAGGTTGAATAGGTGCTGTAGAACCCCGCATAGTTGGTCCGCGCAGGCCTTCAGGACTCCGGGGCTGAAACCATCCGGGCCTGCAGCTTTGTTCCGTCGAAGTCTTTCCAGCTGTCTTTTCACCTGGCTGCTGGAAACAGTCAGGCGGGTGGGGGAGGTGACGAGGGGCTCAGAGATCACGGATGTGTGGGAAGGTGTTGATGGGGAAATGTTGAGGTCTATTGTGGGGGTCAGGAGCTATGCAGGGTCATCAGTCTGGTCATCAGAGGTGCGGGAGAGAAGAGGGTGTGGGAGAGAAGAGGGTGTGGGGTCTGTGTGGCTAAGGGAGGGGTGAACTGAATCTGTTAAAAAACACATTCAGTTCGTTGGCTCTATCCAGGCTTCTCTCAGGCTGACTCCCCCTCGCCTTGAATCCAGTGATGGTCCTCATTCCTGACCACACATCCCTCACGTTGTTTTCCTGGAGCTTTCGCTCCAGCTTCTCCCGATATGCTTCCTTGCCTTCCCTCAGTTTCCTTTTCAGCTCCCTCTGGACGCTCCTCAGTAGCTCCCGGACCCTGTCCCTGAAGGCTCTTTTCTTCCTGTTCAGCAGCTCCTTCAGGTCGCTGGTGATCCGGGGGTTTGTTGTTTGGAAAGCATCGCACCCTCCTGCTGGTGGGTACGATGCTGTCGACACAGAAGTTGATGTACTCCATGATGCAGTCAGTCATGGCATTGATGTCCTCACCATGGGGCTCACACAGTACATCCCAATCTGTGGCCTCAAAACAACCTTGAAGGGACTCATCAGCTTCCTGTGACCACCTCCTAACTGTCCTGGTGATCACAGGCTGCTTCTGAACAATGGGTGTGTATCACGTGATCCCGTTACTGTGCACTAAGTCACCTAATGTTACTGTGATTACTGTATTATTTTCAGGTCTCCACCAGCAGCTGCTGCTGTTATGGGCATTAGTTTTTATTGTATAAAACAGTCGTCAGTGCTGCATTAGACTCGCTGGCAGTAGCATTTCCATTACGTGATTTCTGCATAAATTTGGTTTTAGGTTTTCTTAATTAATCTCTCAACCGCTGCCGCTGTGTGAGGCAGCCGAACTAAACACACCATCAGCACCTTCCACAAACCGCTGCACCCCCAAACCCGTCTCCTCTGTCAAACACCACTCAAACTGAGCACTATCAAGACGGAGTTTGTGCACTATAAACTATGAAACTCTCCCAGCTGCTGTGTGTACCTAACCTCTACGCCTGTTTCTGTCTCTCAGGTCTGGTAGAGTCCATCTCTGTCAAACTGCTGCACTCACTTGCTTCCATCGTTGTAGTGCGCTGTGTTTGTCCGCAAATTTGCTTCATACCTGGCAACCCCGGATATCGCACACAGAACTAATTGATCAGAATTCCAAAGGCCAAAACATAAACAAAGAGACAGGCCAGGCGGTAAATTTCAAAATAAGAACATTTTGGCTGTCAGGTTTTTGTCAACAAGCAAGTATTTCAACTTAGCATGTTTCCTTAAGAACTGATGATATAGCATATTAATTTTATGAGTTAATACAGTGAATATCTTACATATTGTACACAACAACACAACACACAACAAACATTGTACACAAACATCCAGCCAGGCTCTGTCTAACAGTAAGAAAACCAGCCTTAACAGCTATATAACCGACCAATGCGTTGTTTGTTTGCTGCACCATCGGTGTGTGAATGCGTATGAATGGTTAGCTCCTTGCATGCCATCAGTGTGAATGGGTGAATGAGGTATGTAGTGTAAAAGCGCTTTGATTGGTCGGAAGACTAGACGCTATAAGTACAGTCCATTTACCATTTATTTTTATACTTTGGTTTTGTACAGATTAAACACGTGTTTAACATGAGCGTGCAGGACTCGTCTGCTGGGGAGGGGGAAGCACAGAGAAGGACAGGAAAAGACTCAACAAGCTGGTCAAGAAGGCCAGCTCTGTCCTTGACTGTCCTCTAGACTCCATAGAGGAAGTTGGGAAGAGGAGGATGTTAGCAAACAACTCCTCTCACCTCCTTGCATCAGACTGTGGAGGCCTTAAACAGCTCCTTCAGCAACAGACTGCTACTTCCACCATGTAAGGAGAGCTACCACAGGTCCTTCTTTCCAAGAGCCGACTCTTCAACAGCAGCATGACTTCATGTCTTTCTTCAGCTTGACTTAATGACTTTTTATATATATTTCTTACTCCTGAATAATTTATTATCAAGAAAGTGAATCATCTTATAACCCAAAACGTCAGACTAGTCCTTTAAGGGACCAATTTATCATCTCCACCTCATTCTTAAGAAAGAAAAGGAAGGAGCAGAAGAAAAAACAGGAAAAATATGGTGAGCACCATTGGGCACATACCAATCCCCTTAACTGACCATTCCTCACTGCTCAATCTTTGATATCCTAGACCGAGAACTTGATTGGGTCTAATGCCATTAGCACAGAACACACATAACGTCTCTGCCATCTCTGTTAGAGCAATTGTGAGTTCTCTTGTGCAGTGCCAACTGTCAGCGTAACAGTATTTTAAATCGTACTGCTTCACAGTCTACAACAAAACCTCAAATGTCAACGTGACAATTTAAACTTAAAATACAAATGTTATCTGGGGTCGACACCTTGCTCAAAACCAAATTCTCATTGGTCAGACAAATGTAGAACTGATGTATTATATATCTGGGTTATGTGGATGTTGTGTGTTGTTTGAAAAAGCATTGATTATGCTAACAATAATCAAATACATTTTACTCGACAAATGTGGTTCTGTTTCAGTAATTGTATGTTTTAATAGATGATAAGTCCTTCAGGTCAGGAAGTAAAAACACCTACAAGTTTGAAGTCGCCCAACATGATGTACCCTGCTGGTCCTAACTTAACAGTTGCTGAACATTTATTCAGCTCCAAACTAAATGACACTGGCAACACTGTGTTACTAACTAACTAGCACTGATGAGCAGCTAGCTAGAGCGCACTCAGTGCACTGTGACTGATTTAGTTAATCTAGTCAACAAATAATTACTTTGGCTGACTACAGCCCTGTGTCAACCTGGTGTGTTTTGGTGCATACAGCATCTTGACTGTTTGGGAAGTTTACTCCTCTGTAACCAAAATCAAAACTGCAACACTATTATTGCTGTATAATGACAAAAGACGACCATGTGGTGTTATCTATGTAAATGGAATGGTAAATGGACTGTACTTATATAGCGCCTTTCTAGTCTTCTGACCACTCAAAACACTACATATCTCATTCACCCATTCACACACATTCATACACTGATGGCATTAGCTGCCATGCAAGGTGCCAACTGCTCATCAGTTTGAGGAGCTAACCATTCATCAGACGGGAGGCAGGTGAGGCAGTACATCCAACATGGCGGTGGCCAGCCGTGCATATTTTTGGCTTCAAAACAGCGCTTTGGAAACCTACAGGTGACCTCACTCAGGCTCTTCACATTTTTTATACTGTCATGGGATGAAACAAAAAAGCAGAGAATTACCAAGATATATCTGACCTCTGTGTACATGCTAAACGTGTAAGGCAAAAAGATCTATCTATGGTCATGAGCTTTGGATGAAGACTAAAAGAATGAGATCGCAGATTCAACCATTGCTGATGGTCGATGGCATTAAAGAGCCCCATAAGTGCTTAGGTGGCAGGTTGGCAGGTGGCTAGATAAGTCTGTGGCTGAACATACTCCTGAGCCACTTCAGTTCTGCATAGAGAGGATGAGAGGGGTTATCCATAATAGCTAGTATTTCTGGTGACAACGAGCAAAGGTAGCAATGTTTAATGGATAGTTGACTATTATCGCACACATGCCTTTTCAAAAGAAAGCATTTCTTTGCAAAACTGCACTTTTATTTTGTAGGCAAAATCAGAACAGAGGAAGTTATTCGATGGGTAATTGTTGCTGCAATGACAGAGATCTATAACAACACCAGGTGCCATCAAAATATCCCCGGCCGGGCCAGTATTTCCAGCTGGGTAACAGGTACACCAGTGAGGAGACACACGCACTGGTGAGATGCTGACTAATGAATACATTGAAAAAATGAGAACCTGTAGGTTATTATTGAAAATCTGTGTACACTGCAGAGTTACAGCTGTTCAGACATGTTTCAGCTCATCAATTTGTCTGAGCACTCTGACCACAGACTGAGAATGTAACTAAACTATATTGGAACAGGCCCACTGTGGGACGTGTTTCTATGAGAGGGAAGCTAAATGCACGCTTGACATAATCAGGACTGAAGAAAAATCCATACTGCATTACCACCACATCAGTGAGCTGATCAGCGCTTGTGTTGGCTCAGATGTTTCCCTCCCCAGGGCCAGGGTGGGCACTGTACTCCAAGACCTGAAAAAACAGACTACAACACCATGGCCAACTGGAAACCCTTGTTTTTAGTTGATCACAAAAGAAAAACTAGGAGAGCTCTCACACTTTTTAATATTGCCACACAGACGTTTCTGGCCTTTTCCAGCATATATTCTGGGATTTTCACAATTAATATGCACAGGTGGCATTAATTATAGGTAATCACAACCGGTAAAGCAAGTACATCCCAATTGGGGGAACCACAACCATTCCAGACACAGAGTCACATGATGTATACATTAAACGTTCTGTCTTAGAACCTCTTACAATGTAAGAAATGATTCTGTGGTCATGTAGATTTGAAATAATGTATTCAATATAATTGTGTTTTTGATTTTTAGGCAAATATTTTATTAAATTTCAAATAAAAATGTTTGGAATAAAATCCACCCATTGTAGTATAATATTGTAGTTATAAAACATAAGCATCATGTTAATCTAATTCCAAATAGAGAGAATATTAAGTAAATTCAAATTAATGTAATCAGGCAAATTTTAATTGAAAAGCACTTCCTGTCAAAGTGCGCTTTTTTTTTTTTTTTTTTTTTTAACGCAGCAGGCTATCATCTACCCACAAGATATTTGAAGAGAGTACAGACAGTGAATGTTCATCTTCTTCCACATTGCCCATCTTGCAAAATTGAACTGGTTGACTAAGGTAAGAAGATGTATTTTGTTATCACTGGCTAGTAAGAAGAATGCATGTAGTGGTAAATTACAATATAAAATGAGCTATCACAGAAAAAGAGAAAAGCAGCAACAGAAAGTTGGCTTCTGTTGGCAAGGCTATATGTTAATGTAGTAGTGTGATGTTGCTGCGCTATAATATAAACAGGGCCTTTTACATTTTGGAAGAATTCATATGGATCAAAGTCAAACTTTTATTTTTGAAGGATGCGGGTTAGCATTTCCGCTATCAAGGTTCCTGCGTGTTGATATTGCCTCCGTATGTTTTTATGAAATTGCGTAAATAAGTACATTGGGTTTAATGTTAAGGTTAGACACATTTCCATAAAGAGAAATATTGGGTTATCGCTGGAAGAGCATCTTATATTTCAAAGTGCACTTGCCGCACTTCCGTTAGCTTTACTTCCTGTGTGTGGAGCTTGTTATGTCTTCCCGGGCAGGTAACGTAATTATCTCCGTTTCGCTGTTTTGTTGCAACTTGCAAATGTGAAGGTAACTTACCTAAACACACGTGAAGTCAGTCTATTAACAGTGTTACGTTTTAGAGCCGCAATTTTATTTCTTTTCATACATAACTCTGTTAATTTTAGCGTGGTAGTGTCTGGTACACAGCGGTTAGCACTAAACGTTAGCAGGAGGGGAGGAGGCTTAACATTTTACAGCTAAACAGTACACTAAAGAAGTTTCTGAAAACATCAACTCAATTCCTTTTCCCTCATTAAAAATCCAGGATCTATAAATATGTAAATATTTTGCATGAATTCATTTCATTTTTCACAGGGGGATGATTTTCATCTGTAGAAATGTGAAGCTGAAAGGCACTGCTCATATCTAAAACTTTGTGTTTTCCTCAGGTGCAGCCAAATGTACTTTCTGGGCCATAGACTAGTTATTCCTAAGAAAGAAGGATATTTAGATTTAATTCATTGCATTGATTAAATTCAAATTAATGTACAGATTAATGTAGATGATTATTACTCAATTATATATCATTGATATGTAGAATTAAATTAATTTTTATTAGTACTATTTACACATTAGGGAGTTTCTCTTTTTCAAATCAACTCAATATTTTTGTTTAGGTTTTAATTAATTCTGTACTGTTTTCTATTCGAATCTACTCATATAAAATCGATAGCTATTAACGGTCTCATTTAATTAATATTTACTCAATACCAAACATTGTGAAATATAATTAATAATATTGCTTGTAATCTGTTGCCTCATTTTTACTGAGTACATATGGTGTATCTTTTCTTACAGTGTAGAGTTTGAAAGAAAATCTCCAGAAGAATTGATGAATAATGACTAATTCTGCCAGAACCAGCTCCCATTTTGGGTTCCGGAGGCAGACATCCTCTCCACATTTAAGAGTAGTCTTAAGATGTTCCTTTTTCATAGATCTTATAGTTACGGCTGGTTCAGGTGAGTCCTGAACCATCCCTTAGTTATGCTGCTATAGACCTAGTGCGCCAGGGGACCTCCCACTAATAAGCAGGTTTCTGCTGGTTAAAAAATAAGTTTTTCCTTGCCACTGTCACCAAGTGCTTGCTCATGGTGGGAACTGTTAGGTCTCTGTAAAGATTATACATGGTAAGTGGATTGTACTTATATATCTCCTTTCTACCTCTATTTTAGAGTAAGGTCAGCTCTTAATTCACTCAACGTTCCTTGGGGGGCTGAATTGAGGACTCACCCTTTAACATCACTGATAGAGAAAACTCCCCGAAAGAAAACAGTCTCTTATATTTATAACAATCTTCGGCTATACATCTCTGCAGAATCCTCCAAACGCAGATCTTGGGAGGCAGATATACATCCAGGAACAGAGTCCATTGATTGGGATACTGTGTGGGAAAATGTCTTTCGGTCATCTAAAAACCCAAATCACCAATTAATCCACTACAAAATTTGTCACAGGACCTACTTAACACCACGTAAAAGACATGATGGGTTTAGCTCCCAACCTGGACTGTACATTCTGTAATCAGGGTGGCTTTTCTTCTCTTAAACGATGACTCCAGGTTCAAGATTGCTGAGGTAGAACGTAAACTCTGGTTGGCTGGCATGACTGGAGCAAAAAGAAATTTAGTTTTAAGGTGGCTTCTACCACACCAGTTATCAATAATACATTGGCTACAAGCTCTCCTCGAGGTGATCTACCTGGAGTGGTCATCAGCTCGCATTAATAATTCTAAGCAACGAACGTTGGAGATGTGGAAAAAAGCTGCAGAGGATACTAAAACATTGTTGTCATGACCTTTGAGGTTTATCTGTGGTAACGCTGTTTGTTTGTAATCCTGTATTTTACATCACCTATTTGATTATTTTGATTCTGATTTTGTAAGTAAGTCTATGTACAAATGTGTGTTCCATGGGGGGGGGGCTTTGTGTATTCAGGGGGGCTCTATGGGTCCTGTGGGGAGGGGGACCTAGAGGGGAGGGATGGGTGGGAGTGCTTTATGTGCTCTATGTGTGTTTGATCCCTGTGTTTTAATGTTTAATGTTTAAAATCAATAAAAAAGTAAAACACAATATATCTCCTTTCTAGTCTTCCAACCACTCAAAGTGCTTTCACAGTACATATCTCATTCACCCATTCACACCCATTCACACATATTCATACACTGATGGCATTGGCTGCCATGCAAGGTGCCAACTGCTCATCAGTTTGAGGAGCTAACCATTCATACACATTCACACACAAATGGTGCAGCCTTCAATTTGGGGTTCAGTATCTTGCCCAAGGACACTTCGACATGCAGACTGGAGCTGCCCAAAATGATAAAGAGTATGGTCTAGGTTTGTTTTATATGGAAAGTGTCATGAGATAACTTTTGCTAAGATTTGGCGCTATGTAAATAAAATAAAATTGAAACGTTCATGAAGGTTAAAGGTTGTTGTTGTGGTCCAGGTGGTCCTGGACCACAACAACAACCTTAACAACTGCATACATAAAAGAAACTGAAAGACAATTAAGTGAAAAGATTAAAAACACAGGACTATTAATTATGCCTTATGAGAGATGCTGAATAAAAATACATGGTTCAAGACAACCAGATATGATTCTTTCCAAAAATTCTTAAAGACATCCTCCTATCAACTCTGTTAATGGATCCCTCACAGAGCCACTTTCTTAGCATGCTGACTCTCATATCAAAGACTAGGGATCGACCGATATGGATTTTTCAGGGCCGATACCGATACCGATTATTAATAACCAAGCGAAACCGATAGCCGATATGTAGAACCGATATTTATTTGCGGTTATAAATGTAAAAAATGGCCTTAACTTTTTGTAAAATAACATGAACACATAATTAACATAATAAATGAACACACAATCTTAATTGAAATGCCTTTTAATATATTAAAACAAAAAGTGCAGGGCCTTCTGGCAGCATTTCTTAAAACTCACTCAAATGAATGAATAAATAAATAAATAAATAAAATAGCTCCCTGAATTTTTGAAAAAATCAACAAGATAAACTGAACTGAACTGTTCTCAAATTTGGGATTGAGTTAGTACTTCCAATCGCGACGCGACGGTAAATTTATTGATTGAAAAAAACTCGACGTGTGCTCGCTGCTTGACTCATTGAAATGGCCCATCATTTCCCTGGACTTTACGAGTGACCGGCAAACAGACGAATATTTAACATCTATTCTGTGTGATCATAGTGTAGTGAGAGCATGAGCGCTGAGGGAGAGGCAACTGAAAACAAACAAGGACACGTTAGCGTGTGGTGTTAAACTTATAGGCTATAATCACCTCGGGTGCTGTTTATTGATAAACAGGGAGCCGCCCCACGGGCTGAGACACGTTAGGAGATTAATTATTCCCACAAAGTAATGATAACCGTAAGGGTCTCCTATTATTATTGTGCGTCTGGCCCCAGCTCTAAAGCGGTCGCGGCAATTATAATGTAGCGGTGGGCCATCATTAAATAGCCTACCCCGTGTTGAAGTTGTGAAAAGTTTAATCTCAAGAGCCAAACTGCAGGTTTTCCTCCCTTATACTTGCTGCAGCCTACCTATGTCATATTTTTATTTTATTAAGCAAGATTAAGACTTCAGGTCATCTTCACTTACATCTTTTTTCTTTCTTTCTTTTTTTTTTTTTTTGTCGTGAGTGATGCTAGTCCTATATTGCAAAGTCGTATGCTTGATGTGATTAGACAAGTAGGCTGGTGAAATGTCGACTCTGGGCCTGCATGTTATCACTGAAATTGATCATAAGGTTGTGGTATTTTTTAAAACTTCATCCTAAAGGGCTTTGAAACTTCGACTGCAGTCCTCTTTTTCTCCTCCGTCTGTGGCACTGCATGTAGAAGCTTCTGTGTTGATTGATTGGCTACTTGGCACAAGTGAGACAGCCAATCAGTGAGGGCTGTGGGCGGGACATTGTTACACAGCCAAGAGAGCGGTGACTTCAGGCAGAGACGGCTGCATCAGAGCCAAAGGAGCGCGTTTTAAAATACATTAATTAATTTTATCGGTTATCTGTGAAAAAAACGGCCGATGCCGATGATCGCAAAAATGCAGAATATCGGCCGATAATTGGTCGATCCCTATTAAAGACTTGATGAAACAGATGAAACAGTGAAGAGGTCATGGAGAGGTGGTACTGTAACAGGGACAGAATCAAAAACCATGGATGACTCCAGCCAGTGATATAGCATTAAAGTCAGGACACGTCCCATGTGAACAGGTGGTGTAATCAGCTTACAGCATTTTTTATCAGATTGTAGAGGTCTTGTGCAGAACAACTGATCCAGCCAGCAGTACAGTCAGTGAGATGAGAAAGTGTCCATTAAATGTATGCTCATAATTAATCACTGAATATATTGGCAGTATTCTCTTGTCTTGTGTGTGTTTACTGAGCATTATCTGCCAAAACAACGTCCCATTTATTATATCACTAAATAAAAAAAACTTGTTGCTACTGTTCACTGTCATGTGCAGCTAAAATATTGTAGTTTGGCTGCAGTAATCTTTAATAATTTATGTCTCTGTGCACATATCAACACTGGAGAAGTTCTGGCACAGTGCCATGTCTGTTGCAGTATGGTGGCCTGTCCATCTGTCTCATTGTCACATGTCAGTGTGAAATTAAGATGCTGATTGGCTGCTAACTTGCCACTGTAAAGGGTCAGATTTTTAGATATCTAGACAACACCACCGCCGTTGTTCGGATGTTGAGTCATTCTCATCCTCCTCAACTTTACTGCAGTTTTTGACACTACCACCTAAACCATCCCTCTCTCCTACTATTACACTTTCCACAGAACGAGTACAGTAGTGTATCAGTCTGAGAGAGAGGAAGTTATGTTTGGGCTAAATGACGGGACACTGCTACATCATCAACCAGAACACCAGCCTCTTGACTCAACGAGCGGCAGCTGCTGGTGGCCGTAACACATGCCAAACTATGCAATCAGGTCTGTCTAATCAGAACTACACACAGATCATCCATCTGCCCTGCTTATCGATCCAAAACAAATCTGTAGAAGGAATCTCAAAGTTTATTTGAGGATAAAAGTTATTTTCCCAGTAAAATGAGTTGAAATGAAATGCAGGTGAGCCACTGAAGTTAAAGATACATGCAACAGAACATTTCAAATGGTAAATGGACTGTACTTATATATCTCCTTTCTAGTCTTCCGACCACTCAAAGCGCTTTTACAGTACGTATCTCATTCACCCATTCACACACATTCATTCATACACTGATGGCATTGGCTGCCATGCAAGGTGACAACTGCTCATCAGTTTGAGGAGCTAACCATTCATACACATTCACACACCGATGGTGCAGCCTTCAGGAGCAATTTGGGGTTCAGTATCTTGCCCAAGGACACTTCGACATGCAGATAAAAAATAAAAAATGCTTTTGGAAATGTCTGGCACTGATGGAAGGTGGAAGTGGATAAAAGTTACTTGGACATAAACATTACAACACAATTTTCTGGTGAGGTCTTTAAAAAACAAACACTAAGGCAAACAAGTTGGATATTTAAATTTCATTTATTATTAAGGCCTGCCTTTCCTGTGCCTTGGAGGATGAGAGCAGCCCCATTATTAATGTCATCTCTGCTCATCACAACGCTAACTGACTCATGTTGACGCCTGTTATATAATTGGGATGCACCTCCCTGGCAATTTTTGGAGCCTTTTGCCTAAACACTGCCCTGAGTGTTGACTTAGAATATACCAAAGGCTGTGTGCTGGCAGCCTCAGTGAGCCCCCTAATTATAGAAAGTCAGACATAAACAGCTTTGACAGAGGTCAGGTAAGCTCTGAGACACTTGAGACCAGGGCTGTGCTGTCTTACTTAGCTGTCCCTGGATGATTTTGGTGTGGGAGTGTTTCTCTGCTCACCAGTCAGCCCAGGGCTCTGCGTTGTTAGTACTACCATTACTGCTGGTGTATATCCAGTGTGAAACAAACTGCATGGAAGCATGCACTGCATTACTTGCTCAAATAGGCATTATCTCATAAATCATCACTGGTTTACATCAAAACATGAGGCTCATGCAGGGTTTTGTGGGGAGATTCCAGCGTTTACTCAGAAAAACCTCAGAGGATTTGACGCTTCTGGGTGTGAATGAAGAAAAGTTCTGCTGAAGTTTTTCAAAGCACGGCAGCAAAGTACTGAAGATGGTTTAACTGTTGCCTACCAGCAGCACATTTACTTGGTAAAAGGCCTCAGTAGTTCATTATTCATTTCCATTGATTGGCTACTTTTGAATGCAGTTGTGAAGAAACAAGTCTATACAGTGCAGATATCAAGCGGGCATTTACAGCTGGAAAACAAGGATGTTTAATCTATTACATGTTCTGCATCCATTTAACCATATTTTCAGGATATTCAATCTTTACAATATATACTATACATATATACTTTAACCTTTGTTTTTCTAAATGTTATACTATACTAACTATACTATAGCCTATTACTTGACATAAGTAAACTGCAGCTAGGTTTTGGAACACACATTCATGGTACCCGCAGGATTAATCATAATAACTTTGATCTGCGGATATGTTAACTGGGGCCATCATCTGGTCTCAATTCCATTTTGTCCAGCTTCATTTGTGAACAGATACCTGCAAAGACACCTGCACCACATTCTCATCAGCTTCTGTACTTTGAGCTTAGTGCTAATCAGACCATATGGGCTAGTAACAACCAATACAGTGTACATGGTATACATTATACCTGCTAATCATTAACATGCTAGTATTATGATTGCAAGAATGTTAGCATGCTGATATGAGCATTCAGGTCACAGAGCTGCTGCATGGCTTTTAGACTCTTACCCCGAAACCCCACCAGGCCCGCTTCTGGGACGCTTCTGAACCGGGCCGCAGCGGAGCAGGTGGGGTTTGAAACATTAGCTAGAATGGCCGCGTATTGCTACTGTGACCGTGGCGCACAAGCAACGCGGCGTATCAGTGCCCAGTGAAATTTGGGGGTTAGTCTTATTTTTAGGCATTTGATATATAATGATGAATATATACGATGAATGATATACAGTATATGAATATAATGTATATATACGCTTCATTAGTGTATAATCAGCTGAAAATATTCATCCAGAACAGACAAACTAAACACTGGCTCGAGATAGGGCCTTTTACATTCGTACTTTGTCCTTCATGCTAGGAAGTTAGTTGACACCATTAGATGCCTCTTAGTTCTACACACTGGTCCTTTAAGTCCCACCAGCTACTTCATTATACTCATTTTTGACTAACAAGTTGCCATTCGCAATGCGGCTACATTTTACAACAGCTAGGCTCTCCTTCAAAACAATGTGAGTATGATGACAAAGAAACATGCCTATCTGTCTGTATCAGTCCCAGCTGAGTCACTTCAGTGTTTGACAAATTAGAAGAATAACTGATGTAGATGTTTATGGGCTGATTATATTACTCCTGCAGTAATATACATGATCACGCATATATTTTCGGACATCATACATTTTATCCATGGTTAACATTTTTGGTCATCCTGTCATTGAGTCATTTTCTCCTGCCTCTTTTAACAAAGTCAGTGTTTGTTCTTAAATCAGACCTGCTTACTGTCTATAGCTGGAAGTGAAGCATGTCGAGAGAGACTCATACTGCAGATTTGCTACTTTTTCTGTTGGTCATTTAGCCTTCATAAGCACCTTTGAAATTCATCTTGGTATCATTAGCTCTGGCTGGAGGGCATCATGCGTTTGCATGTGTGTATGTGCTGACTCAACCCTCCTCTTAACTGGGAGGGGCCACAGTTGATCACCACCTGCTTTGGTTTGGAATCTTGTTTCCGTTTGGAATCTCGCGTATGTGGCAGTCATGTTAGTGATGGAGGATTCTTTTATTTTACATCGGAGGTGTTCTGGAATTGTCTGAGGTTTGTCTCTCTGGTTCCATCCTGATAATGTGAACAGCTCCTTCAGTCCAGCAGTCTTCACTTGCATACAAGCTGGACACAGCCTGCTCTGCACTCCCTGTTCTCCACCCACAGGCCCCCAGACACACCTGGGTGTACTCTTCTACTTAGTGTTACGTTACCTGTGCCAATCATTTGTCTATGTTTTGCCAGTATATGACATTTGTTGATATTTGTTAACCACTCAAGATGACACAATGCTAAGAATGAATGTTGTTATAAAAGCTGATTTGACCTGTGGCCTGAATGACGGGTGGAGGTAAGGAAAATTATTTTTAAGCACTGGAAAAAAACAAGCTGAGTGGCTCGTACTGCAGCACAGCCAGAAAGCCTTCCTACTGTTTTGTACTCTTGGTGTGCTTCCTCAAAGTCATCGCAATGTGATTATCAGTAAGACCCCCTCAGGTAGGCTCAGAGAATTGCCTCATGAGGAATTAATCTGAGACCATGCAGCTCCACTGTCACTCTAATGGATGACCACTGAACGTACCAGCATGCATTAGTGAAGCCATGCCAACACCAAGCACTGACACAACTTATTTTTATATAAAGCACTACTATAGATTTGGCATATGTGAATATACATAGATTCTGTCTGTCTATACACAGAGTCTGGTTCTGGACTGCCAAACTGCCAAAATAATCAATCAATCAATCAATCAAATTTTATTTGTATAGCCCAAAGTCACAAAATACATTTTGCCTCGGAGGGCTTCACAGTCTGTACAGGGAGTGACACCCTCTGTCCTTAGACCCTCGGTTCGAGTGAGGAAAAACTTGCCCACAAAAAACCCTTTTAACAGGGAAAAAAGTGGAAGAAACCTCAGGAAGAGCCACAGAGGAGGGATCCCTCTCCCAGGACGGACAGACGTGCAATAGATGTCATGTGTACAGTCAACAAGTCAACAGAAACATTTTGTGTAATTACAATGAAAAATGAATGAAAATAATAATCTTTAAGTGGCTGTGGCTCATCTGCCTTTTTCCAGCTGCAGCAGGCAGTCCGAACTTCCTGTTCAGCACCAAACAGCAGACAGACAAAGTTAGAGAGCAGCTGGTGAACACAGGATGGGTGTGGCTCGGAGGTAGAGCGGATCGTCCACTAATCAGATGATCGGTGGTTCGATCCCTGGCTCCTCCAGTCATATGAGATATGTAGTGTAAAAGTACTTTGAGTGGTCAGAAGACTAGAAAGCTGTTATATAAGGTTAGTCCATTTACCACAGTGGAACATTAAGCTGCTAAAGAGACTGATTTTTCCTCAGGTGTTGGTGGAGACCAGACCAAGGCTGGAAGGAGAGTGAATATTAGATTCCATTACACAACGTTAATGTTGCTCTCTGGCTGCCGGGTGTGTTGATGGGCAGCTGTTTGCTAACATGTTATATGCTGATGTTTAGCGTGCTGTCCACATGTGGCTAAATTAAATGAACGAATGCAGATTTGAAGTTTTTGTAAGGAGTCACCAGTTTCATGAGACTGACTGTATTGATGAGTCAGCATTTAAAGGTGAAACAGCATTTCTAACTTCATCCAGATAGATTCATCCAAAACAGAAGTTTTTAGGAGGTTAGATTATTTCCCCTTTAAAAACTGAACTGACTGGTTCATTCATGTAAAATCATTAAAAAAAATAAAAAAAAACTTAACTTGTGGTAAAAGTAGTGAACAGTGGTGAAATACAAAATGACTCATAAACAGCTGAGAGCAAGCTGGACTCAGCGGCTTCACATCTTTTTTTTCTCCTTTCATCCTCCCTCATCCATGAAACATCTTAAAGGGTTTGTGCTGCATTCAAGTTCAAAATGCTTTTACAGCCAGCAGAAAAGACACCAGACTAAATGACTTGTTCTGCAGGGCACTTTTTACACCGAGCACACATTTATAAGAGTTCTGTATGCATGAAATGAGAAATGGTGGAGGCCTAATGGAACCGGCTGTGTGGAGGAGCATCCCTGCTCCTGCTGAGCTCCAGTCAGAATAGACCGATCCATCAGCACAGCCTGCACCAGGAGAACGGAGCAAGGCCACACCTTCACATCTATTCTTTCACCTGCTGACTTCTTTATGTGTTTACATCAAATGTACTTTTGATTTGGATTGTGTTAACCTGATTGTGTTGCCAGGACTCCCTTGAAAAAGAGATTTTTAATCTCAATGGGACCTTTCCTGGTTAAATAAAGGTTTAATAAAAAACCTTCTTTTTCATTCATTTTCATTTCATTTGACACAACGCTATTTTATTTCTTCTTAGTTTTGTGCAGGTGAGATCTAGTGTAAAACAAGAGGATGTGTCTCAAAGAGTTCATCCTCAAATTAATAATAATAAAAAGAAAAAGAATATCTGTTATAAAAATTAGGATTATACTGGGGTTCAGATGTTCTAATTCATATGGTATGTGAGTATCTTGTTCTTTACATGTCTCGTGCACTTCTCTTAACTGTTCTGTGTTTTACTGAGGCTGGCAGGGTGAGATAGAGTTCAACTATAAATTAATAGTATAAGGATAGGGAAGACAGGTAGATAAGAAACATCCTGCTCATTACTGAGCAGAGAACCAGGCAATGACGTTATGATGTATCAGTGGGGAGTGTCCGAGACAGCCCAGTAAAAAAATGTATAAGAACCAACTGTTAGAGCTCCTCAGGGAGCCTTTTTCTCTGTAACCCCTCTTGTGCGTTGCACTGTTAAACACTCCTTCTTGTACAAGAATAATAAATTCAACTTAAACTTTGATACTTTGAATCCAGTCTTTCTTATTGAAGGGTCTTTCTTAAAAAATTCCCATAACAATATCTGTGGTCTAATACCTGCCAAACTATCCACTGCTAGACATAAACCTCACTTCAGCTGGCTCACAGCAACACGAGTGCTTGCAGACAGAGAATATATCAAAGCCGGAGTTCAGCTTGTTTCTCACTTGATTCTTCACTGCTGACAGTCTCATGGGAACAAACAGCAGCTTCACCACCTCATTGCTTTTACAACTAATCTGAAACCTCAGATGATTACCAGATGGATTCAGGGTCTTTTTTTATTTTCTTTGACATTTTTTTTAAGAACTGGAAGTTTTCCTCACATGAGCCAAAAAGCAGGCAGAGTGAATGTTGGGCAGAGATCAGTAGAAAAACCCTGAGATGGCTCACGCTGTCACCAGAATAGGCCACGCAGTCAGTGTTCAAACTCCCACTAAAAACACGTATCCACCATGAACAAACCCTCTGAGATCACAGAGAACAAGCCCACGGGCTTTGTGCAGCATTCCATATTAGAAAGCACAAATGCTGCTATTTCACCGGCTTCGCAAGAAATTACATCACATCACTTTTAAACCACTGACAAGGTCATCAGCAGAACAATGTTTGGATGATACACACTGCTTGTACCTGTGTATCCATGACCATGTCATGAAAGCTGAAGTTTAGTTCACAAAGAAAGATTTAGACAATGATGAGATTCAGATTCAGTAAGAGTAAATACAGTATTAGAATTCTGGAGGCCATTCAGCTACAGTACAATGTCTCCCCACTAAGCCTGAGGACTTTTCACTCCATTGCTTTTCTTTTTGACAGCATCTCACATTATCTCATTCCTATTCCCCAGAGCTGCGGAGGCTTTCGCTCTTCTTTCCATCACTGGATTTCAAGATCATTTCTCATAAAAGTTGGACTGATGAAAACAGTGTGTGGGCCCTGAAATACAAAATTGGCTTTCTTCTTCTATGTGAAGTCCTGACTGTCACAAACCAATCAAAGCTCATAAAATAGAATAATTAATGATTTAGGATTTTAATGCTTTTTGAGAGGTAGGAGTTAGTCACTTCAGTCACTTTTTCAATTCTACTTTACAAAAAAAAAAAAAAATGTTCACTTTTACTCGAGTGCATTTTAGAAGTACAATCAGTAACATTCACTCTTGACCTTGATCATGATTCAGTTCCCCACACCTCCATGCTCGGATCACTAATCAGACAGACTCAGTGAACTGATATACAAACATTTTTTGTTGTTTTCACATTAATTGAATCATCTTACACACAGATGTCACAGAGGGTTCCTTCATTATCTAAATCCTCTGACACGACAGGATGTGAAGGTAATTGACCTCATGTGCTTTTCCTGCACACTCATGAGCTGTTTCACACAGATTTCTGGTTTATGCAGGGAAATTTTGTGTAAAGCAGCATCTTTTTTTTTTTAATTGAAGCAAATCTCCACCTGTCGTGTCAGCAGGGTCATCTCAGGGAGCTCTCAATATGTAGGCAACTTTTTCTCATAGTATCTATACTACATGGTGTTGTGCACACAAAATTATTTAGAATATATAAACAGCATATCTGACATACATTCATTATTATTCCTTTATTCATGATTTAGATAGCATGAGAGTGTATTTTTTAGGTTCCACTCATTTTTGGAGAAAAAAAAACCACCTATATCACACTATATCATGTCCCGTTTGACCTAAGACATGAAAACATAACAGCCATAATTTCAATTATTGATACTGAAAATGGCAAGAACATTCTGAAACTATTATAATATAACCACGTATAACCATTGCATGTTGTTACATTGCAGGTGCAGGTGTCTGTGTCGAGGCACCCTCTGACTATGGTCTATGCTGTTTTACTATTGCACTGTTTCGAGGTTCCCTCCTGACCCTTCAAAGAGCAGCAGGTGTCTGTCCCTGCGGGAACCTGGCCACCTGTGGTGGGAACACAGACTGTTTCAAGGCCCCTCCTGAACTCTGTCACCACTGTCCCATACAAAATACACACAGACATAGAATATACAGTTTGACTGTTTCAAGGTTCCCCACAACAACCACACACACTGGTGGGTCTAAAATCGATCTCAATAGATCCGGGTCAAATTTGACCTGGAACAGCCTCAATGTACAAAAATTTGTAGCACCTGTACAAAAGTATACATTTTTCAATATTTTAATTTTTGCGTATTTTGGGTCACTTTAGTAAAAGTAATGAAATTTCAGGTTAAAAGAATGACATGTAGGGTATTTTTACTGCTGTCAAATGTCAAAACCGGTCAATTTGGACCCGAACAGTATGTAAGGGTTAAATATATTTTCTAAAATATCTTCATGTACATGTACACACTGATAGAAATCTCATTAAATTCAGCATCATGCACGTTTAAATACTGTGTAATAATATGTGAGGGTCAGTGGATTAACAGATATTAAAATACTAAAATAAACTATATATAGCTATATATTCATATCTGGGGTATTATATTCTGTATTTTTGCCTTCCAAAGCAAAAAGAGAAATATCCCCAGATCCAGCTTCAAGTCTCTTGCAGGCTCATTAAGCGTCAGCATCATGTTTTGAAAAGTGACCTATGAAGATGGGGAGCTTTAAAAAATATATTTTCTTTACTGTGATTTTATTTTCCACACTCCACCACCACTTACATCAGTCCATATGTAAATGTGTTCTTTCAGTGTTTAAAAGCAAAGCTCCAAAATGTGTTAATGACCACTGTTTTCTAACTAAACGTTTATGGTGCATTACATCGACTGTGTTTATGCACAGCAGCTGTAATGCACAACATTATCATAGCATGCAACAAAACAATTTTACTGCACCACTGAAGGCGAGACTCGATGTTAAACATGCATCTTGTTTGGAATTTGTGCCCCGCAGGGCTGGAAGTGCATGTGGTGGGGAAGAGGGAGGTGGTATATTGAAATTAAAAATCCTGCCTGGGATTATATGAGTTGAGTCATGCTGAAACTGTGAAAGAATTGAATCAAAGTGTGAGCGGGAGCTGCATCTCACGCTCTTTTTCATTTGGCACGCCTCATGGGTTAACCGCCTCGCTGTCACAAAGATTGTGGACTGTTTCAAACTCGTTTAATCATCATTCACCTATCTTTGTCTTTCCCTCTCCCTCTCTCTGCTCGCCAGTGCTGCTTTTCAAAGGGCCGACTAACAACTGATCTCTCAGGACTATTTCCATTAATAACGCCTCCTTCGCTCCACTGTTTTCCAGTGAGACAGCCTCATAATTAAACTGTGTAAATGCCACTGCATTAGAGTGAACTAAATAAAAAGGACTAAGCATCTTAGTGGTGCAGTTTTTGCTTACACGAGAAGCTCTGTGCCACTTTTCTTTGTGCCAACATGTTTGGAAGCATTTTAATTACCTTCTTCCTGTGTGTGTGTGTGTGTGTGTGTGTGTGTGTTTGCACACGGCATGGAGGACATCACGTTTGTCTTCTTCCATCTTTGTTCAGAAGGTTTTTTATAAAGAGGCAAAGTAGCTTTACTGTTGATTATGTGGCCCACACTAGAGGCTCATTGGAACAGCACTTTTCAGCCTCTTCAGTTCTCAGCAGGCACCATGATGATTAAGTCTCATTTCACTACTCTAGATTATTTTCTGTCAGCACTAGAAATGGCTAATATTTCCATCCCATTAACTCTAAAGCCTATGAAAGTGACAGGAGATGATGGATGGTGCAGTGTGAGCATCGCTCTTGCAGACGCAGACGAGAGCATCTATAAACTCTCTGACCGACCTGCTGAAACTATTAGGCGACCTCACTAGGCTAATGATGCATGACAAGTAATTAAGAAGGGATCAAGGAAATTAGTTTCTTTCTTTATCTGACAAACATGTTAAACTCATGTCAGACTACAGCAGGGAGCGAGCAGGGCTGCAACAACTATTAGCACTGCGACTCTGCCCTTCAGGAAGTGAGATGTTTTTAATAAATGTAAACTCACACAGGAGGTGTGAGTAAAAACATCTCATATTATTGAATTATCTATAGAATATGCTGGTGTGAGTACACTGGCTCAATGTGTCAGTACAAATGAGCTAAGTGCATTTGTACACAGGTAAGTCAAGGCAAGTCATTTGTCAAGGTAATCATGAGATTTCAAAATAAAATATTGATATTGTGTTAATAACACACATATGATAATATTGTGTAAATGATCCAGCGCCTCTTAATCACACAAGTTGAAATTGACCATTTTCAATTGATATTGTGAGAATAACATGTTCTAGTTTGTATGTGCACAATGCAATACCTTCCAGTCCAACAGCATAATTGGTTTTACCTTTCCAGTGTTGCTCAAAGACCCTCATTCATCATCATTTCATCTTGAATCAAGCTGAACTTAACATGCCTCAGCATGGCTGAGAGTGAGTTTGATTCACAACACAGGGCCCCTTTGTGACGGTGGATATAGCCAAGGCCACCAAAGCTGAGTGCTCGTGAACAGTGACATGTTCTTTGTGTGTGTTTGGAGTGATATAATCTGAACCAGAGGGCAACTGCTCGTACTCTGCGTACTGAGCTCGCCCATGTGCCTCACTAATCCTCTCCTTTAAAAATCAATATTTGTAAAGGTCAAACAGAGCAGGCATGGGAAATGCAGATAAGCTTGTCAATAGCTGATGCACTCTCCTACACATGCTACAGTTAGGGATGAGCGGATGAAACCTTGTGAGTGGTGGGGGGTGTAGCCGCTCGGGGTTCGTAAAATGTTGAAGGCCATCTAAGGTCACCTCGATAAAATGAAAAACTGAGCTCTACAGTATGTATCTGTTTGTCAGAAACTGACAGCAGACCTCAACTTGTTCTGTAGTGTGGGCCGGCTCGTATGCAAATCCACTTGTCTTTTGTTAGTCTGTAAAATGTTTTAAGAACTATTGCAGGGATTTCTATAATATTTAACAGACGTTCATGCCCCTCTGGCATTTAATACTGACAGTGGGAAAAATCAACTTTCCAAGGTTTTCCAATGGTAAAAGATTTGTTGCCAAGAAGCATTGTTACAACAAAGAAATAATCTACCAAACACAAATGTCTTTACTTTTTGTATAGTTTATGTTTCTCTAGTATGACTGACCTGACCTTGAAGCAGTGAGATGATGGATAATCGATGTTTACAGATATAACTGCATCATACTTTTGTCATCTCTTGTCTCTGATTGTTTGACTCCTCTTGTTTCTTTCTCAGTTTTATTGTGTCGTCACAGATCTCAATACTCCACTCGGTCAGTATTAATGTTACTACAACTCATAGAACCACAACGGCAAAAAAGATGTAGCATATTAGAATTATTGTTTTAAAACAATGGGGCATTTCAAATTTCTCTGCTATTTTTTTTCATGAAGTACTTGAATGTTAATCAGGCAAATGTATCCAGTGATTATTACGATTTATTTTCATATGAAACATTTTCTATTATTAACTCAGATAATAAAATAAGAGGACTGTGAAGCCTTGGTAGAGGTGTCCTGCAGCTCACAAATGAAGTATCAAATGGACATTATAAATTCTGAGAATTGGTAAAAACCTGTTTTCATTCTCTTTTTAGGAGGCATGTATGTGTTGAATTCAACAGAACGGTGATATTATGGAGGATGAATAAAATCCTTAACAATACAAAGGTGACTTTGGTTCTCAGGTGCAGATCTCCCGTGAAAGCAGAAATAATCTTTCTGGTTGACTTCAACAGCCTTTCTGCATGCAGAGGCAGGAGCGTTATGCTAAAGAGGGTTTGAGAAATATTTCACTTAGGGCTCTGATATTTCCAGCAATTTTGACTGAATGCAAAGGCTGCACACACATCTGTGCTTGCTTTTAGACTTCAATCTACAGGTAATATGCACCTGCATACCTGTTCTTTCAGACAAAAGTACCATCTCTTTGGAAATATGTTCATGATTTCAACATGACTGCAGTTTATAGTGAAGTAGACAGACAAATGTGACAGATTTAGCAGGCTGTATTTACAGAATATAATATTTGTAACTATTTTTATTCATGTATCATCACCTGAAAATAATAATGGCTATGTTTGTAAAAATAACCTTTTATATCTATGAATTCAAACCACAACGTTTCTACAGTCGTCCAGAACAGACTGTGGCCACTGTTCTTAATTTGTCACTGCCAAGGGTTGAATTTTGTTTTTCTGAATGACCCTCTGGTTAAGACGGTTGCAAAGTCCACCATTAAAATCTTCCTGCAGATGTTCTCTAAAAGAACATTACGGGCGGCTGTGGCTCGGAGGTAGAGCGGGTCGTCCACTAATCAGAAGATCGGTGGTTCGATCCCCTCCAGTCTGCATGTAGAAGTGTCCTTGGGCAAGATACTGAACCCCAAATTGCTCCCGAAGGCTGTGCCATCAGTGTGTGAATGTGAATGAATGGCTAGCTCCTCAAACTGATGAGCAGTTGGCACCTTGCATGGCAGCCAATGCCATCAGTGTATGAATGTGTGTGAATGGGTGAATGAGATATGTCCTGTAAAGCGCTTTGAGTGGTCGGAAGACTAGAAAGGCGCTATATAAGTACAGTACAGTCCATTTACTGCATTAATGCTCATGTCAAGCTGAAACCAGATAGTGAACGTGAACATTTCAGTGAGTCAATCAGCGTTTGAATGATACTGTGCTTTGCAGGGTGGCTGCTGGAATGCCAGGTCAGCAGAAACAGAATGAAAACTGTATTCAGTCCATTGTGTTACTGTAGAGCAGTGTGACATGTGATTGTCTCACGATAGACAAGAAAAATTTACACATTAAAGATGGCGACAACTGTAGCCTCAGAGTGCTAAAACACATACAAGTAAAACTGCTTAAAGACAATAAGACCAAAGACGGTGACGAGTCTGCATACAGACAGGAGGTTGAAGGAGGCTGGTCTGCTGGTGCGGTCAGAACAACCTGGAGCTGAACACGCTCATAACTGTGTAGATGACAGTGCACTTTAGGAGAATCCCCCCCACCCTGCCGCCCATCACCATCACCAACAACACTGTTGTACACTGCTGTTGAAACTAGAGTTGTTCCGATTCCGATACCAGTATCAGAAATTGCTGGATGCTCCCAACAGTAACGCGCGTGTTCAGACAGGGACAGGCAAACCGGCAACCGGTGGAGGGGGAGTGCGTGTTGGGGGGGTGAGGGGAGCTGAGGTGGGTTACCGTGGGCGTGTCTATACCTATACCTGCTGAATGTAACCGCTGTGAAACAATCAGGAAATAACTTTTTATTTCTCTGATTAATGACAGCTTTATCGAGGCCGGCGCTTGCTCTCTGTTATTGTTATGTCTCTCTACCAAAGCTCTCTCTCTCTCTCTCTCTAATCATCGGATACAAATCAAATTAAACTTCTTCGTGTCATTATATTTTGCGGCGTAAATTGCGAGTCAGACTCAGATTTAGAAGCTGGTACATGAAATAAACAAAGTGAGAACACACACACAGGTAGATTATCAGAGTTTAGTCCATGAATCCACCTGGATAGTCTCTGAGAAAAGACTGCAACATATGCAAAGATGTACTTTTTTTTTTTTTTAAATAATGATTCCTAGATTTATTTAGTCAAATTGCATTTGCACTACTGTTTTTTATACTGTTCTATTTAAAAATAAAAGGCTTGAATTTGCTGTATTTATTCATGTTTTAGGGTTTAACCTGAGCCAGGCCTTACCACAATGATAATCATATCACAGTCATGCAGGCGTAGTAGTTTTTTTTATAACATACTGGTATCGGATCGGTACTCGGTATCGGCCGATACCCCCAACACAAGTATCGGAATCGGTATCGGGAGGGAAAAAATGGTATCGGAACATCTCTAGTTGACACCCTGAGGTTTCTGGGATCCACAATCTCCCGGGACCTGAAGTGGGAGACCAACACAGTCACAATCATCAAAAAGGCCCAGCAGAGGTTGTACTTCCTGCACCAGCTCAGGAAGCTCAACCTGCAGAAGGAGCTGCTGATCCAGTTTTACACCGCCATTGTTCAGTCTGTTCTCTGCTCTTCCATCAACTGTTTGGTTTGGATCAGCCACCAAACAGAAACAGACTCCAACGGACAGTCAGGACTGCAGAGAGGATCATCGGTGTCAGCCTGCCCTCCATCCATGACTTATATGTGTCCAGAGTCAGGAAACGGGCAGGAAAGATCTCTGCAGACCCTTCCCACCCCGGTCACAACCTGTTCAAACTTCTCCCCTCTGGCCAGCACTACAGAACACTGTACGCCAAAACAACAAGACATAAGAACAGTTTTTTCCCACAGACTGTCACAGTGAAAATAACATTACTCTGCATATCTGTCACATTACCCTGTAAATCTTTGCAATAACCTGTAAATCTGTGCAATAACCTTTAAATCTGTGCAATACCTGCTCATTATAATTTATTTATTTATCCACTGTTTACGTTTTAGTCTGTTGTACATAGATATGTATATACTGTCATATCCACCTACCTCATGTAGTTGTTTACCCAGTCTACAAATGTCTGTCAAATGTCTAGATAGATAGATAGATAGATACACATGTCCATATATATCTATATGTATAAATAAATATGTATATAGTTATTTTTTATGTTTTTTATGTTTTTATGTTCATATCTGTGCCTACCTGTCATGACCCTTGTCTTTTTAAACTGTATTTATGTCTATACCTGTATGTACAACTGAGAGCAAAGTGAACCGGAGCCAAATTCCTCGTGTGTTTGTACACACACCTGGCCAATAAAGCGATTCTGATTCTGATTCTGATTCTGATTCTGGTTCTATGGTCTCCTCCACACATCTAAGGTTTGATACATATCCAACAGCCTGACTGCTGAAAACAAAAGAGCCAGGACAAAGGGTGAAACAGTGGGTATGACACCAGGGGAGAGAACGTAGGAGGCAGCATGTAGCAGCATGTAGTAGTAGCATGTAGTCCTGTAGTAACAGGACAGTAACAAATCATGCTATGCATTTTAGTCTCTGGTTTACTTTTATTGTAACCTTGTTTTCATACGCTGTGAGACTATTTCAGACTGTAAGCAACATGTCAGTGGTGCACAGTGCCAACTTATCTGCTCCACTTTGCTGCACAAACACTGTGCTGGGACCACGGGGAATCCACATATGAATTTCATTCATTGTGTGAATTGAATGGGCTTTTATTGTGAAATACTATAGGTCCCAGGTCACTTCCTGTTACAATGACCTGACCCCCTGACTTGGTTAACAAAACCACAGGTCACCCGTTGTTCTCGTGAATGGTTGTTTGTTTCAGTGCTGTGATGAACTGGTCCAGGGTGTACCCCACCACTTGCCCAGTGTCAGCTGGGATTGGCTCAAGCCCCCACCTACTTGGCAATAAACCTGATCCTGATTATATGATATTATACATATAATGCAGTACTCAGCAACATGTGACAAGATTCTGAGTGATTTTGTGCCACCTAACAAGTTGCAGACTGCTGCCAACTGAATACTGTTCGCCTCACATCTCCCTTTTCCGAGCATGCAGGAGAAACTACAGTGGCTGCAAAAAAAAAAAAAAAAAAAAAAAAAACTAAAGGCTGGTTTATTAGTTCTGGGCCATATTCTGTAAATGGAACATTGGACCTTTAATGGGACTGCAACATGAGCAAACCCCACAATGGTCACCACATTTCAGTTTAAATGTGGCTAAATCCTGATTGGGGTACAAGTATGTGACATCTTTTTACTTCAAACCAGGAAGGAGTTCACAAGGAAAGATCACTGACAGTATACAGAATGGACAGCGTGAGCATGATGTCATCAGTAGAATTTGGAAGAGCAGTTTTCAAGCTCAAAATCTGTGTTGGCAGTCCTGCTTCAAAGCTAATCCAAAAATCTGCAAAGTGGATCATCAGAGGACCTGAGGTGGGCTGAATGACGCCTGGTTGCTTAAACAACCTGCCTGTCAATCAAAGCGGTTACGCTGTTAATTATGCATAACTTAAACTTAACTTAAAGCCTTAATATAATAACCAAAATCTTTTTTGTACTGCTCCACTTTCTCTTACAAACCAACTGAGAATTGCTGTATGATCAGCAGAGCAAACAACATACTGTATAAAATGTTGATAGGCAAACTCATTTTGTAATGCATCCAAGATAATGGAAACCAATTAGTGAAGACATAAAGTGGTCAGCTCACACTAAAGTTAGAGCCGCTGAATGCTGCTGAATACTGACATTATTTTCACTGTGGCTGGCTGTTCCATCTTAACACTTAAAGTTATTATGCTCTGTTTTGTGAATGTATTAGTATGGTGGCCATGGCTCAGGTGGTAGGGTGGGTCATTTAGTAATCGGACTGGTATAGTCCCTGGATGTGGCCAATGAGATTAATGAAATATAGAATTAGATAAATCATGCTCACTAACTTGAATAATAATTCTGTATATTTCCTTTGTGGGTATGTGATAGCTCAGAAAAAAAAAAGCTGTAAATTATTGGCAAAAACCTAAACACTGAAGGATTTGTGACCCTTGTAACAGTTCATATATAATCTTTGTTGCATGTTTTCAGTGACTTTCATTGACCAGGCTAGTAAGGCTGGAAAGAGACTTTATTCTGGTTTTCTTGGATGTGCTGAAATAAGATTATTTAAAGCTGCAACAATTAATGTTTCTCAGCTCTACTGAGCTTTTTCCAATATTTCAGCACATTGTGTTTTACGGCAACTTACAATACATGGATAAAGCTAGCTAGCTAGTGAACACATTGGAGCATTTAGCAGCTAAAAAGCCGGATATTCCCCTCAGGAGTTGACGAATATGCTAAAATTTCTCTGTGTCTACATTAATAAGCATTTGCTAATTTACCAAACCAACTTTATAAGGAGAGAATAGTTGAGTTTACGCAACACCTACACCCAAAACAGTCTGGCATTGCTTATGAACAAAAACTAGCGAGCCGACAACTTTGCTAACAGCCAAACATCAACAAGGTCAACAACAGCAGACATAGCAGCCAGCTAATATTACTGACTAGTCCAACAGCAGTCAGCCCAGCTCGGTGTCTGTCTTTCAGCCTTTTATTTCACCAAGCTCTCACCAACCACTAAAAGTCAGCCAGCTTCCTCGTCAACATTTTCTATCTTCAGCCTCTTCTCCTCTGCCATTATGTCCATAGAGGCTGCTGAACTGGGTTACATTGCCTGCTTGCCCAGCTCCAGTTCTGGCATGACACCGGCTACACTCGTCGGGCCTGAAAACCTCCTCTTTCTGTACTAATACTAATACTAATCAGCTGTAGTTCAGAGACTATCCAACAGGAAACTCTGTAAATCACAAAGTGTAACTGTCCTTAAGACAGGTTTCATATGGTTTATATTATTTTATGTTATACAATTTATAGTTAATTTAGTTCATAAAGAGATTAAAAAGAAACAAAATGTAATAAATAAGTTTATACGGGTAATATTAAACATTAAAATGTACTACTTTAAAATGTTCATGAAAAATTTGCCAAATCTTCTCTGACAATACGAAACAGCTTTTCTTTGCTGTTGCTATTAACTCTTGTTTTGAGCTTCTGGTACCCCCATGTGCTGACAACCAGGTGCCTGATAGGGTTGCCAGGAGGCCTGCCATGACTGCTCTTCACAGTCAGGCCGTTTGCGCTGGTGTCGGCAACACTCACACTGGAACCTGAACATGTGGAGGAACGTTATGTTCAGTGATGAGCCCAGATTCTGCCTATGGCACTTGGATCATAGGGTAAAAGTGTGGAGAAGACGTGGAGAATTTTTTGCTGATTTCTGCACCGATAGAATGTCCTGCCAGCAGTCCTGACCTCAACCCCATTGAATACCTGTGGGACCAGCTTGGGCTGCTGTTTGTGCCAGAGTGACCAACACAACCACACTGCCTGACTTGCGACAAATGCTGGTTCAAGAATGGGATGCTATCCCACAGCAGTGTGTGACCAGGCTGGTGACCAGCATGAGGAGGAGGTGCCAGGCTGTTGTGGCTGTGTATGGTTCTTCCACATGCTACTGAGGCTCCTGTTTGTTAAATTAATAAACAGTTAAGTTGCCAGTATGTCTTGTTTCTTCAGACTTCAATCATTCAAAAGCTGTTTGGCATTGTGAGAGAAGATTTGGCAATTTTTTTATGGGTGCAACCCACCATACTCAGCTCTGCTGCTCATCCCAGAAATGCATGTTCTTTACAACTGTGTTACATTTAAAAGGGAAATAATCAGGCTTTCCAATGGTATGAGAATTATTGCCAAGAAGCATAGTTACAACAAAGAAATTATCTACCAAAAACACTTACAAACTTACTTTTTGTGTGTAGTTTAGTTTTCACGGTGTCCAGAGAGAGAGAGAGAGAGAGAGAGAGAGAGAGGGAGAGAAAATAAAACATCAAAAGACATCAGTATGATTTGTGGCCATCATTTCAGTGGACTAGTGGAGTTACACAGAGAGTTAAGCCAGAGTACCCGGAGGGAAAACCAGGAAACATGTCCTCCACATAAAATATGATCCAGTTTTATCCGGAGTCCAAATTTGCATCAGCATTCACCTGATTACAAGTCAAAAAAGTTAAAGTCAAAGAAAAGTTAGATTTACTTTAAGATTGTTTCACTAATTTTATATTAATGTGCTCTAACTTTCTAAAATGTCTATTTTGGGGCTTTCTGTGAACATACAGTATTATTGTCAGTAGTAAGACATGGTTAAAGTAGTGATCAGCCTTCAGTTCACTTTTCTATGTCAACCTACTGATGAATATTTTTGTGCACCTAAAAATATAGATATAAAAATGTACTTGTTACATACCCAAATGTAATCAAATGCAATCAGCAGTTCATATGGTAATGTGATTACAATTTAGGTTGATGAAAAGTGACTGTACTGAAGTACTGAAGGGTTCAAAGGATGAACAGTTGTGTCCTCCAATAGGAACAGGAAGACATTTTTTTTACCTCATTTGACAAAAGCTTTGAAATGGGACATACTTTCTAAAATGTTATGATGTATTCACAGTTGGAAAAATAAGGCCTCTGGAACATGGCACAACACCAAGCTGGAAATATGCATTGTACATTCACTTGAACTGCAATATGTTTGTTTGAAAATGTTCCACGACGCTCTACCAGCGCACATACATTACTACCCCGACACCTCGCTTAATGACTAGTCTGGGGTCACTCCCCATTCTCTTTTCTCTGTGAAGTAACAGGCAGTGATTTAAAAGAGACTCTCGTGCAGAGCTTAGAGCAGGGCAGCCTGTCAAGAGAGGCTGCAGCACAACCCAACACAGTACACATGCAAAGAGACGGATGCATAAATTAACATGAGCCACATGAGTCTTTGAACTATAAACCAGAGACGGCTCTGATCCTTTTTGGAGAGGAGCATTGGCTTGTGCGTGTTTGAAAATGAGATTTAAAGATCAATTACATCTCCAGTCTCTACTGTCACCGAAGGACTGCTTTAACTTTGCAGTTTAAAAAGCAACGGATGAAACTTTTCTATTTGATTTAAGGAATTAATTCACAATTATATTCCTTATTTTACTCAATGAAGATTTAACTAGCAATTTTGGTTTCCCAATAATTGCAGTCATTCTACATTCAGCCACTGAAACCAAATGAAGGATTATTATTTTATGCTGCTGTTAGTGCTACATGCAAGCTGATGTAAACACCCAGTGAGGAAACCGCTGTCTTTAATGTCACCCTGAAGGCCTCAGAAAGCTTCAAACTACTTTGTACAACACTGACGCAAAGTGTTCGCACCTGTCCCGAATGGCTCAAAGCTCTGCTGTCTGCATCCCATTACCTCTCTTATCTCTTACTTCTGTCACAATTGTACTAATGCGATGAAGCAAAGCCAGCAAGCTACTTTAGGCACACAGCCAGAGTCTGCATACTCTTTTCACTCCATAACACTGTATATCAAACTGTATATCCTTTCCATCATGGCCATGTGCTTAATCCATCAACGCTCTGCTTGTACTGCTGCTGCCATGTCTGCCGCCACACCGCTCACCTGAAATCTATGCTGACGCTTAGCTGCTGCTGCTGCCGTGGCTGCTGAGTTTGGTGTTTCCTGGACGGAGTGGCAGTGTGGCAAATATCAGTACTGTACATATTCTAAATTTGCATAACTAAATCACTCCAGGAGAGTTGGCTGATTGAGGTGGAGTTAATGTGCACACCTTGCCACACTTGGCCAGTCGCTACATATGATAGGTTGGATTGTCTGTCAGAATTACAAAAATGATGAAGCCACCTCCCATAATGCTGTTTGAAAGCTGGTTTCAAACACTGTTCAGCTGAAGCATCATTTGCTGTCTGGATGGAAGGTGTTCTGCTGCTGTGCTCACTCCCTGGACTCAAAAGAATAAATGAATCCATACTATGACTGTTCAAACCACTGAAAATCATTCAGCTCACGCATCACATTGTAATCACTGAAAAAAAATATTGCTTAAAGGCATAATTTATATCACAGCCTCAATATTCCACAAAGCAATCTGCTTTTGTTGTTAGAACTCTAAGAGTGAAACGACAATCACAGGACAAAAGTGATAAAAATAGACAAATCAATAGAAACTAAACTGAAAAACATCTTAGATGATGTGAATAAAGGAAGTTTGCACATCCTTTATTCACATCTTTTTTTTTTTTACGTTCTTGCCTTCATCACTATGACTCAAACCTGTCATGATGCATTAGACCCTAACTGTGCTAAAACAGCATCCAAACATCCCCCGTCTCCAGCACACAACGGGCCAAGTGCTGCATTCAGCATTCGCCACACAAACACAAGATGAATATTTGATTTGGATTGGTACAGCCACTTTCCTGTCCCCCCTGAAGAACAAAGCAGTTCTCCTGTTACCCATGGACAGTTACAAATACTTTAAATAGCACTTCACAGCTCCACGGTGAGCACAACGCCCTGCAGGAAACACAGGAAACACAGCTTGGCTTGTGAAGAGCTGGAGAGGAACTTTCACAACTTTTTTTTCTTTGACAAGATTCAGTTTCATCAGAAACCTGGTCTCTATTAGGAACTATAGGGAGTCAATAAAAATGCTAAACTGACTAAAGGTCTCTATTTTCTTTCAGTCTCTAACTACCAGCCACCCTTTACTAAAACCTGACAGTGGACTTCAGTGTTCAGATGAGTCCTCTCAACTCCTATTACTGCAGATGTGCAACAGCAGCAGGCCTGCAGTCAGATTCAAAGTGACAGTGAGTGAGAGGCAGCATATGCAGACAGAGGAATGTCCACTACCTGACAACGTTCAGGCAGGAGGAAGGAAACCAACTGGCTGCTTTATTCACTGTCCTTGACGTGGCTGCTCAAGGTCACAAGTCTGGTTTTTGTGTGCAAAGGAATATAAGATGGTGTTCTATGCATATATATGACACACCTTTTAGGAGGAGTGTTTACTGTGTACATATCTAATTCAATTTAAATCAAATTATTATAAAGTTGGATTTTACAAAATTTAAGCACATAAAGACCCCAGGGTAGTTGAAGGACCTGCAGGGTAGTAATGAGTAACAGTGATGTGTGAAGTTATAATGGCTGCATTCTACACCTGAACATGATTGGACACCAACAGTCAAACATGGACATAGTCTCTGTGATGTCGCATATGGGTTTGAGGTGGCTCTTGGCAGTCCTGCCTCCTCTGCCTCCCGGCTAATCCAAAAGTGGACGAAGAGGTGGATTGTGGGTTCAGATGAGGTGGGTTGGTTGCTCAAAAAGCCATCTGTGACAGTACCCACCTGTCAATCAAAGCGTCCACACTCTTAATTCCGCATAACTTTAAGCCATAATATGATGTAAACAGATGAGTTGTATAAAAATTCTCCCTCAATACAGTTGTCATGAACGGGGAAATTAGCTATAGAGACCAAAACTGTGAACGGTGAATGACTTGTTCTGTAGCCAGCCTCAAGTGGACGCTTGAGGAACTGCAGTTTTTGGTACTTCTGTGTTGGTTTCACTTCACAGCCAGAGATTGCTGCTTGATGCTAATCAGCTAATGCAAGAGAAATCTCAGTGCTCTGACTGAACAAACCTTACGCTCCATTAGCTGCTGAGTTTGATGCTCGTGTCCATCATACAGCACAAGTCTGCAACCAACGTTACAGTCTAGAAAGACAACAAGACAACATGCTCATGCCCAGATGACTGCAAACAACACTACAGAACTCCTTACACACCTTTCACTTCTGAACAACACTAGGTGACAAACGTGAGTAAAGCAACTTGAAGTGACTGACAGCCAGCCCCCAAAATATCAGTGTGTCAAGTAGCAGAGCGTCACTGGGATTAGTATCTGTAATGTAATATGGTTTACATAGAGGTTTACAATAAGGTTGATATAGAGCCTTTGTCATTTTTACCAACACACAGGCACACACACACACACACACACACACACACACACACACACACACACACACAGTCAGCAAGCTCTCATGCATGACCCTGGTTTAACCATTAGAAGCAATTTTGGACACATGGACAGGATTGACTAACCCTGTGAGCTGCACTCTGTAATTACTGAATTTTAAATTTGAATCCACACAAAGTAAAATGGAACGCAGCTTTTCAGTGATAGCTTTGCTTATTTAACCATAAATGGCACCTTTAGCATCTGCTCTTTAGAAGTGATGCATAAACACTTAAGTAGGAGCAGAGAGGTCAGTCAGAAGTTTAACGTCCACTGCTATTATTTCTTCATTCCCATCGTTGTTGTCTACTGAGGTTTAATGAAAAAATAACTGGGTAAGCTCAGGTGAGTTGTGTGTTTATTGACAATATGTCAGCTGCATGGCTCAGGTGTACAGGTTAGCCAAGTGTCTCTAGGGGCAGAGCCAAAACAGCGTGGCCCTAACAGTGTAGTGCATCAGTCATGTGAGGTAATGTGAGGGGGAGTCTCCACCTCATAATGGGCGACCCTCTGGGACTCGGAGATGAGCTGAGCGCTGCACACTTTGCAGTAGCTGTCTGTGAAAAGCCCGTGGTCCACCTCCGTTGACTTCATCTGGAGAAAGAGACAAATGCAGACATGGTTACTGACCTGGATGCACAACAAATTTTAAGACAACATGTAAGAGACAACCTAAGATGTAAGAGGTTCTGGTACTGTGTTGAATCACTAGCCTACCAAGTGACGTAACATTTGTTATTTAATTAAAAACGGGAGTCTGAAACACACTAGACTAGTGATGCCCTGCTCCAGTGGTTTCCAAATCTTTTCTGTTAAGCCCCTCTTTGATGATATAGGAACATTGTAAGACGCACAGCACACTGGGCTCTCTCTTCTAGGCTGACCTTCTAGGCTGTAAAGCCCAGGGAGAGATATGCCATGTCATATTTTTGCTTTTTGTGTCGTTGTTGTGGTCGCATCACCTGTCATCGCTGTAACAGACTTACCATCTGATTTGCACTTTATACCAGGCACAGTTCTGTCCATCTTGGTACATGGCTTCCTTCCTCTCTCTTAACTTTTTTCTCTTTCTTTCTCTGATTAGTGTGTTTGCAACTCTATTTGTTATCATTTTATTTGATATTGTTTTACCAGTGTGTGTGTGTGTCTGTGTGTGTGTGTGTCGGGTGATGAAGCTGCGCCCCCACTGTAGTTCCACTGCCCCCCCCATAGGGGTCGTACCAATGGGGGAACCACTGCCCTGATCAATAGGCCACCAATCAATAGCATCTGATATTCAGTAAAAAAAATGCGATTAGGAGATGATGAGATGTATTTGTTTACTAGTGGATAACAAAAGTTATCTCATGACACTTTCCATACAGAGCAGGTCTAAACTGTCTTCTTAATAGTATTAAATAAACAGACCCAACAGTTCCACCAGGAGCAAGCACTTGGCGACAGTGGCTAGGAAAAACTTCCTTTTAACAGGCAGAAACCTACTAATACAAAGACATACAGCATGCTCCCTCCCAGTCACCTTTCAGGTGGTGGTGAAGCTAACAAAAGAACAGGGATTTATTTACCTCGTATCATGTCTTACTGTAGTGAATCAGAACATAACAAGTATGGAATTAATTTGCAGGTGCTCCGGTTCAAGTTGCTATGAAGATCAATTTCTAGCCATGCTGGATTTAATTGGCATATTTAGTTTTCAGGGCTCATCAAGACAAGCAAGAAAGGAGCGAGCCACAAGAGTGATTTCTGATTCTGAGAAATTATAATGACTTAATGAACAAAACTTTAGTCAAAATTTTAGGCAGCATTGTTTTTTACTTCTGCTCTAAGAAGGAAAAAAAAAGATTAGTAAATTAGAATTGGCAGCAAAAAAAAAAAAAAGAATAAAAAAGTTATGTCCACAAGATTTAGTATTCATATAAAAGGTCTGATTCTCTGATTCTTGCAGCCTTTGCAGGTCTTTAGGGAGCAAAGACAAACCAACCAAGATGTGATAGAGCAAGTAAACAATGATCTCAATTCATACTTTCATCACTGTTAATCAATTTTTCAGATGCTGAGGAGCTTTTGCAAGCAATGAGTGAGAAAACATCTAATATCAAACTTTAAACCTTCTTCAGCTTCAGCCGTGCTGCCAAAATGATATTTGACAATGATAAATAAATAAGGAGGACTGATCACGCTGACAGCTTTCCCTGAAAATTCATTCAAACGTGACTGAACTCGTTGCTGTGTGTTGGAGAGAGATGGCTGTGAAAAGCTTTTATACCACAGACACAGCTGAGCCATCTCTGCTTTCTATTACTAATTCAGCCCAGCTTCCATTCGGGGCTCACATTTCATATTCGGAAGCAGTCAGGCTCAACTCATCCTCATTTACATAGGCACGTCTTCATTAGGGGCAACATGACAGATAGAACTGAGGTCATGTGGGTGGAAAAGCAGACTCTCCAACAAAATGACCAGTAGAAAAGAACTTCACATACAAATTATGCTCTGAATTTTTTTTCCAGACGAAATGTGACCGTCAAGCCTTCACAAACACATAGCTGCTCACAGGAGGAGGGGAAACTACATGGTTTAATAATTCTTCATAAAATCTGATTTCAGATTCTGGCCAAACGTAATTCATTTCTTAATCTTTCTTGAGACTCTTAAGACTGAACACACCAACAGATTCTTGAGCTTCTCTCTGTTGTTATTTAAAGTTTTAAAGTGTATTGGATGTTAAAAGCTCTACACTGCACTGTATATTTCACACATCATCTCCTGATGACTTGTAAATAAATGATGACTTCTGTGGATCAGTGCCACTTCCAACATGTTTTCTGCCTGAAGCTACAGGTGAGATAAATAATGGAAATAAGATTTAAGTTACTTTTTAAAAAAAATTTAGACCACAATGCAGCTCTGTAGCCTCATTCAGACTTTTTGGCATATCCAGATTTTAGAAATAATTGATGATTCCAATCTTGGGTTTCCACACCTTCTTAACATCAAATTCAAGGACTTTCCAGGCTGAATTTCTTTACCCAAGACACTGTTACAACACTGAGAATATGATACGAACTAGCAGCTTTACAGAAGCTTTTGAATTAATGTGTTAAGAAAAGAAAAGAAAAGAAAACACCAAATATATAAATTCAAGCACTTTCAATGACCCATTTCTATTTATTTCAAGGCCTTGATTTTCTTCCTTTAAATTCATTAACAAACAAACTTTGAAGGATTTCAAGGACCCATTGGAACCATGTCAATAGGGTTTTACACATGCGTCTCAGTCCAGACACTCCCCGCTCATATCATGTTTCAAAGTGTCTTTTGAGTCACTCAATCTCTGACATCACCAAAGTAACCCACACAGATAGAGATACAGATACAAATACATATCCAATATGACTTGCCTGCATTCTGAACAAAGCCTAAGCCTCAAACTACTTTTGCATTCTCATATTACTTTTATATTAGCTGGCGATAACAACTGTGTTCTCGAACAACATTTTTTGAACGTCACTGATCCATGAACACAGTGTGTTGGTCCAGTCCAAATATACTGCTAGTTTAAGGAAACACTGCAGAAAAGATATGATGTGACACTATGATGCATGTATTGCTCATTCCTCCAGCAGTATACAGCCTCCGGCTATGCCCAGCTGGTTGGAGCTCTGTCTGTGGAGATGGTTAATGCTCGGACTCCAGCTGCATTTCCTTTGGACATGGCTACTGTAGCAGTACTCTTTAAGCCCTTAAAACAGCGTAACCAAAATGCCACTGGAGTTCAGGAATACAGTTTAATACAAGACTCAACACAAACACAGTGCACACAAAATCCTTGCATATACCTATGTTACAGCTATAATAAACTAATGTGCCTCAGCCATAATCATAACAACCAAAGCACAGCCATGACTGCAGCCAGGACCAGAGACAGAAACAGCCCAAGCTCTGTCATCTCATGCTATAGTCAGAATCATAACTACAGGCTGTCTCTATCAGCCTTGGCTGAAAGAGCTACGTTACCCAGCTCAACTAGTCATCTATCAAACTGCAGTGAGACAGACTTGCACCTGAGCCAGCCACGGCTGAGGGAGTGCCCACTCATGCTGTGGTCACAACATAATACATTCAGTAGAACTAGTATATCACACGACAACTCACAATTTCAGAGAGATTTCCCACTGTAACCTTTCAGGGGCTTTTTAGATATAAGGTGTGTGTCAGTCTAGCGAGGTCAGATGGATGGAGGTGCATAATCACTGCTGCACTGCAAGTGACCAGCCTGACTTCTGATGGAGGTGTGAGAGCACAGTGGACATCATCAATCTCCAAATCATCTGACAGGAGAGTACAGCCCAGCAGGATGAGTGTAAGAACAGCTCCGTCCTTCCTCAGCAGAAAACCATTCACTGTCCCAACCTGCTGAATCTGACATTTAAACAGCAATGTGCCATTGTAGAAGCGCACCTGGCTTTTAAAAGGGACTGGGAGATGGACTCAGATTGGTTTTATTCATGTTACGCCCACACAAGACCATGCACCATAGATAGTTTAAATATTACACTGAGAAATTTACATGGAAATAAACTGATATTTATTATTTTCAATTATTTTTGAGAAGGTTTCCTTGCATTTTGTTTTTGAGTTTGTTAGCTGAGTTGAAAAAGAATAGTATATGAAAATGCAGCCTATAAAAATCTGAGCTATAACAAAGGTACTTCATCTCATGATGTGGAGTACTGCTCAGTCTATGAAATATAATGCTCGCCATGATGTTGTCAGGGTTACCTCAGCTTGAGCTTGGAGACCATTTTTTTAACAGGAAGTCAGCATTATGAACTGGGAGTGTCAAAGACCTGGACTCATTATAACCACTGCATATGCAGAAAATGGGCCCTGAAAGAGGAATATGGCACCGTGCACGGAAAAGTTGTGATTCATAAAAATTAACAAGAATGTTTGTGCCTGTCTGTAAAATTTGACGCATGTGTATGATCATTTTGACAGGGGATGTTAACAACGCAGATGGTGTATTGAAGTCATATTGTTTTATACTTGTGCTTATAGTGAGTCATAACTTTTCAATAAGCACATTTCAGTTGTAAAGATATAAGCTTAAATCTTGGATAAAAGTCCAATCAATATTTCATCAGCGCTGCCCCACCACCACATCCCCACGCCCTGGGCTCAGAGGAGAGGGCTGCACTGTAACTGATAAAAAATGAAAACTGACACAGTGCAGAATAAGCTCAATAACATGTTAGTTTGGAGTATTTCACTGAATCACTGTCTATTATTTATAACATCGGTATGAGCTTGCTTTCTTTTTATCTTTAGCATTTAGCATCACCTTTCTAGGACAGGAAATGACCCGGATGTGCTCCTAACTGCTGACACTTGGCTCTCTGGTACACAGCAGCCCAGAGGTCATGACTACCAGACAGACAGGACTGGGATAAAATGTCTCATGGGCCAATGTGTCTGCAGATAAATGGCTTGGAAAGATGAGGAACATAAATAAATCAGAGACGCCACTTTTGTAATGAGTCAAGAAAGGCGCCATTTCCTGTTCAGATTCTGTAGGACAAACAACTTAAATGAGCGACTCTGAGAGCTCCATCAGCTTGTGCCAGTGTTGGGCCCACTGCCTGTTTTAGCAAAGAGGCACAGATGCTAGAAATGAATGATTAATCACCCTAAATTCTGTGAAGAAACAAGAATCAGAGGCAACATCAGCAGGAGCAGCACAAGGTGGTGCAGCAGCAGTAGCCAGGGAGACAAACAAGTCTGATCTCAGAATTTATTTTCCACAGCTAAAGTCTTTGTTGTTTCATTGTTAAGTTTGCATTTTCATGTCAGTTGGAGTACTGACTAACTGTTCTGACCCAGCAACATGGAATATACAGAAAAAAATGAACTAATTTCACTAAACCCAGAAGCATTTAGTTGTATCCGATGTCAGGACATGACCCCTGACCCTTCTGTCCGCATGTGAAGTAGTGGGACTATCTTGCTGTTACTACTGAGTGCACAGCTCCAGAAGAATTACTACAGCGTATGAATTAATTGTATGGTTTTCATTTCAATCAGTCTTGATAACATTGTATATCTAATTGCTACAACAAAGTGAGATGGGGAAAGAAAGAAACAGCAGTTAGACCAGTTTAGCCAGATAATCTTAAGTAAGCTGTCCGCACAGAGGAGCGTTTTAACTGCTGTTTGCTGACCAGCTGACTTTGGGTGACGTGGATCCCACATTAAAAGCAAGAAAATACAGACATCGAACAACGAAGTGACTGACTGGTGACCATGCACAGACCACCTGCTTTAAATCAGTATCCTGTGTGACAGGGACTAATGAGAAAGCATGCAGCAGACAGACAGATGAAGCTTGTTTGTCCTATCAAAATCAATCTTCGATCTCAGACTTCATTTGTTCTAATGATTTTGAACACAACCCATGCAGTCTAAAAGATACTAAGAATTCACATTGCCTCAGCTGCTTCACTTGATTCTTTCTGAGATCTTAGTACTGAACTTATGGTCAAATAATACAGCAGAATTCTTTTTGAAGCACATCAGCACTTCCTCCTTCTACCCGAGTGTGTTTATCATCAGCGGCACAGGAAGGAAAGCAAGAAACTTCCTGCTGAGTGTGAAGTAGCCTACAGCTCTCCAAAGAGCAACCGCTGCTCACTGAATTAACATGTCGCTCTCCTTGGCGATCAATTCATTAAGCTAATGGATTTTACTGTCAGATACACCACTGTAATTGCAAGTGGTTGACTCTTCTTAATGAGATACTAAGAAAAATATTAATTTTCACAGAGTGTAATTGGATGAGAGACATCGTGATCATAAACCAACTGGGAGTTTACCATACACAATTCAATCACCAATACCTGATCAGAGTAGCTGTTGTTAACATCATTACAGCCATGCTCTCTCAGCACAGCAACGTGAGCTCATTATAGAAGTCATTGCCACTTTGGTGAAGGAGAAGCATGCGACAGAAGTCAGAGGGAAACATTACAGTGTGCCCTCTGCTGACAATCAAATTAGCAGGAAGCCAGCTTGTTTCTCACACCTAGTCAACATTATTTATCATCCGTCTTTGACTAAGACAGTGCTGCCGGCAGAATCAGCCAAAGCAAGCTGCAGCCGTGGGTGGGTGGGCCGTAGAGGAAGTGCACAGATGAAAGGGAGGTCACAGCAGTGAGTGCCCAGCAGATGTTGCAGCTATAAAAGGTC
This sequence comes from Argyrosomus regius, assembly GCA_946959425.1. Classification (NCBI taxonomy): domain Eukaryota; kingdom Metazoa; phylum Chordata; class Actinopteri; family Sciaenidae; genus Argyrosomus; species Argyrosomus regius. The sequence goes on along the minus strand of OX336890.1, from coordinate 27,789,431 downwards.
AGTTGTAATTCATTATGGACGGTGTTAAGCTGGGAAGCTGGACGAACGCCTGCACAGACGACCTGGACTCACAGTGGCATTTCCAGTATATGTTCCTTTGGCTGAGGACTTCTAAGAACTGAATTCTGATCATCAGCACCATGCGGCACAGATGCAGCCACGGCACAAGGAGACTGACTTAAACCAGCAGGAGAGTTTAAAGCAAGCCACATTTTCAAACTCACATCACATTTTCACCTCATCACACCAACAGATTCTGTGTTTAGTGAGTCTTTGTCTTAATCTTGACTGTGTGAAGAAAGTGTGTCAGCTCAAATCTTTCACAAGTCCAGATCAGGACAAAGACCAAAAGCAGGGTCATGTTCTGCGCCTCTTTAGCAGACGGGATGTGGATAAATGTAGCCGGCTGTGGCTCAGGAGGTACAGCGGGTCGTCCACTAATCAGATGATCGGCAGTTCGATCCCTGCAGCTGTGCCCTGTGTGAATGTGTATGAATGGTTAGCTCCTCAAACTGATGAGCAGTTGGCACCTTGCATGGCAGCTAATGCCATCAGTGTATGAATGTGTGTGAATGGGTGAATGAGATATGTAGTGTGAAAGAGCTTTGAGTGGTCAGAAGACTAGAAAGGAGATATATAAGTAAATGGACTGTACTTATATATCTCCTTTCTAGTCTTTCGACCACTCAAAGCTCTTTACAGTACATATCTCATTCACCCATTCACACACATTCACACACTGATGGCATTGGCTGCCATGCAAGGTGCCAACTGCTCATCAGTTTGAGGAGCTAACCATTCATACACATTCACACACCGATGGTGCAGCCTTCAGGAGCAATTTGGGGTTCAGTGTCTTGCCCAAGGACACTTCGACATGCAGACTGGAGGGGATCGAACCGGGGATCGAACCGCTGATCTTCTGATTAGTGGACGACCCAGTCCATTTACTATAAACAGCTCTTTCAAAGGTTTTTAACCAGCAGCACAGCGATGCTCTGAGTTATATGTTAATGTCAGCATACAGGTGAGGTCAAGTGAATGTCATTAGCTTTGTCGTCACGTGTATTCAACAAATTCAAATATTGAGCAGACGATGCCATTATATGAGAAGTCAACATAAATCATCACCAGGGTCATTAGGATTCATCCAATGGGGATCAAGATTTCTATGGCAATCCATCGAATTGCTGTTGACTTATATGTGACTACACCAAAGTCAACAAGTCAGAGGATCAAAACACAAACCTTTGAATTAATCATCTACATACAAAGTTTTCGTGGCAATTGCTCTACAGACCTGCTACCATGTCTAAAAACAAAAAATACAACTTCTAACAAATGTCTGCTGTGATGCCGTCCTCTGCCTAATACCTGCTGCACTGAACAATGATCTAGAACTGGAGCAATAAGAAAACCAAATGTGTTGTCTCCTCCTTAATTCAATTTAAAATGCTACTGTATTCACTGGGCGAGACTCTGCACCTCCCACGCAAAGACCTCAGACAGCTCTTGTGAGAAGCTGGTTTGGCAGATCAGCCCCAGACAATTCTCTCCATCATTAAATTGTCAGAGAGCTGTAGCACAGAGCAAAGTGCTTTAAAAAGAGAGGAAAAGATTTTAAAGGTCATGACTGACACCAGCCCTGAGCACTTTATCCCAAACTGTTTCCACCTCTACTGCTGATGCACGGTGCACCGGTGCTTCACAAAAATTAACTCTGTACTGAGAGTTCTGTACTTTAATTTTTAGTTTATTCGTTAATTTCACTGTTTATTTCACACCAGATAGGAAGCAGCAAGTAATATATCAAAACTAAGACGTGCTTTGGGTGCTTATATGGTTGACTAATATGACTATCCTTGAGACACACAACACATCGTGTTGATGCTCTGAAGAACTGAACCTATGAGCAGAGTTTCAGAAGCAGGTCCACACCTCAACTGTGCCACTTCTGACATTCCTATAAATACTCTCCTAACCCTCTCTTCCTCTTTCGCTCTCGTATTCTGCATCCAGCCCACCCTATTTCTTTCTCCTATTTCTTTCTCACATATCTTCCTCTCTTGGGTCCTGAGGGAGTTCCTTCGTGTCTAGGTGCTAGAGCGTATTATCCACCGGAGCTTCCTCACAACACAACGACAATCAACAAGTATGATCTTTTCTTTTTGTCAATAAATCATTTAAACGTATGTTGTTGATGGTGTGGTCCTTGCTGGTGAGTCTTCTGTCCAATGCACTAACTCAGTCTCGTGTTGGTTTCTGTCATACTTGTACAGCAGTTAATACGAAATCAGTGAAATCATTTCAAAATTGTTGTCACTGTAACATCATGGAGAATATAAAGAACAAAAATCAAGTCACAGAAGTAAAGGCCCATTTGCTCTGGATTTATGTCTCAAGCAGAGGTGGACTGATGTTCACATTAACTGAACTGATCAGTAATTTTACTCCAGCCCATTTTAATCTGGAGGTAACTTTTCATTGCCACTTCAGTAATAATTACAGCTGAATATGCTGAATATGAATTGGGTTCTTGTATTTTAAATTAGATCTTTAGAGTTTTTCCATGGAAAGAGATTTTTTTTTCTTTATCAGCTGGATAAGGGAGGGAGGGAGCCTGTGACTCTGAGGTTGAGCAGGTCGTCTAGTAATCAGAGGGATGCTGGCTCAACTGACGTAGCTTTAGATAGGAAGCATTGTATCACTCCTGATGAACAGTTAACACTTTGCATGGCAGCTTCTTCCATCAGTGTATGAAAGTGTGTGTGAATGGGTGAGGTTAAAGAGTTTTGAGTGTTCCGTAGATCAGAGAGGCAACATACAAATACAAGTCTATCTTTACCAAGCTCATCTGATGGATGGAAACATGCTAACAACAACATACAGGGCAATTATGACAAAAATGAAGCGATTAGGAAAGCAAGACTCTCTAAAAGCTCTTCAAATGTCATTTTCTAATGTATAAAACATTAGCTGATGTAATTAGTGTAGGTCAAAGCTGATTATTTTAACATTCAGCAATTATAGAACACAAGTTACTCCTGCCAGACTACCTAGAACTTTTACCATCTGAAAAATAATGAAGCAGATCGCTGCAATGGCTGTTCCTCAATTCTGGGAATAAAGTAATATTCACCAATACAGTGTAGACCTGTAAACTGGAGAATGATGATTACACATGGACTATTGTGGTAAGTCATAAATTAGAAGTTGGTCATTCACTCCATATGCATTATCACGAGTAGTAAAACTGGCCATTAATCATAGCCGCTGCACACATTACAAGTATCAGCTTGAGAGAGGAGTGCTGGGAAGCCGTGGCTTTGAGCTCCGTCACAAAGAATTGCTGAAGTGCTCAATGTAGTAAAAGTCAGAATCCTGGGTCTTGTTAAAAAGACTCATAGTCTGCAAAAGAAAAAAGAAAAACTTAGCCACAAATCTCGTCTGACATATGTGATATTTCTAATCACTGGTTCTAATTATTAAGCATTTTTCCACTCCACTTTCAATTAAACACAACATGACCATGTCCTTTCAACCGCCTAACATCATTTAAATACAGGCTAGTGTCATAGAATTTGAACTCATGCTATGTTAAACCATGAGCACCAGTAGCCATTTAAGCCATGGCACTGTTAAAAAGGGTTATAAAGGGCTGCATGGCTGGAGGTGCCACCTGCAGCACTCCGTCTGATCCACCCAGCCTTGACATTTCTCTTACTATTCCTACCTACAATATTTAAAACTGATCTACCAACCAAACTGTGTACAATATATTCATATCTCGTGTGTAGAACAGTTCTTACTAAACAATAGCACTGCCAACACAGCTCTGCTAACGAATATATTTCTTTTCTTATATCAGCTACACAATAAGAGTCTCCAGCTGGTTTGCTGGTGGAAAGCTATTAATGCAAGGCAGCAGCACCAGGAATTGTTTGGTTCATATCAGCAGTAATAAGTTAAACTAAAGCAGAGAAGCGGCAGCTTTAGTGTTCCCTCTGCATTTGCACGGTGAGTTCAGGAACAGTATTTAGTGTATGTCGCCACTGTTTTGACAGCGCTGAGAGCCCAATACACAATCAGTAGTTAGTCATGTAAAACAAAAAGAAAATACTTGAAACCTGCGTTCTTGCAGAAAAAGAAGCATGAGAATGTCAGCTGCTGTCTGTGTTGACAAGCCGTAACACAGAGAGAGCTCCGTTATGGCTGCAGAAAGTGGTCAGTAAATAGTGATTCAGCTGAAAGTACTTCAACGGTGCTTTCTCTCTAGTTACCAGCACAAAAACATCCTCATTTGAAGAGGCAGCACAACATTATAGATCAGTGCAGGTATGCTGTGTGAGGCTGCAGTGGAACCGCATGTGTTCATGGTTTGGACACCAACAGATGTTTGAAATCACCAAATTTAAAAAGCCAGTTATTAATTACAGTTTTGGTTATATTTATGGTCAGGGTTACACAACCTATACTGGAGTAACATATTTCAACAATCTGGCCTTTTTATTACATTTCAAGTACGGTCATTCAGTTCTTCTCTGACCACATCTCCAATAAAGCAGTGAATCACCCTAAAGAGCTGCTAACCCTGCTAAGCAGTTCAAAACTGCTAAAGAATTGATTCATTCTGCAGTTTTACAGCTCTGTGATGGTATGAGTGATGTTAAAGAAGATTTTCCATCTTAGCCAATCTCTAAAAAGCTGATGCCTAAAGAGAGAATTTAGTTAAAAGAAACCTCTTTGGAACAGCTCTTTAGATGTAGATATTTGCTTCTACAATCAATACATCATCCACTCTGCTCATATGCAGCAAATGAGCGCATCTAAACAAAATTTTCAATCTATACAGCCAGTGATGATTAAGTTGTCAGAGGTTATGGTCCTCATAGTCCACAACTTATTCATATTCTCTTCACACATCTACATTTTCTTCTCATTTTGCCTGACTTTGCAAGTGAAACAGATGAGTTTTAAGCCAGCACAGCAGAATGAATCAATCACTGATATGGCACAAGGGCCAAAATTGTCCTTTGGAAATGAATGGTAGTTATCTTTGCTGACCTGTTGCTGAGAGTGAATGATGATAAGGAATAAAGTGAGCTTGTCGGTCATAAATTTTGGAGGGCCTCCAGTGCATCTCTCCCGAGCCAGATATGAGTGTAAAACCCTGCATAGGCAAGAATGGAAAAATCACAAAGTGTAGTGCTGAGAGACACACTCATCATTACTGAGTGGAAGACAACAAGACTGTGCTGAAAACTCCTGGACTGATGTCACAACAAGAAAAAACTGTTAACAAGCAACTGAAACTCAATATTTATCACAACTACACTGACATTTCATTAGTCACAGTGGTACACAGAAGAAGGTAAGCCATTACAGTAGCATGTCTGTTTATCGCAGTGTCACCACAATATGATGACTAATTTCATTTATAGTAGCCGATATATCAGAATCACCTGTGCCCAATATGTCATTTCTATTCCTGTAGTGTTGAGTGGGCTGTTAAGGTGAAGCTGATACTATTTTACACTCAAGCAGCACTTATCTTTTGGCAATTGTAAATGGACAGTGTTTTTCTTCCTTAACAGACAAAGTGCTTTACAATTTGCCTTTCACTCATCCATTCACACACACACGACTTGGGGTTCAGGGTCTTATCCAATGACACTTAACATGAGAACAGGAGGAGCCAGGGATCGACCAGCTGACCCTGTGCTCAGTGTATGATCCTCTGAGAAACTATGAAACTATGGAAATGTGAGAGTAGTGTTTTTCTTGTCAAGGTAGATAATAATAAAATAATGGGTAATCCTTTCAGTACAGAAATGGCATGTAAGCTTTAAGGTCATTTAGAAAGAGACCATCTTTACACTGTAACATGTGTCTTGGTCACGTTTTTTAAAGACAAACCTCATGGATCTGTATCATTTGTTTACATTATGCATTGTATTATTATCAATATTTGCCTAAAAAATGTGAATGGTCTGTGCAACAAAGCGGGGAAGTTTTACAATCAGTCCCACATTCTTTTATACTCTGGGTGACATCATCAGTGATGTCACTGGGTGAAACCAAGTATACAAGAGGGACGGGGGCTTAGTTATGTATGTTGATTTGTGATCTCTTTTATGTATGATTGCAATGTAACTTTATGGTAAATAATGTAACAGTGTTTATGCTGTGAACTTAATTACTTAACTTTGTCATTGACTTGTTTCAGAAGAAGCAGTACTCTGGCCAGATCTTCCAGTTCAACAGTTCGGCTAAAATTATCACAATAATATTAATGCAGTAGAAGTATTGGGGTGTGTTGGGCAATATAACATAAGATGATATCATATTTTCTACAGTCAGAAATTTTGTGTTGTTTTAGTTCTCTCTTTGATATCTTTGGGTGTAGACCATTTTGGGCAGTCCGCAAATCAATGAGCAGGACTGCTTTCTGGCATTATTGGATTTACAGGAACAAAACATGTCTTATACAGTGTTGACCCTGTGAGCTGCAACAATTACTCAATAACTGAATTAGAAAATAATTATTTTGGAAATCAAACAATCATTTTATTAATTTTGTAAGCAAAAATTGTAGGTTCCATCTCCTCAGGTGTGAGGATTTGGTGCTAGTTTGATGTTTACCTTACAAAGAAAAGAACAAAGAAAATATTCTCAAACTTGAAAATAATACATTTCCAGGGATATATTCCAGGCTTTCCTGGAAAATATAATAAAATATGTGTAAATGAGTTAACCACTGTTTTATGAAGAGTCTTTAAGAATGCACTAACAGAGGGGAGTCCCCTGGGTCATGGTCACAAGTAGTAATGAGTATTATTCACAAAGATAATAAAGACCAAATTCAGTGCCTTCTTTGTGTAGACCTTAAACGACTGACCTCCATTTTAGCAAATGCAACATAGAATACTAAAATTGACCAAAAATATGTAAAACATCAAACAGGTTTTAAATTAACGTTCAATGTAAGAAGCACCTTCAACTTACAATACATAGCAGCCAAGAGGGACACCCAATCAAGGCTTCTCAGCTTAGCTGATGGGAAGGCATTTTTTTTTTTTTCTTTCACTTAATTTTTATTATAAATTTTCCAGCTTATACAGACATATACATGCAAATTCACATTTAGTCTGCTGTTTTTTCATTTATGATCTGCTTAATACAGCATTAGAGTATATGCATCGCGTTAAACATGTGTGTAAGTTACATGGTTAAACAAGAGTAACACACAAACATAACAATATGTAATTAAATAATAAGCAGTGTAATTGAAAATAAATAAAATGAAATGAAGTAAAATAAAATAAAATAAAATAAAAATAACATGACTTTTACTGCATTAGTGTGGTCATGGCAGGTCTCCATCTGTTAACAAATATATCTTTTTGAAATCTCAAGGAATAAGTTATTGTATGTTCCATATGATAGATTTCCCAGACCTTTTCAATCCACATATTGTATGTTGGAGGGTCGGGTTTTAACCATTTAACTGTAATACATTTAAGAGCTGCAATCAGTAATATTTGTAAAAGGTATTTTTTCCCTCTTCCAATTATGTAATTTGGTATTAGTCCAAGCATTACCATCTTGGGATCTTTATTAAAATTTTTCTGAAATACTTTTCCAAGTGCCTCAAAAACCTCGTCCCAAAATTTTTTCAGTTTAGGGCATGTCCAAAGTACAGTATATGAGTAAGGTTACCAATGTGTGTCCCACAACTTCTCCAGCATTTATCTGAGTGTGTGGGCCCCATTTTGGATATGATCGCTAAAGAATCTTATTATTACCTTCCACCTGAATTCCCGCCATGTATTAGAGTTAGTTACTTGATGTGCTTCTGTACATATTTCCTCCCACCCGTCTTGCTGTATGCCTATGTTCATTTCATTTTCCCATTTTTCTTTAATCTGAAGAGTTTCGTTGGAATTCATATCTATAAATAGTTTGTAAAAATGGCCGATAATTTTCTTATTTCTGCTACCAATTTGTAATTTTATCAAGAATTCTTCAATCGGGGTGGGCTCTAGGATTTGTGAGTCCGTGTTCAGACCACTTTCTAAATCCTGAGTCCATCTGAGAGGGGACAAAACCATTTACAAAACCAATGTTGGTTAATGCTGAGATTGCTTTAGGCAGCCCATAAGTTTTATTTTCCTTCAAATCTTCAATGTGGTCCTAGTCCACTCGCTCATTTGAGTCTCACCAAGCGGAATATCTAAGAAAGGCAGAGTCTGTAGGAGCCGTTGGCATGTGCTTTTCTCAATGTCTAGCCACCTTGTACATAGCGAGTCTTGCAGCCATGCTATTAGGGGTCTCAACTGCGCAGCCCAGAAATACAACCGTAAGTTTGGGAGTTTGAGACCCCCATGTGATTTGGATAGCTGAAGTATTTTTAGTCTGACCCTAGGACTTTTGATTGCCATATAAATTTTGAAATCAGCTTGTCTAGTTTATCAAATGTAGATTTAGGAATGTCTACAGGCAGCATCTGGAATGGGTAGAGTAGTTTAGGTAGGACATTCATTCGTATGCACTCGATGCAGCCTGCCATGGATAAGGGAAGCGTCGATCATCTGTCCAGCTCCTTACTAATATTTTGTATTATGGTTCTGTAATTCACGTGAAATAAGTTTTCTAACAGTGGGGGAATATTTAATTCCATCTTTGGGCCATTTAAACCCACTCTGGGCCTTGACTGTTTGGGAAATCGTATTACCTATATCCATGGCCATCGTTTTGTCTATATTAACTTTATAACCTGAAAAATACCCAAATGTGGAGATAATGTCCTTTAAACGTGGGATTGTTATTGTAGGTTCAATGCGATACAGGAGCACGTCATACGCGTATAATGATAGCTTATGTTGTTCTCCGTTTATTGTCAGTCCCTTTATGTTATTATCATACTTTATAAGCTGTGCTAATGGTTTGACACTTAAATCAAACAATAGAGGCGAAAGAGAACAATCCTGCCTACATCCTCGCTCCAAGGCGAATCGGTCTGATAGAAAGGGAAGGCGTTTTTTAGAGCAGACTCTCAGCTGTATGAGCTTTAATGATACACATGTCAAGGTATATGGACATTGTTCCGATTTTTTTTTTCTCTTGGATGTGGTACACACCTGGGAAACTTTATCACCATCCTTTATGGTAGATAGCCAGACAGACAGATGTCCCTGTTACTTTTTGGCAGGATAGGGTTTTTGATCTTGAGACCAAGAAACCAATCAAAAGTATTAATATCAACAAAACAGAAGGGAGTTCTGGGTTTACTTTACTATTGTAGTGTACAAAAAGCTAATGCTGGACATGTCAGATAGCTCTCTACATATCAAAGTACAATGGGAACCGGAGCTAAATACAATTGTGGATAATGATGCCTGGGAAAATATATGTTCAAGAAGCCACAGGGAGGTTGGAAGCAAGGTATGATTTGATTGGAAAGTTAAAATGTGGTTCTTTTGGACACCCCAGTTTGCCTGTGGTATGGTCGGTGACTCTCCCACAGTAGGTCAATGGTTACAAAAAGTCAACCATGTGTATGTTATGGAATGCATGACTGTCCAGCTGCAATTAAAATTGACTACAGTTATTGACTACTCTAGTTCGGATGTATCTGCATGTATGTCAAGTGAGGCCTGATCCAGGTGGTCATATGAAGAAGTCACTTTGGATTGTAGGAATTCATAATGGACACTATTTTCTGATATATTGACAAAACATTTAATCTATTACATTTAGAAGCAGATTAAGCAAAAATAAAATAAGTATAAAATAAGTAGTAAGTATAAGTATGACTATTTGTCATGTGGATAGAGGATTTAATACATATTGCCTACTGTAACCATACAAATCTAAACTAAATCTGTTCTGGTTTTGGATCTACAACCAATAACACTGTAGTATTAGGACTTTGATCATTTTGCCATTAAATAATTAACTCTTTCGCCATAATCAACAGAAATTGATTTTAAAATATTAAGTACTAAAAGGCTAAAATTGGTTGCATACTTTGGCTTTCACTACAGTTAACTACAACTTGTGTAATTTTGTAGCTCGGGGCAATCAGTTCTTTTGGTTATGATAACATAATTGAGCCCACACAACACTGCAACATCACTACCTGACAAACAAACACAAGTACTCAGATGATCAGACAACAAACTGTGAGTGAACAGCAAACTTATGACCCAAAATGTCAGACAGACCAACTTGTTGGTTTGGTTTTGACTGTAGTTGTTGTGCACACTCATGTTTTTCTTGGAATGGGGAATAGTTATTTTTCACGAGAGCCATTTCACTGTAGAAAAACGTGAGGACATTAATTGATGACTGAATCTCATGGATTTGCTTGTTGTCAGTGACACTTGGTAATGAGCCATTGTTAATGTTCACCTGTGCTTTCCCTACAAGACAAAATGTCTGCTGTGAAAAATGCCTATTATTAGCAACATTGTGGGTGCACTTACTTTTAGTTTTACCTCCAAATAAAGCAGTTGCTAATCGTGTAACCTGTCTGACAAGTAATGTTTCTTTCCCTGTTTAACCTTTTTTAGCAATGTTGCTGCAATATCATCAATTACTTTGGTGAGTTTAAAGTTATCAACTGTCCAATGGTAACAAAACAAAACCTAAATTGTGATTAAACTATAGTTTTAGTTGTGTGGGATTTAAAGGCATTTGGCAACCAACTGGCCTCACCTCTCCCATTCAAAGCATGTTGGAGAACATTTACATTTAGTCATTTAGCAGACGCTTTTATCCAAAGCGACTTACAGAAAAGGGAACAATCAAGGTATAGTGCGATAAGAAGGTAGGTGCACCAGAGACAACTTTGTAGGCGAGCATTAGAGATTTGAATTTAATGCGGGCTGCTACAGGTAGCCAGTGGAGCTCGATGAGCAGCAGGGTGACATGTGACCTTTTGGGTTGGTTGTAGACCAGGCATGCCACCGCGTTCTGGATCATCTGAAGAGGTTTCACTGTGCAGGCTGGGAGGCCCGTCAGGAGGACGTTACAGTAGTCTAGTCTTGAGATGACGACAGCTTGTGTCAGGAGTTGAGTAGCATGTTGAGTTAAGTAAGGTCTGATTTTTCTGATGTTGTAAAGTGCAAAGCGGCATGACTGGGCAACTGAGGCGACATGACTGGAAAAGGTTAGTTGGTCATCAATCATAACCCCTTAAGTTTCTCACCACCCTGGTGGGGACGAGACATAGGGAGTCAATTTGGATGTTGATGTTGTGGTGTATAGTAGGTTTGGCTGGGAGTTTTGGATAAGAATGGAAGAAGCGAGACAGGATGATAGTTCTCGACCTCAGCAGGGTTGAGAGAGGGTTTCTTGAGCAGAGGCGTTACTTCAGCTGCTTTGAATGCAGTGGGAAAAGTGCCGGAGGTCAGTGACGCATTTATCACATGTGTGATAGCTGGTGTGATGGTTGGGCTAATGGACTGAAGAAGGTTTGTTGGTATAGGGTCCAACAAACATGTAGTATGACGGCTACATGTCAACAGTTTGGATACCTCACTCTCAGAGAGGGGTGTAAAGCCAGAAAATTAGGTGCTAGCAACTGTGCTAGGTTGCAAAAGTGCAGCAGCTGATTCAGTGCCGCCCAGCTGAGATACAGAGAGACATGTAGTAGGATTGCTACATGTCACAGTGTTAGGAGTCGGGTGGAGAGTGAGCTGGTCAGAGAATTGGCTGCTGATTGCTGCCACTTTGCCTGTAAAGAATGATGCAAATGTATTGGCGGTAAGGCTGGTAGGAGGAGGAGGAGGCGGAGGGTTGAGTAGTGATTTGAAGGTGGAGAAAAGTTTCCGGGTGTCAGTGACACTGTTGACTTTGTCGTTGTAAAAAGCAGTCTTTGCAGCAGTGTCGCTGGTTGAAAAAGAGGATAAAAGTGTCTGGTAGCTTTTGAGATCATCGGCTAGTTTGGATTTGAGCCATTTTCTTTCGGCAGCTCTGAGTTTGGTGCGCAGTGATCGGAGGGTATCATTCAACCATGGGTGAGATTGGTTGGATCGAGCAGGCCTCGTAGATAAAGGACACAGCTTGTTCAGACATGAGTTCAGAGTAGAGCAGAGTGACTCAGTGGCATCATTAACCTTCAGAGAGGAGAATGTGCTGAGTGGAGGTAGAGCAGAGGCAACAATAGAGGATAAGTGGGTTGGAGATAAGTTATGGAGGTTGCGGCGGAACGTAACCATTGTTGGAGGAACAGAGGGTTGCTCTGGCAGTGACATTAAACTGGATAAAAAAGTGATCTGATAGGTGGAGAGGCGTTACCACCAGTGCATCTGTGGCACAGTTTCGGGTGAGAATCAGGTCAAGGTTTTTGCCAGCTTTGTGAGTAGGAGGACTGTGGACCAGCTGGAGGTCAAAGGAATGAATTAATGACATGAAGTTATCAGGGTCTGGACTGTCTAAGTGGATGTTCATGTCGCCCAGGACAAGCAACGGACAGTCATGATCAGGTATGGATGACAGCAGGGTATCTAGCTCGTCTGTAAAGCCACCCATTTGGCCTGGTGGACAGTAAATGACAACAACGTAGGCCTTAACAGGGGCCGTTTCTGTAATGGCATGGTATTCGAAAGTGTCATAAGTGGTGGAATGCAACAGCGGAGTGAATTTCCATTTGTTGGAAATTAGCAGGCCAGTCCCTTCTCCTCGACCAGAAGGACAGGGGGTGGGGGAGGGTGTAATTAGTGGAGAGTGCAGCTGGGGTGGCTGTGTTCTCTGGTTTGATCCAGGTCTCAGTGAGAGCAAGGAGCTCCAGAGAAAGGTAGGAGGCAACAGTATGTGAGGACTGTTTTAGAGGCCGGAGGTTAGTTAGATTTCTGCTCCTTTTGACAAAATATTTTCTGCGTGGATCGGAGACAACAACAGGTATGGAGTGGCACATATTGTAATACTCTAAGACTGTGGAGGTAATAGGACTGGTTCCCTTTGCTCGGTGAACTTGCGCAGGTAAACTTGCTTGTCTTAGGACGGCTGAGTGCAACGGCTGACGCTTCAGGAACCGTCCCCGTTTTTATAGTTTCACTGGAATTAAACGCGTTTAGGCTGATTGCGACTAGCGTAGACCGCCCTCTGCCGTGCGTTGCCGTGAATGGTTTTTCAATTGAGGTGCAAATTGCTCACACCTGAGTGTTCTGATCACCCGTAGATGACCGAAACTCGCAGCTCTTATTGTTCACTTGCCCTCAGTTGTTTACAACGCACAGAGTTGAATTCTGAATGATTTCTGAATTCAGAAGGATTCAGATTCAGACCACCCCAGAAATATTCAGAGATATTCAGACCACCACAGAAGCTACAAAAAACACAAAAGGCCCTAGATAGAGCCAGTGCTTGGTTTGTCTGTTCTGGGCTACTGTAGAAACACCCTTCTAAATTAACAACCTTAAAACCTAATATATTGTATGTGTGGATATTGTATTCTATTTGTGCCAATGGATCCTCCTAAATGTTACTCACTGTATCTTTAATCACACCAATGTGATACTTTCTTCTGTTCTATACCACAGACAAAGTAATCCATTCTGTTTACTACCAACATCACCATCATCCTCATCATCATCATCATCATCATCATCAACTTTGTCAACACTATTGTCATGACTATGACCATCTATTTCACTACTGCAATTAGTGGCAATCACTGTTCCAGCCAATCTCTGAATGTTGATTACCCTGCGACTTGATTTCAACAGACCTCATTCTCAGTCTCAGTAGCGGTCCCCTGTTCCCCCTAATCCAATGTCTTGTTAGCCAGTGCAGCACCAGGGGGGTCTGCTGCTTTGGGTGAAACATAACCCAAACTCCTGTGTGTCTGAAACTATTTATTAGAGATTAACTGATTAATGGGTTTGACAGATTAATAAGCATCAAAAGGACATTTTACAAACTATCGTTATTGATGGAATTTGGTACAGCAGCAATCAGTGTCATATCCATGCTACTGTTTTAAATAAAAAAGGGCTCGTCTACTCAACAGTGGAAGGGGCCCAGTGATATATGTTACTTAGCTTTTCAATGCTAACAAGCCAAAAAGTCCGTAATTCATAGTTAGGGAGGTGACAGCAGAACACTGGCAAGACTACAGGAGGTAACTCCAGATGTGTTGTTAGAGAATCACTACTATTATCAATTAGATGCAAGAGGCGTCACTTTATTTTGGTTGGCCAACAGTGAAATTGTGTCTCAAGCAGTAGTTTGTTTACTTCCTGGGAATATCATAATATATATCCCATACCAGCAGTCAATGTAAATCTATTTAAACTTTAATAATGATAATTTCCTAACTTTAACCGAGTAGTTTTAATAGCCTAAATTTAACAAAACTTTAAATGGGGAAGCAGATCAGAACAGATGAACCACTGCAACAGTTTTGGACAGCACTGAAATAAAAGTGTCCTGATGATAGCCCACGGGTCATTTTTAAAAGCAGTAACACATTTTGTCATTTAGGTTGGAGGACTTGTGTTTCTCGTTTAGTTTTACTCATTTAGTTACACGATGATTGCAAGTAATTCATTCCCAAATACCACTTTCTAATGACCCCCAACGAGGCCAAAACTGAAAAACAAAACAGAGTTCTGCTCTACTGTAGCTCACAAACTTCCTCATTTCTACTGTGAACAAGTTACTTAATTGTTTGAGTTAATGACACTGCCCAGGGGAAACTGAAAGGATTGCCGGCTTTTGGTTCAAGGTGACTTTTAGTTTGCTAAATGTCATTTTATAGTTCAGTATTAGCATGTCTTTGAAGGAAAGTGATGCTGCACATATAAGGATGGGGCAGCTGTCTGGATCTGTAAGGTCCATGGCAACTGTTAACTCTATCGTCAGATAGAAACTCTCTCATTAGAGCTTTGTGCTCAACCCGCTGTGATCACGAGATCACGCAAGAATCCGGAACGTACGCCCCACGATAAACTGTGTGTATAAAGGAAACAACAACAACAAACAGCTTACTTTGATTCTCCGACGTGGAAGAGATTATAAAAAGGATCTGTTGTGTCATAAATTATTGTGTGTTGTTCCACTTCAACAATTAGTCTTTCGTTCATGTTGAGACCCTTTGATCGACTGACTGCTGACCTGGCGCCACCGGTCATGACTTAATGTTGATGTGAAGCTGTGATAGTCTATATGAACTGCGTATTGTGTTTTATTTTGAAAGGGGGCAGAAGTGTATTACATTGATTCTGTGTCGGATTTCCTGTCTGGTGCAATCTGCTCTGTTGAGATTCACGCGGTTTAGCAACGGCTCGCGTCAAAAATAGAAGTGCTATGGAATGATAGCGCTGCAGAGTGGAGAGTCGCTGCTGGGACGCTGCTGAGACGTTCTGCGGCGCGCCCTGTATGAGTGGGGCTTGAGAACATGACTGCCACAAACACAGAGCAAACTTCATTTAGGAAGTGAAATAATTAATGAAGTTTCACTATTACTATTATTTTTACCGTTAGTAAAAATAGTATAGTAGTATAATTAGGAGATCTTAAAAGTCTAAGTTTACAACATAATCAAATTGATTACAGGATATTCAACTTTCTTTTGTAACATTAGAATACATTTATTATTCCAAATACTTGACTTCTCTTCTCACAGTGATCTCCATGATGATATCAATTTATAATTAATTACAATTCTTCCTTGCAATGAGCGTTCATGTTTAGTTTCTTCTCACAGATATAGAAACATAGATACCAGTTCATACCACCATATCCGAGCAGTGAGGAGTGAGGTTCCTCTGATGCACAATATGAGAGCTGCAGATTTCACTGCTAAGTTGAAAATAACTCACAAAATTATTTTGTTATAAATGTGATAAATTGAACATGATACTGGTTACTTGTTGAGATTAAATTCAGTTCCTAGAAGCAGATCTAATCAGCTCATAGCCAAAATATTAACATTCTGAACAGCTTCAACTTCCGCTGGGACATACAGGTTCTGATCTATGAACAGTTTGACATCAAGTTATTACAGAGTTGTTACAGTTATCACAAATTATTTAGAATTTCAGCTTTTATGCATTTATTTATCTATGACAGGCTTATAAAGCTGCCTGGTCGCAGCCAGAATGTCACTGTGCAGTAAATGTTCTCGGTCAGTGTTTTTTATTCTCTCTCTGATGATTATTCCTGCTCTGCTGTATTCATGTGTATGTTGTATTTACTGCTGCAGATGTTTATATACTGTTTAAACTACAGCAATGCATCATGGTCTATAAGATCATCATCATGTTTGTAGCGTCGATGACTTTTACAAATAATCCAAAAAGTTTATTTATTTCGCTGAAGAAGGAAGTACAACACACGTAACTGAAACTGTCAGACAAATGTAGGAATGTGAAGTATAAAGCTGCTTAATGGAAACATTTATGTAAAATACAAGCGCCTCAAATTTGTTCAGTAATTTGTACAGTACTTGATTAAATGTACTTAGTTACATTCCAACACTGCCGAGACACACGATGACTGGACAGCTGACAATAACAATGTCACAAATATTGTAAAGCTCAATATTATTTTCATCTTTAGATACTGACATAATACAAAAAGACACAATAGACTTAAAATCATATAATATAAACTGGTGACTTATTGTTATCCTACATTAACAAGTGACCAGACTGCTTTATAACACCGTCATAATTATATAATAATATATTTTTGGAAAAACAAAAGCTGAGTCATTTACACTTGATGTTGAACTGTTCCTAGATCAGAGCCTGCATGTCCCAGTGGAAGTTGTGGCTATTCAGGAGGTTGATGTTTTATCATTGAGCTGATGAGTGCATGCCCAAATGCCCAAAATGAATTTAACTTAAACAAGTACCATTACAAACAAACCAAAGTTCATAAAAATCGATTCAGAATGAAGCGAGTTACAGTCAGCTGTTTTTGCTATATTTAGTTATGTAAATATAGATACATTGCTATTATTCTGCAGCTTCATTTATCTTTGAAAAAGTGCCATGGTTTATTTCAGCACACTCAGCGCTCTCAATCATTTTGTGTGAATAGGTGTCACTTTTGGGAAGCTTCATTGGATATAAAGTACAAGTGAAGGCGGTCTTTGCATGTTTAAAAAAATTGTTCCAAGACCAGCCCGTTTAAGTTTATTTACTATCCTGCTGTTATGAAAAACTGGCGAAAATAATGCATCACCGTATTTCCTCACATGATAAAGCAGACTTTGCTCACTTCTACACTTCTACAAAAATAAATGTGTTCAGCTCAGATTATTGGAGCTCTTATCACCCAGTGTGCTATTTATAACAATCTTCAGTTCACCTACTATGAAAGAAATAATGGAGATATAACTGTAAAATACTGCAGCAAGAAGGCAATGGAAAGCAACAAAGAGGCAGGGCAATTTTAACTTTACAAAAGCAAACAATTATTGATGACATCGAAGAGCTGAGCTTCACAATCTTTTATTTATAGGTGTCACAGATTACAGAAAGCAGACGGGGGAATAAAGGGAGTGTTTTGTTTTTTTTCTCCACTTGAAGTTTTCCAAAATGGAAAGAATGACTAGAGGCTCTGAAGAGACGCAGGTAAATCACTGGGTTATGAAAGAAAGGGTCCATGAAAGAGCTTCACTGTCTGTTGCTGTTTAGTGCAACTTTCATGCAGTGTCTGACGAGAGCAGAGGAAAAGTTTGTGTCCTGTCAAAAAATTTCAAGAAAGCTTCCAAGAAGGTGCCATCTTTTGGTTTACGGGAGGAGATGGTGATTAAATGATGGCCCTTCTCAGGGGAAAGAGTCAACTTTAAGTGAGGCAGATGGAGCTGGAGTTTGGAGCGCCTGCTTAGTGAAATGCTGCATTATTCTTTTTCTCATCATGCTGGAGGCTGCAGAATAAAACACTTCATCCATATCTGGATCTTAAGGATGTGTTGAACTGCTGCTGCAGCAGAAAAAGAAGACTCCTCTTTCAAAAAGAAATATCTTGAACAAAGTGACACCTACTGGTCTCTGAAAACAAAGTGTGGAGTGAAAACTAATGATGTTTCTTTACAAAGGATATTTTTTCTGTAATTAAATATTTTGCAGTTTGTTTTTTTTAATGTGGAAAATCTGACCTATCCTTAGGAAACAACGAAATATAGCAAACTTGAAACAGTTGACAATTTGATACAACAATTCAGTTTTAATAATTGATTGATTATAATTTCCCAGGCTAAATTGTTTAAGGACAATCACTGGATCCAGCTGAGAGTGTCTTTATCAATTTGTTTCATATAAACTGAATATCTGCTGACTGTTGGTCAAAAATAAAAATAAATAAAGACTTGATGCCATCACCTTGAAAATATCCTTGAATCTGACATTTTATAGATCAGATAAATAACTGATTATTCAAGAAAATAATCAGCAGACTCATCAATAATGAAGGTAATTATGAATTGTAGTCCTAAACACCAAAGCGTGCATCCCACTTGCTGTAACAAATAATATATACATAAATAGATAAAAGCAACAACTTTAATGCTGCATCTCATGAAAAATAAGAGACTGTAAGGACCGTGTTCCAGATCTTCTATTTATTTTGTTTGCTTTCCTGTGCAAGATGGAGATGGAATGACAAATAAATCCATCTTTTTTCTATTAAAATGTTTTAGCGCTGAAACCATTATTATTTTGGTAATTAATTAAATATCCATAAATGATAACTGAATGTTTTTTTGACTACTTTTTTGTAAGAAAACATCCGGTCCGGCGATATTAAACATCTAATCGAAGGGTGATGTAATATAGAAAATGTAAAAAAAAAAGATTAATGGACGTTAAAAATGATCATTAGTTGCAGCTCTAATATGTTTGGCAATATTCTTTCAGAGCATAAGAACTCATGTAGAAGTCCACTGTCCTCTGTGTGCTCCACATGGAATGATACAAGCAGAGGTGGTAAACTCTGACCTCCAGAAAGGGAGAAATCAAATGCGTAAAGTTCCTATTTTTAAACCTCCTTCAACATTCTTATCAGCTTTAACCGAGCTCTGTCCACACAGGAGGGAGGTGTGTTCTGCTCCCTCCTACATCTCTGCTTATAATCCACCTTAAATGTCACCTTGAGAGAATCGAGCCGTTCTTGTGCATGCCGAGCAGCCTGGGATGGCATGTGGAGGCTGCTTATGCTGACTGTTACTTTGCTTGATATGTATTCATCACTATTTGTCCAGTAAACTAACAAATGAAACCTAATTTTCAAACTCTGAGACATATTCTAACTGTGTAGATGATTTAGTCTCTGGGACTTTTGACAACACTCGACTGGCTGATGTCTCCTTCATATTGGGGGGAATCCCTTAAGGGTACCCCCTGGGGTGCTCCAGCATGCAAGACCTGTTTATGAGACGTGAGGTCAACCTCCACCAGGCAGGTTGCTCCGATCACTTCTAAACCCACATGTGCACTGCATCGCACCGCACCGCACCGCACCGCACCACGCGTAAACTGGCCCCGCTCTGCTCCGTCTTCCGGCAGCACGCAACAAGAATCTCGGTGAGGAGAAAAAAAAAAAAAAGAATCAGCATGCAACACGACTACCTTGCCTTCCCCCTGCAGTAAAGCATCTCCATAAAGTCACACTCACTCCTCTGCGCGCATGCACGCCTGATAGTACAGAAGAAGAGGAGAAAAGAAGAAGACTGGACTGACAAGTGGAATGCAGAATGAATGTACCTGTAACTCCACACTGTAGCCCTGGTAGAAGTGTGTCGGGAACACCGCCAGCTGATGTTGCACTTGGAGGGAAACTGTATAATCCATGAACCAGAAGATGCTGAAAACGACGGGCTGAGCGGGAGACGCGTCTACTGTTGGCGGCAGTACTCCACTGTAGTACAATCTGCCGCTGCTCTCCGCCCTGCTGCGCTCCCATTGGCCGCACGGCGCTTGTCAGCAGCGTCAGTTCACTTAAGGCAGGGCAGGAAGTGACAGCTCATACCAGCAAATATCCAAGAGTTTGCACCCAAACCAAGAGTGGAGCCAGCACCAACGAAGAAGAGATCTGTTTGTTTGTTTGTTATTGTTATTGTTATTGTTATTGTTAGTGTTATTATTATTATTGTTGTTGTTGTTGTTGTTGTTTTATGTTGTTGTTGTTGTTTGTTTGTTTGTTGTTGTTGTTGTTAGCTGTAGCTCCCATGACTGCGAAGTGAAGTCAACACAGAGTTGCCAAAAACTGCTGCAGTTCCTCAAAGGTCCACTTGAAGCTGGCTGCAGGACGAGTTGACCACCTGACTCACCTCCATTTGCCCATCTTTAGATCAGCCAACAGAGACAGCCAAAATGGCCACAGCCAGAGCCACCACAGTGAGCTTCACAACAGCTCTTCAGAAACTTGTGGGTGGCGATACAGAGACTATCGATACAGAGACTACGTCCATGTTTTATACAGTCTATGAAAATAACAAAAGAAGGCAGGAAGTGGAAAGCCTTCTTATTTTAAGTGGCTTGTTCATGAGGCATTTGAATGTTATACGATGATCAAAAGATGTACATTAATAATAACAATAATAATAATAATAATAATAAGTCCAAAGTGTGATGTTTGATGGTGATTTAGTTTGTTTACAGATTTCATGCACATGTTGAGACGACTAAAATGTTCTGAATGTGTGTAAGTTCATTCTGCAGCGATCTGTTGTGTTATCCTTCTTGCTTGAGAAGATTTCATGTGTGTACATGTTACTGAAGTCGATGTTTATTTTTGTTGTGGTGTATGGAATACGTGAACTGCTGCCAAGTGCACTTGAGTTAGCACATGAGTATATTGAGATAAACTGCACCACTTCATTTAATATGTTTTGTGTTTGGTTGGACTTAACTGTATGTGATTTTGTTTATTTGTGACTTTATTTTGTAATAATAGAAATGCTTCCACTAAAGTTGCTTATTCACCAGGCTATGTTATTATTATTAACATTATTATCATGAGCAGCAGTGAATCACTTTTAATTCAATTGTACTTTCTGTACATTTTATTTCCCATCATGAAGACTGAACTGTGTTTAACGCAATAAAAAGTTCTTCAAAACCATTACGATGTTTTAGACATGTAGTATGAATAAATAACTAATGATGTGATTGGTCGCACTGATGGAACGTAACTCCTATAATACTGAAGATTGTATATTTCTGAGTGAGCAGGATGATGCAGCTGTAGAGTTTGAACAGAGTAGAGTAGAAGTGAATAGAAGGTACTGAGTACAACACATTACTTAACAACATGTAATGTGTTACTACATGTGTGTAATATGTGTAATGTAAAAGGTATCACTCAAAGTGACAAACCCACCTGTGAGTGACAGGGACGCTGCTGTTGAACATCTCAAAACTGCATGGTTAGATACCACTAGAGGTCCCCTCAGTCCCATGGAGCATTATCATGGCTTTGGTCACTCTCACTGCTCTTAAGCTTTGTTTTCAGCCTCAGCAGTTCTAAAAAAGTGCTGCACAATACCTGCCCTGCACCAAACAGCAGACAAACACAGTTAGCTACCAGCTGGTGAACACAGTGAAGCATTTAGCAGCTAGAGAACCAAATAACAGTACATTTCTAATAGACACAAAATGATTGCTAAAGTTGCTCTATGTCTGCTTCATATGTAAAGATGCAGCATGCTCACCTCTAAAAGGGAGGATAATATATGTCAGTGTTATGTTCACAGCTTATCCTGCCCCACAGTGGAAATGTATTAATACAGGTTCATATATATTGAAATGCTGTACTGAGCCAATCTATCATGTAAAATATGTCAGCTGTTGAATGTAAACTCTCTCCACGTTGCTGAAAACACATGTATGTTTTATTTTATACAACTTTATATCATGTTACTATAATTTCAATATAAATGTGTCATTACTTCGATTAGCCGATCATGTTACATACTGTACCTGTCTGTATATACACAGAAACAGAATGACTGTAGAAAGAAACACCTGTTTGGGGTGTCGATTAGCTCAGCAAGTAGAGCATCCGCCCTATGTACGAAGGCTCAGCAGCAGCCCAGGGTTAGAATTTGACCTGCGGCCCTTTGCTGCATGTCGTTCCCCATCTCTCTCTCCCCACATTCCTGTCACTCTTCAGTTGTCTCTGTCAAAAATAAAGCTTGAAAAAGGCCAAAAAATATATTTTCAAAAAAAAAAAAAGAAAGAAACACCTGTTTGATACAGCCAGTGTATCTATTTAACAAAATATAGTACATTTGTATTTATTTGCACTTTTTAGCATGCTGTTCATATTATAAATATTTCAGTTCTGAAAGAAAAAAAGAAAATATTTACATTACATTTAGTCATTTATTTTATCCAAAGCAACTTACAAAAAAGGGAAACAATCAAGGTCCAGTGTGACTAGGACATGTTAGTGCAGCAATAAGTACCGTGACAGTACTAGAGGGATAGATTTGTCATGTCCCGTTGTTGGTAGTGTTGGAGAGGAGGTCCTCTCTGAAGAGCTGGAGGTCTTCAGGAGGTTTTTAAAGGTAGAGAGGGACGCCCCTGATCTGGTAGGAACTGGTAGTGCGTTCCACCAACGGGGAACAACAGACAAGAAGAGTCTGGATTGCCTTGAGCGAACGAGTGCCAGAGCCAGGTGTCGTTCATTGGAGGAGTGCAATGGTCGTGAGGTAACATATGCCTGTATAAAGGCGTTCAAGTAGGTAGGTGCAGAACCGGAGACAACTTTGTAGTCAGCATTAGTGATTTCAATTTAATGCGGGCTGCTACAGGTAGCCAGTGGAGCTCGATGAGCAGTGGGGTAACATGTGACCTTTTGAGTTGGTTGTAGACCAGGCGAGCCGCCGCGTTCTGGATCATCTGAAGAGGTTTCACTGTGCAGGCTGGGAGGCCCGTCAGGAGGACGTTACAGTAATCTAGTCTTGAAATGACCACAGCCTGTATTAGTAGTTGGGTAGCATGTTGAGTTAAGTAAGGCCTGATTTTTCTGATGTTGTGAAGTGCAAAGCGATGCAACCGGGCAACTAATGTGACATGATCAGAGAAGGTTAGTTGGTTAATTTTTTTTTTTTTTAAGTTAAGAATTCTTAAAATTCCTCATTAAAAAATATAAATAAAGCGAATATATACACACAGTTGTGTAAACTGCACACTGAACCATGCTTTATGTCCAGATCCTGTTCACACAAATCGACTTAAAGTGAGCAGAGAACCATTTCTCCTTTAATGTGAAAACATCCTCGTAGTGTCAAACTCTGCCCATGCATCACAGTGAAGCTCAGACAAGTCAAGTAAAAACAGATGCTTTCTGTGGCTTCAGGTAATTAGATGGAGAAGACGTGCGTGATTATTCTCATGCTCTCTTCCAGCTGCGCAGTTCTGCTCTTGATGCACAGCTAGCGTATAGAGATCAGTTCATTGAAGGGCTGCACAGCTTCGCCCTTTGGCGTGAATTGCTTAGTCTTATTAGAGAAACCTTACTCTAATCTCTTTCATGTACAAAAATGATGCGGACTCTAGAAGATTCTAGTTCCTGCAGCACTAATGTGGTGAGAAACAAAAAACCTGGTAGGCAGCGGTTTTCTAATGATCAAAGTACCAGATTCCTTTCCACCTGGCCTTAATGGAGAAGTCAAACACAAAGCAAAGTCACAGTCAATGCAAGGGGTCTTGCATTTTATAGTGACTCCAGCATGCTGTTTAAGCCAGGGAATACTCCACTGCCACTGTGATTGATTGATTTTCCCGACTGTCATATTGTCCAACAGTCACGTGTTTCCAGTCCAAGTAATTAACCTCTCACAGGAGGATGTCTGGTTGCCCCCAGAGACTAGATTAGGTATTCTTATAGCCACTGTCAGTGTGTAGGGGGGGTGACCCCATGAGGTGAAGTTTTAGTCCAATTCCACTAACAATGAGTAAGTGACTATTATACGAAAGATGACATAGAGACATGTATGTCACTGTCGAGTTTACTAGACAGACTGCATCTAGCAGGTACACCAAAACAGCAGGCCAAGCTAGGAGCACTTCTGATGAAGTATACAGATATTCTTTAGCTCATGATGAGGATCTTAGATGCACTGATAGGGTGAAACATGAAATTCCTGTGGTGGACTAGGGATCAGTCTCCCAACCTCATTGTGGTTCATCCAGTCCAATAAGTCTAAAACTATGTGAACACTACAGGAGGCTTAACCTGTAGACTAGGTATGACCCAGCATGCAGAGTATGACGGATGTGTAGCCACATGTAACTCAAAGGTGTTTGATAAACTCCATTCTTGACAGACGTATTCACTAAGTTCAGTCAAACTTTGTCCATGTGCGATCTGAAAGCAAATACTGCTGAAGGAATCCTAAAAGAGTGCTTTCTTGTAGTATTTTGTAAGTATGAGGTACTTGAACACCTGCCGCCAATCTAACGAGGGCTGGAATCTTGAAGGAGCAGTCAACGCAGAGTTATGCAAGTCTTACAGGGTATAGAAAACCTTGCTCAGTGCTCCATCACCCCCAAGGAATCCCATAGTATGAGAGGTTTAACTTCACACAGTCTTTTGCATGCTGAAAAGAAGCAGTGTTGAAATTGGTATTCACCCTACTATTTGCTGTTTAGAGTCCGCCTGCACCTTCCCAGTGATGCACTGTTAGACAAGGAGAAAGTAAAGGATGCCAAGCATGACTGGTTAGCCGTACAGGCAGGGCTATCTCTAAAATGTACACGCAAGAGCAAGGGAGTGTGCTGAATGGAAGGCTGTGGAAAGAGTAGCACAGCAACAGGAGAGGGTAAACTGCCCACCTGCCTGTTCACGTAGGACAGTTGGTGTAGCTTTCCAAGAAGCCACCATGATGAAATGTGATCCAGGATGCCAGGGCAGCTACTGTATACCTGCGACCATGTGTCGCCCACTTGCTTGTAGCCTATTACTGTAATTGCTGTTTCTTTTTGAAATACACTTTAAGAGCAGCTCAGGGGTAGATCACGTGAGAGGCACATGGAGGCAAAAATGGTGAACTGCAGATGAGATTATGGTTAAACTAACAGACTAAGGTTGATGAATGCCAATTTTGTATTCTTGTGGATTACAAAATCATCATTCATTATATATGCAATCATATTAATATACTGTATGCTTTTTTTTTTTTTTTACAATCCATGGAGCGAAGACTGGATTGGCCTGGCTCTCCTTTTCCGACTCCAGTCAATCTGATGTTTCGATGGAGGGATGACCAAAGTAACAATTTTGTGGCCAATGGTACAGTAATTGCTGCTACAATCTTGATTAGAGGGAAAAATAATTCAGTCGCTGTAGCATATGGTGGGAATAACCCACTAATTATGGAGCCCTTAGGCAACATGTTCCTCATTGGAACTCATAGGATTAGCTGATGTTTGTGGTGTGCAGGTAGTGCAGCAGCTGTCACGCTACATAAACAGCATGTGTTAAAAGAGTATGAAATAGATAGTGATAAGCTAAGCTCCTGGAGATGGCACCAATACCTTCTCCCTCGAGGTCTGCTTCAGAATGTGGGTTGAGGTTTAAAGGCGGTGCATAGCTGTAGGGCAACACTTATGTGCAAATAGGATCAGCAATGCAATTTGCAAAATATCTTTACTGCTGATTATTTTCAACTAGGTCAGAATATCAGGTCAGAAATAAGTACACAATTGCAGTTGGTGGAGGAGGAGGAAAAAGACAAAACAAAAGAGTGGGTAAATGTCTTTCATCTGCCCTTGAGCACAGGCCCCATGGTCCAGATGGTTGGACTGTCACAACAAGCTATGTTTGCAACAGGAAACATGTCACATCCCCGGGGGCTTCTGTGCACCATATTTACATTTTTTGCATTCATCCAGAGCGTCTTGCAGTAACGAGCAGGTGGGTGTTCAGCTGGGTACCTGACCAATAAT
Source organism: Argyrosomus regius (assembly GCA_946959425.1). Taxonomy (NCBI): domain Eukaryota; kingdom Metazoa; phylum Chordata; class Actinopteri; family Sciaenidae; genus Argyrosomus; species Argyrosomus regius. The sequence continues at coordinate 27,763,518 of OX336890.1, read as the reverse complement.
TGACGTGCCGGCTGCTGTGGGAATCACCCCTGTGACCGTCCAGTTCGAACAGAGTTGGCCTTGCCACTGGCCACCCTGCTCCCCCTGGAGAAGAGCTCTTTGATCACAGCTGCTTGTTGGCCACCAAATGGAGCTGTGAGAAGAGAAAATGTGTCAGGGCCAGATGATCTATTTTTGTTCATTTGTAGATTTCTTTACACCTCATTATTCAGTACTGAGTAGTGGAATATATTCATGATATGCATTATGGAGGAGTGGTTGTAGCTCTGAACTGAATATTAATTCGTCCCTCTTCTACATTGTTTCCAAAAAGGGATTCCCACCTTTTTAGAGGCGTAGAACATAAGCTGTATATTTGCATCAGTTGAATGTATTTAAAGTATACTTTCAACACGGACTGCCTCACTTGTATGTAAATGCAAAGAAAAATAAGAGTGCAAAAGCACTTACTCCCATATATCTTATGAAGCGTGAGCAGCTAAATATAGGCCATTCCTAAAGGTTGTGGATTTATGGGTGAAATCCCTGCCTCTGGTAACAGAACACAATTTCACAAGGCTCCCTGAGGAATGAAGCAGGAATTATTTCTTCAGTGGATCCTTACCAAAAGTTCAAACAAGTGCACTTGAATGAGGTTATATTATTATAAACACAGCAGACAGCTGCAATTAAGCTTTACAAACCTGGCCTGGTTTGTTGTGGGGATCCTCTGTGTCAACCTGCAGCACACATGCCTGTCTGTGGTTGGTATGCTGTTTTGGCTCCTGTCTTTTCCTCCTTCCTTTTTTTTCAGTCTGAGCTGCCACACAAAGAGACTGAATGCCACTATCTCTGCCTCATAGCCCGTAGCAACCAACCAACACCACAGGCATCAAGCTGACTGTAACCCTGAAAGCGGGAAACCAGCCCGCCCTATTTTATCTTTAATGGAATCATTTTGTTGGATTTCTGTGCACACATTGTTGATGCAGAATCACAGAAAAATATCAAACTGTCTCCAAATGAAATAAAAGCCTCTGTTATCTTAGCTCACTCAGATCATCTTAACTACACATGACAGTTCAGAAGTGCAAAATTGTGGAATGCATTTTTAAAGTAATGATCTGCAGCATGTAAATGGAAACTTTTCTCGAACGACTCTATGATTGTTAAGTTTGTCATAGAAGCATCTTCTGCTCCACAGGGAGTGATGTGTTTCAATCTTTCCACTATATTTAAAAAAAGATAAGCCATGAGGTGATTTTGGCATAGTTAGAAATGCAGGTCACGTGACACAGTGTACAGCCATGATGCTAGTGGCTCTGTGAGACTTAGGCCCCGTGGTGCTTTGAGCTAAATACTACGTTCAGCTTTCTAAGCTCAGAATCCAATACTAGCATCTTAATGTGTATTGGGAATAATGTTTATCAGGTTAACGTATCTTAGTTTAGCGTATAAGCATGCTAACATTAGCTCACTAAACAGTACAGCTGACGCTGTTGGGAATACCATGTTAACAGACAGAAAATGTGACCTGATGATGGTGCTACATGAAAAGTCAGAGGATCAAAGTTTTACAGTTCATCCTCTGGAAACATGTATGTAACAAATGTTACGGCAATGCGTCCATAACTGTAAAGGTTTCTCACTGAGGCAATGTCCTCTACACTTACAGACAAATGACTAGAATGTCTTTAATTTTCATAGTAGTAGTAGTATACTTGCTTTTTGCAAACATCTGTGCAGTGGCATTGTTCACACACTTTGTAAGTGCCTGGTTTTAAAACATATATTCACTGTAGGAACAGGTGTCTCTTGACGCTGAGTCACAGCTTCAGAAGCACTCCTGTTTAACAAGCTGCTGCTGGACTGCAATCAGCTGTATCCATAAAGCTGGAAAAAATGACACCCAGAGTTACATCACATTCTGACTGCAGATATTGTTGCCAAAATCCCCACTGGCATCAACAGCCCCAAATGATCTACTTGGAATTAAACATCTCTATAATTATATACTCAGAATTTGGATGACTTCACACAGTGTGGGGGTATCTGGTGGATCTGTTTACACGGTAGATGTGAGCACACTGCGGTAGCTGTACGGTGCACAACATAACACAGACTTCTGAAGGGTAAAAGAAGGGTCATTGCTTTGTATTAAAGGTCTACTCTAATTCAAAAGTAATTATTAAACACATTGATAACGTGTTATCATCAGTATAATTATTGACAGTATGTGTGTATGGAGCTTCCAGGTCTGAGAAGTGAAGCCGATGCAGTATCATCAAATCACTTCAATAATTTCTTCATCTAAGCCGTCAACCTTATCCCCTAGATCCCATTCCAACCAGGCTGCTCAAGGATGTTTAACCTCTAGTTAGCCCTTCTTTATTGGATATAGATAGATACTTTATTGTCCTTTACAGGAAATTTGTTTCCGCAGTCTGTACGTGCCCTTCATACATACATACATACATAAATACAAGATACGTTGAGACAACACAACATAGCAACAAGAATATATACACATTTATGACATTAAACACATATAACCCTCCCTGTCCTGTGCATAGCACCCCCTACGGTGGTTACCGGGGTGCTTTGTTTAGGGCTGCTATAGCAGAGGGTACAAAGCTCCTGCCATAGCGAGCACGTCTGCAGGTCAGGGTCCTGTATCTGCGTCGCGATGGTAGCAGTAGGAATGATGAGTTGAGGGGGTGTCCGGGGTCGTGTGCTATACTGAGAGCTCTGCGTGCAATGGCTGTATTGTTGAGGTCTGAGAGATTGGGGGTGGGGAGACCAATGATTTTGGTGGCGTGGTGTGTGATGCGTGTCAGTATGTTCTTATTTGAGGCAGTTAACATGTTATAGAAGCAGGTTGAACAGTAGAGGATGACGGGTTGGACTATATGGATATGATTAACCTGTCTTTATTATCAGGATATGTACCACAGTCCTTTAAAGTAGCTGTAATCAAACCTCTTCTTAAAAAGCCCACTCTAGATCCAGAGGTTTTAGCCAAATACAGACCGATATCAAACCTTCCCTTTCTTTTTAAGATACTTGAGAAAGCTGTAGCCAATCAGCTGTGTGACTTTCTCCATAAGAACAGTTTATTTGAGGATTTTCAGTCAGGATTTAGAGTGCATCATAGCACAGAGACCGCACTGGTCAAAGTTACAAACGACCTCCTAATGGCATCACACAAAGGACTCATCTCTGTACTTGTCCTGTTAGATCTTAGTGCCGCATTTGACACCATTGACCATCAAATTCTTTTACAGAGACTGGAACATCAAATTGGCATGTCAATCAGCATAACAATGACACCCAATTATTTTTATCAATCAAGCCTGATGAAACCAATCAGTTAGCTAAACTTCAAGCATGCCTCAAGGATATAAAAAACTGGATGATTACACTCGGTCATTGCAGGTTGTATACACTGTTTGCCCAGAGGGTCCGTGTATGTTTTGGTCATTGGATTTTCCGTTCAGAAAAGGATATTAAAAAACAAAAAATGAGTGGTTATTTGATTTTCATTTTAAAATTCAAAAATTTAAATTTAAATTCAAGATATTTTTCTTTATCAGGGTCAAGAAGGGATAAACAAAACTTTAAAAACCGGTTGATTTTCATTTCCTGTTTCTAAAAACAAAAGATAAAATCGTTGGAAGACAGAAACAAAAAAGCGCCCGTTTTTTCATATTGTGCGACCGGAAGTTGCCTTTTCAAAGTAAGAGCGCATATGAGGACGGTGCTATTATATATAATACTAAGTAACAAAACATGTATTTAGTGAACACAAACCTCACAACACAGACAAATCCCATAATACAAACACCTACATGCACGCACTTTGCATTGTCTGATTTCATGATTAACATATTAACTGGTATGACTTTGGAATGTGGAAGTCATGTTTGTTATTTTCTAGACGGGACCTACATACGGAAGAAAGATGATGAAGGGGTATCTCGCCATGAAAGGAGTGCATGCTGCAGAGACACGAATTGAATCAGTGCTCAAGACTTTGCATCAGCCTTACCATGAAGCAAGATGTCAGGTTTGTTTTTGTCTCAGCCTTAATATCTTACATCATCAAACTTGTAGAGATTATGTATAATAGCTTATATAAGATTACAAACTAAGAGTTTTGATATTAAATGCTCTAAGTTTTATTTTCTGTTTATTTCGCTCATTTATTTGACAGTGACGATATAATTTAATTACATTTACAAATAGACTGAATTACATTTATAAAGCCTGTAATCACTGCAGAGTAGAGGTAATGTTTTCTTGTATTTGTGCTTCATAATTTTCCTATCTTTTAGGGTGCCCGCAATCTCAACCCCACACCATATCAAGCAGACTACATGGGTCAAAAGGTTCATATGGACCAAAATGAAAAGCTGTCTATGTTTGGTGTTGTGGAGAAATTGCTGAAGTCAAAGGTCAATGGTGAGGTCAGGAGGGAAGAAAGTGTTCAGGAGCCTCTGATGTCTTATGCTGTAATATTTATTGACACTTGGCCAAGGAGAATTAGAGACACTCTCATAGTGCATCAGAAGTGCCTGAGTCAGTCTCACATTCTGCCCAACTCATGCTGGTGGATAGACTTTAAACCTCAAGATAACACCACAAATACTATACGCCCAGAATTAGCCAAAGAGAATGTTTTACCCATGCAGGTGTTATTGTCAGCATATTCTAGTCTGGAGACACAGATGTCTGTTTACACAGATTGGAATGTCAGCAGCCAGCTATCTATTATGTCTAAGCAGGCAGCAAGAGTGTCTTCAACCCTGGCCACCACAGTGTTGAGATAGACTGGCACCTACTGCTCCCAGTCAAAGCCAAACAATTAGTACTGCTGAGGACCTCAAGGCCCACACGTGACCTCGTGTAACCTTAAGGATAGAAAATTCCATAACATTTGGGGTCACCCATGTTTTAGCCATTGATGGCTTCAGCAAAAAGGTTGTTGCTCATTCTACAATGCCCATAAAAAACAACCTAGCCATCTATGAAGATGTTTTCAGGTAATAGCCCATGTATTGTAATGTATTGTATTGTATTGTGGACACTAAAGGAATTAAAAAGTTATGCACATATTAAAAGTTTTTTTTTTCATCCAACAGGCCTGCAGTACTTGCCTATGGAATGTGTGATCAGTAGATCATGGCAAGGAATTTTATTTGACACTCTTCATGCAGGAGCTGCTGTCATCCTATCGCCATAATTAGGAGAGAAGGCCTTACTTACAGACTTCATCCACAAGGGTACAGTTCAATAGTTTGTATGACTGTTTCAGCAACACACTATGTATGCCCATTTATATTATAATTTTTATTGTGTTTTCTTCAGCAGCACTCTCTACTTGCATACATTACATACATTTTCTTTACAATTACTATGCTTTCCAACTTTCTGGGTAAAAATGCCATCGAACATAACAATAACCTCGGCCAAGAACAGTTTTGTTTTTAACTCTGGTTCTAGGTTATGACTGCTGAGTATATAAAGTTACAGTGGCAATTCTGCATGACCATGTCTCCCAAATCAACCACCAGAATAAATGACAAATCTGTGTTTATGATTTCAGAATCATGCAGTTGAACGAATCTGGCCTGAGGTCAATAATCGTGTCAACTATCCCCTGAAGACAGCCCTTCTGCAATTGGTGGATCAAGAGGAATTAGACATGGACAACAACCTTGTCAGATACTGTGTGTCCAACCTGACTGTACAGTTATGTCAGATTGGTCTTACCAGGGTGGTGGAGTCGTGGAACGCTCACCGAATACCAGGTGAAATAAACCAGTGTAGTGAAGATTAAAATAATTACAACAGGCATTCATAAGTTTCATGATCAACCATATGTTCTTTATTTTCCAGGTAAAGGCATACCAAACGACTTGGCTTGCAGTGGTTGTCCCAGAAAAATCCCACAGGAGCTGCTGCCTAATTCATTTGAAGCAGCAGACCTGTACAGGCAACAACTGGGATCCGAACTAACCACGCATTCTACTTTTGGAGTTGATCCATTTTCAACCGAACAGGACAAACTTACAGTTGAGAATCAGTTTGCAGAGAAATATTCAGACATATCAGACTTGTTCTCTAGAGCAGTGAACAATGACTTTGCTCCATACAAAGAGGCCTTGCTCTATCTCATAACTACAACTCAGTGCAATGTGTGAAATGCCATTTGCTCCATTTCAACTTACAGAATGGAAATTAGTAACAGCAACAGGTAACTGGTGGCAGTAGGTGTTTGGTAAAGAAAAAAGGTTAATGTAAATGTTAATGTCAATGAAATAGTGATGTCAATAAGAACTGTGGTCAAATTTTCAACTTCCTTCTTCATGCGAAGTCAACTCTGAACAACAACTCTATATTTTCAGTCAATAAAATAAACTCAAATACACCATGGCTTTCTGTGAGTATAAAAGTGCAAAATGTTACTCCTCTTCAAAAAGAGATTTCAGAACAGAAAATGTCTCAGCCAGACCATTAACCTCAAATACATTGCTGTGTGTGGAGTTCCCCCTACATTTTGCACAGTAGTCGGAGGTCTCCTGCCACTGTTCCACACATGTCTTGCAGCCAATGATGCTTTTGCAACACTGCATGAAGACTGGCTCCTCTATGAACTCTAAAATACAAACTGAGAAAAACTTGTCAGTCTCTGTATGTTTGTCCCCTTTAAATGGTGACGGTGTTTTCTATTTACTCAACTTTAATGCTTTTAAAAATGTCTGTTTTTAGATCATACTATTGCCTGTTACACAAGGGTCTCCATTAGCAATTAATTGTAGTAGATGAGACAAAAATGACCTTGATTAGAGAATGTAAGAACATGTATTTGATAATGTCAAATTCTGGCACACACCAAATAAAATGGACTCAGAATTATTTTACATGTGTGTGATAATTATTTAACTATCCATTGCATACTTACTCAAACAAACAACACAGCTGAAGCCTTGCTTGATGGTCTGTAGCTGGTGACAAGTCAGGGTGACTCTTTGAGTGGCAGTCACATTGGTGAGCTCTCTGATTGCTGCAGTGACATCTGGTAGGCTCTGTGATGCCAGTATGAGCTCTTCGATTTTTTCGGTGATCTCTCCAATGCCTGCAGCATCTTCATCTTTCCGGCTGTTAACAGAAAAGTCATAATAGATAGGTACTGGTACTTCTAAGGCGGTTTTGGTAATGATAGTCTAATTATATATATTGGAACGCCCAATAGATTTTTGTCCCAAACATCAAAGCCATTGTATACACAGAATTAATGGCCAGAGGATAAGCAATTAGTGCTGATTTTAAAGTGAAAAAAAAAAGTTTTATTTAATAATCTAATAATAAGAAAGATAAAGATAAGTTTAAGTAAAAAACAAAACAAAAGAAAACAATGCATTTCAATGATTGGATAAATAAGAGTAATATGAATACATAACATACCTCAGTCTCCTCCTCTTTGTGCCCTGCAATTCCTGGAAATCCCGTTCTGGTACAGCAAGAATCTTTCGTGCACTTTGTTTCCAGTACTGTGACCCTTGGGAGTGGTGGTAGAAAACAGGAAATATATATATATATATATATTACATAAGTGGCTGGTTCAGTCATGAGTAATCATGTGGCATGTTTTATTTTTATATGTATATATATGTGTGTGTGTGTGTACAAAATAAATTAATATTATCCACCTGTTGTTCCCTCTGACTCCAAAATTGCATTTCCCTGCGCATCAGTTAATATTATGGTGTCATGACTTCCAATGGCATCTTGTACTTTTCCAATGATCCCCTGAAGGGAAGCCTCGCACTCCAAAAAACGGACAACCACCATTCTGCTGGGACTCAGTCTTCCACCAACCAGCTCAGCAAGGTACACTGATCTGTGAGAATATCATCCAAATAAGTGTTATAGCACATGAGGCATTCATATAGTATAGAATACCCTTGCACAGTTTATATATCAACAATAAGTAGAAAATACAGTGCATTTTATAGGGAACAATGTTTAAACATCTGAGTGGTATTAAGTATTATAACACAATAACTATGAATGAGACAAAGAATGGCAACCGGAGTGGAAATGATCAGATCAAATCTTATCTAGCTCTTATGCAACAAAATCTAATTATAATTAATTTCCCATCTCATTATAAATACATTTGAAATCATATAATGCGTTTCACAGTAATTTAACAAGTGACTTTAAGGTTACCTTTGAAATGTTTTGGAGACAGTGGCTCTGGGGGGGGGGCTGAATTCCGGTATGCAGGTGAACTAGCAGTACTAGTCGCAGGTCATCGCATGAACGAAAAACGTTGGCGCTGATGTGGTGACCTCGTCCTCACCATGAACCTCATAGCGAGCTCTGGGAGTAGGTCTAATGAGCTGAAAACACCTGACGCTCCAGGAAACAAAGCCATGTTTGCCTCATCAGTCATGTATAGACTTTGAGTTGAGACCTGTGAAAAAATTCATAAGTAAAATAACCCTTTAAATTACGTTAGTAACAAATATAATGTATTAAAAGTGATAAACCATAGAGAGGCGGATTTCAAGAATGCGAACTCCATGACAACAACTAGGGTAACAAGGCTTCACACCCTGTTAGCGCAGAGTAATGTTAGCTAGTAGCTAACTATTCCCTGATTATATGTAGTTATTTTTAGTTTTTACCTGAAATATGCGTCTTAGTTTGTCTGCAGTCATGTCCTCTTCCCTGAGACACACTCTTTTATTGTTTCGAAAAACAATGTACTGATCCATGTCATGTCCATCAACTTTCACAGCAGCGCCGAAATTCTTTCTGTCATACACAGCACCGTCCTCATATGCTCTCTTACTTTGAAAACGGCAACTTCGCACAATATGAAAAAACGGGCGCTTTTTTGTTTCTGTCTTCTAATGATTTTATCTTTTGTTTTTAGAAACAGGAAATGAAAATCAACCGGTTTTTAAAGTTTTGTTTATCCCTTCTTGACCCTGATAAAGAAAAATATCTTGAATTTAAATTTCAATTTTTGAATTTTAAAATAAAAATCAAATAACCACTCATTTTTTGTTTTTTAATATCCTTTTCTGAACGGAAAATCCAATGACCAAAACATACACGGACCCCAGAGGACACTAGAATGTTTTTTCTAGTAAAATATCTCAATTAAAAAAAAAAAAAAAAAAAACTATGATATAGATTTTTGGTGAGAGAGGAACACCACTGTGAATTGTCTTTGACAGGATGATATTTTTAATAAAAAGCCAAAATCAGTCAGGTGGTTTGATGTTACCTTAACATACATATCTGTATCTGCCAAAAAGGTGCAGAGAGGCCAGCCAGAGGAGACAATGGGCTCTTGGGACAGGTATGACAGCGATGGAGATGACAGATCCTGACAGATGAAATATGAGTTCCACTGATGCAGGAAGCAGGGGGGATAAGCCAGCAGGGTTTAAACACACACACACACACACACACACACACACACACACACACACACATGCATTGTATCTTTCATCGTCAAATTCATCCTCTTCTTTCACTCAAAGTCCTCATACTTCACTGCAGAGAATCAGGCCGTTGAGGAGCACAAGGAGGAGATAAAAAACAGGAAAAATGGTGGTGCCAATAGTCACTGGAGACCAAGTTGATTCAGTGGACGTCTACCATTTGGATGATTTTATATATTTATCAAATGTGTCTTATGCCCCATTCATTCTCCAGGGGAGATGAGATTGCTAAAAGTATGCCGAATTAGCTATTACCAATTTAGCTGTTTGCAGTGTATCCATGGATGGACAGACAACTACCACTGCATTACTTTGACACTGAGGAAAACTACAGATTAAACAACAGAACAGCTAAATTCCACCGGGCACAACTCTGTGATGTCGTGGCCATGATGCTGTTTTGGTCTGTTCTCCACACAGCTTCAGATCTCACCAGGATGGTGTCAGAAGAGGAGCGCTTTGCTTGCCAGTTTTGTTAACTTGCTCAGATGTATGAGTAAGCATGAGTAAGTAAGCTAGGTAGTTAAATTGTTTCCCATTTGTCTGTTTTTACAATCAAGTGTTTTATTTTGAAAATCGACCAGATTCTCTATGCTGTTTCTGTGTGACTTCCGACCAGCTTGATCTGCTCTGTGCTGCTTGGTGCAGCATAAACGTTGTCTAGAATGGGTGCGATCCGCTCCACTAGCCGCGTCACAGCATTGCCCGGTGGAATTTAGGGGTAAGGCAAGTCCTGAAGTGTGTATAGGCTCTCTTAACTGGTAAGTGATAAAGATTCCAGAACCATATATATCAAATATAGTGTCATAGTAGCAGTTAGCACATACCCATCCCTGAATATAACACAGACCACTGCCTTGCTGATCACACTGGGTCACAGCTGACTAGCAAGTCTGATTGTATCATCTCTCTCTCCCCTCTTTCACTCTAAATAATGCAGAGCTTCTGATTTATATTCTGCACAGACCCTGGTGGTAAATGGGCAGATATGGTAAGCGGACATAGATGGCTGGACACCCTTTAGTGCTCCATTGTTGTGTACTTGATTGAAATTGCTTGGTGCACCACAGGAGCACACCAAGCAATTACTCACAGACATTGCAATTATGAGACAATATGTGTTTGCAGACAGCAGCACTGGGGTTTAGCAGGAAACAAGAACAAAACACACTTTGCTGAGAGGTGGTCATAGATGAACGAAGAGCTTTCATGTGACCATAGTGAAGATCTGCAGCTGTTGACAGGGTTGTGGCTTTTATATATATATTTTTTGTTTGATTTTGGTATGTCACAGATAAATATTCCATCCATCCATTATCTGTAACCACTTATCCTCATCAGGGTCATGGGGCTGAGATAATCCTATCCCAGCTGAGATAAATATTCCAATGCTTTAAATGTCATATCTAAATGTAAATACAAACCCTGTTTGTGCTGCTGGTCAGTGAGGACTAAACAAACTTTCCACTAGCTCTCAGTGAGGTTGCCTAATGATGAGGGACTAATTGGCAAACACTTTGGGACACTACTTGGGTCATTTTCTTGGTGCATCTGATTACATCATTGCTGGACTGGGTGGGCCATTTTTATGATCTTATTATCACAAATGATAAAAATATAAAGTGCTATTTGTTTGAAGCCATTTGTGATGTGTCACCATAAGGAAATTCAAACTGTAGTATATTTAAATGCTTTCACCCTTGGACCCCATAGCACTCGTTCTACATTTCACTATGCACTTATCATTTTAAAGTCATTCCTGGTGTAATAAAACACAGAAAATAAAGTCCCAAGCTTTGTACTGTAGATGGGTTAAGTTGTCTCAATAACCGTAACTGGAATTATACATTATTTGGACTCCACTGACAAAGCATCCCTGGCTTTATAATCTTATGGAATCTGTAAGATGGTGCTGTGAGCAAGATCCTGACCCACCGTGCATAGTGGTAAGAGATGAAGACATTCTGAGTTCAAGTGTTTTGTCCACATCATCACCATCAGTAAACAGAGGGACTTACCGGCTCTCGCTGCCCAGACGGAGGCTGATTTCCAAGGGGCAGTTTACTGAAGATCAAAGATCTTTTCTCATATGAGATAGCAAGTGAGAAGTGCAGTTACAACCAGGTTCAAAAGGTATCATTCATGGGCTCGTTCTATAATTGAAAGAGGATTTGGAAAGACCAAGTAACAATCCATATTTTTTGAGGCTCTGGAAGTGCACCATGCTTTCACAGTAGAGGTCATTGCTTGTTGTGGCATCTCAAACAACATTCACATTCACACAAAATTTTTTTTTGGTTCAAGTTTCTTTCATGTAAATAGTTTGAAGCCATATAAAAGGAAATGTTGCTATACAGTGGTGCTTGGTTAGTCAGTTGTACACTACTTTTCACAGTGCATCAGGGGGTTATATGAGTCCACTTTACAGGGTATAGGAATTCTCATGTATACATATTATACACACATACTGCAAAATGGTGAACCCACTATATAGCAGACTAAATAGTTGGTAGTGAGTGATTTTGGACACTGCCCACAGGCTCACTTAACCCTCTAGACCCTAACAGAACACAAGAACACAACCCTGAGAACAGAACACTGAGAACCATCATAAATGATTATTTTTCAATCAAACAGTTCTTTGTCAACAGAGACCGACAATCACAAGTTGTCTTGTCAACATCTCCTTTAATTTAATGCTAAATGGGGATGTGTAACCCTTTAGACTAAATTTGATTAAAAAAAACAACAAAACAAAACAATAAATAGCACTTAAATTGTTGTAAAGCGCTATCATGAAATGTCTTAGTCTCCCTAAAAGAAGAGAAAATAACTTCAGGTCAATTTTATGTTGTGATCCACAGCATTTTTCACTGAGTCAACATTCAGTCTGACAACAAAACAAACGCTTCACTGGGTAACCCTGTGCTTTCAAAAGAAAAGAGAAAGGTTCAACACTTCAACCGATACATCAATATTAAGAAGAAAAAAATATATAAGAATAAAGCCAATTCAAAGAAAAAATAAATAAGAGGAGGTGAGAGGTAGGTCCTTGTTTACTGATGGTGATCATGTGATATGGTTTACAGCAATAAAATTGTTATTATTTATTTTTTTTAGCTTTTTTATTTGACAGACACAGCTGAAGAGTGACAGGAATGTGGGGAGAGAGAGGTGGGTTATGACATGCAGCAAAGAGCCACAGGTCGGATTCGAACCCTGGGCCACTGCAGCAAGGACTGAGCCTTTGTACATGGGGCAGTTGCTCTACCAACTGAGCTAAATGACACCCCACAGCAGCAATAAAATTCTACAATGTCATCATCTCTTTCCATCATTGTGGGTCAGGATCTTTCCCAGTCTAGTGTTGTTTTTGGCGGCCTGTTTTAATTTTAGTCTTAGTCTAGTCTTTGTGTCAAGCTGTCATTTTAGTTTTTATTAGTTTTAGTCACGTTCATGCTCTTTTTAGTCTAGTCAGGTTTCAGTCGACTAAAAGTCAGAGCATTTTAGTCTTATTTTAGTCAGAATTATCCGTGACTATTTTCGTCTAGTTTTAGTCGACAAAAACTGATGACATTTTCGTCTAGTTTTTTAGTCAATGAAAATTGTATTTTAGTCTCTTTTTAGTAATGCAATTCTATTTAACCCAGTCAATATACAGTAGTATAAGTATCTAGTAGTATAGATGAAATCAAAATTTTCTTTTAGCCAAACCCATTTCACAATTCAAACAAGGATGTCTTCTTATTATATTATTGTTACCTTATAGACTCAAGAATACATCCATTCCAGACACGGAAGACTCTGATTTGAATTTACAACATATTTGTTTTACCAACCAAACATGTTAGAAGTACACACACATACATTTAAATAAAATAAATAAATAAAATAGCATCACGTGACAATGCCAGAAAAGATTTAATACATTCATTCATCCATTTCCGTTTTCTTTTCCACTTCTATGTAATGAAAGTGTGTCCAAACGTCGTTTCTTCTTTTTCTCCCAATGACGAACCCCGGCTGGCCGGCCATCGCTCCCTTTCTCTGTGTCAGTTGTCTGTCGTTAACGCGAACCTGCTGCATCTTCTAAATAATGCCGCGAGTGGGGATTGAGAAAGTGACGTCGCCTGCGACTGCGCAGTGCGACCTGATGCAGCCCCTGAAGTGAGACACAGGAAACAGAAATACTGCAAAATAATAATAACAACGAGACGAAATAACATTAGAACATTTCGTCTCGTCTTGTTTTAGTCAACGAAAATGAAGAAGCATTTTAGCAGAGTTTTTATTTTTAAACCACATTTAGTCTCGTTTTTATTCGTCAACAATATTGCATTATATATTTAATTATAGTTATCGTCACGTGACCAGCATTTACGTTGCGTCTCGTCTCGTTTTCGTCACGTGATAAAGGTTCGTTGACGACGATATTTAGTCATAATTTTCGTTGACGAAAGCAACACTAATTTCCCACAACACAATTGTTTTTTGTTTCAATTAAAAATTGTATTGTATATTATTCATTCATTCTGTTGAAAACCACCCAATATAAAGTATATTTCTGGTTTATATACTAGAAATATATAAATATAAAATACAAATCTCAGGACCTTTTTGTCTGTGTTTTGAAAATGACATGCACCTCGGGGTCTAGAGGATGGACAATGGAAGAGTTTTGTGGGTATGCTGCAACTGTTAATTTAGACTTTGTGTTGTAAACAACAACAAAAAAATGTGCATTTCTAATCCATTAACTGACATGAACGGGATAGCCTGTTAAACCCTGAAACATAATCTGAGTATGGATTTCATATGTTGCATTTGATGATGTACATTTTGATAATTACATTTTATAATTACATTTTATACACAATTGAAGTGTTTAGATGAATCTGTATGTTTTCTCAGATGACACTTCTTAAACCTGCCTTCATTGATTTTTTGACTGGACACAGTGCACAAAGCTGGAAACACAGCATTGACGTATTCCTGCTCGCTGCAGGTCCCTCTTTTGTCAACGCTGGTCAGCGTAATGTAAATGATCTTCAGCCATGTCCTCGAAGGTCCCACTGTTTCTTCTTCTTCCTCTTCTTCTTACAATTGCCTCCTGCCATGGTACTCATCCCACAGCTGTCTAAAAGATATCATGAGGTTCTGCCGAATGTTAATTGCAAGTTAACTATGAATGGAACCACATGTGCATCAGTGGACATGGAGCACTGAACGTATGTCTTAGGCTTTATCTTCCCACTAAAGCTGTTAGCATTGCCTTTTTACACATCCAGCAGACACTGAGCAACATTAGCATTCATCTGGACTCATGCAAGTCAAATATATATGGCTCTTTAGCTGCTAAATGTGACACATTTCCCAGCTTGTTTTGTTGACGCAAAACAGTAAAGTTGTGGGTCATAAAACCAAAACAACGAGATGAAAGATGCTAAAACTCTCCTAAAAGATGGAGAACTGAAGTTATAAATGATTGGAGCAGTTTTAAGTATGAAGACAGGACAGTAAGCCAACAGATCAGTGACATAACACCAAACTTTATTCTCTATTAGTATTTATTAGATTCATTTACACAAAAGACATTATGCAGTAATTATTAAATCTGTGCTGTGTGAATGACAACAACAACGACAGTTGTTGCAGTATCTGGTAATCCGTGTGCTGTCATGCAGACTCTACAGTCTGACTCAAACTATTTGCTGTCTGGAAGACTGTCTGGAAGACATGCACTCTGAGCCCAAAATAAGACTGCCAGCCCAAACAAGCAGCTCTGAGTCAAGAATTCCTTGGCAGTGTACTGTCTTTCCATCTTTACCCCCCCAGTAGTGACAGTCTTCTGGTCATCACAGGCATTACTCTACACACTATACAGTACAAAGCTAATGAGGGCGCGATGACTCCATCCTGCTGTGCGGGTGTATGACCAGTAGTGTAGTACAGGATATACGCAGGTATACAGAGTGTACCTACTTATTTTTCTGTCATACCCACTTCTGAATCCACTCTCATGTGCATCATTCAGTAGTGTTCTGTGAGCTGAGTATTTCTTCCTCCGCTCTAGTTGTCTTATTTTCTTGAGTGGATGGAGGAAGGAATACTTCACTCAAAAGGCATCATTTGCTCTCTGTGGGTCAGTATTTATTGTAAAATATGCTCTTCCTCTGTAGCTAATGTTGATTTCATCATGGTTTTTACTCCCAAGCAGCAGAAGTGAAGTGGCAATGTGCAAATACTGCTGGAACCATTTTTGGAGGAGTTTAGTATGAGAGTAGTTTTACATATCTGCTGTTTGAGGCATAAATTATGAGTATACCCGCTTCTCCAGGCTCCACGTTCACGTAGGACAGTGAACAGCCTTGTTCTGTGTTCAAGATAGTGATGAGTATAAATTCTTGTCCCCTTTCACAAGAGTGTGTTTTTATGGGTGATGTTAAAAGACAAAAGAACGGGTTTCTGAGCTGCAGAAGGATTTATCACCCCCAGACTTTTATTGGCATGGGGTAATGGACTTTGAAAATGTTTTTACTTCACGTACATTCATCTTCATTAAAGGAATTTTGGGATAGATTTATGTGTCTCTGCCTACGGAGAACCTTTTTGTTTAATCTTAGTGCTTTTTTTAATATCTACAAACAGTATTTGCATACAAGTTCACAGGGCAGAGTGTGTGCATGAACACGCCTGGCATGTTTCCAGCCATTACAATGCTTTAGTGTGCTTAACATGGTGCAGCTGTTTGCATGACAACACACACATGCAAACACATTCCATTTAGGTGCACTCATAAAATAAACAGACACACACACCCACACACACACACACACACACACATACAGTCTTAAATACTGAGACAGACAGTAAGAACAAGATTGCTTGCTTTTAATTTTGCTGCATAAAATCAATATTAGAGACATTTCTTTGCTGCTGTGATGAATGCGTCTGCCAGAACATCTAAGTCATCTCTAACTAGAACGTCACAGGGAATTCAATTCTGTGAAGTGCACAAAATGAGGCCTGCAACCATCAGTGCTACAGTACTGGACGTCTGTGGCTTTTCAGGCAGCTGGTACTTCTGAACAGAGAGAGTAAGAGTAAGAAAAGCAGAGCGAGATGTAGAGCGGGAGAGACAGGGTTCACATTACACACTCATTTGTTCGTATTAAAATTTCACCAGAGCACACATCATGTAGATACAGTACATTATTTACAATATTTAACAACACACATTTCTGTGTGTTTTTGTCTGTTGCCCCAAACTACACAAGTGCTTGAAAATGGTTCATCCTTTAAAATACTTATGCCTCAAACATAGCAATGCCCTCACCCAGCTTACAGTGACTTCAACATCAATTTCACATTTGTCATCTTTTCTTGATAGCATCCATCTTTTTCCAGCCTCTGCCACAGTGTGCCTTCAGTCCAACAGGATGATCTATGCTCCATCAGCTCCCAGCAGCACTGCATGGACGTGTGCGGCTGGCTAGACTCTGACTCTCCAACAAAGGGAGGAAATGAACATTAGCACACATTCATGAGCTAACAATGAAAATCCAATCAGACTTCTGACACTCATCCCATAGCATCATTGCCTGATGGGAACTTTACAGATTTAATCCTCATCGACAGCCAGTATTCATCAGGAGTCTGCTGAAATGCCCTTTAGCAAGGCATGGACCTATATTTACTCAGTCATCCCACATTGCTTTGGAATCTGCACTAAATGTCTAAAAATCTGACACAAACATGCATTCACAGATGCTCAGATTCACAGAAAGACACACACACACGCACACTGTGTAATGTAGCATGTATGGTTGGGAGCTCAGACCAATTGCACGCTAGTTATTTAGTGCATGGAGGCACAGCTTCATGCTTTATGCTGCAGAGCTGAGGTCAGGCATTTGCAGACATGTTTCATGCCAGTTCCACTATTGGAAACAATGTGGAGAAGCCAGCATGTTAATCTGATTTCCATTGGTTGTTAATGGTTGTGTCATCATGGAATAGCTGCACAGGACAACCTCCGTCCACATGTCTGCACACTGATTCACTTGACGGAGCACCACGTTTCAGTTCATTTCCTCTGAATTCAAAAGTCCTAAAACGATCGCAGTGAGAGCAGTTAGCTTGGACGAAACTTTTTGGAGATAAAGACTGTGATGTTTTCATCTGCAGAACTACTGTGATCAATGGAAACCTGGCTGAATGTTATTTTTCAGAGGTTGTCTTTGCTGGTGGAAAGTGGTCAAGCCCCTGTGAAATTGGGAGCAGGAAATCGAGTGCTGATCAGCCAGTCAGACTGCTCTGGGAGGATAAACTATGGACCCTGCCAGGTCATAGCACTTTATATTGTATATCACTAATGGGTCTCAACAGTCACAGGTCCAATGTTTTCAACCTAGAGATTATGATCTCAGTGAGTGGGAAAGAGAAAAAAAAAGTATGGGGCTGTATGAAAATGATCATAACATAAGTCATAACAACAAGGTCAAAATACAGCCACTTTCTAATATTGAATAAAATGCTGTTAAATGAATGTTTTTGCAGCCACCACATCTGGTCTTTGGATGCTCAAAGATGGATGCACCATAATATTTTCTCCTCACCCCAAATTACAAAGCTGAAAATGGAAAAGTATGAACTGGAAAGACACTGGAAGAGAAAGTGTTAGAATTACAGTTTGCCAAAATATGAAGCCTGGTCGTCTCAGCTGTGCATTTATTATGAACCTCTAAAGTGGAAAGACTCTCGTTAATCTCGTTACATTTATGGGAAATTTACAGATTATAAGATTTGTGGCAAACTAAGATAAATGTGTCATAAATCAATTACATGAAGCAAAAAAAATTACATTAAAAAAAAAACAGCCATGTTGATGACTAAACATTAAATAGGGCATATTTATTAAGAGGCAATATGTGAAAATTGTATCAAAATACACACATAAAATCAGTGTCAGAAAACGTTTAAAGGCACTGCCTACCAACGCACAGGAGAGGCCGAGCTGTGTACGGCTCATCCTACACACAAGACGATTATGGTTTTATCACAAACTGACTGAAGAACAGACACTGATGTGTGTCATCATAATGTCCATCCAGAGCTGATGACGTCAGTAATGTAATCAAACTGCAAACAGTCACAGTAATGTGACATGTTTCATTTCACTGATTAGTGGAACGATGGGCCAAGTGTGATGCTGAATGCGTCACATTCTAAACTGAGTTTGTTTGACACGTTTAAACAGAATGATGGAGCAGCTGTACAACCTAGTGAAAAAAGATCCACGAGATTAATCTGCATATTTTTCTATATATCTAATAGTTGGAGTTAAATCAAATCATCAAATCAAATTTTATTTGTATAGCCCAAATTCACAAAACACATTTTGCCTCTGAGGGCTTCACAATCTGTACAGGGAGTGACACCCTCTGTCCTTAGACCCTCGGTTCGAGTGAGGAAAAACTTGCCCACAAAAACCCCTTTTAACAGTGGTCACAAGTGCTCACTTAAATGAAGCTTGAATCTTCAGTGGAAGGTGCGGCTGTGGCGAAGGAGGTAGAGCGGGTTGTTTGATCGGCTGTTTGTCTGTTGTCTTGTCTGTGTTCTGGATTGTCCTGTCCTGGGTTGCATACAAACCATGCCATTTTTTTATTTTTCCTGTCAGGATGCTTTCTATCACTCCTCTGTTGATAAAAAGCTGACACACATGAGTTTTATTTTTTATTTATTTTCCATTTTTGTATAAAGTTTTTCCACAAACCATTTCAACAACCAGCCTCAACAGTTCTATTCCATCTGGTAAAAACAGCAAATGAGGCATTCACCAGGTGAAGATTGATGCTGCTTCCAGGTGTCCTTCTGCCACCACTCAGCCAGTATAAAGTCATTTGTATAAAGTCGTGTATTGGTTGGGATAAATAGAAATAGAAAGAAACAATTATAATAATTCCATCTGTTCATTTGTTCAGGTTTACGTGACATTATCATAACTGTTCCAATGAGGGACAGTTTCAGGTCAAACATTGAGATTTGACTGGCCCAAAGGAGGACTCTGTCATCTGCAGGTGGTGACATGTTTTTCTACCTTGTTGCTGGCACTCACTGCGGTGGCGTTGCTGTTGCTGCTAAAGGAGATAGTGGATCACATTTACTTGAAATCATCCCCAGGCTGTTACCTTGCACGTATCCTCACCTTGCCAGACAGGCAAAAACAAGAAGAGGATTAAAGCTCAGTACCTCTGCCAGGCTGACGGTGGAGGGAAGAAAACAATGCCAGGCCAAAACCACTCAGCAAATCCTCTGTTAACCTCATTATAACCTCAAAAGGGGGATAACTGAGGCAGAAAAGGGAAAATCCCCCAGCTCTCAGCCATGACAGAGGGCTGATCATTTCTTATCAGCAACATGGACCTTCAGTTCAGTTGATGAAGGTTTTAGCAGAGAGCGAGATGCAATGAGTGAAAACAGTCTGCAGCATCTCACTGCTTCCAGTCTGGCTGATGAGAGTGAATCAGCTGGATTCATTAGAAGGGTTATACACCCACATGTCAGTATCATATTGGCATTTTTGCAAATACCTGATATCACACTGTCACTGTTGGCCAGCTCTGTTATGATTAATATGATGCAGTTGGTAATGTATTGATTGTAGAGTTTTTCAATAGGTCACTGGTTTATGGCAAAGTGCCAAGAGTCACCAGGAGTTAATCCAGTGCAACATTCAATTGATGACACCTCAACACACGTAAGAGGCTTTATTGTTTGTCTTATTTGTACAGAAGTAATACAATGTGAACAAATAGGAAAACAAAAGAGAAATTATAAAAATGCAAGAACTCTTCATGAGAGGTCTTCAAAAGCTCCACTGAAAGCTAGTAAGTGGTCCTTGAGTGAAGTTTGTTTGTTTGTTAGGTTTTTTTTGGGGGTTTTTTTAAAGATTTTTTTTTTCTGGCCTTTTCAAGCTTTATTTTTGATAGAGACAGCTGAAGAGCGACAGGAATGCAGGGAGAGAGAGACGGGGAATGACATGCGGGAAATAGCCACAGGTCGAATTCGAACCCTGGGCTTCCGCGGTGAGGACTGAGCCTTCGTACATAATTTATCATCACCCAATAAAGTTGATAACAAGTTTACAGAACATCCAGCAGACAGAGTGACGTTAGCATGTTGTGTTTGTATCCACATGACAAACGTTCATAAATGATGTTAACTACACTAAAATTAAATATGTTCATTGTTGCAGCTATAAAGAAGACTAGTCATGAGTAAAAAGTGTTTTTCTCTTATGTTTATTATTCTGTAATTAACACCAACAACATCTGCTGAAATAATCCTGAGTATTCCCTCCACCTGCGGTGAGCGTGGACCACGCAGCTGCTGATTAACAGTTCACCCAGCAGAATGGCTGCTTGTTACATGATCAGTGGTCCTCTGGGGAGGGTACAGTCGACAGAGGATGGGAAACCACCACATCTACGTGTAGCAACAGATCAATACTCCACAGTTAAACATACCATCAATCATTCGGACACATGGGACCTGAGGCCTAGCGCCTCCACCTACCCTCATCCATGATGATGAATAAAATATGACTCCTGGGACTATCCATCCAAACAGGATTCTGTCTTTAATGGCGCTGCTCTTTGGAATTTCTTTTCTTTCTTGTGTAGTTTTTGGATGAACCATGAGGTACTATAAATAATATGAGGAGTGTGTTATATACTGTTAGTGCCCGCAGTGCCGGGTGATAAAGATCTGACAGTGTCTTCTGTAATGTTAGAGAACAGCACCATCTCATGGTAGTTTAGTCACGACATGCAGTTGATACAGACTTCCCATTTGTTTTATTTACAGTATGTGAACAAAATCTGTGAATTGTTTGAATGGCTCCAGGGTGTGTTTGATTTTTACACATTTCCTCCACCTTCACAATAAAATGAATCCACACAAATATAAGTTAAATAATTCAAGTTGGAAAATAAGCATCCATAAAGCATGTCTTCTTGGAATGCATTACTCCATATATACTCCATATATACTGTGCTGTCCCTGTGCTGTACAACATTATAATATTTAGTTATACTACATAATATTAAGAGTTTGCATGTTCTCTCCGGGTTCTCGCTGGCTTCCTCCCACAGTCTGAAGATATGCAGGTTAACTGGTGACTCCAAATTGGTGTGACTGTGTGTCAGCCCTGTGATGAACCGGCGACCTGTCCAGGGTGTACCCCACTTCTCTTCTAATTACAGCTGGGACTGATACGACCATGATAAGAATAATACATAATATGAATAATACTCATTGCCTTCCTACTAACATCTGTTAAACATTATTAAATTCCAACAACAATCACAAACTGTATAATCAACTGTTGATGCTCCCTGAGTGTAGGATGTATAAATTGTATGGAATGCTTTTTTTATTCAATAATGTTTTTAATATTTTATACTATTGACTGTCAAAGATTTACCTTAGAATGAATTAACTTGTATCTGCAAAGATATTTTACTTTACTGATTACCTAATATGAAGTTAAGAAACTAGTAAAGAAGGGGAAATGTATCCGAGTTCACCCCTCCACACCTCATTTGATTGCGTTTCAACCCAAACCACTGCCATCCCTTTCCAACAACCACAGGCAGGCATTTAGGACTGTTTCCATTTAAGATCCAGATTCCAGGAGGGAAAAAGAGCAGAAAAAAAGCCGAACCTTGGTAGGGAAAGAAAATGAAGCTCACTGTGAGCGTACATGACTGTCACCCTGGTGGGGGGTTGCTGGTCATACGGCAGTTGTGCCCACAGAGATGGAGAGCAGCCAGGCAGCTACATGTTTGTCTTGGCAGCCTGGCATGGAGTGAAAAGAGAATAAGGAACTTCCTGTGCTGCCAAGCAGAGCATCGAATATCAGTGTAAATGTCCAACAGCATCTCACCTCATCTTCTTCTGGCTCGAGTGGATCCAGACACCAGACCTGAGGTCAGGCAGTTTGTGAGAATCATTGTATCATTGCTTTAAGCTACTTGGAGCCACAGCTCAGTGGGATTTACTGCAGAGGAATAATGTCAACTTTCTGTGGCATAATTCTTAATATGATAAAGTAACTTGAAATAAACTGAACACTTTCAAATCAATACATGCAAATATATACTTTGTAATTAAGATCTGTTTTTTTCCTCTTCTTCAGATCTTTGTTTCAACTTTTTTTGGCTCCAGGAATTATATGTTGATAAATCATAAACGTTTTTGTGGTGACAACATGAAACATTAAATCCTCATATGTGAGATTCATTTCAAAAAAACCTTTCTGAGAGCTGATTTCTGAAGCATTTCTGAAGAACTTTTGTTTTCCAATTTCATTTCATTTATTATTTGTCACATATAATCATAGAAGACGATCACAATGAAATGTATTTCCATGAGTTCCTACAATTTGTTTGAATAGTGTAAAAGGATAGAATGATGATGATGATGATGATGATGATGAGACCCCACAATTACATTAATCTGCATGATCATATTTTGTGTTTTGTTGTGGCACTGACTCTCATGTAACACTAGAGGGAGCCCCATGCCAGCTCCTCACAACAGACTGTTCAGGCCTCCTCGAAAGAAGTCACTCCTGAACACAACAGTAACATTAGAATGTGTCTCACATGGAATATGACAGATTCATATGGTCTATTTTCAACCTGCATAATGAAAACAAATTAATAAAGTTGTTTCAGTAACTCTGGTTCACTTAAATTGTTCCCAGCACTCATATCTGAATCAAATATTGTAAACACCCTGAGCATTTGTCTTAGCCATTGATTGAGTTTCTGTTCCTTGTTTTACTGTTTGATCATTGAGGATCATGCCAATATAAATTTACATACACACACTTTAAAAAAACACATTTTTATCATTTAGCCAAATAATCACAAGCTCACTGCAGAGACATTGTATATTTAAAGTAAAAAAGGAAACAAACCAACAAAAATAAATAAATCCACAAACTGAAGGAGAGGATGAAATGAACCTAATCCAGAGATGTTTTAGTATAATTACATTAGCTCCCACTGTTTCCAGTCTTTGTGATAAACTGGCTGCTGGCTGTAGTTTCATAAGTAATGCACTAACTAGAAAAGTGACATCAATCTTACCAACTTTAAGTGAGTACACTAACTAGACAGTTTGTTTAGCAGCCGTGGTTGTCAAAAAGTACACTAGTGGAATAAAATGTTCAACATTCCCCTCAAAACTCAACTCATGTGCAGTGAGTAAATGTTCGTACTTTGCACTGCTTTTTTTTTTCAGATGGTGTCAGAAAATGTTTCATTCTCACTTCTGATCATTCATATCATTATATAAAATATTCATAATATATGTGAATTAATCATGTATATTCACTGTGGTATAATTACGGTTGCAAAATTCTGTGAATTTTCAAAGTTGGAAACTTTCCATAGGAATTAACAGGAATTTATGGGAAACTGGGAATTTACAAAATTGAAGGTTAGTCCTTAACAGGGATCTTAAATATAGTTGGGGTAGTTGCAGGTACACTTGAATATCTGCTATTCCTCAATCACATGCACATAGCACACTGCTTACTGCAGGGCTATTGAGGCCACGCCCCCTACCTGCACAGGTAATTTCTGTACCTGGACCACACTTTAGAGCCCAGAGCACACAGAGACTATTGAAGACACACATTTGAGCTCGTGGACTACATAATATTGTTCAATAAAATAATTCGAACTTGATAAAGTTCTACTTTCAAATAAATCTGTTGAAATGTTTTTTAATTGTTTTATTTTGCATGTCTGCTTATGACAAAACAAAATGTTTAGATTCATGTTTGGATATGATACAGTTTGTTTAAATTACACACAATTTACAGTTAATTCCCATTAATTTCCATAATTCCAATGCAGTTTCTAATTTGGAATACTTCCAAAATTCCCAAGCTTAATTTACCAAAGAAAGTTTCCAGAAATTGTCCACCCCTTTGCAACCCAGTATACGTTGTGTGCTCCAGCTGAAAATGAAAGGGATGTAAATCAGTCAGTGATTATCACAGAGCAAAAATCTTTTGAGAAACCATGAGTTGTGTCTTTTTCCACATAAAACCGTCCTTATATGTCCTACATCCCTTTGACTCTGCTCGCTGTGATGTGTGCTAAGTTTTCCCATAATTAAGATTTATGTCAGCCTCTAAGGTAGGAACAGTGATTTTTGCTGGGGTTTTCCTCTCCATCAGTCACCAGAGAGCAAT
Organism: Argyrosomus regius; assembly: GCA_946959425.1. Lineage (NCBI taxonomy): Eukaryota > Metazoa > Chordata > Actinopteri > Sciaenidae > Argyrosomus > Argyrosomus regius. The sequence continues at coordinate 27,738,741 of OX336890.1, read as the reverse complement.
GGAAACTGTTTGCTTTGGTGAATTAAAGGGGGAGAAAAAAAACATTTGAATGAGAGATAGGTGGAGGGTGTGATGCCTATAAGGATGTTGATTATTCAGCCACATTGTATTCCCCTCCATCATCTGCCACCAGCTGCAGTCCATCCAGTCATACATCGGTTTAACAGCAGTTGTTTCCAGAGACACCTCTTGCTATTTTCTCTCTCTTTGGATCTAACTTGATATCAGCATGTCGATATTGACCTTTTCATAAACGCCAGCCCATTTAGTGTCATCAACTATCCGACTGATGGATGTTTCCTTTCATGTTTTTCTTCAAGCAGTTTCAGGGGTTTTCCACACCAACATGTCTGACACTTTCTTATACGTTTCCACATGGAAACATCTACTATCAGCAGCTTATAAAAATACTGCTATTGGTTTCAGCTTTCAAAAACCCATCTCAGTTGAAGCCCAGTCAGTATGTTTTCGCTGAAGCTGCTGATCTATGACCCGATACTGTTGCCCTAACAGAAACACCATGTCATTCATTATGAGCCCTGCAGGCTTGGACAAACAGCAGTTCAATCTCCCATTCAGGGCCAGTGAAATACGAACTGGCCTTTTCTCCAGACTCATTCTTCAGATTATCCTGCTGTTCATGGTTTGCACAGGCATTCCTCTATTTCTACTATAATAATGACCATCGCAGGTATGCATTATATTACCAGGCAGGACCCCAGCTCTGATTTTTTTAACAGTCCTTATTCATTTTTCTAAGGAGTGGACTGGATGTTGAATGCTGAAAAGCTTTCTGTGTTGGATATTTTACTCAAGAAAAGAACCCAAACCAATGCAGATGTAGCCTCCAAGATGTCATTCAATTATTCGTTGAGTATTTTCTGTAGCGTTTCCCATCTTTTTCCATCCTCCCAACCAGTGAAGTCCCTGGACAAGAATGGAGTCAATTTGTTCTCAGTTCTCATACGATTTTGCAAAGTGAATGAACTGCAGCCTTGAGGTGTGCAATAGCATGGGCTGGACACACACCGCTTTCTCTTGTTTGTCACATGGGACAAGAATAATGTCCTTACATGCTAATTTCAGCATGCTAACATGCTTATAGTGATAATGTTAAAGCTGCAGTAGGTAATGTTCATATAAAAAAATACTTTTTGACATATTTGCTTGAACTCACTATATCCTGACAATAGTACTTGAGACAGATGACCTCAAACAGCCAATCAGTGCCAGTCACGGCTCATGCCTCTCACCCGGCTGTTAAATGGTGTCACAGCTGCCTCTGTACACTGGGGCGCTTAGCCCTGAGGCTGCCAAACACTGGATGGTTGTCTTTCAGAAGATTGCGTCGCAGCAAGAGGGCACTGGGGTCTTGGCAAAGTTCATGCCATGGAGAGTGAGCCCCACGAGGAAGGAGGTACTGCAAGGCAGCCAGTGCCTTCTGCTGCCGCTCTGCTCATGGGTTTGGTGGTTGTGGATTGTGCAGCAGAGAGAGCACTGCGTTTGTTCAAATGTTGCCTACTGGAGCTTTAACATGCTCATGGTTTAGCATTACATTTACTAATGAACATTAACACAAAGTACATATAATGGGAATTTTGACCTGATGATGGTTTATCTTGTGCTAAATTTCATGGTAATCGATTCACCAGTGGTTGAGATATTTATCCTAATGATGGATCAACATTGCTGGAGCCATGTTGCTAGTGTGGCGACAAAATAACTAAAATGATCTCGACTGAACAGCTTTAGTTAAAATGAACATTAGGATTGTGGTTTATGTTTTGACAGCTACAATTTATTCCAAGTTTGCTGTGTAAGCTTCAGGTCATGGTTGAAAAAAGAAGAAAGCATCCAAGCAGAAGGTTGGAATTAAAATCAGATCATCAGAGTTTAGAGTAAATGCACCCATTCATCTAACCTCCTCAACTTTGCTTTCATTTCAGTGCCAAACTGCTTATTTCTCAATATCTCTTTCATTTATTTGTTTGGTAGTAAGGGGAGTGTATTCTTTAACAAATGGACCACAGCTGGTATTATTTAAGCATTTGTGGATGTATAACTGTCATTACTCTATTGCGACAGAAATTCAACACTGAGGTATGATAATTAAGCAGGTAGGAGTTTAAGAGTTTGCTTAATCACACTTCTGGAATATTTCCATGGCAATCCATAACATATCTATAAATACTGAAACTGGGGCTCTCATACCGTTTACATGCACTTAATGAACCGTGTTTCTGTTTTTTTAAACACAAAATTAGTTGCACCGATTAGCACAGGGTGTGTGGTGTGTGTGTGACACCACTGTGAAACAAGCAGAAAATAACTCTTTATCGTTATGATTCATCGGTTTTCTCCTTCTTCTTACATATCCTCTATGTTGCTTGACCACTGCTGCCTCTCTCTCATAAATAATCAATCCAAAGAGAACTTCTCTTTGTTGCAACATATTTTGCTTTTGGAGGACTTCTGTATTTGTGTTTTTTTGTGTTTTTCTATCCACATTCAAATGAATGGGAGGAGCACCTACAGTCCAAACCTGCCCTAGTCCTAGTAGCAGATTAGAAATACCTGATTTCCCCAGCTCAGGTGTCCTGGAAAAGGCCAGTATTTATGATTTATGAAAGTATGAAGTTATTAGGTCATATTTTTTAAATAAATATGCTGATGGTTCAATTTCAAGTTAAGACCAGTATCATCAATGCCTTTTGTTTCTCTATTCTTGATTGAACATTTTTTTGCATTTTGATATCATAGTAACGAATAAAAATATATATAGAAAATGAAAAAAAAAAGTTGAAATATTATTAAAAAAGCATAAGTAAAACATTTTTAGTAGTAATAGTTTTTATATATATATATATATATATATATATATATATATATAATTCTTCTATTTTTCTCTGGTTGCACAGATATTTTTATTTTTTGTTGTTTTGAAATACTGTATTTATCCTGAGTAGGAAAACCCACTAGAAGTAAGTGGGTAATGTGTTTTGATGAATGATGAACTGACCGTTTGTATGTAACAACTTGTAAACGTGAAGTTATTAGAAAATTCTCTCTTCCTACTACAAAGTTGTGAAAGGGACTCTTCTCAAGAACACAGTGAACACGAGGCAACTTGAAGGCACTTTTGCTTCCCAGAACTTTATTTTGAGTTCCAGGAACCTATTGATGTTTTATCAATAAAGTGTGTCATCACAACTGTGAAATGAGCTATTCTCATCAGCAGGCCACCACTATGACCGCTACTATTAAAAAGTGCTGCAAGAAAGTGACAGAAACATTGGACAAACAAATCAAGTCTTGAGGAAAATACAATCTTCAGTAAGTAGTATACATGTCATGATAAGCTTATGACGCATTTCCCGACCTTCATAGTTTTTGAAGTACAGTACAACTGAAATGGAAACAACTCACAGAGGGTTCAAATGTGGAAACTTGCATGTTGGCCTTTTGCAGTTGAAAAGGGCTGCCGACAGTGCATGACCGGAATCAAACGCCTGAAGTCGTAATATGGGACACTAGAGTTTTTCAAACTTGGGATCCCTGGAATGATGACAATTTGTGGACTTCATAATGGGATGATGGGTTAGAAAGGGTTGGGAAACATTGTATTGGACTGTGACTGTTGGACCTCACTGTATACTCAGAGGTGAGGGTAGAGGAAACACGTGTAGATGAGGCATATGTGTGTCGGTGTCTGTGCGCACATGAAACATGTCCTCAGGGAATCTTTTTTTTTTTTCTTGAGTATACTATATAAACAACCGATAGAGCTGGAAAAATCCGCCCAGTGGAATATCATCCTGACATCAAATTTATGGGTGTTTTCTTAGCAGCTTGTGATTTCAAGTTTATTTAATCGTAGCGAACATAAAGGCCCAAATCATCAGACATGTTGCGAACAAACCACTGTCACAAATCATGCCCAGACTTGATCGGCCCATCACAAGGTGCCAACCAGCCTTAGGTTCTTTTTCATGAGCTTTGACTTGGCAGCAACTCGCACTGTTAACTGTGAACAAACAGTGAGAAAATGAAAAGAATACATGCTTTGGTGTTCTGCAAATTGAGAAGATGACACCTAACCTGTGTTAAACAATGTTTGCACAACCATAATTCAGAAAGGCTGTCATTTTGGGTTCATGATTGCTAAAAGACTGTTAACAATGAATTTGACACATTAGTCTTAAACAAATTGTTTGACTGGCTCCCATATAACTTGTCATTGTGTCTTGTTTCTAGGGTGAGGAGACATCACAATCTCTAATATCAAATTATAAAAAAATCAGTCTTAGCCTCAATTAACAGGTGAATTCAATAAAAATATTGTTTTTTTGTGAATTACTGCAGTTTTTTTAGATGCTTTAAAGAAAACAATTACTACAAAGCCGTGAAGCATTGCGGGTTAAACATCACCAGCTTGCCAGTTTGAGGCAAGACTTAGCAAGCCCAGTGGCTGTGGCTAGTGTTGAACTGACAAACAGCAGGACAGAGGGTGAAGAGAGAAGATGTTTTTACATAGATCACAGCTAAAGAGCTGTTTTGCACAGCATGCTAACAAATTAACCGTTGTTTAACTTTCTTAAGGTGATGATGGGTTCAACTTCTGATAGCAGAATGTAGTTGGATTTTTTTATCAGTCAGGACTTTGACTCCATTCAAATGATGAACAGTATTTTTTCCTCTCCTTGTTCTGAAAGAGGTGTGCAGTTTTTTTGGAGTTGGACTGCTCAGACAGTCAACTAAAACAACCAGTTACATCATGACTGTTTTCATTTCCTGTCACACACAGTAAACACTCCATCAGTCTACGTTATGTTTATGGCTCTAATCTTTCACCTCCTTGTTCCAGTTCAAGTTGGTTTTGGGGTGAAGCTAAAAGTCACATTATAACATCAAAGCTTTTGGAAGCTTTCCTTCAAAAAAGAAGAGAAAAGAAAAGAAAAGAAAAAAAAAGAAAAAGATGAAACTTCAGAATGACAGAAAAAAATAGGTCAAAGGTAAATGTATTCATAGTTATGAATGTATTGCAAACATAAGTACAAAGTCAAATCATAATTCTCACTCACTGTTATTATTTCACAACAATTTATGTCTTTTCTTAGAATTCTGACTTTGACTTGACTGTTTCTGTTTTTGTCATTCCTAAAGTTGAACTGTCCACTGGTGGACAGAGGCTTCCGTAGCTTTGGGAGAGTTATATTTGTTAACAGTGCCTGTTTACAATTCACATCATGACTCACAGGACTGATCCAACCCACACACAGAATGAGAATATTCAAGTTAGCTTTAATTTGCTTTCAGAATGATAGGACTTAAAAATTAAAATTGTACGCTATTAACCAAAACAGACCCTAGGCTGTCTTTCTACCATCACCTGCAGCTACTATCAACCATAATTTACTAAATTATCTGAGTGTCTGTAATCTAACAATTATGATATCTTTGCCATTTTCTCATGTCTCTGTGTAGTCCAAGAAATAAACATTTTTACAGTGACTCTAATGAAACCTTAGGTCCTCTATCCTGCTTATTAACAAGGCATACAGTATCTGAATGCTACAGTTTAGATATACTAGTTGTTGCAAATGACACATAGCTAGCTGTGCATGTGCTTCTTTTACCTTTTCCGAGTGATTCTTGCATAAAAAATTGTATATGTGACCACATGAAAATCATAGTCACTGGTCCTAAACATGTACATTTTTTGTGGTCACATTTACCTCCAACATTTCCCAGAGGGAAATGTGGCAGTGAAGCTAAATATGCAATGTGCTCATTTCAGGTGGAAAACTCCATAAAGCTGTCTTTTTTGCATGAAAACATCATGATAACTTAATAAGTAGGCGGCCACAGTTCAAAGCCACCCCCTGGAGTGAGTTAGAAAGTCGACCCAGAGAATAATCACTTATGTAATGTCCTGGAGTTCTGAAGGGCATGATTGAACAAACCTTGAAGAAAGACAGCAGTGAGTGAAAGCTACTATTATAAATGAGTAAGCTTGAACAACTCTTGATGAATCCACTGTTAATTTTACAGTTGGCTGTTTGAAATAAGATGTACAGCCAAAGGATCCTTGCTTAAATTTTCTCATCAATGTTTAGCCCCTATCAGGAGACACGCAATCAATCTTTGAGTCTAACATCATATATATATTTTCTTGTTTTTCCATCTTGATGATGTTCCAGCAGAATGGCTCTGGAGTTGGCGATGCTAGTCTGTTTGTGGGTCCACCATTTCGTACCATGTCTCAACAAGTATTGGATATATTACCATGGAAGACATTTATGGTGCCCAGAGAAAGAACCATGATGATTGGTGATCCCCACACCTTTCCTTTACCACCACCAGCAGGTCAAAGTTTTCACTCAGAAATGTCGGAAATATCTGAACATTTACTGGATGGATTGGCAACATTCATGGTTCTGAGATTATGAATCCTATTGACACGCTGTCCTCTGAGCTTTCCTCTAGTGCCACCATGAGGTTGACAGTGGTTTTAAGTGCATTGTCTCAACAACTTTGGGTTCACACATTCAAGCCCTCTCAGCAGGAAAACTGTATCACTTTGGTGATCTCCTGACGTTTCATATTTGACTTGCATGCATGCAAAATGAATGACATTTCCATCAGCTTCAGCTGTACTTTGATTTTATTGTAAATAGCAAGCTAACATGTTAAACTTTCTAACATTGTAATATTATATTATTATACTGTACATGTTAAATATCACCATATTAGCATGAGCACAGGCTGAAAACACAGCCTTAGTGCTGATAGCATGGACAGAGACTCTCCGTCTTTGTTGTTTGACAGTTGGTGGTAATCACAACCCATGTTTCCTACCAAATTCTTCTTCTGTTTATTTTACATAAACAGACATGTTTCCTGTCAACAGGAATGACGAAGTGTGGCGACTTCAGAAATGAAGAATGGACCAGACATCCATCTGTCCTCTAAAGTGTAAATGATGTTATTCCACTCTGAATTATACATTCAGTGTCAACTTGTTCCAACTCTTCACTGAGCTGAGAATCAATATTTTCATGGCTGCACCCATCAGATGAAAACATTGTAGATGTGTTTGTTGTGCATCTTTCTACACACATTTCCTAAAAAAATTCACGCTGAGATAGTTTGTATTTTTGGAAACTTTGGGATATCTACTGGAATTAAAGATACAGATCTGTCAATTTGTTACGGCTGGAGACTATCCCAGCTGACTATTATTTCATCCTTTTTATATATCATGTCACATTCTGTATGTCATCATACATTGTATCCCCATCTCTATTGTTAAACAAAGCAGCGAGACAACAAAGAGGAACATTTATGTAGAAAATATAGGCTAATGCTTGAAAGTGCAGGCAATCATCTTCATTCTCATCTTCACTGTTTGGACTAAAACTATGACTAATAAAACTTAAATGTCCATTCTGATAATCATCACTAAAAACACTTACAGGTCTCTTTTGTTGTCTGCTAACCTTCATGGGCAGGAGGATACAAACATTTAAATCCTGTCATTTCAGAGTCAAACACAATGTGAACATGAACAGATCTCTGAAGCTTGTCTTTTATTGGTGCAACTTAGGAAAAGGGGAACAGATTATCCAGAAATATTCAGCCCAAACCTGATAAATTGTCTCTGGGCTTGAATTCAAATGAGTAAAAGAGAAACTGGGCAGATGGTCAGAGCACTTGTTTGGTCTAATGAAGATACATAGCAGTGCATGAGAGACTGATGACGCAAAAGACTGGTGGTTTGCTGAAGTATGTGTGAAACACATGCAAATGTACTAATATTATTATCATTATTGCTATCACCATTACAGTTTATTGATAGTTAGTGTTTTGTTGCAGCCGTGCATCTCTGTCTCTCTATTTATCTATCTACCCCCCTCCCCCATTACAAAATGTTCCAAATATTCTAGCTAATGTCTATTATTCAATTCAATCAAATAATTGAGAATTAAATTAAATATGTATTTGTCACAGTTGTACACAGTAGAGTATGCAGTGAAATGCTTAGCTTGGATTTCAGTGCACTTTTTTAGCCATGTTAGCTGCATGGCTCTAGGAATGTCTGTCAGTCTGTTGGTTGTCTACTACTTTGGTCCAGAGTATTGTATCAGATAGAGAGCTGTCAAATATATCAACAACTACCACTGTACAGGGATCAGCACAAACGTGGACAGATCACCATGGTGCCCAGATGATGTATCATGCCGACTTTTGTGATCCTCTGACTTTGTAGCGCTCTGTTGAGATATCTCATCAAGTCATCATCAAGTGTTGCTGTGGAATTTGGTACACATTCATGTGGATTAAGTGTAATAACTTTAAACTTCTGACTTTTCATGGAGCGCCATCATCTGGTCAAAATTTTATTTCATCCAGTTCTTCAGTTTATGACGAAATACCTGCAAAACTAGTGACATTCCCATCAGCCTCAGGTCTGTTGTGTATTAAATGCTAATTAGCAAATGTATGCATGCTAACATGATAAAGCAACATGGTGAACATCTAATAATCTAGTAAACATATCTGCTAAACATCAACATGCTACCATTATTACTGTAAGCATCTTAACATGCTGATCAAGCATTTAGCTAAACTGCTGCCGTACAGAGCTGGTCTGCCTGCAGCATCTCAGGTTGTATTCAGATCAAATCAGGCGTGGGAGTAATAAGTGCATGGTTGGGATGTGTGTTTATTTAAGCTTAACGTAACCGCCGTGAAACAATCCGAAAATAATGTTTTATCTCTCTTATTCAGCGGTGTTGTCGCTGCCGGCGCTCCCTGCTTCTCGGTATCACTATTTTGCAGCACAGACTGCAAGCCAGACATGTAGAAGCCAGGTGCACGAAACAAACCAACCAAGACATAACTGGGACAGTATCACTGTGTAGCTCGTGAACTCTGCCTTTAGTGATATTTCAAGCTGTGGAACAGCCAGTTTGTTGAACGCTGGATTTTCCCCCACAGCATGCATCGTTATGTGTTTCTCCAAAAGCCACAAGTTGCTGCATTTTCCCAGCATACACTGTGATCCCCACTGCCCCCACCTTTACTGACTACTGATATTTTCAAATGAATAGGAAAACCCTTTTTGCCACAGTACTACTTCTAGAGTGCATGGACATGCAACAAATTTAATCTGGAATTTGGAAAATGAAAAAACACAACCCTCCCCCCTTTTCTGCCCTCTGTCCCCTCCTCTTTGTATTAACACAGTACCATGTACCAACAGTAGTACAAAGTGAGTGCAACATGAGTTTGAAAGAATGATGTCAGTATTCATGTAATGGAGACGCATGTCAGAGGAATCAGTAAAATCCTGGTGAAAATGAGTTTAGGTGGGTTAACCCCCCACCCCCCCATACACCCTGGTCATAACTTTGCTAAGCAACAGCTGCTTGTGGTTTATTGGGGGAACAATTTATGAAATTCACTTAAACTTGTTGGCTTTGGAAGCAGAGGGAGGCTTTATTGAGCAACAACAGAACTTTTAACAGCCTGTTGTGATGGATTTGGCCGATTCGGAGGCATGGAGCTCTCTCCTCATGCATCAACTAAAGCGTTGTACGGCTCATGCGGCTGAAGAATTTGTTGTAAATGTGCCTTATGTGTGTTGCAAACTGGGAAACGTGCCCAACTTAGTTTGCCCACAGTTTTATTTGCGGAATAGTTTGTGTTTTGAATCTTTGTAGTAAGAAGAAGCAAAGTGATTGACGTTATGTGAATTTATGGTTTTGTCAGGAAAGATTACACAAATGGATGTTTTGTGGGAATGTAGAATGAACTGAATATTGAATAGAATGAAAGAGTTTGGTGGAAACCAGGGAATAACTTATTAAATATAACTTTCAATTTCAACGTCTGATTCCTGCTAAAGACACCATCCAATAGTTATTTCAAATCAATCATCCAAAACATTTTAAATTCAGGTCCCCAAAGTTGACCCAGCTGCTTCCACTGCAGCACAGCATTGCACTGTGGTTATTTCTGACAGATCTTCATGGTTTTTAATGACCAACCATAAATCCTTGTTTTTTTTCCCCAAATGTTTTTACAATATGTGGCTGGTCACTAGTGATTGATAGTCAGTGAAGTGCTCCCAAAACAGCATAGCCATGTTGACACTGGCACCACACAACTTCATCCAGAGACCCGTATTTGCTCACATCCTCGCCCAAGTCCACAGGCAAAGAGGATAAGATTCAGTGAGAGATTTCTAAAGAGGAAGATGTTTAACTGCTCGCTGAAAGCTATGAATTAAAATCAGAGTGAATCAAACATCTACCACTGCAGGAAGGAGACTCATTTTTTTTCTCCTGCCTTATGCAACAAAAGCCTTATTTGGTCAGAACTTGCCATGATCAGGCCGAGGAAATACGCTCACCAAATAATTTATGTTTACTGCAAATATTTCCTCACCTTCCTTGGTAAGAATAAGAATCATGCATTGCAGGAGTCATTTCAGGGATCTGATCCAGGACTGCAGGAATATAGTTACTGGAACAGCAAACCTACAATGACATCACCCTCTTAAAACTAATGGCTATTATTCAAAAACATATGGCTGCCGGCCACATGTGTAGTCCATCCCACATACCCCTCCTCCTGCCTTTGTGGACTTGTGTGAAAAAAGAAAACAATTGTTTCTCTGTGTTTTATTTTATTTTCAGGTTCTCCCCTTCTCCCCCAGGATTTCAATAGCTGTTACGGTCATAATCACACGATGCAAGGCGCGCTAGTGAGAAGCAAATAGCCTTAGGTTCTGGGTGGTTAACAGCCAGAAGATTGATATGACTAATCTGCCAATTTGACTGTGATCCCAGAATTCCAGAGAAACATGGTCTCTAACACAGTGTGCCGACTCATCCTTCTTCCTGAATCCTGCAGACAAGCCAAAGACATTAATGGTTTGCTGTGTAGCTCAGGGTCAGCAAAAGAGCCAAAAACATGTCTGGTGTTGAAATGACTTGTAAATGTATGCAGTCACACACTGTGGAGAAGCTCTAGACGTGCTAATGTTGTATTTTAGGATTTCAAAATTGGTTCAAACTGTGTTAAAGATGACGCATTTCACATTTATAACTACAGGGAAGCACTTCAGTGTCATTTGTATACATGTTTCTGTTTTATGATGGTGCATGTCATGGCTGACTGGGCTGCCCACTCAATATGCTCCAAAATGACCCTTTTAAGTTGCTGGCTGCTGGTTGTGCACCATAAAACAGAGAATACAGCTATACCATAAAATACATGGATGATTTTACAGCAGCTTTGAAGGCACATACATGGATTAAGAAAAGAGAAGTGCCTCACTGTTTAAAACCTCAAGGCTCAGCCATGGTTCAGAGATCCATAAAACGAAACACTTGAACCTGGTGAGGAGATGAAAAAAGAGAAAGCTATGTTACGATGGCTCATTTTCTGCCAAATATTTGCGCTATAAGTCTTAATAACACTTCATTGTTTCCGCCTGTTAATGTGAGGATTTGGAGCAGCATGTTAAATAGACAGTGGTATCCAAAAGTTCCCCAGATGTGTCTTTGAAACACAGAGGGGAGAAAGAGGTAAGTAGAGCCTCCTCTGGAATGGAGTTATTAGTCACAGACAACATTCACTGTGATCTCAGAGGTAGGAAAAAGTCTTTGTGAAGCTGTGTTCTGAAATGTTAGGGTGGTAAATGTACTACAAAAACTGTGCAACTGAAAATGTTTCAAAATGTGTCAATAGTGTGGACTAAATAACACCAACATGTATACAATTTAAAATTCTAATACTTATGAATGAGACCAGGATTATTCTATACTTTTCATCTTCAAAAAATCATCCAAACATGCATTCATTTTTTTATCAGTACTTTCCGACTTCCCATCTCTGTATGTGGCAATCAGCCCCAAGCCCACTGATTCCTCCTGAAGATGTACGTTTTTAAAAAGATTCAGAAATATAGTCATTTCCCAAACAGCTGGACATTTTAGCACTGAACATAAAATGCAATAACAGCAACTTGTGTATCTACAGTGCATGAGCCACTATAGAATAAAGCAGACTAAATAAGTGTTGTCTGACATGGTAGCACTGCACCTACTACATGGCTGAATATTGTCTTCTGCATTATAATAATTGAGCTCATGCATCAGCTTTTGTCTTTGGCACTGGTTCAGTTTGTGCACGCATCAACTGAAATCTTAACTAAAACCCGCATTAACTAAATTCTTTGTCCACTTTGACAACACGCTTCAAGATAATACTGCCATGTTATCACCTTGTGTTCATATTGTGAACATTATCGCGATTACTGATCCACATCCAGCAGACACGGAGCAACACCATTTATTTAGAGTTGTGACTGAGCCAGTCTGTGTCATTTGATGCTTGATAAGTAGTGTGCAGCAGAAGAACTATGAAGTCAAGTGATAACACTTTGTTAGTTCACCATTTCAAAGCAATACATATGGCACCAAATGCTGGCTGTATGATGTATGTAATGTTTCATATGAGTTCAAACTGACAGAGAGATGATCATTTAACCACATGCTACCTGTATGAAGCTGCTGTTGTAATGGACTGTTCTATTGTGCAAGTGTCCAACCCTGAACATAAGAATTGTTATTTTAATTAACATTATTTGAACATTATTTACCAACTTGAGCAGACAATACACAATGTGTAGTTTTTCATCAGGCAGAGGGTATTTGCTTGAACAGAAGCACAGTTAGTTACACAGGTTCTGTTGTAGATAAGTGAGACCTCTATTCAGTCAGACTTTCCAATTGTCAACTTAATAGTGTGTTATCAAACAGACTGAAATCAAGCGTGTGTTATTAATATCGAAGGGATAATTGAATACTTTCCTAGCCTCTGATGTGGAGCCAATCAAAATAGTACTTCATCAGCTTTGTCAATTTGAGGTTTTCTGTGAGACGACAAATCCAACAGGATGTTTTTTTGCAGATCATCTCTTAATAGGACAAAGCTGGATCTTGGCCCCGGGTTTTCTGGGACTCTTTTGAAGGCAGCTGAAGTAATGATTAGAAAGCAAAGTCCACATCTGAGATATATTTCCCAATACCAAAGCCATTACTGGAACCAGATGGCCAAGACGTTGGTCTGTTTGATACTTCCTGGTTTTTAACAAGCCTTTTTATTGACAGAATGGTTTCATGTTTTGTTGTTTACGCATGTTCTACTGACATGATAGATTTCAGCTCATAAAAGTATTTACATTAAAACATTCATCATCCAGTTTCTCAAATCTATGTTTCTTTTGCGGGGACAGCTGCCTTCTGTGTGTCTTTTGATTCTGTGTATTTGCATGTTACATGAAATAACGTGGAAAAGTTCTGCCTGTTCAGCGTGGAAGCCACATCCGTCAGCACAAGCTTTGTGAAAACAAATTTGTTTTGCAAAGTTTGATTTTAGACAGTGCTGCCGCTCAGTTAAGAAAGCATCAAGTTCGCTATCAGCATGAGCTGTTAATGATGTATATCTCAGGATTAGCGTTTACACACCACATTCCGAGGCACCAACAGCCCGTAAAACCACAATAAACCTGAATCATAAGATACCCAGACAAGAATTTAGCATCATCAGAGAGATACGAGGGAATAAAAACATGCATGCGTGAGAGAGCCTTCGATGTGGAGATATGTGGAGATGAGATGCGTCATCTTTCCAAAAAGTGTGAAAATGTTTGATTGGCACAGCTAACAAAAAGTGTTCTCTGTTTGACATGACTGTCAAAGCAGAAGATGGATGTTTTAGAAGATGATATTCAACTTTTTCTAACAACATCACATGCAAAGAAGGTCTTTGCAAGAGGCCAAATGTTTACAAGTAACTGCAAGTAAATAGTCAGATATAGCTCTCTGCAGATTATTTCAAAGCTCAGTTTACCTTATAACAATGAATTAGGAACCTTTACATGCAAGGTGTAATTTCTCTAACACTGGTGGAGGATTCATCTATTCATTTCATCAGACCCTGGTGCAATTTAGCATTCCCTATTTCATGTTAAAGAAAGTTGTTCATAGGGTGCCTCTTTTTCGATTTATTCCACCCTGATTAGTTTTCACCTTGGTTGGTTCCTTGGTTTCAGTGTCGGGTTGTTAATGTTGTGTTCCCCAGTCTTGCTTTATTCAGTCTTTGTTATTCTCCCTATGTTCCTGCTCTAGATGTCAAACTCAGATCCTTTTACAGAGTTGAGTCTTTCTGAGTCACTAAACAGATCCGGATCTTACGAGTCATTTGAGTCAGTATGTCCATAAACATATAAATTCTTCCAGGGAAACACGAGCTGCACTGTCATTGACTACAAACAGACTAAATAAGTTCAAATTTGAGATCTATGAGGAGGGCAGTCTACTGTTTGTATTTTCATTTTATTAAAACATTCTCAAACATTAACTATGATGTTGTAAGTAGTTCCAAGTCTTTTTACTTAGCTGGCATTATATTCAGCTGACACAAATACAACAGTATTATATTCTCTATCTATCTATATATCTATTTATATTCTCACAGTCAGCATCACTCCTTCAACTGTACAGTAATGCCACTTGAGATATTATTGTAATATAATAATTATAAAATTATAATACCATTATAACGCCATGATTATTGATGTCAGATTTTGCTAATGCATAATGCTGCAATTAAAATGCTCCACTCACATTGTTTAGGCCATATTAGCCTAGCCTCTAAAGTTTATTAACACACTTGCTGCAGTTAAAATTACGTTACGCTACTCTTACATCGTTTTTTAGCCTAGCAGCCATACCTGGTGTAATTTAGGGGTCATGCCCAGCTGCTGCAGTGCATGAGTAGAGTAGAGGTGCCTATTTTTCTGCCAGCCATACAGGCTCAGTGAAAATGATGTGTTCATAACCATATGACGCTGTTAGTTGCTTTGAGGTAAATGCTACTGCCAGCTTGCTAACATGTTCACAGTGACAATGTTAACATGCTGATGTTGGCAGGTATGACAAGCCCTTTCCACTCTGAGTCTTTGCCTGTTGCTGTTCATAAATCAAATAAAATGGACCACAGTCATGCAACCATGTTTACCATCCTGCTACAATTAAGTACAACTGAAGCTGGTGGGAATGTCACCATTTTTTTCTAGTATTTTAACTTCAGGAAAAGTAATGGGATGGATCCACCAAATAATTTAGTTTGTAAGATATTTCAAGTGCTGACCAACAAACAATCATTGCCATGTCTATCCATAGTAAACCCATGAAAGAAAACTAAATAAGAGACACCATTCAGTTTTCCATATTTATGTAAAATTTGTATGTACATAGGCAGCAATGTACTGCTGACATTCAATCTGAAACAAAATAGTGCTAAAACGGACCAGCGACACTTAAGCAAAACAAACCAGAAGCCAGAGTTGGCAATATTTGCACTTTTTAACAGGTATGACTACAAGGCGTTTCCATGACCAATGGATACTGATTACCGCAGTTAGATGTACAGATGTACAGAGATGGTAAAGTGGGAAAATTATTTAGCCAAATGTCAGGTGACAACACACAACAACAACAACAAAAAAGAAGAAATCCGCCACACCGGCCCACACATGATCTCATGATGCAGATTGGTGGTTATGACTATCTTTAGATTTCTCAAGTAACAAAAATAAATGTAACAATGAAATGAAAAGGAAATCATCAAAATTATTGGTAGTGCAGTCTTTAGTTTGACAAAACAATCATCTTACGGCAGCACTCTCTCATACTTCTGTCAATAAGTTATTTAACAGGAACCCTATGTGGAGCTGCTCTGTACAGTGTGGCCTTAAAACTCAAAACATCTGCAACTGCCAATTCTGTAGTCCAATCATGTATTATATGATTCATTATTATATGATTAGAATGAGAGAGATTTAAAAGAGTAGTTCAACACTGCAAAGAATTAGATGAGAAAATCAACACCAATCTCACGTCTGTTCATTAGATATGAAGCTATAAAGCGAGCAGATGGTTATACTACGTTAGCATTTTAGACTAGAAACACGAAAAAATAGTTAGCCAGCTCTGTCCAATTATTACATGACACCTACCATGCACTTACTAAAGCTACTAAGAAACACGTCATATTTTACTCATTTAATCTGTACAAAAAACAAAATGTAAAAAATTAAAATGATGGGTTTTTACATTTGGACTGTAACAGGCAAGCTGTTTCTCGTCCTGCGTCCGGTCTTTATGCTAACCCCTAAATTCCTGTGATGCTGTGTTTCAGAAGTGAAGCGTCTTACCCGCCAGACTTTGTTAACTTGCTCTGGTTTAGTCAGAATTTGTCTGACTTCCTGCCAGCTCCGCCGAGCAGAGTGAAAAGACACTTCTGAAACATGCTACTAGAGGAATTACAATCATTGTCCAGAACGAGTGTGATCGTACAGCGGGAACACGTTGCAGCCTTTTGGAAATTAGGAATCAAGTAACCATCTGCTCGCTTCTTATTTACTGTAAACACATGAGCATGTGTATCGATCCTCTAATCTAACTCTCAGTAATAAACTGTTCCTTTAAACAAAATCCACTCACCTGTTAAATGACATAGTGTAACAAAGTATCTACATACATAGTGGAAATGATTTCAGTGAGGAAGGGCTTTTACTGAAATGTCCTTTTTCTTATGCAAAAGAAAAAAAAAGGAAACCCAACCCTTAGTGTGGTGTCATCATTCACCACATTCAATTAAAACTTATCAATGGACATTTCAAAGTATATCTGTAAATATACAAAGATATATAGATATATAAACAGGACAATAGAAAGCAAAGTTTGGGATTTTAATGCTTGTGCAAGTTCATTATGTAGGATGAGATGCAACCGAAGGAGGTGGTGGGGCGGGGTCGTATTATTTGAAGACATTCTCGAAGGCGGGACATTTGTAGGTCTTGAGTTTCTTCATGGCCTTTTTGAACTCTTTGCTGGACTTATCCCACTTGTGGATGCCAGTCAGGAGGTACTGCTTATCCACCTTGCGGCCCATGATTAGATACTGATTTCCCAGATTGTCCAGCTGCTGGCAAGGACAGTCTGCACCGTTCTTCAAGTACAACACCAGCGTCTTCATGTCCTTCTTCTTCAGGTTCCCCGCTTTCAACATCTTCTTCCTCTTCTGCAGGATCACCTTGCGGTCGTTGTTTTCCCGCTTCACCTCTTTGATTTTGGCCTTGAAAGCTGTTGGTGGAGAAAAAAAACAGTTACCTCGTGCGTAAGTGTGGATGAGTTCTTGTACAAAATGTTTGGTCTAATTAATATTTTACATTGTGTCAACCTCTGTGCCAGAAAAATGGAACACAATAGCAGTTATCAATGGCAAGTCAGCACCATCTCTTCAGGGGGAAGAAAGTAAAACAACCCATCACTGGAACTTTTCATTCACTCTATTTTCTTCCTTTTTCTTTCTTTTTAATGGTTTGACAATGCACTCCATGGACGCACTACTAACTTTGTGGTATACTAAGGCTAGACCAGCCCATTGACTGCGTCATATAGATGAAATTCTATATCCTGTTATATGTAATTTTACATACAAGTAAATACTGAATGAAAATGAAAAAAAGAAAAAAAAAATCATGTAGAACTCAGACAGACAGGTCTAGGTTCAGCATGGCCTACCACACGCTAAGATATTAAAGAGTGTAAATGACTTAAACAAGCAAAATCTGTCACAGTAGACAAATTATGCAAAATGATACTAACATATGATTAATAAGCTAGTGTATGATAGCTGATATCCCAGCCCAGCTCTTGCCTATGCTCTTTATAGATATACACGTAATGTTCAATTTCTTTTTTTCATGCAGAAGAAGCATGAGTATGATCCGCCTTCCACCAATACATAATGCAATATGTCTTTCAGAGTTTGTGTAATACTCGTCCAGATACCAGTAGTTATGTGGTGCATTAAACACCAAATAAAATTATACACAAATCCACTTGAATCATCTGTTTTACATGGAAAACAGACATTAGATCTGTCTAATGAAGGATATCAAGTGTCAGTCATCTTCTTCAGTTACCCTACATTTACAGTCTAAGTCTGTTTTTATTTAATGAAAGTAATGAATCTGTTTATAATCAGAAATGTCGTGCAGCAGTGAATCAGTGCACATCTTTGTTTTCAGTTTTTACTTCCCTCTGAATCCTGAACTGTTTTTCGGATTGACCATAATGCTCCTGATGTTTCACTAAACTCTATTTAACCTTCTAATCTTTCTGTTTCCTCCAGTTCCCCTTCTGAAACAGAGCACGAGTCACACTCTGGTGGTCCAAATCTCAAATCTCTAGTGATGTTTGTGAGGCACGGATGACCTTGTGACACAGCAGTAAAAAAAAAAAGTCAAGAATGTCTAATGTAGTCCTGTCAGAGATGAAGTCTTGACCTGTAGTGTAGGGAACAACCTGATTGTGCATGAATCATTTCACACTCCAGCAAAAATCTGGACTGATAAAACTGTAACTTTTGCCTGATTTTCTCCAGTTTTAGACACTAAATCCCTCCTGATTCAATTTTCACAGAATAATGCTTGACATAAAAAAACAGAACTGGCACTTCAAGAAACGTCAACCGTTTCATCTCTTCCTTTTGTGCCCTATTTTTCCCAGTATTAAGAGTGCACATGGTTGGGATTAAGACTTTTATCCTCTGTCTCTAGTCTCTCAAGTGGACTATGAGAGGAGGCTTAGTGTTCAGTGAAATCAAAATGGGCAGCATTCATAATTAGTGAGTCATAAAAGAGAAGGCCTGGCCCACCCCTGAAAGGACTTCATGATAAATCCTCCATCCTCAATAATCCTTTGACGCTCTGAACTTTCTTTGCACCTCGTGTTGTTTGAGGGTTTAATCTCTTCAGCAGTGGTAAGAACATTAAATAACTGAACTGTTCTGTTGTTAACAATGTTGTCCTTTGCTTAAGGCTGCTCAAACTCTGCATGCTCACACATAATTATACAATACGTAGGCAAGTTACTTTACTTACAAACAGATTTGATTTCTGTTACTGTCTTACTGCCCAATACGTTTCATCTGACTGCCTATACACTTACTAGTTACTTTGTGGATTCTGCATACAAACATGTATGTGTATATATATATATATATATATATATATATATATATATATATATATATATATATAAAAGTTGATTCATTTCTAGATTGGTCTAAAGCTTCCCAACATATTAGGCACATGTTTTGAGGAAGTCTGAAGTGTACCAGTAATAACCAGTAATACAACATTTAAACATATTTTTTATATTTTAAAACACTGATTTAATATACACAATGAGTTCTGTGTTCCATTATTATGCTTCATATCCAACAAAACAGTAACTCTTTGCTAAATTGTGATGTGGTTGGAATCAAAACAGAATTTCGAGAAAGAACATGATGTCCTCATGTGATCGTGATTTAATTCTGGTTAAAGTCAAAACACAATAATATTGAGTTATCACCCAACTCTAATTCCATAAATAGAATTTTGAAGCTGTTATTTGGCAGAACACTTTGTGTATGCAGTTCAAATGCCAGGTTCAATTTTTAGAATTATAAAAACTAGATTTACGTTATGTTGGCTGTAACTCCAATCATTTCAAGTCATGCAACATTAAAAGTGTCATTTTTGTAGAAATTCTCTTTTTCTATTCTGGTCCCTGACCCCTGACCTGATTTCCTCAGCTGGTTCAGAGGCACAGACAGAACCTCCAGCTCCCAGGGTGTCATAAACCCAGCAGGAGGGCGTGTACTGCTCCCCATTCACAATAATGGGAAGACAACTGATCTGATAAGCTGAAGTGATCAGTCCTCCGGTGCAGGGCTGCCCTGTTGTACTGCATCAGCAAAGGGAAGGATCAATTTGGCAACAACAACAAAGTAAGCTGTCCAAGGCAGGGCAGAGATTTAATTGAAGGGTGCTGGAGCTTTTTGGGACAATGAGGTACCGTAAAACCTTAAGCACAGAGATGAATTGCTTTGGGAACAAAGTGTTGAGTGGAATGAGCTGTAAATCTGTTACCAGCTGAGTGCCGCAAATAGGATGTGTGTGTATCTGCGTGTGTGTGTGTGTGTGTGTTTGTTAGAAGGAGATTCATCAGGATTTCAGAGAAATTCAGGAGCGTCAGTCCTCATAAAATAAACAGATGTATTAGCTTGAAAATTCACATCTAACTCACAAGAATCTGCCAGAACATCTTCACATCCAGCCGCCCTAAGTCAAAAGTTCTGTTGCTGCTGCATTCTCTGCTTTTATCAGGATCAAACCGCGTGGAAAAGTCAAATGAGCTTGTGCAACTGATGGGAAGCAATTCTACAGGGCGTCAAATGATAGAAACATCATTATTACAAAAAAACACTTCACGCTTTCACCTTAACTGAGAACAGACCTTTCACAACTTCCAGTAAGTGAGGTTTTCAGTGGACAAAAATGCTAATTCACTGCCAGGGTGGGGATATTTTACACATGATTGGTCCATGCAGATTAATAAAGTGCAAGTCACTGATTCATTCCTCAAGCCTCTATGTGGTTTCCAGCCCCCGTGTTCCATGATGAGGAGCAAGAATTCTATCTATCATCTATCTATTTTGTGGTTAAGGCTTGTCTGCTGCTAAAACTCCTACCGTGTCTGTCCACTTTCAGTCAAGTCAAAACTGGCAGAATGCAGTCTGGATGATGGTCTTATCTTTCGCTGGTGGACTAAAGCACGTCATGATTAAAGCTTGGGATGTTTCCATCTGCATATTTTCTTTTTCCTCAAGACAGGGCATTAACTGATGTTTGGCTTCAGCTGATTTTAGACATATTTATAGTTGCAGTTTTCTTCTCAGACCAAAGCTGAATTCCATCGGCCTACTGGAAAAAGCAACAAACAAATCTTTAGCCTAGCCTAGTGGTAACATAACCACTGATGCTATCTCGTGTCAGGCTGTGCATTAGTTGTTTACCCGCTGTAATCCACTAATGTGCCGAACTGAAATCACAGCAGCGTTTGTTGCATTCCAGAGGAGGTCGGTCCCTTGTGGGTTCAAACCTGCAACATAAGCAGCACAGTGTCTCATCCTCAGCCTGATACTAAATCTGTCTGTATATCCTCACATGTCAGCTGCTTAGGGGGCTTATGACAAGCAAGCAAAACAACATCTGTCTTCATCTGAGATGAAACAAGCCAATAATGTGCCACTCTCCTCTTGGCAAACCAGGATGCAGACTGAAAAAGGCAACTCCCATCACCGCAGCATAAACAACAAGGCAATTCGTTAAACAAATGTAACTTTAAACTTTTTCTGAGAATTGGAATAAAGTCTGTTTCTAATGTGCATCCAGTCTATGTTTGCTCGGCATGGCACCTGGAATTCAAGCTGCCACAAGTTTTGGTCCAGCCAGCGAATAAAACATGAAAGCTTCACATCTTGCATCTTGTGTGCATCATGCACATATTATTCCTGGAAGTCCTCACAACTGCAATTCAGTTGACGTTTGTGTTTTTAATTGAACTCCAGGCCT
Organism: Argyrosomus regius; assembly: GCA_946959425.1. Lineage (NCBI taxonomy): Eukaryota > Metazoa > Chordata > Actinopteri > Sciaenidae > Argyrosomus > Argyrosomus regius. Next base: position 27,717,191 of record OX336890.1, on the reverse strand, counting down.
TCGGTGTCCTTTTAAAGCACGAGGCTCATACTGAGTTCCTCATGCAAAATTTCCAAATTTCCACAAATCAAGTGGTCCATCAGTAAGAGAGTTCCTTCCTTCTCTTTTGTGTTAATGTTTTTTTTTTTTAGCCTGGTTTCCAATCCAGCTGGACTGAAGACAATCTAATGAAAAAAATATGTGAAAGCAACTGCATGCATTGTCTGTGCATACATCTCTTCCAAATATTTCCAGACTTGTCCAGAAATTTTCATTAATTCCCTAACTTTTCTTTTTTTTTCAGCAGTTTGCCTCTCTAGATTTGATAATATTCCAAAATGTCCATGACAACTGGAAACGTAAGAGCATGACTCTATGGAGGCCTTCAAAATGAATGATGTGAATGACTGTGTGGTTGTTCATTTGAAAATGTTGAAAGATCGACTTTTTAAACTTGGCAGCAGAAACAACTTATAAACACAGCACTGACATAGCATCAACTTTTAAGTTGACTTAATAGCAAACAGTTGCTTATTTATTGTTGTTGGTCTCCACCAACTCCTGAGAAAATATCTGGCTGTTTAGCTGCTAAATGCTCCTCTTTGTTCACCAGCTAGTCTCTAACTGTCTGTTGTTTGGTGCTGTTGTTTCACTGAAAACAGCTGCCTGCTGCCAAAATAGTACCACACAGCAAAGCTGCAGCCTGACAGCTTAAAAAATGAGCTGCAGATTTTATTTGAAATCTTAAAATGACATATCAAAATTACCTGAATAGCCTTTATTTGCCTGAAAATTCATTATCTTACTGTACAACACAACTCAAATGCAACCCATTTGGTCTAACCATAAACTACACTGTAAAATTAACATTGTTTGGTGCCTCCACAGCCTCTGTTGAGTGACGAGCCAATGTTATATTTTATAGCTTACAGCTCTATGTGTATCCCTGATTTTCTCATTTAAGCTGTTGAATTGTTTAGTTTGTTTCCTGTTTTTTAGCCACTTTTGAGCAGTGATTTAAATATCTCATAGAAGTTTACATTAGCCAATATATTACACATGTTCCGCACAGGATTATTTACATGTGCAGAAGTAAAGCACACATTGTAAACAAAGAGGCCGTAAAATTTTAGCAAAGCATTTCCTCATTTCTATTTATTTGTACATATGGAGATGACTAAAAATATTTATCATGAACTACTTCATCTAAGAATAAGAAGACATTTGATGTGGATTTTCTCCAACGTGCAGAAGGTATTCTACAACAACAGTCCACCCAGACAGCAGAACAAACATCCCACTTTACTACTGCAAGGACCAACCACATAAATGTTTTAATGACCCCAATTCATTAGTCACAGAACATCATGCTGTACCAAAGCAGACACAGGCCTGCTACATCTGACCAAGACACAAAACCTCACATGTAGATTTGACATAAAAACCAGGAGTTTCATTGATCTAACCAAGAAAACTGTAGGCATGAAACGAGTTCTGTGGAGTTCACTGAAGAGGAAATGACCAAATATGGTCGGATCAGAGTGCAGTTACGGAAAAGAGCAGTGTTGCATACTTTAAGAATTTATGGACTGCAAAGCTTGAAGATGGAAGATACAACTGATGTAATCTCATGGCGCTCTGATTTCACGGAGCACTGTGATACATGTCAAGGCGGATCAGAGTGATGTGTGTGGACACTATTTCGCATGTTGTGTTGGCGCAGTGAATGTTGGGAGGATGCTTACCAAACTCGCTGGCGCACATGTGCTCCAGCATGGCGTCTGTTTTCATTTCGTTGTCACATGGAGGGCAGATGGGAGAGTAACCTGTGGATAAGAGACGGGCACGTTTAAGAAACAAGTCGAAAAAGAGGCGAAACGTCCAAGTTGCAATAATATCACCAATGAATCATTGGAATTCATCGCCACCCATTTGGGATGTGGTTCAGAGCAACGAAAGAATCAAGAGGGAAACATTTCTCATTTGAAATGAAGGGGAGTTAAAGTGAATTCACCACACTGCCTCAAATTCCAATTTGAAATGATTTATCCTGCAAACCTCTGCACATATCTCAGTCCTCTCTGCATGCACAGATCCTATCTAGTGTCTGGTGTCAGTCGCCTTGTCTCTCGGGCTTCGTACGATCTGATGACCTGACCTCAGAGAGGAATGTCTTCAGCTTTTATAGCCAGCTGTAACTAAGAGCTGCAGTAAACACACAGTTTTAAAAAAGGATCTTCCCTTAATGCTCTACAGTGAAGTATACACCCTAAAATGCAAAAAAAAAATAGTTTTAGAAATGTGGAAGGAATAAATGGTAATGATATTCAATCCAAGCTTAAAGGAATGCTCTGACATTCCCAGAAAAAAAGGTAATAATAGCCGGCTCGAAGACAAAAACCCGACTGAAGACAAAGAGCCAAAATGTGTTTTTGCCAAAAAGTAATTCAGTCTAGAGGCATATCTGCGAATATTTTACCAACACGATTTTTCAATTTTTTTTCTAAAACCGCAAATGATCACTTCGTGCCAACAGCTGAGTTTACTTTCCAAACAAACTTGGACCTGCAGTGTGATCGCGGCGTCCTGCAGCATTTAATTCAAACCGACTGTATTTCAATATCACAGCGAGGATCTGGTTCGATTAAGCAGAAGGGTGAGTAAAGAGAAAACAAATAGTTTTCTCTCTGTTGCCAGTTGTCCATTACATGTGTTTAACAAAAGCTTGTGAAAGTAACGCCCAGGTGTGAAGAGCTTGTGAAAACAGACACTGTTTACAGAGTCACAAGGTCCCTTTGCCTGTTTGAGCCTGGTCCTCCTTTAAATCAATTATCACCAGCCTGTATTCGGCAGTGGCGTGGTAAGTACTGTTAGCTGACCTCTATTAAGAATCATTATGGAGAATGGTTAAGAAGATTGGGCTGCTTTTGTTTGACTTCATCAACCTCAAGATCTGATATTACTACTTTCCCAGTAAATACTGAGGGCAGGTGACACTCTGAGTATACCGAGTTTGGCTCTAACAGGCCGGACTCTGTGCCGTGCAGGAGAACGCCGGCTTTATTTACCACCAGCGCTGACAACAAATGATAACAGGTGACGTCTAGAGAGTGTGGAGTTCTGTGTGGTCCCCCTTTACCCTGAAAAGGGAGTCTTTTTCAGAAGAAATGGGCCTCCGTCCATACCACCATGTCAGTCAGTAACAGCCGCCCCCTCTACACCCTCAGCCACATGGGACATATTCACTCTACATACAGTGAGTACTGTGTAATTGCTGGAAGATCCACAGTCCCCCCATTTATAGCCAATATGTTCAGCAGAAATGTCTTCAAGTGGTGTATTTACAGCTTAAGATTGAAATATAAGTAAGTTGATGATGTGATGATGGAAATTCCCCTCTACTTTATGGTTGAGGTGTGAATAAGGTGATTGTACTTTCCCTTTTCTGGCATACACATCACCTAGGGGACGAGCAAGGACACTGAACTGAAGCTTCAAACCAAAATAATTCAAACTTTATCTTCCCTGAGCTTTTGTAAATTTTTTAGGGTTTCTCTGGTATTTGTCAACTTGGCCCATCGAGTTACTGGAACACCAAGACTATGTTACCCCCTGCCTGCCTTCACTGATGCTGAATGAGGTGTCTGACTCTGCTTCCTATCATGGGGGTTGCCATGTCCTCAGGAGCTTTGTTTAGAAAATGTTGGATCACCAGACTGGATTTTAGCCACGTTATTTGGAGAGTGTGTTTTTCAAATCGTGTCTTCATCTTTCCGTCCTCCATCAGTTTGAATGCATTTGTCAGTATATGGCACGTCGCGGTAGAAAATGAGAATTAATAGATGCAGGTATTCACTTTTCGCTGCTGGACTTCCTCCCAGCATTGTCCTCCAGTTCAACAAACACCTTGAAATAAATGACTACCATCTGTTGGAGTCTTTTCAATATTACAACATCACTCCAAGTCAATAGCAAGCAACTTCACATTCACATTGAAGCCAGAGTTTATGCAGCAGATTACGGATTGAAAAGGAAATGTAACCACATGAGACTTTCTTTAAGGCGCATGGAGGACATTGTTAAAATAGGATGAAGGCTGATTTCCCCCCAAAAGGTTTTATTTGGCTTGTTTGTGTTGGGATTTGCATCTGCAAACACACCTTCACCCCTGAAACAACATTCTCAAGCCCATTTAACTGCACGGGTGTCGACTTTTACACGGCGGCAAAAGTGTTGGCTGTTTGTTTTCTCAGTCAGGTAGTCATTCAGAGTTAGGTAGTTAATGTTTGGTTATATTAAGAAATCCCAAATGGCAGTGTTGTAGTTCATTGACAAAATACAAAAGTTCTATTATGGTTTGAGTCATTTATCAAGCAGGGACACAAAATATTTGCTCTTCTACGTGAATCTGTTGTGGGAATGTTTTGTGAGAATTATATTGCATTGTTAATTGAATAATTCAGTTTTGGGGGGGGGGGGGGTTAATGTCTTAAAATGTAAGTTACACATGATGGTTATTTCACAGCAAACAGTGTTTTTAGACTGAATATTTTTGAAAAATGAAAAAAAAAAAAATATGAAAATCAACACAATAAAAGCATTTTGGTGTCTGGTCAAAACTTTCTGAGGAGAGGGGACATGGGCTCATGACCTCAACATTTCTAAGGTTCTGGTTCTGACCCTGGGCTTTGGCAACTTCTCATATTTTTTTCTATTTTCAGACATTTTATAGAACAAAGGATTAAATAAATCCACTGAAAAATGTTTGATGGGTCAATGACGAACATAAAACCACTCGTTCAGTTGAGTCAGTGCCTGCATTATAGTCTACCTCCACCTCTCCTGTCCATCAGTGGTCTGGAACACTGTGGTTCTACTGGACGACCACATGACACGTTTCTCTTGATCGTGGAAAAAAGTAACAACACACTTTGATATCTGGTGATATATCAGAGTGACGCGTTTACCTGTCGGCATGGTGGCCTCGGTCGAGTTGGGCTGCGTCATGGCAATGCACACATCGTCTTGGGGAAACTTGTCACAGGTGAGCATCTCCGGCCAGGGGAAGCCGAAGGCCTCCATGATGGGGGTGCAGCCGTCCCGCACTGCTTCGCACAGCCAGCGGCACGGGTAGATGGGCCGATCCAGGCAAACGGGTGCAAAGAGCGAGCAGAGGAAGACCTGCGTGCCCGGGTGGCAGTTCTTGTGCACCAAGGGAACCCAGCTGCTGGCCTGCTGCTTCACCTCGGCCATGGTCTCGTGTTCCAGCAGGTTGGGCAGCAGCATCTGGTTGTAGCCCACATTGTGACAGAGCCGCAGGTCGTCCGGGATGTCCACGCACTGGGGAGGCTTGCCGTAACTGCGACCCCCGTTGTACATGTCCGACTTCCAGCCGAGGTACTCGTACTCTGACGCTCTGCACGCTGACATGAGCGCCACTGTCACAGCCAGTCGGATCATCCTCCAGAACGACTCAGAAGCAGACCTCATGTTTTCTTTTAGCAACAGGAAAATGAATGCAGCTCAGTGCGGCTCAGGCAGCGATTCAACACTCACTACAAGACATTCACAGTATTAACAAGAAACAAATGTAGAAAAAAAGCTGAGCCCTGCTGGTCGACGTGCGTAAAACGTGTTGAGTTTCTGGTTTGGGTAAAGTCCACAGGCAGTCTCCTCTGGCTGCTCCTCTTGTGCGTCTGGCTTCTGTGAGAGTTTGGGGAAGTAAAGCGCTCTGCCTGCGCGAAGCTTGGAAACAAGAGGAGATTGTAAAGTGCGCCCCGGCCAATCGGAGTGCGTCTGCGCCTTTTGGCACTCTGCTGTCAGTCAAAAAACTTAATTACCCAGTGTGTAGAACTCTCCAGCAGCCCAGCCCCTCCCTCTCGCCCCCCGCATGTGTTTCCTTTGTCCAAACAAAATACTGAATAATTAAAAAAAAAAAATCATAGAACGGCAGCAGGAGGCACTCATACTCATACATAAAGCCAGTCTGTGGGATATGAGCTCTCATACAAGTTGTGCTGAATAAAACTATACCATGGAATACTTCTTTGACTTGCCTTCCATCCAAAGTGTGGTGCAGCAAACAACAAAAGCTACTGAGCATGATGAAGGAAGTTCCCCACAGGACATGAGGAAATTTAATTCAATTAACATTAAATGAACTAACAAAGAACGTTTAAGGAGGATGGCCTCAGTTTGTCTCATGAATTATTATTACATTTGTACCCAGAAGGATGTTTAACAAGACTTACTGACGCTGTTCCCAGAATCCTCACACACATTCCTCTGTTTGAAAATAGAATAGAATGTAACATCATTGTAGACATTTGTTAAAGAGTGCTTGAGATTGTACAAATTGAGCAAGAAAATCTCTTTTCCAGTTACCATCTTTGTTTGGTTTAGCAAAAGAAAAAACAACTTGAGAAATGAGTGAAAAAATCTTTTTTTTCTTGCAGAAGATGATTTTTTTTTTCATGCAGATGGTCAGAAGAGTCTTTGGCATTCTCTCCAGAGCTGCAGTAAGTTTTGTTAAACTATCCTCTGGGGGGGCGGCGTTTAGCTCAGTTGGTAGAGCAGCCGCCCCATGTGCGAAGGCTCAGTCCTTGCTGAAGCCCAGGGTTCGAATTCGACCTGTGGCTCTTTCCCGCATGCCATTCCCCATCTCTCTCTCCCCACATTCCTGTCACTCTTCAGCTGTCTCTATCAAATAAAGCTTGAAAAGGCAAAAAAAAATAATCGAAAAAAACAAAACAAAACTACCCTCTGGGTTTTTAAAGATTGTTTTTTAGAGAATGCGATGTTTATCTCAGTGACTGATGCAAAGATAAGAGGCACAAACTGGGTGGACGGCCTGCTTTCATTCCAGTGTCCCTGAGGACACTGAAAGAGTACTTTCACTGATATGAAATGAACCATCCCTGTAAAGAGAATGTATGATCAGAGTTGAATCAGAGTTGTGTAATAAACAGTGCTGACTTGTGTCTGACAATAAACTATTGTCTTGAGGAGTTCCTGTGAACATTATCTCATTAAAGGGGAGTCGTGATCTAATATAGCTCAGTTTACTGGACAAACATTGGGGAAGTGCTTCTTTATGCAACCTAATTACACACTACAGGCTAAAGTCAATTTACTGAGCACCAAGTGTCCATCTCCTCCTGGCTTTGTCCCGTTCTGTGATAAGACTGAAGGTGTGAAATCCCTCTATTTAAATGTAGGACAATTTGCATTCCATTGTGTTGGTAACAGTTCTTGCAGAGCAACAGAAAAAACAAAGTGCTTAATTTGATTTTAAGTGTGGATCCAGCAAACGCAGACCTTTCAGAGTAAGAGCTTTGTTGAGTGTATTTATCAAATCAATGTGTTTCACAGCTGTCTGCAGTGCAGAGAGGACACTACTCACCTAGACATTCTCTTCTTCTTTCACTTCTTGAACTGAGACCAGGAGAAAAAATTCTGCAAACAGCATGCAGAATGTTAAATGCATTATGCAGTATGGATGGATGGTGACAGATGGCACCATAATCAAAAGTTGACTGTAATTTGTGGGGTGCAATAGTCAAAATGAAAAATTAAAGTGTCAAAAAATAGCTGTAAATCATTTTTTAGCTATAATCAAATCAGAATCAGGTCACGAAATGTGAAACAATAATACAACCTTAGATTGCTCATCAGTGAAATGATCCACTAACTAAGACCTCTGCACAGCAATCAGCATGCCAAAGTGGTGACGTGTGTCGAACAGACAGCCAGCTGATTCTCCAAAGCACTTTAAAGATGACACCTCTGTTAAACGGTGATGGTTTAATAAGGGTGGCTGTGTTTGTGGCGATGCTACACAGACTGCTTTATAGGCTCATGGCATCCAACAACAGTTTGTGCATAGATGGTTGCTAAAGCAAACTTCAAATTCAGGAGACAGGAGGGTTTTTTTCCCTCTCCAGACTAGACCTGGCTTTGCTCAAATGCACGAGGAAGCCTCCTGTCAGGAGTGATAGGCCTGCTAAAAACCACCAGTGGGACAGCAACAAGCCAAAACCTCAGTGAGACAAAGAAATGTAGTGAGTAGAGAGGTTTGCATTTACTTTCCATGTGAGTGTGCAGCAGATAAATGGAGAAAAAAAAAGTTTCTACAAACAAAGGCAGATACGAACATTTAGGTGTGGATGTCACTGTCGCCTCTACCGCATTCACTTTCCAAACTTTGTGCTTGAACAGTGTGTGACTTACAATAGAGAGACTAAATATTTGGAGTTTCAGGCCTCTGGGAAGAAAGAGTTTCCCAGAGATGGGCTATCTATATTCACCACTGTTTAAAGTCAAAGTCTTGGGTACATGTGCACAGATTTCCATGAATGGGCATTTTGGCCCTGGCAGAGTGAACACGTATGTCATCAGTGAACTCTGGCTGAACACTGGATCTGCTCCAGAGACTGAGGAGGTGTACATACATGGAGGATGCTGTGGGCGAAAATTCTCCATTATAGAAATAATATAGAAATAACAAGCACACCTGCTTTCTGTCAGGTAACACCAGGAGAGTGCACAGAGCTACATGTGGAATTGCTTTTTCTTCAGTTGAGTAGTTTTATTCTCACTGTATGGCATGACTTGATTTAGTGACATATTGTCAGCTGCTTTTGTTTTCTCTGTTTTATGATGAAGCGATGTGTACTTGACTTGATAACTGCTACATTTGGGTGAGACTTTTTGATTTTTTTTTTACATTTCAAGTGTTGAAACATCAGTGTAGTAAAATTCGCTTGGACTTACCTCATTATCTGAGCGTTACTGATGAAGTTACCAGATGGTAAGTACAAAGTAGTTGATAAGTTCATTATCACCATTTAAAACTTTGTAACTTTTTTGGACTTCTTTTGTTTTGGACAAGTTAGAGTCATCAATTAACCTGCATGTTTTTGGACTGTGTGGGAGGAAGCCAGGATACTCAGAGAGAACCCACATAGACACTGCCGTGTTCAGGACCTTCTTGCTGTGAGTGCCACCTACATGTGTGAAAACAGTTAATGTCCTCTGTCCACTTCTGTCCTCTATGATCTGTGGAGGACCTGAAAAAAAGAACTCTGATGATGTTATCAAGTTATCTGGGGTTGGTTGTGAAAACTATAAATTTATCTTTAAAAAAACTCAGATTGGGGTTACAGAGTTTTAAAACACAGGTATGCAGTGAATAAATCGCTTTCTGGAACTTTGACATCTTCTGGCAGTCCTCAGTCAGTTCGGCTCAGTTTCATTGTCACATATAATCATACAGGTAAAATCATACAGAAATGTATTAGCCAGCATCCCCTGTAGGATTTAGAGTAAAGAGCAAACATGAGGCAATATATTTCTCACTTTTAATTACATAGCTTTTCTCTTTCTTTTTTTGCTGTTGGGAAGTCCTGGTATGTCCAGTGAACCGTGTCCACCTGTCAGGTCAGGATTGACCGGTCATCAGGTCTTTTAATTGAGAAACTATTTAAAGATAGCTGAACATAATATCTGAACATTTGGTTAAAGAAACATGATGCAAGTATTTAATCATTTTGATGCTACACGGACTTCCCATCCTGTCTGTTCTGTTCTCTGTTTGTCTTTACGTGTCTAGCACAAGAGCGGGGAATGCTGGTGCGGAGTGGCGCTGACCTGGACCAGTGTGAGCAACAACACTGGGCTCAGCAGCCTCTGCAGACATCACCATGACCCATGTTGTGCTTTAAAAGTTTAACAGGAAGTAACGTTAACCTCAGTAGCAGACTGAGCTAGCTGTTCTGTTAACAGTTTATGTGCAGAAGAACATGTACTCCAAACACCGCCGACGCCCCGTGAATTTCTGTGCAGCCACCAGGTCGGATCTCTAAAATCAAAGCGAGCGGTACGCTGCGAGGGAGTTTTACAAGACGGTGAGCCACAGCGCTCGGCTTGGCTGCCTGTGATGACTTGCCTGGGTGCACGGACCTCGCCATGACTAATGCAGGCAATTTGTGACATTTGGTTATAGACGAGGAGGAGAAGGAAAGTGAGAAAAAAACATGCTGCAGTTACTTTAGCTTAATGATGCTTCTGTGTGCTTGAAGACTGAGGCCAAAATACCTCTCACATAACTCATACCTCATGCTGGGAAGGCAGCATTACTGCTCAGCAGGAGGGAGAGTGAACGCTTATCTGGCCCACAGAGAGTCGAGAGTCCTACTCCAAGACAGCACGCTGTAGGTTTCATAATGTCATGAAGCTGCATCCCACGCTGATATATTTTCATTTGTTGAAAGTTAGCAGCAAACCTTTCATACTATGCCTGTTCAGAAGAGTTCAAGGAACTTTGGTAAGAAATTTGGAATGGAAAATAGGAACTTTTTAGTGGAAACGCCCCGATTCAAAGTGGATGAGCATGACCATAGATTTGATAAAGCACAAAGGAAAGCTCAGTGTGCTGCATTGTAATGTGTGCTGCTGCTTTAGCTGTAATCATCAACATGTTTTCTTCTGTCTGCAAGCCAAAAATGACAGATTGATTAGTGTTCAAACACTGCCTTGGATTTCTCTCACACATGTCCCACCATACATATATATATACATGTATACACTGGTATGATGTATAAGATTCTGCTAAACCACACTTCTCAGAAAGCAGACCAGGCCAAGCCACTTTAAATACATGCATCCCTTCTTCATCTTGCAGATAGAAGTTCTGAGCCAGCATTTATGTAGCTGCATCAATGAAATGGTTTCATTATGATTAAATATGTGTGCTCTCCAACCTGCTAGCCAAAAGTCAATGAGTGAAAGACACTGAGCATTAAAGAGTGAGACATCACAGTGAATGAATGGATGGGAAAGGATGTGCTGTGATTGTGTATTATGTGTTTGGGAGAGAGGGACTTTAGCTAAGAGTTATCCATCTGTGTATAATTACAGGGACTTGATTTCAGCTCCAGTAATTCTCCATTCATCATCACAATTTATGGTATTAATTTACAATTGTGTAATTATCTTCCACTCACTCAGCGTGAGTCTTAATCAGCCAAACTATTCAAAAGTTTAAAGCTGCACTCAGTGACTTTTGCACTTTGATAGATCCAAATGGCATTGAGAGGAAACTGCTTGGAAAAAGTGATTTTCAAGATCCAGAAATACAGCAAGGTGACACCAGATGTCTTTCAACATCACAGTCTGGCCTATCAACAAGGCTGATCTGTGATTTTTGTATAACTTTGGACAACGAGGAAAAACGTCACAAAAACACTGGTGAGTCTAACTTCCTCTGGACAGAGCTCTGTTTTTTCTGTTATTAGGGAATCTTCTTTTCAGCATTAGAATAGCAAAAACGGTCGAATTAAAATGAAAACTTGAAAAACACAGTGATCAGAACTCACTGAAAATAGAAGACACGCCACTAAATGTAACTTTTGTATGGTAATTTCGGCTACCACAGGAAAATTTGCATCTGCTTCCACTGACCTGGTTGTGCCACTTTGTTTTTTGCCTTTAACACTCAGTACCCGTGAAAGTAGATGTGTACTTTCACAGCTCTGCACATCTTGCCAATTGATGTGTGAAATGGCCGTTTTTGTCAGATATTTGATTCTGGAAAGTTACAGCAGCCTCCCAGTTCCAACCTGGGAAAAAGTGTTAGGGGAGGAGGTTTCAGGTGCTGTTTGAGAGCCACACAGGCACTTGTTAGAAGCATACTACCTTTACAGTCTGTTACTTATGCTGGAAAGTTCTTAAATATTTTGATAGGTGACATTGATTTCTGTGACATATGATTTCTATGTTTGTGATGCAGGCTTATATAATGGATTTCATTTTAACACTGTTTTCCATTTCGTGCTGTAACAGTGTGTTCCACTTTGACTTCACATTTAAACATTGTGACTCTAGAAAAGTATTTACAGCTGAGATGGATAGCACTCTGGAGGTGCTTTACGAGGCCCTTTTAGCAACTTTCCATCTTTGCAGTACTCTCTCAAGGTAGGTAAACCACTTGAGTGAAAGCAGTCAAGGACCTCTCAACTGCACTGGGCACTCTGTGCTGTGGACACAGAGATGGGCTGTGTGGCACCCAGCTCTCCCAAACACACCCACACACCTCCAGGCCTCCAGGCTCTCCCATGCTGCATGCTGTCTGTTTGACACAAAGCAGGGCTCACAGGGTGTTCTGGCTAACATTAACATGCATAAACATTTCAATTAATGAGCCTCTGTGAATGCCCCCCACCCCACACACACACCCCACCCCCTCCATAACAAATTTAGAGACATTTTTCATCTGATCGATTATGTAGGTTAATGCTGCAACTCCAATTTGCAATGATAAACAAACACAGCTGCACTCCCCTTCCTCCTTCACACACACACACACACACACACACACACACACACACACAGTCCTCAGCTACCATGGCTATGCTTCCTGCCCAAACAGAGACTGTGTGAGGCCTTTTCTTCTTCTCACTCCCACTGAAGAAATGGAAACTGCTCATACTGTGGTCACTAAGAATAGCCAATAGCTTTTCAAATGCAAAGACAGCCCTATATCATTACTGCTGGTGCTGCAGCTCACATGCTGGCAGCAGATGATTCATTTAAGACAATCACATGTCAGTAAAGGCACTAATTGCAATTATGAGTGACATATTAAATTAGACTCAGTTCACCTGAAATGATCCGTCATGTTGTTAAAGCATTAAAATAAACAGCATTCAGTAAAAGTAAGTAAAAGGTAACAACTGTTACAGTGGTGGGCATTAAACTTGTGCCAGCGGCTTCAACTGCATTATCATGAGCTGTTGCCTTTAGCTCGGGTGATGCAGGCCAAATGCATCATTCTTGTTTTAGAACAACCAAATAAGAATCCATCCAGTTGTTTTGCTTTCCCCCCCCCGAACCGACCCCATTGTGGGTTCAACAGGAACCCACTGCAGTTAATCAGGAAAGCATGTTGCCCTGAGTTCAGCCATCCTCCACAACTGGAGAGTCTCTGCAACGCTCCACTGTTTTCCCATACGACACTGTGGGAAAGTGTCAAATTCTAATAAAATGTTATAAAAATGTCCATACAACACAAACTTGTTATGTTTCCAGGCCTTAGCTAGCAGTACGCAGTACTAAGTCAGTCTAACATGAGTAGCTCGTTAGCATTGATCATGCATGTCTTGCATTAAAAGTACACCTTGCCCTTGTTTTGTTTATTTGTATTAAAGCTGCTCTAATCAACATTTGTAACTATGGAAAAAATGACTATGAATCATATGAAAGATGTGACTTGACTGTGATGAACCCACAGAGAATCACCTGACCCTGCACGTCCCTCTCAGCCCTGTGGAACGTTCTATCATCTTGTAGCTCGTTGTTTTTTTGGTTTTCTGACCTACAACTTGTTTTGGTTCAGTCTTACCACTCTCACTGACATTGTTTTCAGCTGCAGCTGTTTTCACTGATAGACTTCTTATAAATGCTCTACAGTGCTGTGCACTATGTGCCCAGTACTAAACATCAGACAGGCAAACGCTTTGGCATTTAGCCACTACTGAGCCTCAGAAATTAGTGTCCAAAATAAAGCTAAAACAATAGCACAACATTTCTCTGATGCCCAGAAACATAACTTCATAACTTGGTAAAAAACATAGATGTGTAATGAAAGTACCTTTGAAGACATAGAGTCAGGGAAGCGGTCAGGATTAGGGTAAGCGTTAGAAGATATTCTTTTAATATTCTTTTGCTTATGTTAATCACCTACAGCCTTTGTATGCTTCTGTATATCAAAATGCATGTGTGTGTGTGTGTGTTGAAACTTCTGTTCTGCCCACCTTAATGTGAACACTGAACTACTAGTAGACAAGTAAACATGTATTATTATAAGATCAAGATTTCTTAGAAACTCTTTGACTACATTGTATTTTAAAATAAGCCTGGTCAGTTTTTTCATCCACACTGAAAGGCCAAAAATGATCTGGGTAAGCTTCTGTTCAGTCCGTCTTTGTATAATCATTTTACAGACAAAATCGAAATTTTGTTTCTTTTGTCAGGCAAGTATGAAATTATCATTTGGTCGCACTTCATAAATGCTACCTGTTAACCAGTCAGTAATTTCCAGTCCGCTGCACTGTGCTGGTGATTAAATGATTACTTTATAATGTTGGCTGATGAAGCAAACACAAATAATGTTAATGACAACAGCTGTGCTGTCGACATTTGAAATGAGTGATCACAGAGAAAGGTAGAGACAACCACAGGTTTACATATTGGTTGCTGGTTTGACGAAGCTCCATTCTTGACTGAGAGAAAACATTGTCTGTGTGTGGACAGAGTGCTGAAATAGAAAGATGAAGATGAGAATGAAGACAACTTAATGTAGTCTTGACTCAAGCTCAAGCTTTAACTTAAGGAGGCCCTTTAAATCCAAGCACCAGAGGCAGAGACATGGGGATGACTTTAGCTCTTTCCAGCCATCCAGTTCCCAGCTCCTTCAGCTCCATGGGAAAGCCAGCCAAGTGAGCGTGGGTCAGGTCAACCTTGTCTCCTTGCCTGACTGTCAAAATAACAGTACCTTCCCCTCTGGCTTCCAGCACTGTCTGTCAGAGCCGGGCTACTGAGAGCTGTGGCACAGAGGGGTGGAAAAGCAATTAAATCAAACATGGGTGAGTAGCTGCAGGACAAATGCCTCATCAGCGTTTTTCAGCTCAGCCAGAGAAAAGCTGTGTTTTTTTTTCTTTTTCTTGCAGAGGGGTATTGAAAGAAAGAGTATTGAAAGTGAAAAAGAAAACCCTCTAAAAGAGAGCTAAGACATTTTGTGTCACTGGGTGACCAATGCAGCAGTTGGCTAAAGGGTTAAGAGAGACATTGGCCCGAATCAGGGCCTCTTTCTTTCCCAGTGATGGCCTAAAACTCGGGGTCAGACACATACTCCGACCCCTGACCCCCTGGTTCACGTCTCCTCATAATTACCTTTGCGCATCAACCCCTTGGCCACCCCCTCCCAAAGACAATGTAACAATTTGTCTTTTCAATTGTCTGTCAGTCACTCTCTTGTGGGCCTTTTCAGTGGGCGTATATGGTTTCTTTTTCCATTTGTATTTATTTATTTATCTTGCTTGGAGGGGTGGGGGTTGTCTGGCTCCTGAAACAGGGAGTCTTTGTTTGGGTTGGTTTCACATGGATATAACCCCCCCCCACCCCTCCTCTGCTCCCCGTGCCTTCTATCCACCTCCCTATAGACAGACCCCATGGATTTGTTTGGGGGCTCGAGGGTGGCTGATCTCAGGGTCATTGTACATGGCATTTCCATAACCATTGACCAATCAATGAGACTTTTCTCATTCCCAGGGAACACTGAGGTGCTTTTTAACAGCTCCCTATAAGGTACATAGTGTCTGCTGTAACGCCCACACTCTTACTCTCCAACTTTACCTGGAACCAAACAGCAAGCTGCCCAGTCTCCAAAGTGCTGGATCAGATCTTTGATTTGATGATTTTGTTACATAATACTTTTAAAATTACAAAATTACAAATTAATGCAAACTGCTTGCTTTGCAGAAACCTCAAACCACAGAATGTATAATGTTTGCCTCATTATCACAGTGTGGTGTGGTGCTTGGACTCAGGTATAACCTACTTCTCTGGGCTCTGGCTCTGATCAGCTGGAGAGAAGTGCTGTCAGTCTGTTTGGTCCCACATGAGTTACATTGTGTAATTCACTACATAGTCGTGCACTTTTCAGTCTTTATCAGCACATATATTTTCCCATCTGTCATGTGGGTGGCTCAGTTGTCATCATCTGACCTAAGTATGAATGTATGTCAAGTGATGACACCTGAGCCATCTCCTGAACAACTGATGAAAACCATATGATGCAGTTGAAAGCTAGCGAGTGGAGCTCGACCTGGGATTTTGTCACATGAAGATTAGTGATGAACCATCCTGCTGAGGAATATTGTATCAGGGTGAGGGGGGAGTCACCTGAGAGGTTCAGTGTTTGAATCCTTAACAAGATAGACTGCCAGCATCTTTGTATCAGTGTGTGTGTGTGTGAACACAAAATCCACAGCCTCAGTATGTGCAGGAATGCATTCTAAAGTTTTTAACATAACATTTCATCTTTTGTTGTCGTCCTTTCACTGCAGCTCAGCAAGGAAATAGAAAGGGGAAATTATTACATGAAAGACTGTAACTTTGGAAATGACCCATTTATGCATTTTTGCTCAGAACAACAACTGTAGATTCTGTCCCTCATTTCTTAGTGTTGTTGCAGTAGGATGGCCTCACTTCATGGCCAGTATAGACAGCAGGAATGTTTGTGATGCACTAACTAATAACTTTGCAGTGTATATAGGCACAGTATTGTATTAAGACAGACCTAAAAAATGTTTTAAAACCTTTGACTCATCCCTTGTAGCAAATTAAATGTAATAATTGCTTCCAGTGTGTTTTCAACAGTTTCTCAGGGTGAAATTATTGCTGCGCCATTAGTTTTTATTTAAGATTTGGTCATAACATTTGAGCATTTTTGGTTTCATCTTTGAGCAGTAAATATATTGGAAACATGGCTGCACAGGTTCTCTTTGAGCACTCCTTGAGAGAACTCTTAACATTACTGATGCCTAAAAATTAAAAATACAAATTATCTCAAGATATAGAGGGGTTTCTTGAACCATGGCCATTTATAACAATAACCCCTATGTGATCTTGCTCTGACAATAAGCTTTTCCAGTACCTTATTGTCTGACAATCACTGCATGAAATTACATGGAATGTACCATTCCCCAGTTCGAAGGCGACATAATGAGAGCCAGAGGAGCGAGAAGACGATTCAATCTTGGACTGTGAGATGTCACGCGGCTTTTTGAGGGATAAACACGATCAGTCTTCCAGACAGCTTGGTTTGCGCAAGTCACTCATTCTGATTATCTATCACGTTTCTTCTGAAGCTCATAATTACAACAGTGTTGGGAGGGAGATCTGTGCAAAGGCTGCGGTTTACTTTGATCAGTCTAATTTGCTCTCCCTGAGAGGGGTGAGAGTTTGTGCAAGTGGTTGCAGTTGGTACGAGTAGGAACAAAGCAGTGAGAAGTCAACACAACACAATGCAATTAATCCCCTGTGGTATTTCAAATTGTGCAACAGGTATATATTTACTGTGCTGCCTGAATGTTGCCAGTCTGATGAGGGACACGAATAATGTGTGAGTCATTAAAGCATTGGGGTAAAGCAGGGCAGATTGAATTTGTACTAACAAAAACAGAGCTGCCATGGTGGGTGAAATAATCCCATAAATTGATTGAAACCACAATAGCAGAAAAAGAAAACTATTTGATGAATAAAAATTTTTTTTGTTTTTTTTTCTGTGAGCAAGACAAAAACAAGACCCTCTAAATGCATTTCTGTGCTCTAATAATGTAGTTGTAGCCATAATAGTGCCCCAACTATATTTAAGATCCCTGTTAAGGGCCAACCTTCAATTTTGTAAATTCCCAGTTTATTCCCATAAATTCCTGTTAATTCCCATGGAAAGTTTCCAACTTTGAAAATTCCCAGAATTTTGCAACCCTAATGACATTCCAATCAGAGTCAACAGTACCATAATGTAACTGCGTTGAAACAATCAGAAAATAACTTTTCATATCTCTTGATACCAGCGCTCCCTCACTCTCATTTACTGCCCATGTTGCTCAACCACTGCTTTCTCTTTACCACAGTGTGACGTCGCGTTGTGTTTCTCTAAAAGCTGAATCTGGTTGAACTTCTCCACTGTAGGCGTTTTTTTTTCTTTTTGACATACCCTGCAGCCCGCTCCACCACAGCCAAAGCGATTTCATGACAGCGCCAGATTTTGTCTGAATCGGGGCCTTAGGGCCATTGTGTGGTTCTTACGCTTCCGCAAAACCATGAGGCACCCACAAACCCCTGTAATTACATAATTGCGACCGGCAGGTGGACCCGGTGTGCGCCTCTTAAAATTCAATCACCCCAATTTACAACTACATGAAATTATGTGAAAAAAAAAAAGTAATCTATTTATGCAGGCTGAGATTTGAGTAGTTTAGTAGTGGCATACCATAGAAGAAACAAGAAAAAGATACTCACAATGTGTGTGTGTGTGAGATGCAGTTGACATTTTATTACACAAGCAACGCTCGCATAGCAGTTTTGGCAGCATGTCGCGACAAGAAACAAACAAATTGGTAGAACATAGCGGACGACCTCTCTATCACTAGCTGTTGTCACACGCACGCACACACACACTCTCCCACACTCCCCCCCCAAATGAAGCTTTATTTTACCCTTGGTCCGCAGCACCCCGCTACAGTGTTGGAGAGCAATGGCAACTCCTGCATTAAAGAGACTGTGGCTCACACAAGTATGTGTACTTTTATTGTTGCGGACAGTGCACGCACACACACACACACACACATCAGAGGAGATGCTGTCATGGTCTCTGTGCAGATCGTGTTGAGATTTTTGGCCTTGTGTCTTTTATCATTGTCAAACATCTCCATAATCAGCAGAGGCCATGTTACAGCAAAATGACCATCAATAGCGAGCGCACACAAAAGACTGACTGATCAAACGCTTTCCCTCACATTCTGTGTTTACTTGTATGTACCACAAAGACTACAGTGACGGCCAGCTTGTGGACAATATGTATGTAGCCCACATTCTGTGGCTGCATGAGAGAAAATAACTATTCGATCGTAACCCGAAAAACATTGTGCAAAAGCAAACAAAACAAAGTGTTTTCATGCCACTGTGAATCTGATTAAACAAATGCTTGGAATACAAACTGAGATGTCTGATAAATGGCACTGTTGCTTTGTTTTTGGCTGGCGCTGTTGGCCTGCAGTGTTTTGCTTGTGAAAAGAGGAAAGAAAAGGTGGAGGCAAAAAATAAGGAGAAACTTGACAGAACAGCCAGTCAGAGGGTTTTTACTCACTGACATACTGCTGCTGACGCCAGTTGAATGCTGGCTAAAGGCTGATCAGAGCTGACAGTCACCAAGACTCAGTCCTTGCTGAAGCCCAGGGTTCGAATCCGACCTGTGGCTCTTTCCCGCATGTCATTCCCCGTCTCTCTCTCCCCGCATTCCTGTCACTCTTCAGCTGTCTCTATCAAATAAAGCTTGGAAAGGCCAAACAAATAATCTTAAAAAAAAAAAAAAAAAGTGTTCAGCTTCTACATGTGGGCACATACGGGTTTGTATGTATGCAAGTAAATTATTGGAGGGCAGATTAAGCAACCATAATAATGAAATCTTTTCTTTCCTCGTATAAAGTGAACAAGCTTTAGTGCTTGTTGTACCAGGGCCTACTTATGTATCTATAGTTTTTCAGGATAATAACATTAGACTGATGCTTTGTAGAAGTTAGGACCAGTGTGTCTTCATGCAGGACAGTGAATGTTGTGTTTATCTTGTGAGGTTAATATTTGTGTAAAAAAAGAGATGTGTGATGTGAGGGCTTGATGTGTGGTGGTTGGATCACTCTTTATAAGAAGAATCAGTCGGATGGAGACAATTCCATACCTCATAACAACTTGACTTCCTTGTTTGGACTTTTCACGTGACTGAACTAACCAATCAGAAGCTAGGACTTAGACTGAGGTAAACATGAGGGAATCAGAGAGGCAGATTCAACAGAACATCCTAACTGTCTTAAAGATATTTAAACATGTAACATAAATATGTAAATAGTTAACTGTGCAACCATTGTTAATGCATTTTTAGTAAATTAACTCAAATATAAATGATATTAACTTCTGAGCCTTACAACTGTCAGTTATGAATTAACTTCACTGCTTCACATGCTGAACTGAAAGAAACAAACAAAAAAAAACATGAAATGTTGTTTTGCTAAAGCAGAGTTATAATAAGTGCTAAATGAAGGCTCATTTCTACACCATGCTGGCTATTCCTTCAGTTTACTAAATATGCAAAGAAACTCCCATGCTTCTATTACTGATATGCAGCTAAACATGCAGTCATGATACCTGCTGCAGGGAATGACTTCACATTTGAAATCAAAGTGAAAGAGACAATACAAACAAGAAATGTGTGTTGCTAATCAAATATTTAATGGCAAAATACAGCTTTTGATTAAGGATATGTTTTTCATAGTAGAATCAGTTTTAGCACAACGTCTGCTTTGTCTAAATGGAGGGTAAGAGTGTTGCCATAGGCTACAACATTACATCTGTGTGTATCTAACCAATCAGCACCACATGATTGTTTGGTCTCTTCCTTGAGATATACAGCCAGCTCATTTCTTCTTTCTTTTTCAGCTAATTACAATCGTACTCCGTCTGTGAGATGAGTTCTGTCCTGCAGCACATTTGTGTACGCCGTAAACTTCAAATGCAATATTTATATTGTAAGCATGTGATCAGACAAAAACACTCTTTCTAAATATATTGAACTCATTAAAAGTCATTTAAGCAACATGACTGTATTATATATACAGTATATGTTTATTTCCAATGCAACTGAAAAATCAGCCAAGCAAAACTCCACAGCTGCAGGGCAGCGGTATACATATTACTAGTTACTGAGTCACATAACATCAAGCACATTATTCATAAATAAAAACAAAATCTTTACTCAAGGTCCATTTACTAGCTTTTATTGGAGCACAAGCACATCAATTGAAAACAGCAGCTAAGTGGTCCTTGAGTGGTGATGAGAACTGCTGAATGAATGCTCATCAGGCACATTGACATGACTGTCGTTCAGCTCGTTTCACCAATAGCATGTATTACATGAAATATACATTTTTATTAGAAATACCAAATAAGATCTTCACACCCTGAAACAAATTGTATAATGCTATATTTTACCTTATGATTTCCTGAGAAGTGTCATGTCATTTGGAACTAATTACATGGATTATTTATGCAGTATTACAGAAAAGCTTAATTTATTTTATTTCACAAGTGTGTAATTTCTGAATAATTAAAAAAAGTTTTCTTAATTACAAACAGAATAGAGGCAGTGTTCAACTGGTACAGTATATATCCAATGAAAATATACCACTTTCCATTCATTGCTAGTTTAACTTATTTTAGGGTTCATAGTTTTATTGGTTTAATTTACCCATAATTTCATAATATATTTTATGGAAAAAACTGCACAGAGAGAGTCCTTCAATTGGTCCAATTAAGAACTATGTAATTTGATACTAATTACATGTAAAATATGATACATATCCTATTAATTAATTCCACAGCAGAAAAAAACAGAATTGAAAAGACTTCATTAGTGAGAAAGTTTTGGCTGCTGCTGTTGTGAAGGAACGTTTTGGTCATTGGAACTGTGAAGGAATGCCCCACTGTAAAGATTTCTGCTTGTTAAGTTGGACATTTGGGTATAGGTCTTAGGTGAGCAGTAGAGTTATGTGGGTTATAAGCACTCTCACACACAACACTATAAAACTGTCTCAATTTAAAGGGATGATTTATGCCTCTCAGATTGCTGAATGAAATATGAGGTAATCTGACTCCCGGATCCCAGTCCAAACATGCCCGACATGGGGGCAACCCACATCCTGCTCCAATGAATTGTGAGCTTTTGCCGTTCTGTGTCATATTATGCACCACAAAATAAGATTTACATTATTTGAAACAAAGTGTTTAATACAGATTTTAGGTGCAAAGGTTGTGTGTATCAGCACATAATATGCCACGTGACTGCATGGATTCTGTCTTCAATCATTTGTGTATTTTAAAGGCCCAGTGGAACAGAGTGGCTAAGGAGGAGGGGAACGCTGGTACCTACCGGAAACGGTGACTTAACCAAGAGACTTAACAACACCAAACTGATAAAAGACACCCTAAACAGGATATTAAACAGCTAATAAACATTTAGAGGCATGTATGTTTCACTTTAAATCCTTCCCAGGCATCTTGAGGAAAGTGATTGTTTGAATTTCCATGGGCTGTTGAATGCATGCTGTCGACCACATCTGATGCAAGTGAGTCATGTGGAGGTGAGGTAATAACATCATGTCATTACACTGGTTATTTGGGGCGGCACGAGGGACTCCTGAGCGATACACATCAACCATGTGTGACTGAGGCATTGGTGCATGAAATACAGCAAATTGAACTCTGGAATTTATGCTCACTTGAAGAAAAAGGACAAACCTAAATTATAAAACTAAATGATTAACCTGGAATTCATTTGCCTGTTATCTGTGGTGGTTAATGTGGTTGCTGATGAGCGGCAATGACTAAATAATTATGTGGGCAGGTGCTGAGATTTCTGGCTTTCATTTACCACACTTATTGGGAACAAAAAAAAATCCACCCTCAGTGGAATTTCAACACACTCCTCCACACGCTGACATTTTCAGCTGCGCCACAGTAGAGGATGACTACAGCAGACAAAAAAAAGAGATTTAATCATCAATAAATAGATAAATAAATATGATAATTAATAAATGCAATTTTCAATGCTAATGTAAACCCAGAGATAAAAAAAACAAAACAATTAAATGCATAAAACTATGTTTGTAATTACTTGGGACATAAATATAATCTTTTATACCTTTATTTATTTATATATTTATTAAGACATACAGGTGCTACTAACATCAATCTAAAGCAACAGAAATAAAATAAAAATAATACATTTATTTATCTTGCACATTTATTTTTATGAATTTCATCATTTATTTTGACATTGATTTATCCTTTTATTCATGAATTGTTTTCATTCATGTATTTTTCTATTAAAGCTATCGTCCTATAGTGACGAAGTAATTTATAAAAATAATCATTTTAATTCAGTTCAAATGGTGCAGTTCTGACAGCCTGCCAATAGAGGTCACCAAAAACTCTTTGATACCTGTTTCCAGTATAATGTTATATGTTATATCCAGTATAAATACAGTGAAATACCTGGAACAAATGAGCATGCTGGCTGCTGTCAGAAACAGCTTAGCAATATTGATGGCTGATGTTTCTACTTGGCTGTTTATGAATGTTCACAGGGAAGCAGTTTGGGGCTTTGGAGGCAGAAAGAACATTAAAGAATTTCAACACAGCACCACAAGAAGCAACTTTGATATTCCATCAAGGACATGAATATGGCAGTGAACTCCACTTGTAGATCCTTAGTGTTATTCAGTTGGCTATAAATCTCAGTTTAAAAGGAAACAGCTCGCATCTGGATAAACTCCTGTATTTGTGGCTCTTTGGCCAAGGCATGAAATGCCTCACTGTGATGTGGATCACTTCAACAGGAGAGGTCCAAATGGGAATATGGAGGCCAGCATACACACTTAGTTGTGGAAGAAGTATAGAGAAATGGAGAATCTTTATGTTTTTGTTACCATAGAATGAACGATCTACACTGACCCAGTTACAGAATATTTTTCAATGAGCTTCGCAAAATTGAAAATCTGCAACGATACTGCAATTAAGAAAATATTAGATGTCATTTTTAACAAAGTTATCCAATTTTTTGGGGAAGAAATCACATCAGACACAAATGAATATATTTATTAGTATATTTTAAGTGTTTAAATTATGCATTATGCAGCAGACTTTTGATAAGCATTGTGATGCTAAGCTACTGTTAAAGACAATACTGCGTGTTAGTTTAATCTACAGCATGCTGTCATATTGTACAAACTGATCATTTAGGTATAACTTCAGTACAAGTGATTTGATCTTTAGATCCTGTCTTAAGTCTGAGGGGCTGATGAGAAAATCAGAAATCCCCTTTTTTGTTTGTTTCGTTTTGTTTGTTTGCTTTTTCATCGTTGGTGCTTCGTCTGCTCTTTGCTGTGAGGTGTTCTCTTTAATTTGTCTCTGTCTTTGGCAAAATGCCCAAGTCAAGATGTAAGTAATTATGGTTACACACATTCCCTTCAGGCAAAAACATCAAAACTAAAAATGACCAGAAATTTTTTTTTTTTTATTTAATTGAGCAGATTTTCCCTCCCAGACTGAGGTTATCCTTTACCCCTCGTGTTCACAGAGTGCTCTTTGAGGACCAATTTTACTCCACCTCGCAGTATGAGAGTGCATTGCCCCAGTGGAAATCAAACACCTATAGCTGTTTAAGCCAGGGCCCTCCTGTAGCTGGGAACTTTGTAACTGGAGCTGGACCCTTTCTGTGTGGAGTTTGTATGTTTATATGTGTCTGTGTGGGTTCTCTCCAGGTACTCTGGCTTCCTCCCACAGTCCAAAGACATGCAGGTTAATTAGCGGCTCTAAATTGTCCAAAACAAAAGTCCAAAGAAAGTTTTAAATTGTTATAAAGAACTTATTAACTACTTTGTAATTACCATCTGGTAACTTCATCAGTAACAGTTGCATAATGAGGCAAGTCCAAGCCAATTTCACTACATTGATGTTTCAACACTTGCAATGTAAATAATAATAATAATGATAATAATAATAATAATAATATATTAATGTGAATGATCCAGATGAGTTCTGCAGTTCCTCTCTCTGAACAGCAGACTGGGGCAGCAGAAGCAGTCATCTAGGGAGGATGTATAGTGTTTCCATTGTGCCACTTCAGCAAGAGCGGCATGAGCATCAGTAAAACCATTGTCATGGGCTATTAACACCAGCATGTGTTGTAAATGAATGGCCCAAATGGTGCTGATTAGTGATCTCACACTGGCTATCATGGATGAGAGGGGCTTTAAAGGCCCACCCCCCTTGTCAGGAGATAAACAAGCCCATTGCTAGTGCAATAGTTGGATTTTTACATTCATACAGATCCACTAATTGCCCTCTGAAAGCCAGGCTCAGGCCTCGTGATGCATGGGATGGCTGTGAAAAATGCATTCCACATGGGCAAGCCACTCAGATCTCCAAACTGAGCAGCTCTTGACAGGCTGTGAAAATCTGTCTTGACTGCCAAAGTTGTTTTACTGTTGCTCTAATGCTCTTAGAGGCATGTAGTGGGGATAGTTTTTCTGCTAGCTGTCGAGTTGAACTCATTACAGTACATCATGGTTTAGACGGGTTAAGTAGCTGGTTGACTCAAACAACAAGCCCATCTGGATAGTCACAATATGTTTTAAAAAGTAAATTAAAGTAATATTTTAGTACGTGTCTGTTTTTTCTCAAACACTGGAGTGTATTTGTTTCTAGGCTCTGAGTCCTTTTAAAGATGGATTTTTACTCAAATTTGCAAAAGTATCTGCTTGCACAACTGTGGCTTTTGGGGTCTATGATGGTCCATGGCCAGGAACATCTGCATCTCTTGGGTATTATGGCTTAATGCTGTTATGGAAACAGAAAGCCAAACTGAGTTCTGTGTTGTCCTCAGTTTTCATTTTCAAGCAAAAAACAAACAAACATCTGAGACACAGAAAGGTCACGTCTTATTAAAAGGACAACCGGTGTTAGTGCATTACTACAAATACTTCCTAACCATTTGAAAACAATACTTCAGTGTTTTCTCTGTCTTTATTCTGAGCTCTTTGTATCTTCCAGGCTCGGCGTTCATTCATTTCACTGCCTTCAGCTTCAGTCAGTTCACTGTTGACTGAACTGTGAGACTCGCTGGAGTTGTTACAATTGCAAGAGATGTTATCCACTCCTGTGATCATGTCTGTCTTAAAATGTTATTAAAGTATAATAGTATTGTATTGTAACATTGAATTGATGCACAGTTATTCAGTTGCAAGTATAGACTGATTTGTAATCTTTACTGTGCAGTTACACATCAGTGGAGGAAGTATCCAGGACCCTCTCTCAAAAAGCCCTGTTATTCAAATCTGTACTTTTGTAAAAGTACAGAAGAAGTAAAGGACAACTTACTTAATTTATAAAACGTATCACTGTTGCTCTGTGTCAGAATCTTTTTGTTTTACAGCTTATTATACCTGCGGCTGGTCAGGTAATCAGAGGGTCTCTGGTACAAGTCCAGTCACAATAGTGCTGTCTTTGTGTGAGTTGTTGTTAGCACTGTGTTGCTCCCGATCAGCAGTTGGCATCTTACCTGGCCATGTATGATTTTGTGTGTGAAGTGTTGTAAAGTCATTTGGTGTAAGCAGCATTTCAGTTTTAGCTGCTTTTACTACATTTTATAACATTGTATTTTATATTTTTATCAAATATATTATCCATTACTGTAACGTCCTCCTGACGGGCCTCCCAGCCTGCACAGTGAAACCTCTTCAGATGATCGCCTGGTCTACAACCAACCCAAAAGGTCACATGTCACCCCACTGCTCATCGAGCTCCACTGGCTACCTGTTGCAGCCCGCATTAAATTCAAATCACTAATGCTGACTACAAAGTAGTCTCCGCCCTTATACAGACATATTTCACCTCACGACCGTTGCACTCCTCCAATTAACGACACCTGGCTCTGCCATCCATTCGTTCAAGGCAATCCAGACTCTTCTTGTCTGTTGTTCCCCGTTGGTGGAACGCACTACCAGTTCCTACCAGATTAGGGGCGTCCCTCTCTACCTTTAAAAACCTCCTGAAGACCTCCAGCTCTTCAGAGAGGACCTCCTCTCCAACACTACCAACAACTGGACATGAGAAATGTTATGTTATTTTAATGTGTTAATGTAATGTAAACACTTTAGAATCGGCCCTGGTTACAGTATGAGAACAGTCTCCACTAACCGGAACCTCTGTCTTTACACTAAAGTTCCCCCCGGAAAGCTTATTTCGTTGTACATGCTAAAAACTGTTAGCGGAAGATAAACAGAGATTGTTCAACATGGCAGAGGTAAGATAATGACTGAAGCGTGTGTTTGTTTCGACGTTTGTGGCGTGTGAACTCTTTATTCCTTCATGTGACACGGTGTTCTTGTTGTATGAGAGTTAGTCTGACAGAAAAACAAGCAGCGTTAGCCTGAGAGCTCACTGCTGTCCGCTCACTGTCCAGTAAACTGGAACAACTGCTAACAAGCTACATTTACAAACACTCAGCTGAACGGCAGATGAGTTATTTAACCTATGTCAGCCAGCTGTGTTACATATATATTACATATCAACATATCGATCTACACAGCTGGACCACAGGACAACGCAGTGACTGAGGGAGGGGAAGAATACATTAAGATGCCATAATCTGTAATATCATAACATGCTGCTATAATCTTTAATATCATAACATGCTGCTATAATCTTTAATATCATACATGCTGCCATAATCTTAAATATCATAACATGCTGCCATAATCTTTAATATCATAACATGCTGCCATAATCTTTAATATCATAACATGCTGCCATAATCTTAAATATCATAACATGCTGCCATAATTTTTAATATCATAACATGCTGCCATAATCTTTAATATCATAACATGCTGCCATAATTTTTAATATAACATGCTGCCATACTCTTTAATATCATAACATGCTGCCATAATCTTTAATATCATAACATGCTGCCATAATCTTAAATATCATAACATGCTGCCATAATTTTTAATATAACATGCTGCCATAATCTTTAATATCATAACATGCTGCCATAATTTTTAATATAACATGCTGCCATAATCTTTAATATCATAACATGCTGCCATAATCTTAAATATCATAACATGCTGCCATAATTTTTAATATAACATGCTGCCATACTCTTTAATATCATAACATGCTGCCATAATCTTTAATATCATAACATGCTGCCATAATCTTAAATATCATAACATGCTGCCATAATTTTTAATATAACATGCTGCCATAATCTTTAATATCATAACATGCTGCCATAATTTTTAATATCATAACATGCTGCTATAATCTGTAATATCATAACATGCTGCCATAATCTGTAATATCATAACATGCTGCCATAATTTTTAATATCATAACATGCTGCTATAATCTTTAATATCATAACATACTGCTATAATCTTTAATATCATAACATGCTGCCATAATTTTTAATATAACATGCTGCCATACTCTTTAATATCATAACATGCTGCCATAATTTTTAATATCATAACATGCTGCTATAATCTTTAATATCATAACATGCTGCTATACTCTTTAATATCATAACATGCTGCCATAATCTTTAATATCATAACATGCTGCCATAATTTTTAATATAACATGCTGCCATACTCTTTAATATCATAACATGCTGCCATAATCTTTAATATCATAACATGCTGCTATAATCTTTAATATCATACATGCTGCCATAATCTTAAATATCATAACATGCTGCCATAATCTTAAATATCATAACATGCTGCCATAATCTTAAATATCATAACATGCTGCCATAATCTTTAATATCATAACATGCTGCCATAATCTTAAATATCATAACATGCTGCCATAATTTTTAATATAACATGCTGCCATAATTTTTAATATCATAACATGCTGCCATAATTTTTAATATCATAACATGCTGCTATAATCTGTAATATCATAACATGCTGCCATAATCTGTAATATCATAACATGCTGCCATAATTTTTAATATCATAACATGCTGCCATAATCTTAAATATCATAACATGCTGCCATAATTTTTAATATAACATGCTGCCATAATTTTTAATATCATAACATGCTGCCATAATTTTTAATATCATAACATGCTGCTATAATCTGTAATATCATAACATGCTGCCATAATCTGTAATATCATAACATGCTGCCATAATTTTTAATATCATAACATGCTGCTATAATCTTTAATATCATAACATGCTGCTATAATCTTTAATATCATAACATGCTGCCATCATTTTTAATATAACATGCTGCCATACTCTTTAATATCATAACATGCTGCCATAATTTTTAATATCATAACATGCTGCTATAATCTTTAATATCATAACATGCTGCTATACTCTTTAATATCATAACATGCTGCCATAATCTTTAATATCATAACATGCTGCCATAATTTTTAATATAACATGCTGCCATACTCTTTAATATCATAACATGCTGCCATAATTTTTAATATAACATGCTGCCATACTCTTTAATATCATAACATGCTGCCATAATCTTTAATATCATAACATGCTGCCATAATTTTTAATATAACATGCTGCCATACTCTTTAATATCATAACATGCTGCCATAATTTTTAATATAACATGCTGCCATACTCTTTAATATCATAACATGCTGCCATAATCTTTAATATCATAACATGCTGCCATAATCTTAAATATCATAACATGCTGCCATAATTTTTAATATAACATGCTGCCATACTCTTTAATATCATAACATGCTGCCATAATTTTTAATATCATAACATGCTGCCATAATCTTTAATATCATAACATGCTGCCATAATTGTTAATATTATACATGCTGCCATAATCTGTAATATCATAACATGCTGCCATAATTTTTAATATCATAACATGCTGCCATAATTGTTAATATTATACATGCTGCCATAATCTTTAATATCATAACATGCTGCCATAATCTTTAATATCATAACATGCTGCCATAATTGTTAATATTATACATGCTGCCATAATTTTTAATATCATAACATGCTGCCATAATTGTTAATATTATACATGCTGCCATACTCTTTAATATTATAACATGCTGCCATAATCTTAAATATCATAACATGCTGCCATAATTTTTAATATAACATGCTGCCATACTCTTTAATATCATAACATGCTGCCATAATCTTTAATATCATAACATGCTGCTATAATCTTTAATATCATACATGCTGCCATAATCTTAAATATCATAACATGCTGCCATAATCTTAAATATCATAACATGCTGCCATAATCTTAAATATCATAACATGCTGCCATAATCTTTAATATCATAACATGCTGCCATAATCTTAAATATCATAACATGCTGCCATAATCTTAAATATCATAACATGCTGCCATAATTTTTAATATCATAACATGCTGCCATAATTTTTAATATCATAACATGCTGCCATAATCTGTAATATCATAACATGCTGCCATAATTTTTAATATCA
Source organism: Argyrosomus regius (assembly GCA_946959425.1). Lineage (NCBI taxonomy): Eukaryota > Metazoa > Chordata > Actinopteri > Sciaenidae > Argyrosomus > Argyrosomus regius. Next base: position 27,687,273 of record OX336890.1, on the reverse strand, counting down.
TAACATGCTGCTATAATCTTTAATATCATAACATGCTGCTATAATCTTTAATATCATAACATGCTGCCATAATTTTTAATATAACATGCTGCCATACTCTTTAATATCATAACATGCTGCCATAATTTTTAATATCATAACATGCTGCTATAATCTTTAATATCATAACATGCTGCTATACTCTTTAATATCATAACATGCTGCCATAATCTTTAATATCATAACATGCTGCCATAATTTTTAATATAACATGCTGCCATACTCTTTAATATCATAACATGCTGCCATAATTTTTAATATAACATGCTGCCATACTCTTTAATATCATAACATGCTGCCATAATCTTTAATATCATAACATGCTGCCATAATTTTTAATATAACATGCTGCCATACTCTTTAATATCATAACATGCTGCCATAATTTTTAATATAACATGCTGCCATACTCTTTAATATCATAACATGCTGCCATAATCTTTAATATCATAACATGCTGCCATAATCTTTAATATCATAACATGCTGCCATAATTTTTAATATAACATGCTGCCATACTCTTTAATATCATAACATGCTGCCATAATCTTTAATATCATAACATGCTGCCATAATCTTAAATATCATAACATGCTGCCATAATTTTTAATATAACATGCTGCCATACTCTTTAATATCATAACATGCTGCCATAATTTTTAATATCATAACATGCTGCCATAATCTTTAATATCATAACATGCTGCCATAATTGTTAATATTATACATGCTGCCATAATCTGTAATATCATAACATGCTGCCATAATTTTTAATATCATAACATGCTGCCATAATTGTTAATATTATACATGCTGCCATAATCTTTAATATCATAACATGCTGCCATAATCTTTAATATCATAACATGCTGCCATAATTGTTAATATTATACATGCTGCCATAATCTTTAATATCATAACATGCTGCCATAATTTTTAATATCATAACATGCTGCCATAATTGTTAATATTATACATGCTGCCATACTCTTTAATATCATAACATGCTGCCATAATTTTTAATATCATAACATGCTGCCATAATCTTTAATATCATAACATGTTGCCATAATTTTTAATATCATAACATGCTGCCATCATTTTTAATATCATAACATGCTGCCATAATCTGTAATATCATAACATGCTGCCATAATTTTTAATATCATAACATGCTGCCATAATCTTTAATATCATAACATGCTGCCATAATCTTAAATATCATAACATGTTGCCATAATTTTTAATATCATAACATGCTGCCATAATTTTTAATATCATAACATGCTGCCATAATCTTTAATATCATAACATGCTGCCATAATTGTTAATATTATACATGCTGCCATAATCTTTAATTTCATAACATGCTGCCATAATCTTTAATATCATACATGCTGTCATACTCTTTAATATCATAACATGCTGCCATAATCTTTAATATCATACATGCTGTCATACTCTTTAATATCATAACATGCTGCCATAATTGTTAATATCATACATGCTGTCATACTCTTTAATATCATAACATGCTGCCATAATCTTTAATATCATACATGCTGTCATACTCTTTAATATCATAACATGCTGCCATAATCTTTAATATCATAACATGCTGCCATAATTGTTAATATCATACATGCTGCCATGATCTTTAATATCATACATGCTGCCATAATTGTTAATATCATACATGCTGCCATAATCTTCAGATCAGAACAATTGAATAAAGACATTCAGCGTCTGTGGAGACAGAGTAGTTGGATGGATAAACAGTCCTCACATCAATACATCGATGCCAGGCACTCATAAAATCACAGAAGCCGTTGAAGTCAAATGTAAGACATGACTTTGTTTCCAAACCTTAGATTGCAAATAGGAAAAATTCATTCAGTCATTTTGTCATGTGATAGCAGCAAAGGTTTTTGGTGTTACTGTCCCAGTACACCATGACAGCAGGACACGGAACCTGAAGCAGCTAAATGGAATTCAGCTGACAGTCTTCCTGCTGTCCCATGTCAACATGTCTCATTGGAAGGACCTTTGAATCCATTTCTTTAGCTGATGTCCAGATAAAATCATCAACTGGAAGTTTATGTCAAGTGTTACTTGACATAGTCTGAAAGGAAGAGGAGATGTTGTTTTGATGTTTGTTTTATTGCATCATCTAATTTTATGTAATTGATACAGATTATGACAAAAATATGCCATAGATTTATTTTTTAATTTCCACATCAGCAGAGTGTAGAGATAATTCAAACCTTCTGCCCAGGTTCATTCTGACACATTTCTGATGACTTTCAATGCATTCATTTTTTTTCTTTTGTTCAGCAAGTTTTAAACATGCACCATATGCATGGTGTCCTTTTTAGCACAGACTCATCTATTAATATGACTTATGATTTTGTCAAAGTATACATGTGCCAAAAATCTCAAGTACAAGAAAATAACACACATTTCATATGAAAATCATAAGAAATACAATCAGTGTCACTCTCAATAAAATGTTTATGGTCCACAGACATAATGGATACTGTGTGAAAGCCTTCCATCAGCACTTTGAACTGGTTTTCTCTGTAGATGGTGAAAATGAACATTTTGAGTGTGTTCACTGATGAACAGACTCCAGACGGGTCAGTGTCCGACATGTATCAACTGTAACTTCCTGTTTCCACAGACTCACAGCCTGCAGGACATGAGGCAGCAGGCAGCCGTCGCTGCCAAAGTCTTCATTCAGAGAGATTATACCAACGGCACTGTGTGCCAGTTCCAAACCAAGTTCCCCTCTGAGCTGGAGACCAGGGTAGGATAAACCTCCTCACTGTGCTCTTCACTGTGACCTGTTCAGTCATGCTCACACATATCTGTCATGTCTTGTGGATGAGTTGACACTGGTTTTCAGACTGGATTAAGGAGTAGGGTATACATACACATGTGCATAGATGGACAGGAAATCAGTCAGTTGGTAAGTCAGTATCGGTTCAAAGTTTGGACACACCTTCTCATTTAATGGTGTTGTTATTACTACATTGTGCATTTCATCTCGAAACTTTCAACAACTTAAAATGTGTCATGTGTCAACCATCAAACACTCTGACGAAACTGACTCTGCCTCAGGAAATGAAGACCAAGAGTTAGCTCTGCTGCGGAGTAGGGCTGTAGTGATACACTAATCTCACGATACAATACGATACACGATATTGAGCCAACAATACAATTTGATACGATTCGATACAATTACATCATAAAGGGACAGTGGTGATTTTGGTGACATCTTGTGAGTGTTCCATTGACTTGGATTGAATTAACTGAACTGAAAACTGAAAGCATCAATTACACAATATATGGCTCTGACTGGGCAGAGAGTCTACAGCTTGCAAATGCTGGACAAAATGAATCTGATTTTTGTCATATCACACCTCAAACAGTACTAGTGAAGAGTTTTTGAATGAAAATATTATTTTTCAATCCCTTTGCCTGACATACATATGCAGTTTTTCAACCAAATATGTGAAGAACAATAAAATAATGCCCTTTCAATACAAAAGGTCCCATACGTTTTTGCCTCATTTTCTTCAGGCATGCCACTTAGCAAAGCAAAGACCCTCCAGAAAGTTGAGGGGAACCTGTCATTCAATAGAAATAGTATTTATGAAGTTATTCTGTCACTTTGCAGTCACTTTGGGCCCTCTGTCACTCTGTTCTACACCGCCTGCTGTTTCTCTGTTGTCCCGCCCCCCAAGACCCCAGAGTCCTTTGATTGGCTAGAATGCGTAATAGATACCGTCCACTGATTGGTTGAAAAAGAAACTAGTCTGCCTAGTAACGTTTGTCCATTCGCTGACTGCGCTTTCAGTCTGCCGAACATCTATTTTTCGATTGGTCTTTTACGCGGTGGCATAGAACAACAAGGAAGTGTCGGACAGACACAAACCACATATCTCCGTCTTTAGCTGAATCTCAGGAAAACAATGAAACAAACCACATCTCTCTATTATAAACCGTTTCAGAGATATTCACAGATATGTAAAACTTTAGACTTTTTGGGCGGATCCGCCCAATCCGTCCTCAGAGGGTTAAACCCGAAGTGGTGGGAGCACTTCTGCTTTTAAGCATGAAGGTGCTGGATTTATGTTTGCCGCCATTCTCTTGAATCTCCTCACTCTGACTGCGTAAACAGGAAGAGGAAGACGTCGGCGTCTGTGTAAAGAGAGAAATGCTCTACAGCAAGACTAGCGGCTGGCTGACCTAATCGCTCTTCCTGCAAAGCCAACAGGAAATGGGCAGCGAGCAGAGTGCCTGGCGTAACACGGGGGATTTGAATTAATGTATCGATACTCGCGGCTGAAAAATCCATGCTTTCTGGGGAAGCAAAATATCGATATATATCGCAGGATTGATAAAATTGCTCAGCCTTACTGCAGAGGAGAAGTTCATTACAGTTAGCAGCCTCTGAAGTTAGACTCTGCAGTTTAGTCCTATAGCAGCATAACTAAGGCAGTGATTTTCAACCTTTTTTGAGCCGCGGCACATTTTTTACATTTACAAAATCCTGGGGCACACCACCAACCAAAATTACATTTTAACACAGTACATATAATACATATAGTTAATAATATAGTTTCTAAATGTATTTATACTCACTTAGTGTGAAACCTGGGCCTGTTTCAATGAACATAAATTGGATATCCTGGCAGGAATGGTAGAAAGACACACACGAAACTCTTCCTCAACAGCTCTCAGTCTCTCTCTGTTTTTAGTTTTTATCGCAGTCAAGCTTGAGAAGCTCAGCTCACACAGATATGTGGTTGAAAACGGGAGCAATGTCAAAATAGCTTTGTTGGCCAGAATGGGGAACTCCTTGGCAACAGATAACCAAAAACTGTCCAAAGGAAGATCAGCAAAGTTTAGCTTTAAACCACGATCTTGTTTCAGTTCAATGAGTTCCTCTTGCTCCTTTAAAGTCATGTCCTTTCCAGCAACGGATGCTGAGCTGTATGGGTCCCTAACCCAGTCAAGGCTTTCTGTGAAGGCTGAAGAGAAATAAAATGACAACTTCTCCTCAAGAGTTTTCAAATGTGTGCCAATCACCTCACACATTGCAGCAGTGTTGCCATCATGCAGTTTCTCAGTGAGTGGGAACATCTCAAGGTTGCCACGCTGCACATGTTGTTGCCAGAGCTGCACCTTTAAACGGAATCCGTTCATTTTATCAGTGCTTGTAAGCAGGTTTTCATTTCTGCCTTGCATCCGTGTGTTCAGTTCATTCAGATGATGAAATATATCAGCCAGGTATGCCAGCTTTGCACACCACTCATCACTTGCAAGCAGCTTTGAGTAATCGGACCTCTCGTTTGTCAGAAAAGCTTTAAGTTCCTCTCGCAGCTCATACACACGGGCCAGCACTTTGCCGCGCGACAGCCAACGGACCTCCGTGTGGAGCAATAAGACTTTATGTTCCGCTCCCATTTCCTCACACAAATACGCAAATAAGCGACATTTCAAAGGTCGCGTCTTCACAAAGTTCACTATGCGCACAACATCATCCAACACAGGAGATAGATCTGCTGGTAAGGTCTTTGCAACGAGGGCCTCACGGTGCAAAAAACAGTGCGTGACAGTAATATCTGTGTTTCTTTCTTTGACCCTACTTACGAAGCCTTTGATACGCCCAACCATGGCTGCGGCTCCATCAGTGCAGACACCTGTGCAGTTTTCCCACGTAAGCCCGCTTTTGTCAAGATATTCCGACGTGACCCGAAATATTTCCTCTCCTGTTGATTTTTCTGGCAGTGCCTTGCAAAATAGGATATTTTCTCTAATGGCATCTCCATCCACAAAACGTACGTTGGCCAAGAGCTGACAATGTCCACTAATATCTGTCGTCTCATCAAGTTGCAAGGCAAATTTCTTACTGATGCGCATCTTTTCCAAAACAACAGTTTCGATGTCCACAGACATGTCATCAATGCGTCTGGCAATTGTGTTATCTGATAGAGGCACTTTAGCTATCTCTTTGGCCGCGTCAGGGCCAAGCATTTCATTTACAATGGCTTTACAAGCTGGCAGTATTAATGTTTCTGCCACAGTGTGGGACTTTTTTGATTTAGCTACGAGTTCAGCAACAAGGTAGCTAGCTTTGAGGGCTCTCTCGTTTACCTTTGTGGTTTTTCTCAAAAAAGTTGCCTGTTTCTCATTGTTTGTACGTAAGCGTACAAAATAGTCCATCGGCTTATTTTGAACGGAAGGGTGTTTAGTTTGGAGATGCCGCTTAAGCTTGCTTGGCACCATGGCGCTATTGGATAGCTTCTCGCCACACACCAAGCACAGCGGAGTCGGCGCCATTGCATCCCCGGTGGAAGTAAATCCAAATGAAAGATAGCTTTTGCTGTATTTCCTCGAGCTCACCGTCTTGTCTTTTTTATTTTGTCGACCACTCATACTAGGGCCTTCATCTGGGTCAGAATTTTGTCCAGGGCCCTGTTCAGCATTTGCATTTTCCCTTCTCAAAAACTTCTCCATCACTGTCACTTGCTCGTCTTGCTGTCACTTGCTGTTATGGTCACTGTCGCGTGTAGCGCGGTCGCGTAGCAATAACTCTATTGTTTTTACAGGCATTCATAGCCTCTGCTGCCACCCACTGGAATAGAGGAGTATTACATTATCTGCCACACTTTATTACAACAAAGACACCCAACAATGGTTAATTAGGTGACATTAGATAATTTCCCACGGCACACTAGTGTGCCGCGGCACACTGGTTGAAAATCACTGAACTAAGGGATGACCTGAGCCAGCCCTAACTATAAGCTCTATCAAAAAGGAAAGTCTTAAGTTTACTCTTAAAAGTGTTGACCGTGTCTGCCTCCCGAACCCAAAATGGTAGTTTGTTCCACAGAAGAGGAGCTTGATAGCTGAAAGCTCTGGCTCCCAATCTACTTTTGGAAAGTATAGGAACCACAAGGAACCCAGCATTCTGAGAGCGCAGTGTTCTAGAGGGGTAGTAAGGTACTATGAGCTCTTTTAGATATGATGGTGCCTGACCATGAAGAGCTTTGTATGTAAGGAGAAGAATTTTAAATTCTATTCTAGATTTAACAGGTAGCCAATGCAAGGAAGCCAAAATGGGAGAGATGTGATCTCTGATCTTGGTTCCTGTCAGAACACGTGCAGCAGCATTCTGAATTAGCTGCAAAGTCCTAAGAGACTTATTGGAGCAGCCTGATAACAATGAGTTACAATAGTCCAGCCTAGAAGTAACAAATGCGTGGACTAGTTTTTCTGCATCTGCTTGAGATACAATGCGTCTGATTTTGGCAATGTTACGTAGGTGGAAGAATGCAGTCCTGGAAATTTGTTTTATGTGGACATTAAAGGACAAATCCTGATCAAAAACAACTCCAAGATTCTTTACGGTGGAGCTGGAGGCCAGGGTGATTCCATCTAGAGTAACTAAGTCTCTAGAAAGAGAGTTTCTGAGGTGTTTGGGTCCAATTACAAGAACTTCAGTTTTGTCTGAATTTAACATCAGAAAATTGAAGGTCATCCAACTTTTTATATCTTTAAGGCATGCTTGGAGTTTAGTTAACTGATTGGTTTCATCAGGCTTGATCGATAAATATAATTGGGTGTCGTTGGCATAACAATGAAAATTAACGGAGTGATTCCTAATAATGTTCCCTAGAGGAAGCATATATAAACTGAATAGGAGTGGTCCAAGTACAGAACCTTGTGGGACTCCATGACAAACTTTGGTATGCATGGAGGATTCATCATTGACAAGAACAAACTGAGAACGATCTAAAAAATAAGACTTAAACCAGCTTATACAGGAAAGATTTTATGCAGCTTTTAGAAGAAGAAGAAGAAGAAGACTGCTTGGGCCAAGAAACACAATGAATGGACATTAGACCAGTGGAAATCTGGACTTTGGTCTGATGACTCAAATGTGAGGCAAAGAAGGTGAATGGATGGTATCTGCATGTGTGGTTCCCACCATGAAGCATGGGGGAGGTGTGATGGTGTTGGGTTGCTTGGCCAGTGTCACTGTTTATATTTATACAAAATTCAAGGCCACCATGGCTGCCATAGCATTCTGCAGCAACATGTAGCTGCAGCTCAGGAGGAAGAGCGGGTCATCCACTAATCAGATTATTGATGGTTCAGTCCCTGGCTCCTCCAGTCTGCATGTCGAAGTGGGCATGCAAGTGGATTAATGTATGAATGGTAAGCTCCTAAAAGTGATGGCAGCCAAAGCCAAGCTTACTGTTTTTGAATGCAGACTGTGAACTGGGTTATTGTTCTATTTAGGAACTAAAATATGAACAAAGAAAATTAATTGCATATTATAATTTCACTTGATGGCTATCACTCCACTTCTGAAATGGCGCCCGTTATCATTCCAAACCTTCCATATCTGAGTGGATGCACAGTCGGCGTTTAGGCACTGGAACCAAAATGGTGGCTTGAAGCTAAAAGTGAAGAATATTGTCTGCAGTACTGCTGAACCTCGTCTTCACGTGAACCACAGTGGAAGTGGGTTAAGAGCAAGCATTGTGTATTATATGGAAGACAAAGAACGGGTCACTGTGAACAGCCTCCACGCCACACTAAAGAAGGTGCCAGCCAAACAGTTCGCAGTTCAGAGGACCAAAAGCTTACGTTTTGAAATCTTCTCAAAACTTCAGCTACTCACTGGTGGTTTATTAGCACTTCCCTCTTGATTGGGTGGTCTTGATGTTTGCCAGTAGGATTCAGTTCACACACTCACACACACACACACACACACACTGCTGGACAAATGAAGAATGCTTCCTCTCTGGGAGGTAAAAGCATAAGCCCCCTATCATAAAAAAAAAGCTGCATAAAATCTTTCCTGTATATTTTTCCACATATGCTTTGCTGTAATCCCAGTTTATGAAATATGCAGTATAATGCCAAGCTGTTTAGTGGCTTCCATTTTCAGGGCAGTCATTTGTGTCACTTTGGGAGGACGTTTGCTGAACACAATGTTAAAAAAACAAAAAAAAACAATGTTCTTTGAGCCAACATTTTTTTTTACACCAGCGTTTGATTCTGCCGTATAATTCAGGTTCTGTTTTGCACAAGTTTGCATGCAGTAACATTGCATTCTTGCAGATAATTATCTTAGGCTGTGGGTTTTATTATTTTTGGGAGCCCTTTCCTGTTTTAATGCTGTTGGAGAATTGTGCCAAAGAACTGGGAAAGCACTTCCCAGTTCTAAATTAACAGTGTTCTAAATCTATTTGGCAGCTAGATTGCCAAACCATTCACAAGAGTTTCATTAATTGAGGATTGACAGTTTTTCACTGACCTGTGTCTAATATTCATTTCCTTGGTTCACATTATATTTAGTGACAGTTACAATTGAGAGAATATCCTCTTCTTCGCTCGAATTTGAAAACCCTGTTCAGCCTTACACTCTAACATTTTTCTAGTGCTCATATGGTTGCATCAGACGTAATGGAAAGATGCTCAGGAGGAGAAATGTGGTTTGAATAACAGCCTCTGAATTGGAAAATTAGAAGAAGAACAAAGGCTCTGAATGGCGGGTACTAAACATGCCTAAGACCACTGATGTGTTGGAGCATGTTGTTGCATTCCTTGGGCACAAGGGAGCAGAACATTAGAGGGTTTACTGAGGCTCAGGAGGCCCCTGGATGGCTCCTCGTCTGGTTTGGATGCTGCTTCTTTTTCCCCTCAGTATCACTGAAAGACCACCAGATCCACTCTGGACACCAGCATGGGACTGGTGTCAACACCCCAGTCAAAACAGCGTCAGAGTCCAGCGGTTCTCCACCCTCCATCAGTCTTCCCTGCAGCAAACCTTCATTTGAGGAATTGTTGAGTAACACTGGTTTGATTGTCAGCCAGTTAGTCTGCCAAAAGCTACGTGCAGTCTGAGACAGCAGAGATGTCTCCTTATCTTACCAAGGTGTGCCTGTGCCACTGGAGAAGGAGAAACCATCAAAATTCCTTCATGGATTGTCACTGCGTGTGTCCTGCTTCAGGGCTTTTATCCTGTTAGTTATTAAGTGAAAACATTCACAGAGCATATGGCCAAGGCATCCTAATAATTCCAGGAGGTGTTTCCAATGTGGGAAGGAGGCCCAGCATTCCCTTGATGTATGACCAGTCCAAGAAAATTCAGCCCCTCATTTATCTACAGATGGAAAGAATGGGAGAAAACTATCTGGTGCAAATAAGACGAGTTTCCACTCAAATGTCCCAACAGAGGCACACTACTGTCCAAACATACATCTGGCTTCGTGCCTTCTCTAATGACTTTAACCCCTCGATATCTCTTTATGTTTCCATGGATTTCAGATTGACAAACAGCAGTTTGAAGAGACAGTGCGGACACTGAATAACCTGTATGCTGAAGCAGAGAAGCTGGGAAGCCAGTCGTATATTGAAGGCTGTCTGGCCTGCCTCACAGCGTACACCGTCTTCCTATGTATGGAGACTCACTATGAGAAGGTGAGGGACATTTCAGCTCACACTCACACTTCACACTCAGAATGAATCGACTTGAGTAATGAACCTCTATGCTATTCTTATTCTTCTCATTTATTTTTGGTCCAGTGTGTCAGATTTAGGGGCCTCTATTTACAGAATAAAGCATACATGGAATATAATCATATCTATTTTTTTTATGATTGTGTTATCCCCTAAAAAATTGAAACATTGTTTTTGTTACCTTAGAATGAGCTATTTATATCTACAGATGCTGCAGGTCCTCTGCCATTTTGCACTGCCATGTTTCTACAGTAGCCCACAACAGACAAACTGTACACTGACTCTAGATAGGGTGTTTCACAGTTTTTGTGCACTTTGCATTGTCAAAAACACATCAGTTGTGTTTTAATAATCCATTTCATTCATTTCATAATTCATTTCATAAACCAGAATCCATATGGGCAATTGCACACCATCAATGCACATCCATTAAAAGTTTTTGTTTTGCCACTGACAGACTCAGGATCCTTTTTGTTTAACCAGAAACAGCAGATGTTGCTGTGTTCAAACACACCAAACTTCATTGACAAAAACAATAATTTAACATCATCAAACTTCGTTACACTTCATTCAAACTCGACAGAAACTAAACAAACTCACCAAAACCTTGTTTTGTCTTTCTATAGTTCCAGCAATCAGCAGCTCTGGTTTGGTCAAAGTGAACCATTCATTGAGATTTGAAAATATCCGAAGAGGAGTGAAAGGAAAGTCCGGCAGTAATAGCTTGTAGAGGCAGAAAAAGTGACTCATCATTCTTCTATCTTCTTCAGTGGGCAATAAACTTATTACTAGGGGTGCAACAATACATGTATCTGTATTGAACCGTTCGATACAGTGGTCTCGGTTCGGTACGCACTATGAATTGAACAATACGCAATTTTATATTTATTTTATCAACTTCTGACGATGCGCTCTGTGCTGAAAGCTCAGTGGATCTGTGCTCGACTACTCCGCCTTAGGCTGCATTGTTGAGCGCAGATCCACTAAGCTGTGCCTCCCACATTCATTCAGACCAAGCTGCTGAGACAGAAGCTACATGCGAAGCTAGCTCGTTGCAACATGGCTAATGCCTTAAATATACCTGAAATCGAAGATCCTCCACCATCCTTCAGATCTGGCGTTTGGAACTACTTTGTTTTTTTTATATTCTGCCAAGAATAGAAAATACACCGTCAGGGACCCCCAAATGATACAGTACTGTATTTGGTTGATACTGTGTTGTTAGAATGTTTCAAATGTTTCAAAATATTAATGATTATGTTTCAGAATATATTTAGGGAGCTATTTCTTTTTAATATATACTCTCCTGCTAAGAATGCACCACAGAAGATGGGTGATTTATCAAATGCATTTATTTTATTATTATTTTTACAAGGTGCTGTTTTTGTTTTATATGGTTCTAACTTCTAAGTATGCACAGCAGAAAATGAGGCAGGTATAGCTGCACCAAGATACATTTAATTTAATTTAAAAACTGTACTTTTGAGTTGAAACAAATGTTGGTAATTTCAATAAACTGCAAGTTAAAAAAGGCATGGACATTTCTCTTTTTTGTATCGAAAAAATATCGAACCGTGACACTTAAGTATCGAACCGAACCGAACTGAACCGTGAATTTTGTGTATCGTTGCACCCCTACAACACCAAGTTGTTACCTGTAGTTCAAGCCTTCCAGACGAGCCTGTCTGTAAACTTCACAGCGTCCTTTCCCAACATTTAATCCCATAAATCAAAAGGAATAAAAACAAAAGGATACAACCGTAATTCTGACATTTACAACATTATATACAGATTCTGCATATATATTATACAATTTCCAACCAATAACAACAGAACAACTACAATGAGCAGACACAATTAAGAGCATTCATTCATTTCTTATTTTAGAAAAATGAATCACTGTGTTTCCCAACTCAAGTGTGTTGGTGCAGAAAAAGTGATCCAGCCACTGAGAGGTGGTAATCTTCTATTTCACTGTGAAGCTTAGTGGATTTCCATGTTAAATGCCATTTCTCCATGTCTCCATGTCTCAATGTCTCCAGTCAATTGAAAGGAGGGGGTCTGCTTTCCTGTAACAACCTGTACAATATTTACACTTTTCTTATCCTGTGATCTGTCTTAATACTGCAGTGATACTTCATGATGGACATTTTCATTGTAGTGTACCGAAGCTATGTGTGCTCATGTAGTTGTTTTGTTTAGAATTGCTCACATGCCTCACATTAACTGCACATATGTTACCATCTATTTGCTTGTATAATCTGTGTATTGTTATCAGATGGTAATAGTGAATGTAGGAAGAGTATACTTGTGGCAGACTTATGGGATTGAATGTTGGGTAAGGACCTGTAAGGTTTTCATTAAGGCAGGTGTGACAGCTTGATTCCACTGTTTACATTACTAACTTTTTAAAGTCAAACTTAAGAAAACTGCCCTAAGATGAATAAAACAATACATGAACAACAAAAGACTAACTTTTCCTCCTGCGAGGTGTGTTTGTTTTAACAAATCTGAACTGAAATAAATCTGCTATGATAAATCCTAACAAACGTAAAAACAACATGGTTTCCCTCCCAAAACTGCTACATGCTCACACAGCAAAACTAGCTCCAAATATCCACCTGTGTTTTTCCTGCAAAGCCCTGCTGTTGCTGTCATTTAGTTTTTCATCACCTGCTCTCTTGTCCAAGCTCCTGACACCATAGGGTGGGGTGAATTCAGGGTCCAACTCTGTTGGCATGGTGCTAATACTGGAAGATAATCAATCAATCAATCAAATTTTATTTGTATAGCCCAAAGTCGCAAAATACATTTTGCCTCGGAGGGCTTCACAATCTGTACAGGGAGTGACACCCTCTGTCCTTAGACCCTCGGTTCGAGTGAGGAAAAACTTGCCCACAAAAAACCCTTTTAACAGGGAAAAAAGTGGAAGAAACCTCAGGAAGAGCCACAGAGGAGGGATCCCTCTCCCAGGACGGACAGACGTGCAATAGATGTCACGTGTACAGTCAACAAGTCAACAGAAACATTTTGTACAATTACAATGAATGATAAAATGACAATGGATTACAATGAATGATAAAATGATTACAGTAGCAGTGGAACCTGTGATAGAGATAGAGAGACACAGATGCACAGCAGCAGCAAATCATTAACTAAGTTACTATAAACTGTAATGGAGATCTGGTAACATTAATGACAGTAATAATATATGTAGTGGACGTCATGCAGGACCACAGCAGCAGTCACGATCCACGAGAACCTGCTGGACGAAAGAGCACAGAAACTCCGGGGAAGAAGTTTAGTTAGTAAGATGCATTAATGTACATGTATGACAGACATGTATGTTTACAGATGGTGGTGGTGATGGTGAGAGAGAGAGAGAGAGAGAGAGAGAGAGAGAGAGAGAGAGAGAGAGAGGGTTTTCAGTAAAGGGAGATGTGACTGCATCTTCAACCAATACCATGCCTGGCTAGGCATAACCCTGAAAGGAGGAGTCCCCCGGCAGTATAGTCCTATAGCAGCATAACTAAGGGATGACCTGAGCCAGCCCTAACTATAAGCTCTATCAAAAAGGAAAGTCTTAAGTTTACTCTTAAAAGTGTTGACCGTGTCTGCCTCCCGAACCCAAAATGGTAGTTTGTTCCACAGAAGAGGAGCTTGATAGCTGAAAGCTCTGGCTCCCAATCTACTTTTGGAAACTATAGGAACTACAAGGAACCCAGCATTCTGAGAGCGCAGTGTTCTAGAGGGGTAGTAAGGTACTATGAGCTCTTTTAGATATGATGGTGCCTGACCATGAAGAGCTTTGTATGTAAGGAGAAGAATTTTAAATTCTATTCTAGATTTAACAGGTAGCCAATGCAAGGAAGCCAAAATGGGAGAGATGTGATCTCTGATCTTGGTTCCTGTCAGAACACGTGCAGCAGCATTCTGAATTAGCTGCAAAATCCTAAGAGACTTATTGGAGCAGCCTGATAACAATGAGTTACAATAGTCCAGCCTAGAAGTAACAAATGCGTGGACTAGTTTTTCTGCATCTGCTTGAGATACAATGCGTCTGATTTTGGCAATGTTACGTAAATGGAAGAATGCAGTCCTTGAAATTTGTTTTATGTGGACATTAAAGGACAAATCCTGATCAAAAACAACTCCAAGATTCTTTACGGTGGAGCTGGAGGCCAGGGTGATCCCATCTAAGGTAACTAAGTCTCTAGAGAGAGAGTCTCTGATGTTTTTGGGTCCAATTACAAGAACTTCAGTTTTGTCTGAATTTAACATCAGAAAATTGAAGGTCATCCAACTTTTTATATCTTTAAGGCATGCTTGGAGTTTAGTTAATTGATTGGTTTCATCAGGCTTGATCGATAAATATAATTGGGTGTCGTCGGCATAACAATGAAAATTAACGGAGTGATTCCTAATAATGTTCCCTAGAGGAAGCATATATAAACTGAATAGAAGTGGTCCGAGTACAGAACCTTGTGGGACTCCATGACAAACTTTGGTATGCATGGAGGATTCATCATTGACAAGAACAAACTGAGAACGATCTAAAAAATAAGACTTAAACCAGCTTAGGGCAGTTCCTTTGATGCCAATTTGATGTTCCAGTCTCTGTAAAAGAATTTGATGGTCAATGGTGTCAAATGCGGCACTAAGATCTAACAGGACAAGTACAGAGATGAGTCCTTTGTCTGATGCCATTAGGAGGTCGTTTGTAACTTTGACTAGTGCGGTCTCTGTGCTATGATGCACTCTAAATCCTGACTGAAAATCCTCATATAAACTGTTCTTATGGAGAAAGTCGCACAGCTGATTGGCTACAGCTTTCTCAAGTATCTTAGAGAGAAAGGGAAGGTTTGATATCGGTCTGTAATTGGCTAAAACCTCTGGATCTAGAGTGGGCTTTTTAAGAAGAGGTTTAATTACAGCTACTTTAAAGGACTGTGGTACATATCCTGATAATAAAGACAGGTTAATCATATCCAATAAAGAAGGGCTAACTAGAGGTAAAACATCCTTGACCAGCCTGGTTGGGATGGGATCTAAGAGACAGGTTGACGACTTAGATGAAGAAATTATTGAAGTTATTTCATGAAGGTCGATGGGAGAAAAACAGTCTAAATATATATCAGGTTTTACAGCTGTTTCCAAACTTGCTGTATCAGAATGCAGATCAGTGCCTGTTGAGGTCAAGAGGTGATGCATTTTGTCTCTAATAGTTATAATTTTATCATTAAAGAAGCTCATGAAGTCATTACTACTTAGACCTAAAGCAATAGATGGCTCAATAGAGCTGTGGCTCTCTGTTAGCCTGGCTACAGTGCTGAAGAGAAACCTGGGGTTGTTCTTATTTTCCTCTATTAATGAAGAGTAATAGGCTGCTCTGGCACTACGGAGAGCCTTCCTGTATGTTTTAAGATTATTTTGCCAGGCTAAACGAGATTCTTCCAGTTTAGTGGCACGCCATTTGCGTTCAGAATTACGTGCCTCTTGCTTTAAGTTGCGAGTCTGCTGGCTATACCATGGTGCTAACCTCCTTTGTTTAATTATCTTCTTTTTCAGAGGTGCAATAGAGTCTAGAGTTGTTCGTAATGAGCCTGTAGTACTATCAACCAGATGATCTATTTGTGAGGGGCTAAAGGAAGCAGACAAGTCCTCTGCTACATTGAGACAAGTCATTGAATTCAATACTGAGGGAATCACTTCCTTAAATTTGGCTACAGCACTATCAGATAAACATCTGCTGTAGGAGTTTCTGCAGAAAGGCTTATAGTCCAGTAATATGAACTCAAAGGTTATTAAAAAATGGTCTGACAGAAGAGGATTCTGTGGAAAGACTATTAGATGATCAATTTCAATGCCATATGAGAGAACAAGATCAAGAGTGTGGTTCAGACAATGAGTCGGTTTATTTACACTCTGACAGAAGCCAATTGAATCTAACAAAGAGATAAACGCAGTACTAAGACTATCATTGTGGTTGTCCACATGAATATTAAAATCACCTACAATAATTACTTTATCTGTTTTAAGGATCAAGCCTGATGCAAATTCTGCAAATTCAGATAAAAATTCAGAGTAAGGACCAGGAGCACGATATACTATAACAAATAGAATTGGCTGTAATGTTTTCCAGGTTGGGTGAGCAAGGCTAAGAACAAGACTTTCAAATGAATTATAATTTAGTTTAGGTTTAGGATTTATTAATAGACTTGAGTCAAATATGGCTCCAACTCCACCACCTCGACCAGTACTTCGAGGAATATGAGTATTACAATGACTGGGAGGAGTGGATTCATTTAAACTAACATATTCATCCTCCTGCAGCCAGGTTTCAGTAAGACAAAATAGATCAATATCATAATCAGATATTAATTCATTGACTAAAACAGCTTTAGAGGACAAAGACCTGATATTCAAGAGTCCACATTTAATTATCTTATTTTGGACTGCTGGGGATGTTGTTTTAATTTTTATTAGGTTTTTATGATGAGCTCCTCCTCTGTTTGTTTTATCTTTAAATAATGTAGGTGGACGGGGGACAGACACAGTCTCTATACTAAAGGATTGGGTGGGTGGCTGCCCTAATGGAGGCGCAGAGAAGTGTGTAAGACTGCAGCTCTGCTTCCTGGTCTCAACTCTGGGTTGTCACGGTTTTGGTCGACTAATAAACTTGGCCATGTTTCTAGATATGAGAGCTGCTCCATCCAAAGTGGGATGGATGCCGTCTCTCCTAATCAGACCAGGTTTTCCCCAGAAAGGTGTCCAATTGTCTATGAAGCCCACATCGTTTGCTGGACACCACCTCGACAGCCAGCGGTGGAATGACGACATGCGGCTATACATGTCATCACTGGTCACATTGGGTAGGGGTCCAGAGAAAACTACGGAGTCCGACATCGTTTTGGCGTATGCACACACCGATGAAACATTAATTTAATAATAATCCAGGCACGTGGGAAGTAGGACAGTTCTCTGTAATAAAATTAACAAAAATGAATAGATTATTGGAAACAGAAGCAGCCACCATATCTCTGGTCAGATTCAGCACTCTCTACCACCATAATTAAAACCTCAGATGAGGGAATATCCTTTGGATGAATGATGTTCATCCCTCCAGTTCAGAGACTTGTAGCTGTTCTGGTAGCATGTGGTCGCCCAACAACTTACTAATAAACTTCATGTTGGATTTTCCTTTAATTTGTAACCCTTCTGCATATGAGCGCTAGTAAAAACTTCCAGTGATACCCAGCCCAATGAATGACTGTCTATTCTAGAAGTAGAGTGTAGATATCCAGGATCTTCCATTGACTGCTGCATGTACACAGCAATGACACAGTGTATAGGTGACATTGAAGACAATTGGAGTGGATTAGTGTTGTTAGAAGCTGCTGTGTGGAAGCTGTAAGCTCGGCTATAAATCAATAATTTTATGACCTCTATGAGAGCTGGCAAATAACTATGATTTGTGTGCATCTAAAATCCCTTTTGACCCCCTTCATGTGGACTATAAACAGAACCGTATGTCAGAGGTCTTTTCCTGTTCTTTGAATGTGTCTTTTAGTGGACAGGAGTGAACTGGGATAAAAAAAACAAAAAACATTTGGCTTAGTTTGAGTTTTATGAGCGCTCATAAAGTCGTGCAATTTAGATGGGCTGGTTGTTACTAAAGTTAAAATGGAGCTTGTTCTTCAACCTTTCAGCTCTAGAATGTGTTGGATTGGCTTGATGGATCCTGTGGTTGCTAGGTTAGCCATAGAACGATTTCTTAGTTTGATTCCAGGTAGCAACAGGAACTACTCAACAAAACAGAAGCACTGACACTGAACTGGACATCAACACTATTGTTAATCATTATTAATGATTACACTCTTTTGTTGAATACTCAATTGTAATTGATCAATTGTGGCATTCTGGGTTAGGCAGCTATGAATAACACAGCATTGCTATGGATACAGTTTTGATCACAGATTTGGGAGCACACAGCAGAAGCATTCAAATTAGACAATGAGATATTTGACTGGATAAGTGAAGGTTTGCTACCCTGTCTTAGCCAGCTGTGTGCTGTAAACCAGTTTCCAACCTCACCTGGGATTTTGTAGCTTTGTGCTTTTAGTGTGATTGGGTGAACACAACAGGATGTGTCCTGCAGCTAATAAAGTGATGTATTATCAATAAACCATCAAAATAAATGTACACTTATATTCATTTTTTAATCCACTCATGAACTTATAGTCAGACTGACTATATACTTTGGCTGTGGCAGTGCAGGCCTTAGGGGTGTCCACCAAAAAACGCAGCAACCTGCAGCAGAGAAGTTGAGCTGGATCCAACTTTTGGATTTTCACGCTGCGGCCACCAATCAGACGCTCAGACTGGTCAAACCTCCACAGTCACCCTGAAATGTCTCTGAAACTGAGACTATCCAGGTGGATTCATGGACTGAACTCTGATCCTCTAACTGTTGTGTTCTGGATTTATTTATGTCATGTACCAGCTTCTAAATGTGTGTCTGCAATTTACACTGCAAAATAGTGATACGAAAAACTTTTCTTTGGTTTATGTCCGATGGTTTGAGAGGGAGAAAGCAGGCGTTGGTCGAGAGACATAGACAGTGAATGAGAGTGAGCGAGCACCAGCATCGATAAAACGCGCCGCAGCACCTGATCCTGTCTGAATGTACCATTAGACATCTAAAAACCACTATACTTGCATTATTTAGTATATTTTGTTGAGTTTCTAACAAACCCAGAATAAATTAATGTTTTTATTTTATTCAAGGTAAGGCTGCGTTGTATTTGGTTGTACCTCTCTAGTTGCCATAACTTCCAGGGAAAGGGTGAAGAAGAAAGTCCATAAACAAGACTACACATAACGTGACTAAAACTTTAATACATCACCTCGTCTGTGAACGTGCTTTTTGCCTGAAATGGTGGTTGTTTAATAATGAAGACAACAACTGATCCCACCCCACTGCACATCAGACTACGTCTTTTGTTATTGTTGTGATGTGAGAGACTCCTAGTGACAGAAATAACATATTCTGTGTGGAAGCACCAGCTGAATGGGGCTTTATTAGAGGAAGACTTTCCAAAAATGTAAAGTTTAATGTCTTGAATTTTACCAATGTGCTTCTAGCAGACAAAGTGATATAAAGGGTTAGTGTTTTGAATGATGGACAACAGCAAAAGAGACACTCATTTATAGGAAAATGTCATGGATAATAATGATGATAATAATAATAATAATAATAATAATGTAATGACACACGCAGCATGTCAGTCTATTACACTACAGCCAGAAGTTGACAGGGTTCTCCTGCTTGGAAACAGGTGCAGCAAATACTGCAGAGTTTTTCTTTAAGATTGAACAGAAATCAGCCAATTTATTTGTTTTTTTTCTTTCCAAACTTACATGATTTTCTCAACAAAGCAACAAAGGAGAATCTATCTAAAGCAGAAATGTTACTTCACTGATAAGGCAATAGACAGAAAATTAAAACTTGAGTCGGGTCTTGTGTAAATATTAAAGTGAGTTATTGAGATTGAGATGCATTCTCTGTTATTACAATTCCACCTGTAGTTTGCTGTCTATAAAAAGTGTATCTGAGACTGTTTGTTGTACCCTCTTTAGGTTTTGAAGAAGATTGCAAAGTACATTCAGGAGCAGAATGACAAGATCTACGCACCACGAGGACTCCTGCTCACCGATCCTATCGAGAGAGGCCTGCGAGTCGTATCCTACTTTTCTCATTTAGCCAGGAAATATTGTTTATTCTCTTCACTCAACCTTAACTGTTGAGCCATGTTTGACTGTAAATAAACTGCAAACAATGACCTCTAAATAGGTTAATCTCAGGCATTTAGCTCACTCTTTACTTCATGGGAAATACAAAGAAAACAATAGGAAGTGTAAACTTAAACTCAGATTGCCAACCTTTAAACAAATTAGAAACACAGAACAATAAAAAACAATCTTGTTACGCAAGAGTGGGCATGTGTGGGAAAAGATGAATGATATGTTAAATATTTTGGGTAACTTTAACTTGTTAAACATACCCTGAGATCAGGACATAGAATCACACCACAGCTTTAAGTAGAACAAGGAGCTTTCACAATGACCTAATAGATGTAGTGATTTACAGGCCTTCTGCCCCCACCACACCACATCCTTCCCTGTAACTGCTGGATATAAAATGGAAAGCAGCAGTCCAGGCAGCTTACAGGAAATCCAGTGCTCCATATATACAGGACCAGATAAAAGTCGGATTGTGTTGTAAAGTATGTAATCCATCTGCATAAAATCAGTGACTGAGTGAGGGGGGGCATGTGACTCAACATCCCAGTTAATTGTAATTGTGCAGCAATGGGAGATTATGGCTAACAAAATATGAGTGAAACTGCTGCTGCTGAGCTGACTTTGACACAGGAGCTGCGAGATTGACAGGAATGTCTCACCTGAACTGTTTTAACATTTGAAGCAGGGGAACATGAGGTTAATACAACCAGCTGAGTACAAATCCTACCAAGTCTGAGAGGTGCAACGTTTTTCTAACCACTTACTAGTCCCTCCTCCTTATGGTAAACAGAAACTGCTGTTTTGCTAATGATGATGGAGCATTACTTATTTATTTTTATTTATTTAAAGAAAACCAGCATATTAAATTGTTTTTTTTCCATGTCAAAAGCTACCATGAACCTTAACAGGTTAATTGGTGACTCTAAATTGTCCGTAGGTGTGAGTGTGAGTGTGAGTGGTTGTTTGTCTCTATGTGCCCTGTGATGAACTGGTGACTTGTCCAGGGTGTACCCGCCTCTCACCCAAAGTCAGCTGGGATAGACTCCAGCCCCACTGTGACAGTGAAGAGCATAAGTGGTTACAGATAATGGATGGATAATCTTTTTCAGCCTACAGTGCTGCTCAAAAGTTTGTGAACCCTACAATGATGGTCAGATTCTTTGTAAAAAATACTAAAATACCTTATTAAATGTTAAGTTATACCCCAATTCACAATACTGACATTCCAAATAATGGACTCAAACAAAATAAATGGTTATATTGTCATTCTTTATTATAAAAAATGGTTCATTTAACAACCTCAACCAAACAGTTTCTGTAGTGACTCAGTGAATCAGTCTCTCACATCTACTTTGGAGGATATTTGCCATTACCAATGTTCTTGTGTCTCTTGTTAATATTTTAGAAGGTGGTCCACTTCTAGGCAGAGTTGTAGTCTTTTTCAGTGCTCTCCATTTGTAGATGATCTGCCTCACGTTGGAACGATGAAGCTCAATTTCTTTTTAGATGACTTCATAGCTACCCCCAGACAAATGCGCTGTCACTACCCTCTTCCTGAGCTCCTCTGAGATCTCGCTTCCTCTCTGCATGATTGACCTGTATGGGTTCACCCGGGTAAGACTAAAGTGACCTGGTTTTATCTCTGTTTCAATCAGTGATGCACAATTTCGTCCCTAAACATCTCTGATGTTATTGGTCCATTTCAGTGGTTCATTTAGATACCAATTTGTCTCGCCTGATTCTACATAACTGCTAGTTTTAACTAGGGATGCACCGAATTGAAAATTTTTGGCCGAAGCCGAATAAAAATCAAACGCTTGGCCAAATACTGAATACCGAATGTGGTTGTTAAGTTTTTCATTATTTTTTTTTTAAATATTGTATAAATAAAATACATTTTTAGACATGATTTTCAAACAAAATAAATGTTTATTTAATATTCTGACATTTGAATATTCCAGTAGTTTCACATTTATATTAGCCCTAAATAACTGAGTTCAGAAATATCTATTCTGTAGGCCTTCAAACAAAACCTGCATTAGAAGTGCATTCCCAAAAGAACTAAAGTGCAGAAAAGTGGATAAACCCACAACAAATGAATTATTGTCCTTTTGGTCAATCAAGTCTACTTAGTCACAGTAGGCTAATAATGTAAACAGAAGGCTCAAGTAAATTGCTATAAGTGTGCTTCTAACCTCATACACATACAGGTACATAACATATCCCAGACATATCGAAGACGTCGGCCACGGACGGAGTGGGGGTGCTGGGACACGGAGCTTTCCTCTTTGCTGCTGCAGACGTCTCTCTCTCATACTGAGCATGCTGCTCGGGGTGTTTGGCTTTTAAATGATTAATTAAAGCCGTAGTGCCAAAGGTCTTAGCAGAGGCCCCCCCTCTAGATATTTCGGCTGAGCACTCGCTGCAAACCGCAATTCTTTTTTCGTTCTCCGAAACTTTGAAATATCTCTACACTGCCGACATCTTTGTTTATGTTTACCGCGTCACTGCACGTAGTTCG
Organism: Argyrosomus regius; assembly: GCA_946959425.1. Lineage (NCBI taxonomy): Eukaryota > Metazoa > Chordata > Actinopteri > Sciaenidae > Argyrosomus > Argyrosomus regius. Next base: position 27,664,367 of record OX336890.1, on the reverse strand, counting down.
ATTGCGTCAGTAAAACGCGCAGCTAATATTTAACATATATATTCGGCCTTGTTTTTCACTCATTCCACCGAATACCGAATGTGGCTTTTTTTGCAATATTCGGCCGAATATATTCGGTTACCGAATATTCGGTGCATCCCTAGTTTTAACCAATGCAGCTCAGGGTTCATGAACCTTTGCACCTACATAAGTTGACCAAAAACTCTTTTTAATTTAGTCTTGACTACACAATTGATTTTTTTCAATATATAAAGTATATTGAATTGATAAACCTGCACCTGTTATTTCATATAAAAAAATAATGCTTTTGATTAAATAAGGAAATCAGGGTGAAACAATAGAAAACTGCAAAATGCTCAAGAGGTTCACAAACCTTTGAGCAGCACTGTATATTCAATTAAATACAGTAGAAACTGTTCAGACTGATGGAATTTTCTGTTTCTTTGTTAATATATATATAATATATTTGCAACACGTTCCAATAAAGTTAGGACAGGGTCATGTTCACCACTGTGTCCCATCACCATCACCAGTGTTTGGGAACTGAGGACACTAATTGTTGAAGTTTGAAAGTGAAATGCTTCCCCACTCTTGCTTTATACAATTTCAGTTGTTCAACAGTCCAGGATCGCCGTTGTTGTATTTTATAATGCGCCACACATTTTTAATGGCAGACAGGTTAGGACTGCGGCCAGGCCAGTCTAGTACCTGGACTCAAAGACATGGAACACATGCAAAATGTGGTTTGGCATCATCTTGCTGAAATAAGCAGCAATGACCCTGAACACGACCATGAAGATATTTTTTTGGCCTTTTCAAGCTTTTATTGTATAGAGACAGCTGAAGAGTGACAGGAATGTGGGGAGAGAGAGATGGGGAATGACATGCAGCAAAGGGCCGCAGGTCGGATTCGAACCCTGGGCCGCTGTAGCAAGAACTGAGCCTTCGTACATGGGGCGGATGCTCTACCAACTGAGCTAAACGACACCCCTACAACATGATACCCTCTTACCATCACTGATGCTGGCTTTTGAAGTTTGCGCCAGTAACAATCTGGATGGTCCTTTTCCTCTTTAGCCCAGAGGACATGATGAAATATGGACTCATCAGACCACAGGACAGTTTCCACTTTCCTTCAGCCTGAGCCCAGATACATCGGTGGCGTTTCTGGGTGTTGGATAAATGGCTTGTATGTTGTATTTCTATATGCAGTGATTAACTGTACCCATACCCACAACGTTTTTCTGCTCGAGGTTCTGCCTCTTAAAGGAAGTTTTGCTCATGGTGGGATTGTTGGCCTCTGTGAATATTATAAAGAGTACAGTCTAGACCTGCTATATATGGAAAGTGTCATGAGATAACTTCTGTTATGATTTGGCACTCCTGGAGCGCATGTAGTGATATGCTTTATATAATAATGTCATTTTTTTAATGCAGTGCTATCTCAGGTGCTGTCTTACGTGCAGAGATTTCTCTGAATCTTTGAATGACATTATGGACTGTAGATGGTGCATGAAGCTCACCACATCTTTACTGAATGACCTTCCTTCCTTCCTTTGGAGGATTCCCTTTTCATACCCGATCATATACTATCACCTGTTACCAGTGAATCTGTTTACCTGTGGTAGGTTCCGAACATTTTTGTGCACTCAGCAACTTTCACAGTCTTTTGTTGCATCTGTTCAAACTTTTTTTGGAACGTGTTGCATAGATTTCAAGTGCATATTATATCTGGTCGTTACTGTATTCAATTAATTATATGATTGAAAAGGATTTGAATTTGAATCATTGCATTCTGTTTATGTTTACATTTTACACAGCGTCCCAACTTTTTTGAAACATGTTGTGGTACCTAATAGTTTAGTTTAGTTTAGTTAGTGATAGCCCACATCAGTGCTGTTCAGGGGGTGTACGTTCTTGGTTCCATCAGGCACTGTCAGCCATCTAATTAAATTGGTGCAGTATCAGGAGACATTTGCAGTAGTTTGTGATATTACTGAAATTCCAGCAGCTGAGGAATCAGCTAACCAACCAGCTGAGGGGTCTGCGTTTTTAGTCCCACCTGTGATTTAACTCCCTATGTAACTCTGTGCTGATGTTAAAGGTGTTGTGGGTTTTGACATTTGGGTCACTGGCTGTGGCTCACAAAGTGGAGGTTAGCATCTAATGTCAGTCAGCTACTACAGTAGGAACCACCCAGCCAGCCAGCCAGAGGCTTGAAGACACTGATGCTGAATCCAGGTTTCACTTCATTCTTTAATGGAATGTAAAATGAACCCAACCTTGCTTCAAATGCTTTCCTTTGACTGAATCCTCTTCAGGTTGAGGTCACCATCTTTGAAGACAGAAGCCTGACTAGATAAAAGCTATAAGGTGAATCTCATAATTAATATTCCATGTATAACAAGGACTCACACTGTCTCACTAGTACACATCTGATGCAGAGTTCAACACAAACATTTTGAAATTCTTTTATGCAGAATGTCTTCTCTGTGTTCCACCCTAAAGGCCTCTTCATGTGTGAGTAATATTAGTTAACTGCCTTACAATCAGGAGGGCTGGTTCATAAAACGTTTAAAGGACTTTATGGCTGCATGTTGCATAGTGCTCAGTATTTTAGGTTATACAGTATGCACATGAAGCAGTGTTGCAGCGCTGCTGTCCAGAGCACACAGCAAGCCAAAGCCAGCATCTGAAGTGATTAAGTGTCCTTTCAGCACAGCAGCCTGCTCACTGCAGTTACATGTCTTTAAGTAGCTGTAATCAAACAATTATCACATCTTACTTCAAATAGCCCATTTCCTTGTTTACTTTGCTGGCCGCCAGGCTTCTACCACATTCATTTCACATGAGGAATTGGCACAGTGGGATATTATGCCTGTTTGAAAGAGCTGCCCGTCTAACAATGATACTTGAACTTGAATACTTGTATTTGTGTCTCAAAAATTTACATTTGAATGCTGCACAGGACGGGACGGGAGACTACAAGTACCATCCCTGTCTCTGTCCTCTGCTCTCTGTCTGTGTCATGGATGTATGCTATTGAGTTGTTTGTGTGTTTGGGCGGGGTCGCTGAGCGACACACACATGCAATATTGCTCATTTCCTTTGCAGGGTTGTGTGGCGGTGTGGCCGTGTTTGTCTGTGCTTTAGAGCGTAACATATATATATGTCGCTTTATCTCTTATAGAAGATACCGTATAACTATTTAGTAGCCAGTCCAGTGTGTGATTCCACAGACGTATACAGGAGAGCAGGTTGAGTTGAGCCAGTTTTTACTTGAGGCATCTTTAAAGTGAGGGCAGGACGGTAATGTCTGTCCAGCTAAAATACATATATTGTATATATGTACATATATTTTAGGGAGTGGTGTATGCATGTAAAATAATCACATAACAGTTTGAAAAATATGACGTTCCAAAAACAGTGCTCTCTTGGCTCAACTTGCCCCAGATGATGGGTAAGCTAGTGAGCCACGTATAATGTAATGAGTATAATGTTATGCTCAACGTCATATCAAGCAATAAAGAACCACATTACATTTATTATTCTTGTAACTTCATCTGTTAAATTGTGTTCAATGTTACCTTCCCCGCTGCCAGCATAAAGCCCAAACAGTAATGCTCTGTTTCCAATCTTCCTTCTTGTCCTTTAGTTTTATTACACTGGAAATATGAGCTTATTAAGATCAAGTCATACAACAAGTCACCAAAAATGATTCAAATATGAGGGTGTGTCATTGATTTGAAGGGAGACAGTTTCTGGGAAATGTTTTTGAACAAAGAAAAATACTCTCTTCCTCATTTATTCTCTTATACAATTTGTTTTATTAAGAACATTCCTCAACAACAGTTATCTTTCCATGACAGCTATGTGCTATCCCGAAACGCACTTTTCTGTTTGAATGCTAAAAACATGGCGAGACCGCACAGTGCGATCGTCAGCCACAGATGGCTTTTATATATCTGCAGATCTTTCACCCTGGCAGACGCTGCATGGTCTTTGCCTCAGGAGCACATCTCGTCCCATAAATTGTTTCAATCTCTGTTACAGTAAATCCCCTCTTTTCCTCTTATGTGCAGAATAAGACAAGGAAGCTCATTTTCCTGGTGTCATCCTAGGATGTGCTGGGCCTATATCATTCTGTTAAGTTCTTTGTGCAGAGGCTGGACCAGGTCCAGGTCCAGGTCCATCAAGCAGAGTAAGACATACCCCATAAATATTTTACCTATGGGGAATGTTGTGTCTGGCAACAGTCTTGAGACCACAGAACCCTGTGGATGGATAAACCATTGCCCTACCACCGTACAGACCCATACAGGGATTAATCTCCTTGTTTGAAATTCTTGCTGCTCTCCCTGATACATATACATGTCCTGTTGAGGAATGTAAACCCAGGACTTTTATAAGTAGCTGTTGAGAGAAGAGCATGGTGGAGCTTTGCCATGGTCAAAGACGGTAAACTACAGCCAGCAAGCAGACTGAGCACACATACAGAATATCCATCTTTCCCAGTGTTAAAGCCTCTTTACCCTGCCAGGCTCCGTCTCCTCCAGCTTAGACTGATACATGAGCGTAATAGGCCGACAGCTGCCTTTTATCAAAACTCATATATTGACCATTAATCTGTCATTAAGCTCTGTCACATTCTGATTTAACAAGTTAAATCTGCAGTGAGGTTGGTGACTGACCACAGGTGAAATAGTCTGTAGTAGTGAAGGTAACTGCAGAGTTGGATGTTAGTTTTATTTGTTTGTTTTATTCACTGTATAGAAAATACTGATTAGCACAGCTTTAAATGTTCCCTGATTTGGAGAGTAATTTTACTCTGATCAAAATAAATCTGTGATTAATATTTTGAAATCACAGCCTTGTGTGTTTTCCAACATATTATTTATTTAGTCTGAATTGCTTGAGCCTTGTCATTTGTAAATGAGGAGGGCGTTGACTTATTGCTGGCCTCTGGCTTCTCCAGAACAGAAAAATACCCTTAGCGTGTATCTATCAAACTGTCCTCTCACATCCTCTCTCCTTACCCATCATGGCTGAAGGCCAAGCAGGCATTTTTTTTCTTTGGCTGGGAGCCTTCCAGGTGAAGGGCTGAACAGATGATGGATCAGCCTCCAGTGGGATGACTGCACTGTAGGAAAACAAGACTTGGCCCAGACAGCTCCTGACTGCTGAGCATTCATTCAGATGCAGATGGCACCGAGTCGGTGTCCTGGCATGTCATGCAAAAGACATTCTGCATCTGATAAGATGTTGTTTGGCTTGAAATTTGCCGCTTAGCCACAGCACGCCAGCAAACCTGTAAATTAGGCTGCACACATGAGAATATTTAGTGTCAGCGGGGAATGTTGGACAAGGCAAATGCATAAATGATATTCATCATTACTTTGCTGTTCTTTTCATTGTCTGAAATTAATTTTTCCTCAGCTGCCAAGAATAGTTTCGACATACCAAGCCAGTTGAAATATGGCACTTACTTTTGTGCTGCCTTTTTTCCATGTGATGAAGTGTTTGGAGAACACTTTGGTCACCATGTACACATCGTTTATAATTAAGTGACAGAGCTATATGAGCTTTTGATCCCAATACTTTCCATAAGAGCAAAGATGAATGCTCTCTGCAACAAAGCAAGCATCAAACGTAGTGTTCTGAAATGTTTCCATGACAGATGGCTTAGTTTAAATATTGTGTAAGCCACACCATCTCACTGGTGCTCTTATAGTGAACCAGCTACATATCTGTAGAACACAGTACACTAACAGTATGACTGTTTATGGTTCATATGATTTCTGTTCAGTGTGAAGGTAAAATAACACCAAATAAAGTTGAAACAGCGGGCTAGTCAGTATCATGGAGCGAAAAGTTCAAATAAATATATGAACATTACAGGTAGTAACATTATCCTGATGTGGATAACATAATGTTCAGTGTTTATTTCACTGTTGGGTTAGGTGCGTGTGTTTCCAACTTTCTCACTAGATTTAGTGACTTTTCAGACCCGCATGTGAAAATGGCACATTCTTTGGATTTTCCAGGAAAACTTGCTCCGAGTTCTTTCCATAGAAATCAGTCCACATGCAACCAGGAAAGTCGTGGAAGGGCTCATCACTAACCTGATAACAAGAGAAAGTGATTCATACAGTACAGGAAATGAATGCTTGCAGAAACATGCATATTGCATTTGAAATGTAAGCACTGAAAGGAGTTCAGGTGTCAGTTGAAGGCTTGGGAGCAGTCGGCAGTTGAAGATTAAACAGCAGTTGACAGTACAGGCTTTGTGAGGTGTGTCAGCCAAAGGTGGAAGTGTTAAAAGAACTTGAGTTGTCATTTTCAGTGTTAAATGAAAGCAGTTTATATGACAGCTAATGGTTGAAGTGTAGCATTGAGAGGTCAAGTGATGTGTCAGTTTCAGGTTAATCACAGCAATGACAGAAGTGTTTGTGACAGTTTAAATGTAGCCCCTCTCTCAAAGACTGAAAGGACGATGAGACACCGTCCTCACAGCTGTGTGGTGTGTTCCTCTTTCTGATAACTCACAGTGTCTGTTGGGAAAAGGTTTAATTTAACGCTCACTGAGTGTCATGCCACTAACTAATCTCTCCGTCTCTGTAGCAGATGTTTGGCTAAGCGGAGCTACAGGGTCCAGCACCAGTGCCCACCTCCCCGAGGACCACCACGACCTGCACCCTTAATACTGCGTCTCTACAATCTATCCCTTCCCACCTATGACCTGCATGTCCCATTCAGAGTATACGTTGTGACCAAGTCTGAGATTTCATAGCCGACATTTATTCAGCTGTTATCTTATTATTTGTGATTCTGTCCATTCATTCACGGATCGAGGGTTAAAGTCCAGCACATGCGTGTATGTATGTAATCAAGCCAACACACATTGTAAGTTATTTTTTATGAAGGACTATGAAACTGGTTCACACCCATGCTATAATTGATTGTCTTGGCTGAACTGTTTATTAGTACTTATTAGTGTGATTTGTTTCTCAATGTGCCACACCTCACAGTCTGCTCTGCTAGCTCTCTGTCTTTCCTGCATGTTTCCTTTGCAGCGTTTGACCTAATTACTGTGTCTTGGTCAGGATCCAAACATTCCAGTCAAACTGTCAGATTCTAACCTTGATACACGTTGATTTGATTTTAGAGATTCTTTTTGACAAACCAAAACTCGTGCTTGCTCTGTATTTAGCATGGAATATTGATGATACAAGGCACACTTCTTTTTGTTTTTTGTAAACTGTGCTATGCACACATTTGGTGACTACTATTGATTTTTGCCTCATGTCTATATATACATATACATATATTGTGAGATTGCCTTTGACCGAAGTATTAAAAGTGCTCTTGTTAGTTGACAGTGCCTGTAATGGCTTTGAATGTTGCCTTTGTTAAAGTCTAAAAGCCCACGTCACATCACGATTCACAACAGTGACATTTTGCAGTGGTTACAGTTTTTTCTGGTGGAATTGCTGCGATCAGTGGATTCACTCACAGGAACTTTACAGCTAATGTTTCACATCGAGTTTGGTGAACTTTCGTTGTTGACTTGTTGATAGTGCTGACCTTTGAGAGGAGGAAGAAGAAGAAGATGCTATTGTAGCTTATTAGCTGCGTTGCATCGTTCACTTTTACTTCCTCAGTTGGAGTATTGACTCAGTTTGCAGGGTCGATGGCACACATACATCTGAATAAACTGCGTAAATTAATCTATTAGCAACTGAGCTAACTGAGCAAGCCTGTTAGCTCGGAGAGCTTTATTTTCCTTCATCTGTAACTTTTTTATTGAACTGTCCTGAAATGGCAGGGCGGAGTAAACAGAACGCTGAGAGGGGAAATAAAGACGATCTGCAGTTGGCCGTGCAAACACCAGAGTTAGCAGTTAGCTCACCAGCTACAGCAGTTCAGCGACTAGTCCTGCGAGTCACCAAATTCTAGAAGCAAATCTTTTGGAACGACGTGCAGATTAATTAGAATAATTTAGCTGTACCATCTTCTGGTGTGACCAGGGCTTCACTGTGAACGTGGGAATCAGATCTTGGCTTTGTTCAACACAAACCTTCAAGCTAAGATTGTGACATGTTAGTGAAACCCTAACGAAGGTTGAATATACTGTCTTACGTATGGTGGGTAATGTTTAACTATGAAATTGCTACATGTAAAAGTATAGATTTTTGAATGCCATAACTAAAAGTTCAATCATCTTGATTTCTAATTATGTAAATAAAATATTAGATTTGGATTTAGCTCGTACTTTATCTGTAATTTGATTTATTGAACTTTTCTATGTTCTTTTTCCAGTTGAAATCCAATGTTTTGTTAATCTAAACCTTGTATGCCAATAAAGGAAATGTGTACATATTTTACACTGTGTGTGTGTGTGTCTGCTCTTATGTTGGTGTTGAGAGTCAATGCACATTTTAGACACTTGAGCAACAATACAAGTTCCTGGTGATTTAGAGGCAAAAGGTTTAGAACCGAGGGCTGAACGAACTCCAGGGCTTTGTTTCAACTTGGTTTGCTTTCAAGGGCAGTATTTTTATTTTGTGTAGAGTTATGCAGCAGGAAAGCTCTCCTGAATCCACCAGAGCTGCACTATTTCTCAGCGGAGGTGAACCCTGACCAGATGAGGTTATATTCTCACAGGGACAGAAACAGTGGAATGATTCAGTGAGGAGGTGAACCATCCTTCAGCTGTATGAACCTGCATGAGTTCAGCTGTCTACAAACATGCAGCCTGCTGAATGGTGACATCTCCAACACTGCTGCGTGTCTGTTCTACATTCTTCTGACCTGTGAAGGCAAAATGGAATAAAAAATCCAAACAAGATCAGTAAATTTCATTGAGTGACATGTTCCTTATTCTTCAGTTTGTTTTACTTTTGTTTTAATCACTTTTTATTGCCGATGAGTGAATATGTTGAAACAATGAGCCCTTCCACGACTTCTTCTGTGATTTCTATGTAAAGGACACCAGACAGATTTTCTGGGAAAATCCAAAAGATGTGATGTAAACCTCACATTACACTACAGTGTCAATGTTTTAGTGCTTAGAGATGTGAGTCCACTAACATCAACGAACCTGCATCCACTCGTCCAAAGTCAAAGCTAACATTACTGCACAGCATGTGAGATATATTCTACTATCGTGGTTTTAATTCTAATTCGGACAAACTGCTAGCTAGCTGACAGATGCTGTATTGGTGGATGTCAGCTGATTCATTCAGATTCGTACTGCTGATCTGGGCTTGGTAAACTGGTTGGCTGCAGTTTGAAGGTTACTTTCTCAGCTGGACACGTGTGATGTAGAATTCAATGCTCTGTTAATGTTAAAATGCAGCTAAAGCTAGAGAATAGACGTGAAGCCAAATAGCATTATATTTCCTTCCCAGGATTTGCCCTCATCAGTGTTGCACAAGAATGCTATGGCATTTTGACAGAGGGAATGTGGCAATTTAATAAATCATCTTCAAAATGACTTATATTACAAGGAATATATGGTATTTTACAACTCTTCCCATACATTCCCTGTTATACGTTGTGGTTTTCAGCTGTGGTGGAGCATAAAATGACCATTTTTTACTTTCCTGAGATGGAAAAGAAGCAAACCAGGAGGGAACTGCACTTTAAGGATATGGAAGCACACCAACTTACTCTTAAAAACTCATAAAAATGTTGACTTCATGACCACATTGGGACCCCCTGTCTTCTTTTTCCTGCCAACCAACATATAAAACATGATCACAATGACCCCATGTGACATTTCTTGGTCAAACTTGGTCTGTCAACCAAACATCTGTTGCTGAAGGAGCCAACACCAAGTCTGAAGAGTAATCCTTTGGATATAAAGGTATATTGTGCAAGATACTCCACTTTCTAACCTCCTACTGTTCTATTACATAAAGAAAAGGCTTATACACTGTAAGATGTAAATCGAGGGTCAAAATATACAATTACAATTACAATAATCCTAACCCATATCCAAAAGTGTGATAAATGTGCATCACAAATATAACAAGACATCTTCATGAAACATCATCATAACACGACACTTACAGTGTACTGTATCTACACAACTTCACTCTGTGTTTTTGTGCTAAAGTTTAGATTGTGTACCAGAAAAAAGAAATGACACAAGCCTTAGGTTTACTATATCTCTTGTAAAAGCACCTGATATTTTCAGACTTTGGATTGATGTTCTGCTGCGCTTTGACCCTTCTGTGCTTCTTTAATCCATGAGCATATGCACTTTTTTTTTTTTTTACAATAAATCCCCTAACTGTATGACTCGGCATTACTTCTCCTTCTGAGTGATTTTTAATCAGAGGCCCAATTCCAAACCTATCCGCATTGTCTACATTTGGGTCCTAACCCCACTCACATTAGCTGTGACAGCAGTTAGCATACAGGAACTGTAATGATAACACAGAGAGAAAAATACAAAGATATGAGTCACATCTACAAAGACGGCTCTGCTGCGAACGGGATTCTAAGACAGTCAAGATGACATAATTGTCACTGATTCATCTGCTGATTATAATCACTAATGAAGATTATCTGTATGAATGTTTTTACTCATATACTGGATGGGATAGAAAGCGTCTTTAGATGACGTTATATAATTTCTACTTCCATGTTCTTAAACATGTATCCTCACTGGTCTGCTCATGTTTCCACATGGATATCAAAGAAAGTGAATTGCCTCTGGTAGGTGTGCATGTGAGGTGTTACCTGATAAAAAGGGGTTGTTTCCATAGTGAAGTAGGCCTTTCGGCATGTATGCATATGGATGTTGCACATACTCTTTCTATCTAAGAGTCATGAGAAGATTACGATATGAGCCACTAAAGATCAGATCAGTGTACGTTTGATGGCTTTCACAGCTCTCAGCAGTCACATGTCGTCCTACTGTGTGATTCAGCTCAGTTTGCACTGCGGCACGACAATTTGCCCAAACAGAGAAATGTCTGGCTTCACTCCAACATCCACAGCTAGTGTTCTCCTACAGAGAAAGCAGCCGTAATTTAAAGACCACATAAAGATTTGGAGCAGCTTACTGCCTCAGCTCTAAATGACTGCATTTATGACAACTGTAATTCATCAGCTTTATGGTTTATTGGATGTACTCTGGCAGAAAAAGTATAATTGGACTTTACTGTAAACATCCCTCCCCTCTGCCAGCGGGCTTTGAAATGAGATCTGACTGTGGCAGATGGGGAAATACAGGATTGTTTGGTATGTAGACGTACCACTCCTATAGTTTTGGTGAAGCAGCTTTCGCTCACAGCTGTATCTTCTCTCACTGTCTGTGTGGGTTTTCATCCCACACTGCAGTAACATGCAGGTAGGTGGAGCAGAAACTCTAAACTAGCTACAGGTGTGATGGTGGATTTGTCTGTAAGCCCTGCAGCTGGCTGGAGTGCACAGCACTTCTTTCCCAGTGAATGCTGGGACAGACCAAGACAGGACAAGACAATGGAAGGGTGGGTCACAGAGAGCAGTTAACACTTTACTGTACCTCACTTCTTCTACAGAGAAAAACATGTAATGTCTGTTTCAGACCACAAGAGGTCAGTTGTGTATCATTTAAGGCTCCAGTAAATCCTGGGCTGTGGCTTTGTTTTCTAGGAATATGGGAAGCCGTGCAGATAAAGTGTAGTTTGCATGTAAACATAAACAAAGCAGGTTTGTAAAATAAGGATTGATTTCAATATTCTTTTAGACTCAGTGTCCTTTAACATGGACATGTTTAACAATCATTTAAAATAATGGGGGGGAAAATTGCATATGTGTGTAAATACAACAGTTTTAGAGTAGACAACACTCTTGATGATGTCTCCATTTGAGGATTTTCAGTCAGGATTTAGAGTGCATCATAGCACAGAGACCGCACTAGTCAAAGTTACAAATGACCTCCTAATGGCGTCAGACAAAGGACTCATCTCTGTACTTGTCCTGTTAGATCTTAGTGCCGCATTTGACACCACTGACCATCAAATTCTTTTACAGAGACTGGAACATCAAATTGGCATCAAAGGAACCGCCCTAAGCTGGTTTAAGTCGTATTTCTTAGATCGGTCTCAGTTTGTTCACGTCAATGATGAATCCTCCATGCACACCAAAGTTTGTCACGGAGTTCCACAAGGTTCTGTACTAGGACCACTTCTATTCAGTTTATATATGCTTCCTTTAGGGAACATTATTAGGAATCACTCCATTACTTTTCATTGTTATGCCGATGACACCCAATTATATTTACCGATCAAGCCTGATGAAACCAATCAGTTAACTAAACTCCAAGCATGCCTTAAGGATATAAAAAGTTGGATGACCTACAATTTTCTGATGTTAAATTCAGACAAAACTGAAGTTCTTGTAATTGGACCCAAAACCTCAGAAACTCTCTTTCTAGAGACTTAGTTACTTTAGATGGGATCACCCTGGCCTCCAGCTCCACCGTAAAGAATCTTGGAGTTGTTTTTGATCAGGATTTGTCCTTTAATGTCCACATAAGACAAATTTTGAGGACTGCATTCTTCCACTTACGTAACATCGCCAAAATCAGACGCATCGTGTCTCAAGCGGATGCAGAAAAACTAGTCCACGCATTTGTTACTTCTAGGCTGGACTATTGTAACTCATTGTTATCAGGCTGCTCCAATAAGTCTCTTAGGACTTTGCAGCTAATTCAGAATGCTGCTGCACGTGTTCTGACAGGAACCAAGATCAGAGATCACATCTCTCCCATTTTGGCTTCCTTGCATTGGCTACCTGTTAAATCTAGAATAGAATTTAAAATTATCCTCCTTACATACAAAGCTCTTCATGGTCAGGCACCATCATATCTAAAAGAGCTCATAGTACCTTACTACCCCTCTAGAACACTGCGCTCTCAGAATGCTGGGTTCCTTGTAGTTCCTATAGTTTCCAAAAGTAGATTGGGAGCCAGAGCTTTCAGCTATCAAGCTCCTCTTCTGTGGAACCAACTACCATTTTGGGTTCTGGAGGCAGACACGGTCAACACTTTTAAGAGTAAACTTAAGACTTTCCTTTTTGATAGAGCTTATAGTTAGGGCTGGCTCAGGTCATCCCTTAGTTATGCTGCTATAGGACTAAACTGCCGGGGGACTCCCCCTCCCTCCCTCCCTCTCTCTCTCCCTCCCTCCCTCTCTCTCTCCCTCCCTCCCTCTCTCTCTCTCTCTCTCTCTCTCAGGATGTGCCTAGTCAGGCAAGGTATTGGTTGAGGATGTAGTCACATCTCTCTTTACTGAACACTCTATTCAAACCTTCTCTCTCTCTCTCTCTCTCTCTCTCTCTCTCTCTGTCTCTCTCTCTGTCTCTGTCTCTCTCTCTCCCCATCACCATTACCATCTATAAACATACATGTCTCATTAATGCATGTTAATGCATGTTACTAACTAAACTTCTTCCCTGGAGTTTCTGTGCTCTCTCGTCCAGCAGGTTCTCATGGATCGTGGCTGCTGCTGTGGTCATGCACGACGTCCACTACATATATTATTACTGTCATTATTGTTACCATATCTCCATTACAGTTTATAGTTAGTTAATGATTTACTGCTGCTGTGCATCTGTGTCTCTCTATCTCTATCACAGGTTCCACTGCTATCATTCATTGTAATCCATTGTCATTTTATCATTCATTGTTGTACAATATGTTTGTGTTGATTTGTTCTGTACACGTGACATCTATTGCACGTCTGTCCGTCCTGGGAGAGGGATCCCTCCTCTGTGGCTCTTCCTGAGGTTTCTTCCACTTTTTTCCCTGTTAAAAGAGTTTCTTGTGGGCAAGTTTTTCCTCACTCGAACCGAGGGTCTAAGGACAGAGGGTGTCACTCCCTGTACAGATTGTAAAGCCCTCAGAGGCAAAATGTGTTTTGTGACTTTGGGCTATACAAATAAAATTTGATTTAATTTGATCTTGATCATGGGTAGAGAGGCTGCTTGGACTGACCTCAGTATTTATACAATCTGGACTACTGTCTTGCTACTATTAGTACTGATACTGCTTGTACTACTACTGGAATGATCCCATATTGTACTGAAGCCAATAAGTGCCAATAAGTAACCTGATTCAAGTTGGATGGCACAGTGGTGCAGTGGTTAGCACTGTTGTCTCACAGCAAGAAGGTTCCTGGTTTGAACCTCGGTTGGGCGGTGCTTTCTGTGTGTTGTTTGCATGTTCTCCCCGTGTCTGTGTGGGTTCTCTCCGGGTATGCTGGCTTCCTCCCACAGTCCAAAGACATTTTAGAGGGCAGTCGTTTCCAAAGTCAGTGAAGTTAGTGGACGTTGTGGCTCAGGTCGTCTAAATGAGCTCCAGCTTGGCTACAGCGTTAAAGTGCTGTCTACATGTTAACACTTCAGTGATGTGATATCCCAACAATGCAGGCAGAACTCTGCATAATACTACATAATATTACTACTTTGAAGTTTGATATTTAGGTGCATTGTGCTGATAATACTTCATATAAACTTACAATACTTTACTCTCCTTTTCTAAAGTAAAGGATGTGGATGCTTATTCCACCACTGGCAGGTTGATTTGCCATCTGTCCAGGAGACTTCATCACATTTTTTTCTGTGTCACAACCTCTGACCTTTCCTTTGCTGTGCCTCAGGGTTCTGCCTTTGGTCCTTTATTATTTGCCCTGTATCACTCTTAAGCTGATGATATTCAGTTGGATCTCTCCTTTAAGCCTGACGAGTATGAAAAAACTGACACTGTAAGGCTGTTGACCAGATCACATCACACCCAGCTTATCTGCTTTACATTGTCTTACCGTTAAGTTCAGGATTCATTTTAAGGTTGTGCAGGGTCAGGCGATCCATCCTGTCACTTGTAGGCCAGACCAGGGCTTACTGTTGATGTTTGAATTATTTAACAGTTTTCTCAGTATCTGCGTGTTTGGTCTTGACTCACAATCTAAAGTCAAAATCTAAAAATATCTGGAAATTGGAGGGCCATTATCATGTTTAGTCCCTTAAGTTTGTTAGTTAGATTTCTCTTGAAGAAAAATTAAGTGTTCCAGTATCTATTTTTCAGGTTGTCCATTGATTCCTTTATGAATCATGATATGTTTTGTGTTTGAAAAATACTTTCAGCAGATGATTGTTTATTTACAACCATCATACGATTTTTAGATGTGCACTGAATCTGACATCTGAAGTGATAAAAAAAAAAAAAAAATCACATCTGTGGAGGTGAATACTGCCAAAGACCTCAGGTAAAAAAGCAAAGGCTTCTGGGAAATCCACTGCAACAAGAAAGAGAATCTCTTAGCACATGGTGTGTGTTTCAAAGACACCAGCTGATGGCAGTGTGGTGAGCTGAAGTCAATCTGTGCCTTTGAATGAGTCCCTCTGTATTACACCAAAAAAAAAAAAAAAACAGCTTTCCATGCTATTGAAGGAAAACTGAAAATAAACAAGAGAGAGCAGCAAAGATTGGGTTGCTCCGTAACTCAGACTTTTATTATAGCTTAACACATAAAACACATTGTTTCTTACGCTCAGTTCAAGTATACTGTTAGTATACATAATGTAGCTGTTCAACATGTACTGTACCCTCAAAAAACAGAGGACCAGTTTGATAGCACCATTATAAAAAGTACAATAAAATAGGATTCACACACACATTATTGTACGTAATGTATTTTTTTTAAAACAAGGAATAGAACTGTAAAAAAAAAAGAAAAAAAAGAAAAAGTGTTGTCTTTTGAAAATGTGAAGAATAGAAAAACAACACATTTGCAACTCTGACTGTCTAAACAGGGAGTCATGTTGTTCCATGTGCTCTCTCAGTGAGGAGAAGATGCTTTCTGTGCCATAGCAGGATGGAAATGAGCTCCTCTGTTTCCTGGTAAAGGCAACATGACGCTGTGAGAGGAGTTGGCTGGAAGTTGCCTTTACTACTGCAGAACAGTCCTGTGATCCTCCTGTAGAGCCGACAGAGTGCCACTGGCCATGGAAGACTTACGACACACTTCAGTAACATATAGATATATGAGGTTTAAATTTATCCTTAATATTGTATTATTAACAGGAAGAAGAAAAAAAAACTCTTCAGGCCTGTGAGTGAGCATGCTGGTGTACAATGTTTGACTGACAGCTGAGCTGACGGGGACATGAATACACAAAGTTTTGCTAACTGCAGCTTACAAGCCAATTTGTTAGCAGCTGTGTACCACGCTGTACAATGTTCTACAGCTGACAAGCTCATTAGCTCTCTACCTGCAAACTGCCCTGGTGGTTAGTAGCTCATTCAGCTAAGGTGACATCCATGCCTGTACAGAAAAGAAGACGGTAGAATAAGATAGCTAGAAGGCTAATTAATGTGAATTGTTCAAAGTTGGTCTTCTATGTTGTGCCTCAGGCTGCTATGCACAGACTTTCATTAATTTAGAAACAGTGATGTTAGAACAGTGATGTTACTGCTGTAAAGTATAAAGGTGTGTGCATCCAGAAGTTTAGTGACGGAGAGATGGCAGTGTTTTTAACATCCAGTCAGTAGGCCTGACAAGTCTACATTTAGTTACAGATATCTTTAATTTAATTATGTAATTATAGTCTACTTGGAATTATAACACATATAACACAAATTGAATCTGTAATTAAGTTTGAATAGAAGTTAATGGTGAAAGTTGTGATTAAATGACAGATATCTACAATGAAGAAATCAACTGTTCATATCTTTAATTAGAACTGCTACTGATCAAAATCACATTATGGATATGTCGGCTTGGAACTCAAACTACTCAAAAAGTAATTATTGATATCTACAATTGTTATTATTGCTACTGATTAAATGCTAGCAGGTCATGCCATACGTAGGGACTACACTCACTGTAGCTGCCTGGTGAGCTAACCGCTAACACGACTGGTGCACAGCTCAGAGAGATTGTCTCTATTTTATCTCTACTCTACTCTGTTTACCCCCCCACGCCATTTCATTCACTCAAAGAGCAGGTTCAGTATTTGTGCAACACAGCCAATAGGCTACGATAGACTTCTCCGTTTTGGTTGTCCATCCAGAGAAAGCACAGGACACGTGATGAACAAAGTGGATGTGCGGGCTGTAGAACATGCAATTTAATTTCAGTTGGACTTGAACAAATCTGCTCACACTGTCATTTCAGCATGACAGTTAGACATTGGAGCATAGTGATTTGGCACAACTTCTAAAACAACGAGAAGAAAAAACAAATGCTGAGTTCATTTCAGGGTTTAAAGAGAATCTCTCCTACAGTAACTGAACGAGGAGAAAAGAAGCATGAGGTCCCGTATTAGCTTCAAAAGCAAAATGTAAAGAGGAATGTATCAGGATGACGCCTGAATCTGAAGTTTAAATCAGTCAGGGAAGACATATCCCAATTTTATCTGCATCTTTTTGCACGACTGGAAATCAGAAACCTCTGACAGAATGCATACTGGACTCTAGACTAACTAAGATTTCTTCCAGCACTTTGCAACACTAACGCCCACATAGGATCATAGTGCATCTACTTTCCAGAGCAAATTCAAAAATAAAAAAGTCAATTTATGCTCCAGTTACTTTAAAAAAGACACTTCAAGGTATTTGGTGATTAGTCTTAAAGCTGAATCAGGCAATTAGTAATTTATGATGAACCAGCTGTTTGTTTTTGGAGGAGGCTTGTGTCACAGCTGGATTTGCAATAACTCCTCAGTGAAGATGTAAATCTTGTAATGTCAACTTGAATAACTGAATAACTAAAGAAATGGTCACCTCAGTGTACGTGGACTTTAGTGTGTAAAAGGCGCTTTTCCAAACACAGACCTCTGTTGTTGTTATTGATGATTCCTCTCGATCCTCAGGCAGCCTGGCATGGACATCCAAACTGTTTGTAGTGGTGTAGTGTGTACAAGTGTTGCAGCAGAGTTCCGTTAAAGTGCTGCACAAAGAGGACACATTCTTGATGACATTCTCCAACGCTGCACTTTGTGTGAAATACCTGCTTCTTCCCAGTAGGTTTATTTAACCACTCATTGAAAAACATGGAGACTGAAAGTGATGCTAAGGCTGTAGCTGCCTCTCTTTGGACAGGAGGAGAATCAAATACTCTTTCTGCTGAGGGGGAAAAGAAGAGTGAAAGAAAGCTGCTGCTCACGGATGAGGGAGAACATAAAAAGATGGTTTGACCAGGGCAGGGCAGGGCTGGCAGGGTGAATCCACCACAGATGGAGATATGCAGTGGTTGGTGGGCTTCAGATGGCCTCCCCGCCAGAGGGGTAATGGCTGGTCAACTCCTCGCCTCTGCTCTGCTTTGTCTTTACCTGTGGGTCACCTGGTTGTTGAGGAGGCCCGGGAACGTCTGTTCTGTTTCCGTGCTTAATGAGCCACCTAGCAGAGACAGACAGAGTTAGCACCTACACAATGTGTCCTTGTTTCACAACAGTTTGAGTCACCTCCACTGATACATGTGCATGTGGGGATTTGTGCCCTGCGAAGCGTGCTAGATAATAAATCAGAACATTTTATGTTGCTCCTTATAGCTGTTACCATAAACATGGTCATAGACAGTGTATAATACTAAAGCATAGATTGTTCTTCACAATGGGAACAGCACTTTAATAAAATAATCATTAGTCATTACTATGACAACCTGTTATCATGTGACCATACAGGTCATGTGATGACCACTGATAACTGGGCAAACTGGGCATTTGCTGATGAAGACCATGAGAACGTAAAACTTGCGCCTTTCTGATCTACCGACCACTCAGAGCTCACATGTTCACACACACACTTTCATACGCTGATTGATTCAGGAGCGGTACAGCTCACACTGATACTCAGCTCAGACATTCACATTCACACTGAAGTCACAGCTGTCTTGAGCTATTTGAGGTTCAGTATCTTGCTCAAGCACACTTATTTTATTAAAATTACACAAACCCAAGAGTCTCAATATTTCTACCAATGGCCATAGTAGTCATTTTGAGCATGCATTATAGACGATGTATCAACATCAGTTTTTTTCTAGTTGTATTTTTACACTATTACAAAGCTAAAGATAGCTTAAACTTTGAGCTAAAACCAGAGGAAAGAAAGCAAATGTCAGCAAAGAAGAAGGACTGCTGCAGAGGATTGATGATGTGGAGTCTGAAGGTGAGGGTTCACATCCTGATGTCTCTTGGTGCCTTGAAAATCATTTTTTCTTAGATTTTGTATTGATTAATGATACACATAACTTCTTTTTCTATTTCTGCACAACTGCAGAAAAAAATGAGGCTATTAGGTGTTACACTAATACTGTTTACAGTTTGAAGTGACCTGAAGTATAACAGTAGAATAATTCTTACATCAACACTTAGCGAACAGAAGACAAATAAGTGTGAGGTCGTACCATTATGGCAGCTGTACATCCACACACGATGGCCATCATATCGACATCTGCATTTCACAATGTTATTGGAGTAGTCTGACTCAGGTACTTCGTAGTTTGGATTAATTACTATCTGTGAGGGGAGAATATGAAGAAGTCATGGATGAGCGTGAAAGGCTGCAGTGTGTCCATAATTTTAATTGGTACGTGTGACATATGTAACATGAAACATTACCTGGAAGACGTAATCTCCAGGTTTGAGGTCAGTTATGTCGACCCATTGGCAGTCGATGTCATGCCTGTAGGTATCCCAGCAGCCCACTGTGATACCCTGTTCGCCAAAGTTAGCACATTCGTACCTCTTTTCAATACCTGCAATAAAACATACAAAATGAGTCACATATTCAGTCCTCTCCTTTTAGCTCTGTTTTGGTCTCTCCCAACTCTTTAACTACTAAATGCTCCACTGTGTTCACCAACTAGATGCCAACTGTCTGTCTGCTGGGCAGGGCATGTAAAGTGAGACTCATCAGATCAGAACAGCTGCACAGTGAGACTGTGAGCCGTAAAAAACACAACCATGAGCTGCTCAGAGACCTGAGGGGAAGTGCAGACTTTACGCACAGATCCATTCTTATAATAAAAATATTGATTGGTGTGGTTTTACAGCTCATTATGAGCTATTTAAAAAAAGAGTCCTCACCTTCATCACACTCTGAGTCCTCCAGGCAAAAACTTGCTTTGTGTCCTTCTGCCACTTTGGTTCCGTTGAGGCTGAACAGGTCATAGAGCGTGAACACCTCCATGCTGTGATAATGCCTACACACACACACACACACACAGAACTGTTGTTTTACAAAGTCAGGCTGATGATGCAGCACAAGTTCAAGAATGGCACTTCTTGTTGTGTACTGTGGCTGTAGTCTCTTCTTTCGCTCTACTTCTTTAAGCTCACAGCAGCAGACTGGTACCTGTAACCATCGACATTTCTTTGAAATAGTTTGATACACCATGTCAGGTTGTGCCAGTCAAAGGTGCCAAACGTTTGACATGTTGAGAGCTGGTAGCTGTGTGACGCTGCCAGCCCTCAAACTGTTCCTCCAGCCAGCACAGCAACCACAAAAATGTGGGACTTTTTGCAGCGTTATGTACAGTAGGTTTAGCTTAGAGCACACTGTCAATTACAGGGCAGGATAACATATGGAAGGGAAAGACACGATGGAGGCTGAGTCATCTGTCTTTCCTTGAATTAAGTCTAATTTGAGATGTCATCTCTGAATCATTCATGTGTTCTTCAATTATGAGGTAAATGAGGTAATGTCTCATATCATGAAGTTCAAACTGTCGATCTTAGAAAGACTTATTCATATGAAATTGCTTACGAGGGACTTTATGCATGTGATTTCTAATTAAATTGTGATTTATGTCTCTGGAATATACACTGGTTACAAATTCTCTGTCTGTGATTAAGAAAGCTATTGTATGATAAATGGAAATCAATTTTAAGATGTGAATCTGCCTGCTATCATTTCCCACAGGGCGCTCATCGTGCTTCAACAAGCTCGTTGTTCTGTGAAATGTTGCACAACTTTTCATTTTGAACACCAAGTTGGATTTTTTTTATTCATGCTTCCAATATTATGTTTCCATATCTTTCCTTTTCCTGGCAAACAATCCCATCACAGCAAGTATTCCATGACAATATTTAAACATAAGTAACACATAACTTGTTTCTTTAATCTATAAATAGAAATGGAAAGATTACTTTTCTGTCTTAATGTCCTAAGCTAATCCAGCTCTGTACATAATGCACAGGCATGATGGTGGTATTAGTCTTCTCATCCAACTCTTGGAAAGAAAGTGAAATATACTTGTTTCAATAACGATTTGTCCCAAAATGTTGAACTATTGCTGAGGAAGAGTCAAAAATGTATTTGAGTTTAAAGTTGAAAAAAAAAGAGAGAGAAAGAGAGGATGAAGTCAGAGCTGTTCTTTAAACACTGAACTCAAATAAATGTTTGACTTTTGGCCCTGACCTGTGACACTGACCTGTGACAGTCGTGCCACACCCACGAGTGTCTGCCAGCTTTGGGCCGGAAGTCAGACTGGCCGTTGTTGTGGATCTGAGAGGAGAAGCGCAGCAGGCGGCGGTAGGAGTTGGCTGGCACCTGGGCGGAGGTGGAGGACAGGCAGTTCTCCTCGTATGCACACTGCAGCATGAACATGGGCCTGTCCTCCATGTAGGTGGTCTGCTCCACCACGTGAGGGTTCAACACCAGGTCTGGAGCCGCTGTGGACGGGAGGATCAGAGGAAGGAGAAACCCACAGAGACAAAACAGATTTAGAAACAGAGAAACGAAAAGCCTGGCGTGTGTCGAGTAAATGAGTAGTGTCTGCTTCAGGCTGCAGAGCCCTCTGCTGATTCAGGACGGTGTTTCACTTATGCAAACATTTAGAGCTTCACCAGAAGAAGAAATCATTTCATTTGTTGAATTAAAACTCAATGTGCAGAGCAAAAGAGTGAACGTGTCAACTGACAGTATAATTCAAATGTCAAAGTATAATTATAGCATAAATAATTTATTTTCTTACATGACCATACTTTTAAAAGGGCAGCAGACAAACTTTACATATGAATGTGGCTGTCTTACTCTCAGAGCAGGAGACTCCAGCAGCGTTGCGTCCGCCTCCTTTGGGGCAGCTGAGGTGGGCTCCGTGGTGCAGGCAGTGGGACAGAGACATCTCAGTACCAGAGCAGCGAATGCCGCTCATCACCACGGCGTCTGCGCTCACCTCTCCCGGCCAATACCATGTCTCCTGTTGTGAAAACATGAGCCATGGTTCACAGCTGACATTAGGGTGACATCCACATACGCAAAAGATTTCAGCACTCTCTGTACTCAGAGGGTGTTGTACTCCTCTGTTGATAAATCAGATCAAATCCATCATCGATAACTCCACTCTGTCTCCCTCCCCACACAAACACAAGTCATTTTGCACAGCAACCTGAACACCACGCCAACCGAATCACCCAATTCACACAATGAATTCTTACTATATGATGCCAAACTTACGAGGAACTACACGCAAAACTGTCAGAGAGTAAAGACGAGCTCACTGCAAACTGAACTTCCTCTGTGCTTCCACGAATTTGTCATGAAGAAAGGCGATTCTCCACTCTGACCACTAGATGGCAGACTCTATCAGTTTACAGCATTATGGATGGATTATAGGTGTGTGGGTTGTGCAATATTATATTCACATCTTTAATATATTAATGAAGAAAAGTAAATGTAAACCTGACATTCTATCACCTTATAGAAACATTATTTAACAGTTTCCCTGCTCTGCTCTTCATTCCACAGCTCTGTGAATACTTTGAAAAGGAGAGAGGAGCAGCCTCAGTGGGAATAATGGAAGTATATAGCTGTCAACATTAAAAGAAAAATCATTTAATTATTTAATTATAATTTCCATTTGTATGCGTGCAAGATATGACAAAATCAAATCAAATAGACAGTACATCTATTCATAACACCAACATACTGATAATAAAACATGTAAATGTGCCTAACCTAACCTATATGAATTAAATTGCAACCTGCTTTAGCATTTCAATTTGAATTCTGTCCTGATTGTTTCAGATGACAAGAAAAAGAAAAAGTTCTGAACAAGAATATTTCATTTCCTGTTTATTAGAAATCGGCTCATAAGTGCACAATAAGAGTCTGTGTCAATGCCACCAAGACTGTACATTATTTCATTTATTGGTTTTCCACAATTTCACAGATAATGTTTTTCAGCAGCTAAAATTGAAGATGTCCACTTTATTTTATACTGATATTCCATGCAGTCTTCCAGAACAAAATCAATGTTTCACTCGTTACTTTTACAGATCTCACATGACTCCTGAAAGGAAATCCTAAACTACACTGGAAAGTGAGCACAAACACTGTGTTTGACCACTTTGATACTACAACAGAAATGTCAGAGTCAGCCTGTGACTCAGTGCAGTTCTGGGGTTTATGTGACACTGGGTGTGTGTGTCAGTATAAACCTGTCCTTAACCCCCTTAAAGAAGACCAGAACCTGACTGGCTGTTAATTTATGTTGACACCTTGTAGGAGATGGGCACAATAAAATATGAGGACAAAGCCTTCAGAGCAGAAGAGGACTCTGAAACCAACCCCACACCCTGCTGCACCGTGCACTGTGTATTTAGAAACTTGGAAGAGTTTTCTCTGGCTTGCTCAGTGGATATGGCAGATACCAGTGACCCTCTCCATTCAGGGAACAGTTCTCACATCACAGCACCAGATGGACCTCTCTGATACAGTCAGAACAGAAGGATAAACTTCACTGTTTCTTTCTCTCTCTCTGTTTTTATTTTTCCTGTCTGAGCAGACTCTGGCTACAGAATGCCATCCTGACATCCACAGTTTGACTGCATGTCATTTTTACCAACTTCAAAGACTTCAAGTTTATACTGTGCTGCTGTCAGGACAATGAACCACTCCATGGGCCGAAAACTTTAACAACTGTACTCTACTAAAATGTTCAAAACTTCTGATTTCTGACTTCTGTTAGTTTCATCTTAATTAAATATACATGAATATCCTAGTCTGTCATGGCGCATACTATAACTTCTTAACCAGAGAAGAACTCTATCAGTAACTTTAACTTCATTATTTCAGGAAGAAGCTACTTCCAGTGCTCAGTCATTCACTCAGTCACTCAGCATAGCTCAGAAATGGGTCGGTGCATGAACACAGGTAACACTTTATTTTACAGGCCCCATAGTTTCCATTATTTCCTAGCAAATCAGCGGACATGGAGCTATACCATTGGTGGAAAAGTTTGTTTGGATTACCTATAAGGAAGATAGAGACTGACAGACTGACAACGGTCTGTAAACTCAGTATGACTAACTAAACTCAAATAATTGTCTCAGAACATTTCCTTCGTTTTCCCTATAATACATAGTTCTTTCCAGGAAAATGATGAAGTTTATAGGCAATGAGAAAATATAAATCTATCTATGTTGGTTCAGGTTTGATATACTGAAAGAACATTAAACTAAATATTTACCATTTGTTGTTTTTGTTCTTAACCATTTCATATATTTTCTTAAGAGGTTGTAACATTTGAACTGAAGGAAATGTTAAAGACAACTCACTGATTTTTCAAAGTTTGACTGCTGACACTCGTACCTGGAAAGCGTTGCTAGCGAAGCCCAGGCCCAGCTGTCTGCAGACCACCATGGCCTCCATGGTTCCCCAGCCATCACTGCACACCGTACCCCACACCAGAGAGCCGTTCCTCTCCACCAGCACCTCCACACGGCCTTCATAGGGGTTTCGACCTCCACTCAGACGCAGCTTTGGGCATGAAAATAACAACACATGTGCCAACTTAAAGGCTAAATTCACTTCCCATTCATTTCACTTATACATGAATCGTGATGACATGATATTTAATGCATGGAGCTTAAAATTGAGTTGTTTTTTTTTTATCTAAGATACATTTGGTAGCAGGTAATAAGAAAACATTACTGCAAAGACAAACACAGCATACATGACAACATATATCTATCAAATATAATAATATATTTAATAATAACCAGTTTTTGGAAGAAAAAAACTTGTTACTCAGCGAAGATGTGAGGAAGTGTTTGATTAAACAAAGCTGAGACTCACCGACTCCTGGAAGCCCATAGCAGGAACGTTACATCTCACAGCTGCATCCTCCTCATGGCTGCAACCAAGAGCCTCCTTGTTGAAGTAACACTCTGTGATGGACTTCTCAAATCCAGAGCACTCCACTTCATTCATATGCACCGGGCCCATACCTGAAAGACAGAGACGGAACAAAGTGTTTGGAAAGGATTTGTTTTTTGGCTTCACACTGAAACTGAGAGGAGAAAAACAAATGATTATTATGGCTGAGAGATGTCTGTCCTGATTTCATTTCATCTCACCACTTCTGTTTAAATTACAGCTCTGGTAGCCTGCCATCACCAGACTAATCCGCAAATGCCAGAGCAAACAAAACATCATGGTTCCCAGGCCACAGCTCGGTGTAAAATCTAAAACTTTGAAAGAATAGTTCAATATTTAGGAAAATCTGCTTATTAACATGTGGACATCAATACAATTAATATGAGCCAGCAGCAGATCGTCTTGGTTTAGCATTAAGACTGGAAACAGGGGAAACAGCTAAAGAAAATTTTGATTTTGGAAAAGGAACATTCCCTCTGTTTCAACATTTTCCATGTCCCTGTTGTCAGTACGTCCACCTCCTATTCAGAAGGAGCATGTGGATTGGCTCCCTGGAAAATCCTTTAGGGCTTTAACACACTGTATAACACAGAGTAGAGATCTGCTGAGTGTGTCATTTAGTGGTGCATTTTGGGTGGGGGGTTCTTAACTTCCAAACCTGCAGTAAAACTCTCCATGCAGCCGACAATATAAGCCTGCTGGTGCATTCTAGGAAGAAAACCCTCAGTGGAGACAATAAAGTGAGTGTGCTCAGAGTGAAGACCTCCATTAGAAAATAACCATATACAGTACAGGAAGGAGGTCTTCTTCTGGAAGCACACACTTTGTCTTGTATACTTCAAAATAAAATCTTTACCCATTTCACAAGTGACAAAGAATAAAAGGGCAATTCCAGTTTACAGCTTGGGGATCCAAATTTGTATTTGAACAACAGTTCAAAAAAGTAATGTGATGTTTCCACAAACCCACAGAGAATTATCACCACACTCACACTATACATTGCATTTTAGCATTTTTTAGCACGCTGTTTTGGTTGACTGCAGCTGTTTGCAACAAAACAAGCTCTGAGAAGCCAAATGCACACGACCTGCTGAGCAGCACACAGCAGACAGACAAAGTTAGCGACTAGCTGAACACATTCAGAGCCAGATATTTCACTCAGGAGTTGATGGAAACCAAAACAGAGCTAAAAGGGGTGAGAGTATTGGAATAACAGTTAATATATGAATTGAATAGATGGAATGCAGGGTTGTGTTTGCGGACTGCAGTGTAAATGTAAAAAAACATATTCTGTGTATATGCAGAGATCAGTCTAATCCAAATGACAAGCTACATTTGATGTCACAGCATGGGGACAGAGAGTAAAGCGGTAGACACTGTTCTCTACAGGCTCTGTCCACAGTCCAGCTGAGCGAGGCTTGCCTCATCTCTGTTTTCCTCTTGCAGTGCACAGTATATGTCGTAAATTGAAAACAAAGAAATCTTCATACAGTATATCCTTGCAGAAAGATATCTCAGCTCAGGAAAGAATTCCCATCCTCACTGAACTGTTCCACCCAGTAAAGTCTCTTTTATCATCAGGTCTGTGAGTTCATGATACTCTGCTCAGTGGCTCAGAGGTTGTATAAGGAGAAAAACCTAAAAGATAGAATTACAGCCTGAAATATTTGGGATATGTGGTTTTGCTACACAGTCATAACCTTCCATCCTGTGCCATGTCGGCAATATACATGTACAGTTGTTCCAAAGATAAAGACTGTCATTCTGAACTCATTGGCATGAGACTGTGTCAGGTCTACTGTGTATTTACCCCAGGCTGGTTTTCAGGTTTGTTTTTCTGGGCATGAGCATTTCTCTTTGCTTTTCCTCCTGATGCATTACACAGCACAGCAGAAGTCTAGCTTAGATTAGGCTTCTTTTTAATTCATTCAGCAAACTCTTGGAAATCCTTAAATGCTCCTTTCCTCTGAGTCATCTCTTCTGAATGTGCAGCAAGGAGCACCTGGAAAAAGACTTCTCTTGCATAAACAACAATGAAAACGTAGAAACCACGTACCTTGTCCCAGGCGACCTCCAGACAGGGCTTCTTTGGCCGTACCGAAGCCCAGTTCTCGACACACTACGGTGGCAGACAGCAGGCTCCAGTTGTCATCACATATGGTGCCCCACTCTCCGTTTTTCAACACCTCCACTCTGCCCTCGCCTACGATGGCCCCACCACGAAGACGAACCAACGGCTGCTGCAGAGGAAAAAACAGAGAAAAATTCTAAAACCACATATTTAGGTTTGTTCAAAAATAACAGGCTCAGCTCAAAGTTTGAAAGCTAAACTTTTCCTTCTCTGTGACAAGAAAGCTGCGGCAGCAGACTGGGAGGCTTCATGTTTATAGAACATGCTATCATTGTGGTCCTCCTATTAACTGTTTGGACAAACTTGAAGTGTGAAGTAAACACATTAGTAGAACAGTTTAATCGGACTTATTGCTATTTATGTTCACAAAGTGAAGCCCAGACATCCGGATGAACATCCTTTTTCCAGCTTCAGTTCATCGTTCACAGGGTGGCACTAGTAGTCAGCATCTAAGAAGGTGATACATCATCTCATAAAACAATGGGTGGTGAAAAGTCGGTATCCATTACACCGGAGTACATGTATTTCAGACATACAGTGTTTTCAATCGTGTAGTGATGCCTGGAGAAGTGGGTCCTAATTTATGCCTCAAATGTGTGTGTGAGTTATAAAAGCTGACATGTAAAACTACTCATATTTAGACATACTGCCGGACCAAAAATGGTCAATGGAGGTCACCAGTTAACCTGCATGTCTTTGGACTGTGAGAGGAAGTCGGAGTACGCAGAGAGAACCAATGAAGACACTCTGCCAGGTCTCAGCTGTCTGAGAGGTTTGAACCAGGAACCTTCCATAATACTTGTAATGAATATACCATTGTCTGCAGGAATGTATCATTATTGTGAAAACCCCCCCCCCCAAAAAAACAGGATGTTTGGTATTAAAATAATACAATGCCAGCTGTACCAACACTGAAACTTATTACTCAGTTTCATTCAGCAAAAATGTCACTGCCTGGTTCCTACTGGATGTTTTGATCACTGAAACATGCCAAATTAAAGACAAAGAAATATTGTTAATATTAATGTTGCAAGTCGCAGCCTTATGTTGCAAATGAGGTGAACTGGTTAGAAATCTCTGCTCATATTTTAAATCTTATTTGAACAGTTAATGATGAATACAACAGAATAATGCACAGATCAACAAACACTGAAATCATTTTTAATTGCTACCCTAATGTGAATAAAGAAAATACACCAAAAAGATGATCAAAAAATTTGAAATATAAAAATTCAGCATGCTAACTGTCATATTATAAGTGAGAGAAGATAACAAACCAGCAGGATCTGAGGGTATATTGTCTCTAATGTACTTTCACAGCAGCTATCAGGTAGCTTCATCAGACAGGAGCTGTCAGCTTTGTTCTTCTATCTGTCTGCTTTTAGGATCAAACTGCTGCGAGTCATCACTGCTGCCATGTGTGTTGGAAGATTTGGGACGTGATGTCAGGCACGCTACTCTCTGTGCTGTATTCAGCTGACAGAGAGCAGATGAGCACGAAGCTCACATTCTGTGGACGGAGTCATGCAGACAGTCACGTCAGCTTTGTGGTGCTGAAAATATTGATAGTATGTTTACAGGCTTTCATGAAGCTTTAACCTTAAGAGAAAAATGGGTCTTTTTTTATCTGCTGTGGCTTTGAGTCCTTTTTTTACCCACTCAGGAGGTCAGGAGATGTAATGAAGGTTCAGGCCAACAAAAGGTATGACAAATTGAAATTTGGTTGAAACAGTTTTGATCAAAGTCTCTGCGCCTCACACAGTCATGCATATGTAAATGTAATTGCTTTGCACACATGCATTACATAGCCAATAATGTGACCACCCCAGCATTACACCCACATGTGACTGCTGAACAGGTCAGAATGGTGGCCATAATGTGCCGTTAGAACAGACTCTTCTGGTTCACTTTGGATCATGGTTGCAGGGATTTGCTCCCATTCAGCCACAAGAGCAGCCGTGAGGTCAGACAGGGATGTTGGGTGACCAGGTCTGGCTCTGAGGCAGCGTTACTGTGCTGGATGATGTTCTGACTGAGATAAGCATTTCTTTATGGACCTGGCTCTGAATGACAGCGATGTAATGTTCCTGAAAGTCCCAATGGTTTAAGGGTCATGAAACTGACCCAATTTTCACAGCATCACAAAGCTGACATGAATTTCTGTCTGCACGACTCCATCCACATACTAAAGTGAGCTTCGAGCTCGTCTGATCTCTGTCAGCTGAATGCTGGACAGGGAGTGGTGTGCCTTCATTTCCAAATCTTCCAACATGATCCACTGATCCTAAAAGCAGATATTTAAGAATAAAGCTGACATCTGTCTGATAAAACTACCTGAGAGCTGCTGTGAAAGTACATTAAAGGCTTTGACTTACACAATGATGCAATAATAATAACAATAATAATAATAATAATGCAGTTTCTTTGTTGAATCTTGATATTCCTGATTTTATGGATTATAATTTTGGTGTATTTTCTTTGTTAACATTAGGATGGCAATTAAAGATTATTTCAGTATTTGTTCATCCGAGCATTATTTGGGTTTATATCATTAATTGTTTAGTCTGTATTGATAAATTAAAGTAAAATATTACTGATATAGCACTTTAAAAAAACGACATTATAAAGTCAGCCACTTCAAATTAAGAACCCTTCAAGGGTTTGGATTATCTTAGACATATCATATTCTTTCATTTCTTAATGCAGATCCCGGGGGGTGGGGACATGTCCCCCCCAATTTCTGAAAAACATGAATTGTCCCCCCCCAATAAAAATATCATAAATTATTCAAAATTGAACAAATGTCTTTTCAGACTTCACATTCTTCACATTTTAGATTCACATCTAAAAATAAATGATTGAAATGGTGGAACGAATGTTTGACAAATATATTTCTGACTCCACATTCCATCTCTGGTTAGGGCTTCATATTTTGATATTCATCCATATCAATTAATCATGCATAAAGTAGTCCCATCCACTGCGAGAAAAGGAAGATGGTGAGAAGAATTGGGGACTTGGGAGGGTCGGAGGGAGGCGAAAGGTAAGAACGTGAGTAGACATTACATGCCCGAGACCCTTAAAATTATGATTTACTAATATAACAGTTAAGTAAGCAGTGATAAGCATGTTGGCTGTTTAGGACAAATAAACAAGAAAGGTAAGCACAATAAATGATTCCCTGTGCAGTACTTTTTGAATGACATGGCGAGCCTCTACGAAGTTGTGTGTTATGGTGGCATGGTATGAGTTGCATACGGGCAAAAAAAAAAAAATCACTTTTGTGTCCCCCCCAATCCTGACATTGGATCTGCACCCCTGCTTTTCACCAACTACCGGCCAATTTCTACTTTACCTTGCTCTTGGAAAAGAGTGCAAGAGTGTTCAAATGATACAGTGACTGTGTCCCTCAACATACATGACTCTTTTACAAATTAAAGGCAGAGGTTTCTGGACAATATGTTTGCAGTAGGTATATTCTTTATGATTTATTGAAGGCTTTTGCTACAGTAAATCATAAATTTTGCATTCCAAACTTTATTGTTACACCTTTCAGGACGATGTCATCACTTGGGTAAGTGACTCCCTTAAGAACAAAGACTAATATGTATCTCAGAATCAAGCTATGATGTGGAGTGCCTCAAGGATTTATTCTGGGGCCACTTCCATTTCTCACCATACAAATGATTTTTCTTGGATGTTTAATTCTAGAGTGTCCATCATTTTCACTCATGATACCAATATTGTTATATCACAAGCAAAATGTGTTCCTTGACTAGAAAAGTAAGTGGTTATTCTATCATGTACTGAGGTTTGGTATGAACACATTTACCTAAATGAAATAAAAAATAAAGGGCAGATGCTAAACTGTTTTGAAAGATTTTTTTCATCATATTTCCCCTCCTCCTTCTGTTATGTATACTACTTTTATTATGGATACAATTAAAGTCTTAGAGACAAGAATATGTCAGTCATTATTTATCGTTGTTTACATTCAGTCACATGACAATGATCATTTCTGAGCGTCAGCTTTGATATTAGTTTCATCATTTCCCCTGAAACATTTTCCAATTTTCCAAAGACACCATAATCATATTCTTAGTTATCCGATAATGAATTCACAATCAGAATGTCAATTAATACAAATGAACACATTCTGCCAGTGGAAACGATTCTGTTCCTCTAAGCAGGACACAATATGAGTACAGACTGCAGGTCATTCTTCAGGTAGCAGAGAGGAAACTCTGCTGCTCCGACACTGATAACTGTCAGTGTCTTTATTAGCATTGAACAGTCCACATATGTGCAGATAAAGACTCAATCAAAATGATCTACAGCTGTTAAAGTGGACTGACAGCTGATCCAGCTGTCATCAGCTGTTGTAGTCATCAGAAACAGACGTCGCTTCATGCGACACTTCAGAGGAAGGACGTCAACAAAAATATTTCCTTGTTTCTTCTCCCCTTGCAGAAAGATGCAAGTGAGGAAAATGTTTATGCAGAGGTTTGGGATGTACCGCTGTTTCAGTGCCACTTCATCTTGTCAGTCTGTGTGAGGCGTTCCAGTCCTTTCCCCAGTGTTTCCTAGTGTTTTTGGACTTTCTGCTTGATTTATTGGACTTTGGATTTCCTTCTTGGACTTCCCCCTTTGGATCTCTTTGCCTTTTGGACTGTTTTTCTTGGTTAAGCCTGACTTATTCTGAAGCTTTGTTGTCTTTACACTTTTGCCATTAAATCACTGAACTGCATTTATTTCTGCCTCCGAGTTTGCATTTGCATTTCACTATGAAATTAATCACTGTATCCATACACGTCATACTGTAACATTGGTTGGGTCGGTGCACATGCTGACAACCTTTTTTTTTTCTCAACATCTCCAAACTATAACAGGATATTAGTGTCCACATACTTATTACACATATAGTGTATTATTTTACAGGTAAAAATAGCTGACACTATGAGACAAAAGCAGCGTGACAAACATGTCAGGAAGAAAATAATCCAGACCTTCAGGGCAAGCAGCCTCTGTGAATTACAACTCTTGAACTCAAGCTGAACTTCCACAGTGCTCCTTTAAAGGCTTGTTTGAATGGTAAATAAAAGAAAAGATCTTCAAGTAACTAAATATGTAAAAACTGCTCCACTGATGCAGTTTCAGTGACTATGCTGCAGAGTTTCATGCTTCAGGACATTTGAGGAGAATAATAGTTAGCTGACACTGGCTGCAGTTCCATGTTTAATCACTCCCTGTCCCAAGAATTTTACCAGGCTGACATTGTGTCATCTTTTAAACCCTGAGATGATCATAATTCATTTTGATGAGAAATGTCTAAAGCAGAAACAGCTGCAGTTCACATTGTGACAATAAGTAACAAACGTCAGTGTTGGCTGCATGTGGAACCGAAACATTTCATTCCCCTCCCTCCACATCAGAGCCAGAACTGAACTGAACTGAACCAGTGCAGCCATTTCCCATATCAGCTTTGCTTTACCACTTCAGTTTATCCAGAGACATCACACGCTGACAGAAGAGTAGTAACAACTTCCTTTTACAGTGAGTCTGAGTTATAACGATCTGTCTTAACTAGTAATTAATTAATAAGACTTCAAATAGAATTTCTCAGTTGGTTGATTTACCTCATGTCGGAAGGCCTTCCTGAATCCCATCATGGATGTCGGGGCAAAGGCTTTGCCGGGCACGCAGCTCACTACCACAGGCAACCCTCCACCACAGGTCCCATTAGACTTCAGTGATGCAGCCTGACCCAGTTTACAGCTGGACAAATGGGCTTCATTGCCAGTGCAGTTCACAGAGTAGTCCCAGTATGTGGGCTTTCTCCTGCGAGCAAACATCCTGGACAAACGGGGGAGAAGGAAAGAGAGATTAATAAAGTTTTAGTGTATCAAACAGATACAGAAAAAACATGCACTAATCCAATGACCATGTGCAATGTGTGAGATGTTATTAGTGATGAGACCAGACACAGCCTTTAAGTGTCTGTTATTCTGAGTTTAGGACCTGCAGCTTTAAAGGTGGGTTCAGTCTAATCCAGCTCACCCTCATTTTGTCAAAAACAAAGCTCTAACAAATGGAAAGCATGCGAACTGCCCACCACTAAACACATGGCAGACAGACAAAGTTAGCTTGTGACATTTCCCTCAGAGTGTGGAGACCAAGACAGAGCAAAAACTAGAGTGAGTTTACATATATTAACACTATATATAATATACCAATGATATGACTTCAAACCAAAGGTAATGTTACTATAAT
Source organism: Argyrosomus regius (assembly GCA_946959425.1). NCBI lineage: Eukaryota > Metazoa > Chordata > Actinopteri > Sciaenidae > Argyrosomus > Argyrosomus regius. Next base: position 27,630,810 of record OX336890.1, on the reverse strand, counting down.
GTGTAAATAACATAATGTAAGGGTGTAATTATTAAAAAGTGTTGTGTTGACACCGAGCAGCAAAAAAAGAAAAGAGAAAGTCTGTCCTCTTTTCTAAATTCATTTTAATACAAATATTCACTTCAGTGTAGGTACATTAAAACTTCATCAGTGAATTTGAAATGAAATGCCATGTCATCTTAAAATGAATAGCCTACATTCATTTAAATTGAACGTATTAGTATTATCAGAATATTTTATCTTGACACACACAAGAAATAACTAGACAAGGGCACAGACATCAGCATATTGTATAAATAATGCCAGAAGTGAAAGGTTAGCTAACAGCTAGAGAGGTCACAGTCTTCTATATGAACTTGAACAAACTGGGGCTAATGACACTCTTTCAGGCCCGCTGAGCTCCTAATCTCTTCCTCCCCATTTTATTAGTGAGCCCATATTATGTATTTAATGAGCCTCATTTGCAGGACAGGATGTCCTATCCTTATGTCTCATGTCTGAGGTGCACGTGAAAAAAACAGATTAAAATGGGACGGGCAGCATTTGTTTTTCATTTGGGAGTTGGCAAGTGGGAAGCTACACGCTGGATGCAATCCAAAGCTCATGTTCTGAGCTGCAGGCGGCTCAGGACTGGCTCTGCTATCTCCTCCAATTCAATTTGAACCCAGCCGTGATGCATATCAGTGCTGTTCAAATGGAGCCATGATTGAATAAACTGGTGCTGGTGACGCTGTGAAAAGTTGACTTCTCACCAAAATCTCTCAGCCTAGTTTAGAACATGTTTACACTCCAGCTGTGTTTTCCAGAATTTTCAATAAACTTCAATGTCACTCTACACTGTCGACCTGAAATCAATAATACTTCACACCAATGTGGGTTTTTAATTAAATAATAAAATCAATTTACTACTCAGCCTGTGAAAACAGTCAGAAAGCAGTCTTCTGTGGTTTGTCAAGTGTAGGAGTGTTCTTGAATCATGAGTTGAGCAGTAATTACCTTGCTGAGTAATGAGTAGCTGGCCCTATACATCGCATTTCACAGCCACTGTAGTTTCTCCTTTATGCTGGGAAGAGGGTGAGGTGAGGCAGTTGCAATCAGCACCTACTGTATATCACTAGATGCCACTAAATCCTACACACTGGACCTTTAAGCCTCCTGTGCGTCTTTGTCACGTTAGCTTAGCATAAGGTTTGAATGTGTGGGAAGGCAGCTAGCCTCTGCCAAAAGAGGAGGAATACATCTTCCAGAGATTCCAAAGCTATTTTCTTCCATGTCTTTTGTCTTGCTAATGTTAGCTACTGGTGAGTATTTAAAGGAAGTTTTTCCTTTCCATTGTCGCCACGTGCTTGCTCTTGGTGGGAATTGCTGGGTCTCTGTAAATAGAGTACAGTCTAGACCTGCTCTATATGAAGTGTCATGAGATTAATCATCATACATTTTTGTGTGATTTGGTGCTAAATAAATAAAACTGAATTGAAATGAACTGAAAAGTCAAACCCCTAAATTCCACCCGGCACGGCTCAGTGATGTCACAGCTGCAACGCTGCTTTGGTCCACGCGACTTCAGATCCCACCAGGAGAGTTTGTGAAGTGGAGCGTTTTGCCCGCCAGACTTTAATAACTTGCTCAGATTTGGTATTTTTTCTTGGTTTATGTGCTCCATGAGTAAGTATCTATGTAGTTAAATTGTTTCCATTTGTCTGTGTTTACAACCTGGAATCTGCACAGAGCGTTTTATTTTGAAAACTGACCAGATTCTCTGTGCTGTTTCTGTTTCTGTGTCGGACTCCGATGGGTTCAGTCTGCTCTGTGCTGCGTAATGCTCTTTTATCGTCTGTCACAGTCCCTCACCTTTCTGGCTGCGCAGTGATCGACCTCTGGTGTGCTGCTTTAAATACGCATATTACTGTCCATGTCAATGATTTGCTGGAACAGAATTTATATGATTATATAACCATTAATATTTCACTAACATCATCTTGTTATAATCATCATCATTATCATCACTATTATTACCATCACTTTAGTGTCTGTCTGTCTAAATATGTGCACACTGCACGTTTCATGAGGTTAAAACGGGACTAGGCTGACACGTAGATGGAAATTTATGATGCCTCCATGGTTACCTAAAGCAGAGGAAACTTCCAGTCCAAGCACAGACAGTTAATTCGAGCATAACCTGTAGAGACGCTGCAGATTTAACTGTGCTGTTGTGATATTATTGATATAGATGAAAGGAGGTCTGATGAACCCGCCTGTCCAGCACAAAACAGCACACAGATAAAACTATTACCTGGTGAGCATAGTGGAAGCATTTAGCAGCTGAACAGTTGGTGGAGACCAAGCTGGAGCTAAAAGGTGAGTGAATATTGGAGTTCTGCCTCCCCCGAGGCTACAGCAACAAACCCACTAGCTCACAGCATTCAACTGGTGGGCCACATTGTTCCAAAACTACCCAGTTACCCAGGACCACACATATAATAGTGGAATACTCACTTGTAGACTCTGGCATTGTACCTCCTCTCCCCAGGGAAGCCGAACATGCCACAGATGACTCTGCTGCTGAGCTGCGTCCACTCCGTGTTACAAATCTGCTTCCATTTACCGCCATCTTTGACCTCCACATAGCCCTCTGTTACAGGGATCCGCTTACGGTACGATGACAGGATGGCTCGAATGCGCACATCCTCCACTTGAATATCAAGGTTCTGTGGATGAAAAATGAAGAAATGTGCTTTAATCACAGAACATATAAAACCCATTTAATCCTAACAACAAATGATGCATGTTTATCTTCTGTGTAATTTACCATTTAACAATGTTTTATGTGTAACTCATTTACAAACATAGGAAATATATCAGTTTTGCACAGCACCATAAAGATTCTTGTGTTTTGATATCTGGCTAAACAGTTGTCTGCAATCTGACGTGATGTAAACAGACTGTACAGAGCATTTCCTGTGTTACATAACATGCAATCAAAGACCCTCACCCCCCATCCAGACTGGAAGCTCAGCCACTCAGCTTTGCGAGCGCTGCCTATAAATCTTCTCCAGGTTGCTCAAACAGTTTTACAGTGAATCACTAGCTAAACACCATGACCGGCTGCCCTGCAACCGTTTCTGGCTTTAAAAGCCAAAGGTAATTAAGGGGTTTCCATGGTGACACGTGCAACACGTTTTAGTGTGTTGCAGTCGGTAAAGAAAAATGCACAATCACAGCATTGTGAGTGCACATGCATTAGGAGACAATTAAGAAACTGCCATTTCTTTCCAGACACCTCGTGTCTACATCATTATTGACCACAGAATTGAGCAGTGCAGCCCTTGGGCAGTCCCACACCACTCAGGCAGAACACCAGAAGTTATTCTGTGTTGATGTCCTCAACTTTAGTGAGCCCTGTTGCTCAACTTCCACTTTGAGCAATGATATTACCATTTTGTGACATTTTTAGACTTTACAAACCCACAGTAGAAAAAAAATAGCTACATGTGTATGGCATTTAGAACTTCAGCTACTACAACTTCACATTTGGAAAACTGTATTGGCTTACAGTGAATTACAAGCGTGTTCAATGCTAACAAGTGTTAGCACTGTCAACATGAATTTTCATCATAGAGCAGGTCTATGTGCTACAGAAATTCTGTGAAAGTGTCAAAACACTCAGTGCATGAAGAAATTCACACAGCATGTATACAGATACTGAACGTTAAAACAGGCTGACTGGACTTCTATAAGATTGTGATGTCGTAACTATACAGTCACCACCCGAAGCCACGCCCCCAAGCACAGCCCAATCGGACCTCCTGTCCAATCTGTTCTTTATTAACAACACAACACCAAGTGTTCAATCTGACACTGAGCGAGCAAGTTACAGGACCAAAAGATGCCAAAGAAACACTACACAATCACTGGAAGTATCATTATCAGTTATCAATATCATATGTTTGTACGGCCTTCCTAAGTTTTGCAGGTTTCCCCTCTGATATCCTCGGCCTGCTCGCCTCAGCTCTGTGATTTCACACTGCAGAGTTTCCTGATGGACAGATAGCTTAACTTGTTGCTAAAGTAGCTTTATTTGTTAGCAACTAAAGAAGCGGCTAGTAGGTAGCAGCTCTCACAAGCACTGGGTGCTGATAGGCTTCAGGATGTTGACCAATCACAGGAATTCAATTCAATTCAATTTTACTTATATAGCGCCATATCATAACAAAGTTATCTCATGACACTTTTCATACAGAGCAGGTCTAGACCGTACTCTTTATAATATTATTTACAGAGACCAACAGTTCCACCATGAGCAAGCACTTGGTGACGGTGGCGACGAAAAAATTCCTGGTCATCCACCAAGACCCGTTGAGTTAAAGATAGAGAGGGTGGGCTTTTAGCGAGGGGGGCCTTAAACAAGCAGGGACTGAAACAGCTTGTGTCAGGCAGAGACTGAACTGAGGGACTGCATAAAGGGCCAGTAATGATAAATAACTTTGAATCCTGCAAAGCTTTTATTGTGGAGTCCCAGAATAAAGATACAGAGCTGAAAATTAACATATGTCCCCTTTAAACCAACCAAGAATGATTGATTTATCAATATAAGCATCCAAGAGACAGTCTGAGTATCTGAGCAAGTGTGCAGTGTGAGGCTGTCAAAAATCAGCTCACAGTCTTTCCTCTCTGACTTTTGCAGGGATTAAATAAACATTTTCCTCTCCCATAGACCAAGCCCACATTCTTGTGCTACGTGACAGTGCAGGCTGAGGGGAGGGAGCTTAGTCTGGCTAGGGGGGGGGGTACGTTGCTTCACTCAACAGATGGGCTGTTACAGACGCCTCTCATATACAGCCAAGAAGAACCTAGACATCAAATAATGAGAAAGTAGGGTTTCCTAAATTGGCATTTGCCTCGGGGGAAGGGCAGATGCCACCAGAGTGAAAACTACAAATCTTCAGTCCTTCTATCCTCTGCTATTTTCTCCCAAAGATAACCACATTAATCATTCTGGTCAGAGGCATGAGGTCTGGGCTGCCGAGGATATAAAACTGTATAAAGACTGAAATCATGGACATGATAATGACTGGAAATGTGGTGATGGTGACCTTGTCTGGATTTACTGGATATACAGTACATGAGTCAGTGGCAGACATGAACAAGTTAGAGCCAAAAGTTGTGAGGTGGGGTAGCAAGGAAATCCAGACTGTTTACACATTCAACCAAACAGGACACTGGGGTACTGACAAAGATTGTGCCTAAATGTGGAGGCTGAATGTCTGATAAACACAGAAAGAAAACACAGAGACCAACTCCCTCTAACTGACACCAAATGTTGGTGAGATGAACACCATCCATGCCAAAGCCTTATCTGTACAGCAACTAAAGAAAAAGTTCAGTTGTGTCTGTTTGTAGACAAAATTTGACACTTGACTGCAGAAAAGAACTTCTAATATGTCTTGTTTCAGCACACTCTGGGGAAGGGGGCCTTTGCTTGTCCGGGAGAAAAACGTGGCACAGATGGAAAAGCCATTAGTGGGATGAGATGTACAAGAGAGGTGAAGGAGCCTCAATCTGTTGCAACTCAGCTCGGATTCACAGAGGATACTTTGAGGTTGTAATTCACATTTTTTTCTATCTCCTTCACTGCTTCAGTCCTTAACTCGATTTGGAATGCCACTACACTTCAGTTATGTAATGTCTTTCCAGACTTTACTGAAGCCACAGGTACAGCCATTCTAACGTAAAACACTGCAGCTGTCATGTAACATTAATGCAGAAAAGAAAGGAAACAGTATCTGTAATGAAACTTGTGACTTAATGTGACCTCTAGGTCTAGGAAACACAACCTCAGTTTCCATTTTTATGCAGACGATATCCAGCTATATCTAAGCCGTGACCCATGTGATCACTTTCAGCAAATAAAACTGAGCTTTTGGTCATTGACCAAGACTCTGAAAATAGCCAAATCTCAAACAGCTTTTTTCCATAACACAGCATTGCAGAAACCTTGGCATCATTTTTGATCATAACCTCAGCTTAGATAAACACATACACTCAATGGTTCAGTCCTGCTTTTCTCACTTGAGAAACATTTCGAAAATTTGATCGTTTCTGTCTGCAAAAATAACTAGCCGACTAGATTACTGTAACGCACTACTCTCTGGCATCAGTAAAAAATCCTTTTGACTTGAACAAAGAAACAACAAAATCACATCAAACCTATTCTGGCTAGTAGTTGTCTTCAGAGTGGATTTTAAGATCTAGCTGATTACTTTTAAAGCCCTGAGAGGCCTTGCACCGAGTTATTTCGTTAAACTTTTAGTGCCATATGTCCCCTCTCGCTCCCTTAGATCCTCAGACGCTTCATTCCTGGTTGTCCCACGGCCCAAATATATCCACAAAGGTGACAGAGCCTTTGTAGTTAGCACTCCTAAACTGTGTGACTCTGTCAACTTTTAAATCGCTTTTAAAAACTTTTATAAAAGGGCCTTTAGCTGACCTTTTTCTATGTTGCACTTTATTTTAATCTTTATTGATTTATTGCTTTTAACCTGTTGCTATTGTTGTTTTGTGGTTTGTTTTATTCTATTGCAAAGCACTTTGTAACTATGTTTTGAAAGATGCTATATAAATAAAGTTTATTATTATTATGAAGTAGTAGTAGCACAGTTAGTAGCACAAGCAGCATTATTGACCCTTTAACCAACCGAGAGCAAAAGAGCAACCTGAACATCTTACAAATGAGCTGAGAGAATGAAGTCAAGAATGGAATGAATAGTTAACCGGATTCGTGTCCGGCTGCCGGACCATAGTCTGGCAGCACAGGGGAGAAATCGTCTCCTGGGGCCGAAGTGCTTCACCAGCCTTCGGGGTTAACCCCCTTCACTTTTCACAGCAGTGGAAGACAGACACAGGAGCTCCGGGTTGTCTTTGAGATGCGGTGGTCTTTATTTTCGTCACACTGTAGCTACACTGTACATTTTTGTCGCTAAAACTAACTCCTGCACCAACTCGCACACTCATTCCCAGCCCTCTCTCTCTCTCTCTCTCTCTCTCTCTCTCTCTCGCGCAGCACAGCCACAACGCTACTCTTATAACACCAGCTAACTTTGCTAATGTTGTCTGTCTTACACAGCTCCAGGTTATGTAAGAGCTATTTGACTGAGAAGGAGAGTGATGGAGTGCTGGATCACATGACCTGGCCTCAACAATCGCCTGACCTAAACTCATTGAGATGGTTTGAAATGAGTTGGACCGCAGAGTGAAAGAAAAGCAGCCAATAAGCGCTCGGTGCATTGAGAACAGTATCTGTGCTCTCTATGCTGTACTTAGACTTTTTTGATTACCGCACAATTCCAATTATTACTTGATGTCTTTAGTGTTCACCTACAATGGAGAAAGTAATAGAAACAAAGAAAAACATTGAAGAAGACAGCTGAGAAATGACCTATGAAGCTTCATAGCAGGAGAGTTGTCACTATCTCTTCAGGCTGTTACATAGTGAAGTAATCCTGAATCAATCAATCAATCAAATGTCATGCAATAATCATTCCCTTATTCTGTCTCAAACACTTTTTAATACAAACAGTTTGGTATCATAATCGATGATGGAAGTTGCACCATATACTATTTGTTCTTTTTGTTCCTTTTAACTAACTAACCCTCATAACATCATAGTCCAATAAGCAGGAGGAGGTGGACATCTGTTCCTGTGAAACACAAAGGCATTAGCCTGTTAGTTAACTCATCTCATGGGAACAAAAATCCACATTCTGCTTTGCTTCAGCAGTCTGAGGTCCAAATCACTTGCAAATATTCCAACAGAACATTTTAGAAGAGAATCAACCTTAACAAACCAAATTTAATAACATGTTCAGGTCAGGAACCTGTTTGTTTCACCCCTAAAAAGAATATTTTTCTATTGTTCCCATACTGTTTGTCTAAGTGTTTGTTGACTGTCTGTCTGCAAAAAGTTCCAAAATGGTAACCATGAAGGGCAGGTTCCTTTCAGCTACACTGGATAAGGGGAAGTCCCTGAAAAAAGGGGTTGGCCGAGGCCCAAAGGCCCATCGACAATCATAAGTCTGGTCATTTCTTTCTCACATTGGATACAAACCACACATTGAAAACGTCTCAAACGTCTAAAGTATTGTTTTGGTTGCTTTCTTGCCCGCAGTCATCTGTGAAAAAGAATGAACCCAGAATAACCCATAGTTTTTAGTTACACAGTACACAACTGCTCTACACTCCACAGTGGAGAAAAGACTACATCTGCCAGAAAAACATAGAGTGTAAGGAGCCGAGGAACATATGTTTCCAATCGAGATCTTCAACAACTCTCTCTGCCAGCAGAAATCACCTCACATCCACAGGCCGACACACACTGGGTTCATGTGCAGAGTGGTATTTAGTTGCAAGCCTCTTTCTGAGAACTGCAATGAGCCTGCGGACATTTTCAGGTAGAGTCCAGATCTGGACTTCAAGAAATGAATAGCTGTATAATTAATACGCAGTCTTTCTTGAGAGCTGATTATTCCACCAGCTGCGACACAAATTGCGGATGTTTACAGAATGCACTGTCATAGTGTGCAGTTCCGCCTACAAAATCCATTAAAAGGGCTTTTGTTAGCAAACTGAAAGCAGATGTTTCGCAAAGTCGTGACAAACCATGAAGTGGAGTGTAAATTACAAAGACAATGATTTAATGGAAATGAAGTGCTTTTAAAAGTCATTAAAGCTGAAGTGACATGAAAACACGGGGAAAAAAAAGATACATTCAAGAGTCATTTCAGTGTGGATCAGGCTGGTGGTACTGTTAAAGTTCTTAGCATTGTTGTCTCCTGACAGCAAAGTAAATCAAATCTATTCAAGCTGACAAAGCTGGCAGACATTCAGAAATGAATCTACACTAGTATAGTGTTTCTCTGTACTGTATGTCTGGAAGTTTTTTACTGGTGCAAAACATTTGTGCACACCGCACATAGTTCATGTATATATGTACTGCATCACTGTGGCTGTATGTCCTTTAAAATGCAATTTACGCAATCCACATATCGATCACATTATACACATCTAAAAAATATCAATTGGTCAAGTATCACTTCCAAAATCTGAATAAAGAATGTGCTCTGTTTAACCACATCCACCGACAGTTCAAATATTTTGAACGCTAGTTGCTCTGTGAGGCTGTAACTGGGCACAAAAGTGAGAAATGCTAACATCAGCAAGCTAACATATTCACATCGACAGCGCTAACATGATGTTTGCGGGTATACTCTGCCATGTTCGCTGTCTTAATTCAACTTATTAGCAGACTAGCATCAACTAATTAGTGGTTTTGCAGGAATTTGGTTATAAATCAAAGTGTCACACAAATGAAAATTCTAATCTGATGTTTGCGTAAAATGAAAAGTCAAGGATCAAACAACTTATTAAAATTCCTGAAGGACATACATCCAACAGATGATGACAAAAAATGACAACCAAAATTTCATGGTGGTGCTAGAAGAAAAATCAGGTCAGGAGGATTAATCCTCTCAGGAAGATGAATGTGACACAGTGGAAAGCTCCATAAAAAGCTACAGGTGACAGGTCCTCAGATTGGGAATGTTCTGTCATAGCCAAGAATGAACTTTGATGTTCAGTTTTATGTCTGATTTAAATGGCGTATCCTTCTGTCAGCACAGATGTGACACATTGTGACAAAGAAAGTAAAAGAAAAACAGATGTGGAGAAGAGCCAACAACATCACATTCCTCTTCAGCAACACAGACACTTAAATGTGTCTAATCTGTTCTGCACATGAAAACAGTGAGAATAATCAGGACTGACTTCCTTCACACTGATGTATGTTTGTCAGACTTTAAGAACAGTCTGGATTTTTACTGTCTGATCATAGTAAAACCCACTTTCTCACTTGAACATATAAAAATCCCACTGTCTGTGAAAGCAACTCTGCCCCGAGTCAGATCCTCCGATTTCACTGATGTCAGATGGAGCGCGTCATTTTAGAGTCTCCGGAGGCTAAACGTCCGCCCGCGCTGCACTGCACTGTGGGAATGTGATGCCTCGAGGCGAAGGCGTTTACATAGCTGCAGAAGCATCTACCAGCTATGTGAAAATTAATTAAATGGTTAAAAGCATTTGAAGACTGTGACACAAAGAGCATGTATTAATCCACGTTCACAGCACAAACATGCTGAAGGGCTGACAAGGCAATTTATGACACCACACCACAACATGGTCGGAGGTTTACAGGCAGGAAAGTGGAAGATTTGACCAGAAGACCTCAGAGGGAAAAAATGACTAAAGAGAGGAAAATAGGAGTTGTAAACTCTGCTTGGGGTGACTTCATGGCTGCTTGTAATCGACTTTGAGAGAGAGGAAGGAGTTAGAATGGAGAGAAAATAATCTGCAGTAAAAGAAGAAAAGAAATAGAGAAAAGAGAAGAGGAGCTTTGTTTCTACTAATCCCCACAGAGAGATTTCACCACTACCTGTTCTAGCATGACAGCCACAGAAGATTTGTCCGAACAAGAGAGCAAACTGAGAGTAAACTGAGAAATGGGATGTGGCCAGTAGGCCTCAGAGAAGGTTCTTCATTCATCGAAGATGAAGACGGGTATGGAATATATTTTATTTTAGGTTCTGTTTATGTCCATACAGTTACAATAACCACGTCTTGACGTCAACAAGTCTTACAAAAGAATTAGAAGTGTGGACGAGATTTATGTCACATTAAATCACTGATCCTGAAATAAATGAAACAACACTGCATGTACAGTTGAGCCACTTGACTGAAGTTCAATTTTAGTGTCTGTTTATCATAATAATACATTTTTATTGTCACATTTACCGTAACACCATAATATAGCTGAGTGCACAGCACTAGCTGACTTGCTCCATCTATAGAACTTATTTTTATTATGAACTAATCTTACAGCCAAAGGCGATGTCATCAAATATCATTTGTCCCATCCACACTTCAAACCTACATACTCAGTTTGCTATGAACATCCACAGATGATACACTGACTGAACAGCATTTTTTAAAAGTACTTTCCATTATTATTATTTGATGGTAGTAGACACTGTTCAGAAAAGTGCGGGGAACACGTTGTCTGCTGGAAGTGGAGGTTAGTAATACACAGTATTTCACACCTGTTTGAGTCCAACATTAGAACCCATTTCTGTCCCTTTTTCAAAAGCTTTTGATGACTTATAATTACACCACAAATGGCTACAATTACAATACTCAGCCTTAATTACATCTCTGCAGTTTTTCCTCTCCGCTGAGAGACATTTCTATAATGCTCCATTGTGTAGCCAGTCTCCACATCAGTTGACATTTCCCCATAAAGTCAAATGACTAAGAACATTCCCCTTTCACAGGCTGATCCTCAGATGTTTGAAATGTCTGTTTTTGTCCCTTTCTGAGTTTTGACTTGAATAAATCAGTGTGAGAAATCTGACTGCATCACTGTTCATCAGGTTTGGATAAATGAGGCAGCCTGTTGGACCCGTGTGGAACCAGGAACTGCCAACCGCCAAAAACATCACATTTCATAAACCCTGGAATTTCTTCATATTGAAAGTGGTTTGAAATGGAATGTAATGCATGTGCGTGATCACAGGTCAGACCTCAGTAATTCTCTGTACCCACTTCTGCATAAACTGAAATGTTGAGGTGAGGCGGCAGACTTCCCCAAAGCACGACAGGAATAAATAGAAACAGTGGAGAGATGCCACGGTAAATATTCCAGAGATGCAGAAGTGAACACTAGGTGTCAATCTGTGTTGTTTATAGGGCTGGGCGATATGGCTGAAATCTCTATCACGATATAAGTGTTTCATATCGGTCGATATCGATAATTATTGAAATATTGTATGACCTATTTAATCCTTACTCTAATTGTAGGCAATAAGCATTTAGGGAAAATGAATGTCAACACATATGTTCAATGTTAAAATCACAGTTGAAAACTGAACAATTATCAATAATAAAGTGCTTTTTATTAAGTGTTATAAAAACATGTGCATAGCAAACCTGTGCAAACATAACCTTCTCGACCGCTGTTTCAGGAAAAACACACGACCACGAGACAACGAGATGGCTGGCACAACCAAACTGATACTGTTACATGATTGGCTATTAGCGTGTCACTGCTCATTCGTTGCTAGGCACCAGATGACAAGTGCCTTTGCTCATGCAACCAAGCTTGCTTTGCAACAACGATTTAAACCAGAGAGCGCTCTGGCTAAATTTACGCCGGTTTCTTGAGAAAAAAAAAACATTCTATCGAAACGTTCTATCGAACACATTTTCTATTGATATCGAGTACGTGTCTATCGAGATACATATCGTTATCGTTTTATCGCCCAGCCCTAGTTGTTTACCGTGCAGCTGGCTCAGACGCTATGCTAAATATAGAGTCACATGCAGACCTATGCACTATGCTGACCACAAAAGAACAAATTCATGGAACGACATGTTTCTGCACGTTTACAAGTTGGTCAAAAAAGTGGCACCGGTCAAAATGTGACCAGGACAAAGCAGCCACAGAGAGGACTCGTGTCAAAGGTCAGCAACACGTGCATGCAAGGCTTCACGTCCCTCTTAGCTCACTCTCTAGGTATTTCCTCTGTGGTGGACTGGCTGTCCATTGTACTGAGGTTACCATCACCTGAGAAGGCAGTGGTGCCTCTATATGTTGGCTCCTATGGGCACTTTGGAAGTCTGCTAATCATCCTGTACCACAAAACCCCCAATGACATTTCATCATGGCTGTACAGTGACTGGGTGAGATTACCACTTCCAGATGATAAGGCCAGGCCTGGCTGTGTGGCAGCAAGGCTCGGCTGGCTGTGTTGTTATATACTCTGAGGCCACGTGACTTCTTTTAGTGAATGGAAAACCTGAGTCTGATTTTTTTTTTTTTTTAGCCACTATCCCAGCTTGACTCCAGATGTCTAGACCTCTCCAGCCGTGCTCTCTGGAGGATCGTAATCTCTGCCGTTTGTCTCTGTAAGCCTCTGCACAGCAGTCAGCGAGATGTATCCGCTCCCACAATGCCACAATTACAAGTCACAGGGAGCATTATTGTACAATGTGAAAAAACTATTTCCCGGGTCAGAGTGAAGTCTAATGATGATTTTAAATGTCCTCAAGTGATGTCACTCGAGTCACTGCTGGTTGTCTTCTTCAGACGGCTTGAAGTCAGTGGCTCCAGTCTACATCAGGCCGTTAACCGCTTTAAAACGATCAGAAAAGAACTTTTTATTTTTCTGATTCACTGGCTTTCTCACTACTGGCATTTCCCTCACTCTAATTCACTGTCTATGGCACTCGACCACTGCTGTGTGTGTGTGTCTCTCTGTCTCAACAAAGAGACAAACCAAAGGAAACTTCTTGGTGTCAGACCAAGCCTTAATAAAGAGGTAGAGGTAGAGTATCATAGTTTGGTCCATAAACTCCACCTGGATCCAACTTTCTGGTACATGTTGCATGTTTGTTTCTACGTACCCTGTGGCAACATACTCCCACTGCCACAGCCAGAACACAAGCCAAAACCTCGGTTCAGATTAATGTGAACGCTTCACTGCATTTTCACTACAGCTGACTGAATCAGGCCTTAGCTACTACCACAGCTGAATCTCTTGACTAAACTGTAAGCAATTATGTTGCATTGTGGGTAATTTAGGTGCCATATTTTCACGTGGAAGAAGAATGTGTGGAATAATGGACAAATGATTATCTTTTAAGTTGAATGGGTGAACTTAGCAAACGCTTATTGACACATCCAATAGTTATGAAAAAACATTAGCACTCACTCAGAGTCATATTTCTGAATCTGACTCTACAGCTCTTAATTATTCCACTCCACATTATCAATGCATGCCTCAGAGTTTTGGATTTCTATACATACTTTATTGTTCCGCACTGTGTGACTATTTGCAATGTTGAGACATACACTGTTTTTACACTGGTTCACTATACTACTACTACTATGGTATACACATACACTATTGTTTTTACGGTAAAAAACTGGCAGCTGTGGTTTGCAGTTTTATACCGTAATAAACACGGTATAACTTTTTCTGCTGTGATGTTACTCAGATGTAGTACTGTTGTTTTCTTCTGTATTCTACTGTATAAATACAAGTTTTCTCCCATCAACTGAAATGCTGTTTTTTCATATAATTAAACATGAAAATACCATATTAATGCAGTGAAAAACAAAGGTTTTGCCATGAAATATTAGTGTTTTCTGTACAATTAACAGCCTCAAATATAAAATACTACTTTATCTCCATAAATGACCTTAAAATGCTGTATAAAATAAAGGTTTTGCTATGAAACATGACTGTGTTTTATGGCATATTTTACGGCATTTTATGGTTTGGCGGTTTTTCACCGTACAATCCACAAACATTTTTTACCGTGTAGCTTATTTGTAGCAATAATTTAAATAAACAAAATTAACTTCCATTATCTTTAAATTTAGTTCGGCAACTTGTACTGCATGAGTGTAAATGCAGAAATTATTATTTTTTCTATTAGGAAAAAAACATTTAACAGTGGCTTGCTGGTCATAATTCATACTGTAAGAGTTAAGTTACACTGTCAAGAAGAAAAACATGAATAACAAAAAAAAGAATCAGTTCCATCATAAGACTCTGACCTGTTCATAATTCCTGATCTGTTTGCGAAAATCTATTTTTTCCCACCCACATGTCATTTGTCATTTTACATGTCATTTGATACATCAATCACAAATCTATATTACAGCTGCTTGAACAAACTGCAACCAGAGGGGGTTACATCTGACAGCATCAGGGACTCAATGAATACTTCTACCAATTCAAGCCAAACATAACAAGCTCTGAATCCTGCCCCCTGCCTTTGGAAAAGAAAGCTCCGCTGAGCTGCCTGCACGTGTTTGGAGGGCCGTATAAAAAAATGCTGTATTACTTTTCAAACTCTCGACAGAGACAGAGGAGCGGGTCAGAAAAGAGAGACAGAGGCTGAGCGTTAGCCCTGGTCTGCAGTTTGCTCATAACATTGGAATGTGGCTTCATGAGGCCTGCACAGTGAGCAGAAAGATAACATTCCA
Source organism: Argyrosomus regius (assembly GCA_946959425.1). NCBI lineage: Eukaryota > Metazoa > Chordata > Actinopteri > Sciaenidae > Argyrosomus > Argyrosomus regius. Next base: position 27,615,710 of record OX336890.1, on the reverse strand, counting down.
CTTTTGGTGGCAATTAGCTTGGAGCTTATTGGCCGGCCCAGAATGCAATGCTCAGCATGAGCCTTCCAGTGAACCAGCCAGACAACTCTGACAGTTATGAGTGCAACACCTAACAATTACCAGTTGTTAACTTCATGTTCACTAACACACTTTCACTGCAGGCTATTGAGAAAGAACTGTCATTAAAACAGAGGATGGGTTATTGACTTTAAGTGTACAAGCTGTTTCCAACCGAAGTCAAGGAGAGATTTATTGTGTGAAGTGCTGTTAGGAGTACTAATCCTGTGAAAACTCTGTGTGTAATGTTTTCTGTTCCGCTTTGTCAAGTCTGAAAGAAAAACTCTAGTGATGGACTCGTATTTATACAGCGCCTATCTGATCTACCGACCACTCAGAGTGCTTTTACAACACTTGTCACATTCACCCATTCACACACACATTCACACACTGACAGCAGAGGCTGCCATGCTCGTCAGCGGTACACCGCTTCCTATCCAAGGCGCTCACACTGACACTAAGCTCTACCATACAAACACACTCACGGCACAGCCATCAGGAGCAATTTGGGGTTTAGTGTCTCAATCAAGGACACTCCAACTGGAGGTACCAGGAATCGAACAAGCCACCCTCCGATTACTAGACCTGCTCTACCACCTGAGCCCTTAATGATGTCATCAGGGTTATCCCAGCTTGGAATCTACATATTTGTATAGAAAGTCTGCATTACATACTGGGGGTGTGCTGCTTGAAAGGAGAGTTCCAACAAAAAAAGGGAACCGTAAGATCCAACGGTTTTACACAAGGGAAAGTCAGGATGTCTCCACCTGTGCTGCTTTTTGAATTCTGTTTGTCATCATTCTGTCACACACGTCATAAAACAGTGAGAGTTTTCTAATAAATGATGAAGTTGATGACATCAGCGATACTGCTGTTCTCCAGCTGCTCCCTTTTTGTGCACCAGGTGACAAGTATTGTTCGAGCATTGTGACTTCTTCCATAACAGTCCTGTCAGCCTTAGCTAAGAATAACATTGTGCACAATAACAGACATTTATGTCTGAGTGACAAAACCCCATTACTTCAATAGATGGATTGATAGAGTGTGCAAGATTTCGGACACTGCGAGTTTACCTCAACATGGTTGGGCAGGGTGTTGACAAATTTGAATCCCGGGATCCTCTTGTCGCTGCACACCACGCCCACGTCTTCAGTGTGTTTGCAGTCTGAAACGCCGATCCCGTTGGAGGGACACAGCGCCAAGGTCTTTTCTTTTCCAGTGCAGTGGAGATTATCAAACCAGATGGGTCCTGACCAGACAAAAGAGAAATTCATCAGTGCTTCCATGGGGAGGAATTTTTCCCTTTCATAGTGGAATCAACAAAGGAAAAATAGATTTCTTATGAAGGCTCCAAAAGTTGTGAAGCATTAACCATGAACCAGTTTCCATTGAATAAAAGTACAAATAAATACAAAAATTTGATGTTATATATTCATGTTTATATTTCTCTAACAGTGTTTTATGACACCTACCATCTCCTTTCCCATATTTTGAGGATGGTGACCATGAAATGGCTTCCACGTAGCCGAGCTCCCTGCACACCACCTGAGCGGCGTGGATAGTGAAGTCATCATCGCAGACAGTGCCCCACTCGCCGTTGTAGAAAACCTCCACGCGGCCCTCGTTGTGTTTCCTCTTATCACCCGCCAGTCGGAGCTGAATCCTGGGCGTGTCCGGCGCCAGCTGGGGGACAGTGTACTGTTCCTGTTCTGGGTCAGGGTAGCCCGGTGGGTAGCCGAGGTGTTCGTACTGGGCTAGAGCCAGCTCTAATAGCACTAAGAGAATGAGAGTGCAGCAGGGCAGACACTGGGTGGCACTGGGCAGCATTTTGGTTGGAACTGGTGAAAAAATGAAGAGAGAGGAGCACTCATTAAAATCTCTCGGCAGCTTTCTCAGATGTTCTTCACAGGGAGTTTGGGAGTGGTGATTCTACCCGGCCGGTAAATGACTGATTTTGTTGAAACTGGATCAGAGAAAATGTTTTGTGGTTTCCCCTCTGATGTCAACTCTCTGTGATTTACAGAGTTTCCTGATGGACAGTGAAGTAAGCTATCAACTGTAGCTGCTGTTAGCTAATGTTAGTTAGCTCATTTAGCAGTAACGTTACTACCTGGGACTGTGGTCTCAGTGTAGTTTTTGGAGTGCTATGTCTTGTGTTGTTGACCTTGTTGATGTTTGGCTGTTAGCAAAGTTGTCGAACTCGCTAGTTTTTGATCATAAGTAATGTAATCAGAACAAATACTCGAGTACAGCTGAACATATTTACCACAGTGGGATTACACTCTGACACTGGGGGCGCTAGATCACAAAAATACCAAATCTGACATCATGTTGCTTTGAATGGAATCATGTGAAAGGGAGGCTCGTAGTGACAAACCTACAGAGAATTATAATCTGACCCCGCAGCTCTCTTTAGTTTCATTGTTTTTGGTTTTAGAGCCAGCAGATGTACTGTTTTCATTCCATCAACATCATTTCCAGCAGCAGCAGGCAGCTGTTCTTCATGAAACAGCTCTGACAAACCAAGATGTGCCTCCTGTCCAGCACCAGCAGATGAAATTTAGCAGCTAGCAGATGAACATAGTGGAGCCTTGAGCCACATATTTCTCTCAGGAGTTAGCAGAGATCAGAAAAGAATGTTGGCTAATGTTGCTCTGTGTCTGCTGGCTGTCTAAAAATACTATTGGTTGCTAACATGTTTGCACAAGGTGATGATGATATATCAATGATGTGTTCACAGCATCTTAGTCAGAAATCAGTTAATGCAGCTTTAAAGTCAGAATCTGCAAAATCTTTGTTTTTTATTATTTTTGATGCATATTAATTGTGGTCAATTAAAGACACTGTTCATGTTTTTTTTAAATACCTTTTAAGAGCTGAACTCAAGCCTCAAACATATACCTGCAGCCAGGCTAATGTACTACTGATATATGGGTAGGCCACTACTTCTACCAAGAGTCAACGGATGTAGAAAACACAACTCAAACTCAATATGACACTGAAACTGAAACGTGTGGCCATTACAGCCCCAGCATCTAGCTGTTTAGTTGCTGATTGCAACCCCTTAACCTCACCCTCTCCTTCTGAGCATGCAGGAGAAACTCTGGTGGCCATAAAATGTGCCAAAAAGGCTCCATCAAAAGACAGTGTTTATTTTGTCCTTTCTGAGCTACTGTAGAAACATGGCAGTTCAACATGGTGGACTTTGTGGAAGCCATTCTGACGTAACAAAAACATAACAGTTCTTATTTCTAAAACTAAGAGTTATGATTATTATATTCTATTTCTGCCATATTCTGTAAATAGAGCCCTCTCAGTCCGACACACCGGACTTCTTAATGTTAAAATATCAAACTTTTGTGTTCTTGTGTCAAAACATCTGGCAGAAGGCAGATGATCCTTCAACTACAGGGTTTCTAGTTTCCTCATCGTAACGTGGCAGTGGTTACACAAGCCAGAAACAACACACACATTACAGAATGAACAGATGAAGCCCACAGCCTCTGGGTCTCCTTAGAATGTGTCCAAACAGTGATGCTGTCATTAGAAAAACATGGTCAGCATGTACATCAAAACTAAAGTTCAGCTAAGGAAATGCATACAGAAGTGCACTTTGTCAGCCCGGCAGCTTGTTTCTGAGTGTGAGCTCAAAAAAAACAGACGAGCTCTTTCATGATTTCTCAGGCCAAAGACTCCATGACATTCAGAAATGATGAGGACTGGATGGAGCTGCAGACAAAAATCAAATCAAGGATGTTCCGGCGAGATCCTGACTGAACCAGAAACTTTGGAATCTGAAACCTCTGCTGCCCTTTGCTTCAGAAAACCTCGCGACATCACACTCATCTCAATATTTTCACACTAATGCTATATAGATGAACTCTCTGTTTAAAAACTCTTCAGAAGGCCATCTGTTCTTCATTTATGAACCGCTTTCACCTTCATGAAAGGCAGACACACGAGTCCCACCCGCTACTGCTGCTGCTGCTGCTGCTGCTGCTGCTTCTGCAGAGGGTCTATGCTTTGGTTGAAAAGGTCAAAATATCAGTTCGTGTAATGTCAGCTGCTCTTTTCAAAGCATTTTCTGAAGCACTCGAAGGAGAGCTTTACTGCACACACACACACACACACACACACAGACACAGAAGAAATGCACCAAAAAGGACTGGACATTTTCTCCCCTTTTTTAAAATCATTTTGACCAATACAAGAAAACAAAGGAGCTGATTCATATTAGATCATAGGTGTATTTAGATACAATGCATGATTAGATTTCTAATCAAGTCATCGTTCAGTCAATTAAATGCCAGAAAACAGTTGAAAGATAACTGAAAAGCCACATGTGTTCAAATCCTCACTGTGAAGATAATGGAACCAACAGTCTGAGATTTTTGCTTCATAATTAACGACTGATTGATGAACTAATTATTTTAACCACTGTATGTTAAAACTGCATAAACATATCCTACAATAGAGACATATTTTACAGACCGAGACTGATTCGGTCATTTTAGCTCATATTTCATATCACGTCCTTCAAAACACATCAGAACTCAAACACAAAGAAAAGTCTGCAGGGAGACCACAGCACTTCAAAATCACCATTAGTGACCATCTCACACGCACACACACACACACACACACACACACACACACACACATACACACACACAAAAGTTGACTTGTTGAACATACTTCGAGTTGAACTTACTTTCTTGTCCTCCTGAAGCTGCAGTCACAGACAGACTGGAGACTGAAGGAAGTAGTCAGCTGCTCTCTCTCTCTCTCTCTCTCTCTCTCTCTCTCTCTCAAACTTTCTCTCCTCTCGCGCAGACTTAAACTTTTGGACCGGAGCTGCGTTGGATCCGCCCACTGACGCCCACCTTTACGATGACCTCATCGGAGATGGCCCGGGACGTGGAAATAGCGGATCCGACCTGAACGCAGCACTGTTAGACAATGCTGCCTTCAAAGACTGTCGGAAAAAAACTCTAAAATAGTGATTAATTAACAACGTGGTCATTGTGTGGTGATCCAGTTTGGGCTCATTATAAATGAAACGTCAGCATCATTAGATGACGTGTAGTGATGAAGCCACAGCTGCAGTCACAGCTTTACTGTTTTGGCTCACTCTCACTGCTTTCATGGTGTTGTGTTACCCCTGCAGCAGGCCGTGAAACCTGTAATAAATCTACAGTACGCTAAGAGCCCAGCACTTAACAGCAGACAGACACAGTCTGCAAACAGCAGGAGAAAAACTGAATATCAAGGACTCACACAGCCAACAGAGAGGGCATATATTAAAAAGAGCTCAAAGTTTCATTCATCAGGTGGCAGAAAATGAAACTCCAAATGAATGCTAACATTGCACTATATTTAACAAGTTTAAATGATGAAAGATGGTCAGCTGCCCCAAAGTGTGCTAGAAGTGAATGAACACTGAGGTTTAAATATCAGCTCATGACAACCGCCAGAAGACTTCACAAACTCAGCTTTATGTTTCAAAAGTCTATTTATAAATTGTAGTTCCATTTTTCTTTATTCTCATTATGCTAACTGTAGTGACACATTAGGTCTCTGTAACACTAGACTAGAGCACTAGAACTCAGAACTTTTCAGTAATCACATAATTAACTTTCTTTTTGTTTCTAAAGCTGAATGGTTTGTCGTGTTGTCACAGATATGATTTTTTTTTTCTCATTTTTTGTAGTGAGATATCAATTTTATCATTTGACCCACCAGATAAATAATTCTGCACAGTAATTACTTCAATTTTTTTTCTGTATACACCAAAGAGAGTGATCCTTAAAAATTAGAATAAATAAATAAATAAATAAAAAAATCATGGATATTATTCTGGACATTGAGAAAAAGTGCTTTTGGCTGGATGATGATGATTAAACTAATGAAGTGTGTTCTTGTTTTGTCTGCGATGTACTTCAAACACCATCAGACATGTAGTTCAATGAGATTTTTATTCACTTATTATGACATTGTCTGTATAATATCAACATTAATAACGAATAAAAAGTCACCTTTTACTATGAATCATGACTCTCTGTGTCCATTCTGTCAAATCTCTGCAGGTTAAACCTCATTTACCATTTTATCACCTTCTTCAGAAAGTATGAAGGCACCTTTGACCTGTGATGGCACTCTTTGGAAGCAGATTTGTACATAATATAATTTAACACAGATTACATGAATGCAGCATATGTTCAGACCTGACCTTGACTCTGCTGCCACCTTGTGTAAAACAGGACATTGTATCTGGCAAACGTTGTGGTGCTTAGTGGTGCAGCTTTGGTGTGTTGGTATGTTGTGAACAGGATGACATATCAAACAGTGACTGATCATGATCAGTGTAGGATGAACTCACTTCATCATTCACCGTTTCATGTGTGTACAGCAGAGTCGTTACAGAGATTGTCACAATTTCAGTCAAGGTGTGAGAAAAATCTGCTTCACACCTTCACTATTATTGTCAGAATTTTTATCAATGTCACTTCATGGCAAGGAGTTGAGTTTGATCTCCTGCAGAATGAAGGGCCTACCAGCACCTTTAAGTTTACTGATTGCTACATTACATCTCATTTGTTCAGTAAAAAGGGAATGTTGTGGTTTTATGGAGGAAGTTACTGTATGTGCTCAACTATTTATTGGCCAGTAGCTGAACTGGATGTTGGGCAACCTCACAATGACAACACATTTTGAAAGTTAAAGGAAGTCACTGGGCCTGGTTAAGAAACAGTCCAGAATATAACCCTCTGTAAAATGACCAGCTCATGTGATGGTCCAACACTGAAATATTTATTGGATAACTATTGGACAGATTGTCATGACATCCACCCCCACAGGAAGAACTGTAGGCTACTTTGGTGATTTCTTTCTTTTCATCTAGCATCATCACCACAAATCAAAATTCTAATTTACTTTAGACCAAATATGTGCAGAAGAACGACGAGCATCAGCCTCAGCTGGACTTTGTATCTAGTGCTTATTAGATAATGTTAGCATTAAACTAAGATGGTGACATTATAGCTGTCAACCATTAGCATGTAAGCATTGTGAGTTTAGTGTGAGTGTGTTAGCACACTGACTTTACCATTTAGCTCAATAAAGCAACACAGATCCGCTAACATGGCTGTAGACTCTCAATCCTCACACACAGTTTCCAGCACCTTGCTACCTTGTCCAGTTAGGTTTTGATTATACAGCCAGATTCCATCCCATAGTCGAGGGAAACATTAGAAGAAAGGATGATGATGCAGTGTCACGGCTTGAACTCACTCACAGCACTCAGTACACGACATGTTTAGAGTTTATTCAGACAGTCTGATTGTTGGTTTCACTGTATTTTTTAGAAGAAGATGAAAGCGGTTTCCATGGTTTCCTAGGAAGTCTTACACATGGCTCACTCCAAGCAGATAGCACCTAATCTGATGACAGATTCAGATGGTTTATTAATCAAAGTGCAGTTCTAACCTGAAAGTTCAAAATAAAGAAAGGTGAATATTTTTCTGCTGTTTGCTCGGAATCAAGATCGACAGGCAAGCTAAAGTCCTTACGGGAACAACATCACTTGTAAATCTTACTTTATTCAGACACAAGCTTTAATACCTGCACCCAGTTAGAGCTTTACTATATGATGAAGGTGCAGTGCATCATGGGAGAAAAGAGGAAAAATGTCACAACTTTGATCAAACACATTTTTTTTATTCTTTGGCCAAAGAGCAATCTTAAATATGACGCCAAATAAATAGTCACATCCACAACAACACAGATCATTGTCACTGTTCAGACAGCTGCTGGCACAATCAACACAGAACGCTAAAAAAATGTTTAAGCCACTTCATCATCATCATCATCATCATCATCATCATCATCATGTCTGATGACTGAACTGATTGTATGGATGGGTTTGATGCAGGGGAGCATGTTTTAAATGTCCCTCATTCATTTTCTTCTTGAAACAACGGCTGTGAAAAAGAGGGGACAATGACGGTTATGAAATATTTGATTCAAATAAATTCTCTAATTGTTTTTATTGCATATCAGCTTCACTGGTCTTCTCACCGTGTAAGCCGTATCCTCAGGCCTGGAGTCTGGTCGCTGCCATTTAGGGTTGGATAAAATCTTTAGAACAAGCAAGCCAAAGGCTACAATCAAAACTCCTAATGTGTTTCCTAACACAGCCTCAGGTGGAAGCTTAGAATATGGCTGAGTTCCATTGGTGTTTCCTTTGCTGTGGGAAAAGCATTTAAAGAAAAATCTGTTTATCTTGAAGGAAAATATGAATAAATTCATAAAAAATGTGGCACTCACAGAGCAAAGAAGAGTTTCTCGTTGATTCCAGAGATGCAGGCAACAATGCTGAGCGACAGTATGCTGCCTCCAAACCACACATGTACGGGCTTCAGGAGTTTACGCAGTGATATGGGGGAGCAGGGCACGAGGAAAACAGCAAGACCCAACACCCACTGGTTGATGAATGCACAGACAGACATCCACAGATGCAGAGAACACAATGGCAATAATCAAAGCTCAGTCATGTTTCCGAATGAAAACTAAAAGAAAAGCATGCCCACCTTACTGAACCTGACTAATCAATGAAGTTGTATACCTGCATGGCAAAAAGAGCAGTAGCAGCAATTCCAATCCAGCTGTGCAAGGAGTAGAGGTTAGGGGTGTTTTTGGCATTGTGGAAGTCAAACACAGCACAAAGCCCTACAACTGATAGGACCAGGGCGAGGAGCATCACTGCAGCGTGCAGCAGCTTCCAGGGGAGTTTATTCTGACCCCAGGTCAGGGGGATGCGGTACAACACAGCTCCTGCAGGGAGGAGGCAACAACAGAACATGCTAAATTCATTTCAACAATGTCTGAATATGTTAAGCTGTATAACTCTGTAGCTCCAGAGAGCACTGAGAAAATAACCCTGATGACCTGATGATGCGTGTGTGTGTGTGTGTGTGTGTGTGTGAGAGAAGCAAATTGCATTGTGGGAAATGTAGGATCTGGTGATACTGTAAGGTCATTGTAACCTGAAGCATGTTTTTGTGCTTGAAGTCTATTTTCTTTTGTTTCATGTGCCTCAGAGTGAAGCCTTTTAAATCATCTCTCATGCATTATTCTTTTTATTACTCTTATTCTTTTTTCTCAAGTATGAAATATATGTTAAATGTGAAGGATAAACATGTACAGCAGTGTATGGTGTTCCTGACATGACTGCCTGCCTTCACCACAGCTACAAGTTTAGAGGAGCTGCACAACATGCACAACAAAAAAATTAGCTTCAAGTAAAAAAGGGTACCTGGGTCATCGGGTTATGTCCTCACCTGCACCAGATCTTTCATTTTATTTGAGGCATTATGGTGGCTTTGAATTGCAGAATCATTGCACAAAGGAAACATGATGACTATCATGTCCAGAAAAGTGAATCAAACTAAAGTGTCAGCATATTTGAGCTGCTGTATTCATATTTGAAACTCTGCTCAACATGTAGAGCAACAATACGTTTTCTCTATCCCAAACTGTCAGTGTGTCGTGGCAGGGAGAGCCATGCGTTTTCTTGTGATGTGGACTGCAGTAAATGTGATTGGCCATGATTATCACAGCCTCTTCTGTAATGTATGATCTGATCACATCCTGTGTCCAAGTGCACCACAGGCGTGCCAAGGTGTGCCCCCTTTTACAATCATCTCAAAGCGGTGAATGGCGCAGTGCCATGGCGTGACAATGACTTCACTTTTATTTTATTTTGCTGCTATTTAAAGAGCATTGTTCAGAGTGAGATGTGTCTACAGGCAGGTTCACAACACATGCACACACACCAACATGCAGGGGTGCTCCTTCTCCTCAATCAACTGGAGAAGGAAAACAGAGCTCTCAGTGTAATCTACCAACTCAAGTCGTGGAGGAGACGATAAAAGCAAACACTGCACAGAGAAAATACAAACAGATGCTGATTCTGAGGACAGTACCTGAAACATGACAAATCATTAAGAACATGTTGGATAAAACAGCACAAAGTCAGCGGGAACACGCCCACATGTTCAGCCTCATGACTTTTAAGTCAGCAGCAGCTGGTTGTGACAGGAAAGTGTTTTGTTTCTCCAGTGAGTTGTTTCATGTTTAATCATGAAACAGCATGCACTTTAACTTTACCAATGTTACAACTGAGGAACTATCCCCCCTTAATATCAACAGTTCCTCACTGGACAGAGTGCACATCTTCAAGTACCTCGGTGTCCACATCACAGACCTGACCTGGGTGCTACATACTGAAAGACAAGGCAGAGACTGCTTTGTCTCAGACACGTCTTCCTGCAAACACCGAGGACTTTCTGCACCATCAGGATGGGGAACATCACTGTCTGGTACAGAAACAGCAGCGAACAGGACCACAAAGCAGGTTGTACTGAAGGTACAAAAGGTGGTGAACAACCTGCCTGAAGACATCTGTACCAGATGCTGCAAAAATAAGACGAGGAGAATTCTTAAGATTACAACCACCTGGAACCTTTCTCTCTGCTGAAGAAGATTCTGGATCCACCAGACCTGCACTGAGAGGCAGGAAGAGCTTCTACCCTCAGACCACTGGGATAATATTTAGTTCTATTAAAATGATTTTTTAATATTTACTCACATTACTTCCACAGTAACTTTTTGGGATGTGCATGATTAGTCGTTTAGTGAATTAACTGTTGCTATCCTCACTAGTCAACATTAGAAATACTGGTCTGTTACACCAATTTGAATATTTTATTAATGTACATTGACCGATAACTGCCACTAGCCAGCAGCCATCCTCCAGGCAGCAGCCCCCCCCCACACACACACAATAATGTCCCAGCTAGTTGTACAAGATGTCAGCTTTCTTCCACTTAGGATGTCAAGTTATAGACAACACAACATGTTGTTACTGCAGTCTGCTCTGAGATTCTACCATCTAATGTCACACAACAAATCAGTTTGAGAAAGGGGAGAAAGAGTAATGTTTATGGCGAACGTGCTGCTGAAATGAAAATACCAGCCCCCAATAATATAGAGACATAATGTTCTCTGAATAGCTGGAACATTATCCCATGTCACAAAGTGAACAATGTAATAAAAAGTTGATAGTCATCATGTACATATGTAGTTATCCCACAACAATCAAGCAGCCAGAGATCTCTCTCTACATCGAAAAACATGAACAGGATCTTCTTTTTCTTTGTTGTCCAGCAGGAAGTTATCGTTCTATTTCAGTGCCCAACACAGCTTCAAATATGTGGAACAGGATTCAAGAGAAGTAACGTGTGAAACTGGTCTGTGTGTTTACAGTCCTTAAACTAATGTACGCTTAAAATTTAGCTTCTGCTGGTCAATGTATACCATGTGATCATTTATCTGAATTGAATTATTCCTGATCTCAGTTCAAGTCATGTAATAGTATCTGCCCATACATTTTCATAGAAAATACAGGCGCACAGTGAGAGCTTAAAGTACATTGCAGTTATTAATATCAATCCAATGTGTGAGAATTGAATAGCCTGATTTGGGTTTTTAGTGTAATCTGTGCTGTAATCTTTTTGTCTTGTTTGTCTTGGAAATTTCTCTCCACTCGACGTGTTTCACCTGAGTTACCTTAATGAACTGTTCAGTGTTTATTATCCTCCTCTCTGCATCGATTTGCACAGACTATATTAATAAATTACTCTCTCGAGCTTTTTGCTCACAGATACACACAGTGGAGAGTTGACTGCAGCTGCATTGAACAGCTGTGTGACAGAGGACGTAAAACAAAGATTTGGATCAGTTCGATACACCCAATAATGACCTTTAAGGTCAGATGGTGAACTCCTCAGTGTGTGCATGACATGTTACACTTACCCTCCATCTGAATGCATCCCAACAGAGACAGACAGCAGCCGTCAGTACAGCACATACCATGGTGGAGATACATTAAAGTTTCTTGATGAACACCTTCTTTCATTTGATGCTATTTTGCTTTACATCAGACAAGACTGCAATCACAGAGGTGTGGCACTTCAAGCAAAACAGTCACTGTGGACATTACCTCACATTTATGCTGCATTAAATTACACAACAATAAGGTAATTACACATTACAGGTTCAGTAGAGACTCTACTGAACCTGTAATGTGTAATTACCTTAATGCAGTCTGGCTGTCAGATGAGAGAACAGAAGTGAGAAACAGAAGTGAAACTGTGTGGGATCCAGATTTGAGAAAGCCACTCACCGTTGCCGTATAGCACGACCAGACCCGTTACCATCAGGACGGGGTGCCAGTTGAACTGCTTGGGTGAGCCGTCCCAGGCGAAGCCACCGCGCCACTGTTTGTTCCACAGACACACACACACCACGCAGGCCACGCCGAGGCCCAGGCACAGCAGGAAGCATACATAGAAGCTCACAATGGACCTCATCCTGAAGAGATCTGTCGGCTAAACCAATTCAAATATCAACATGAATAGTGTGTCGAGGCAGAGCAGTGTTACAGACATGTTTCTGATTCATTCTCAGCATGATGAGTCTTTACTGCCCGATACACATGGATTATGAAAGGACGTCCAAGCGACTGGACACAGTGAACACAACAAATATTAATAATGTTATATGGTACCTAAATATCTAAAATATTTGCATGCCACTCAAATCTACCGAGTGTTAACTTTAACTGAATCAATGTTAAACACGTTCTTGCCCATCATTTGTATTTGCAACAAATAAAACAAGCAGCAGACTGCTATAATCAAATGTATAATGAAATTAAATGAAATTAAAAAAAGGAACACCAAACAATGAACTGAATTTCACTTCATCATAACTTGACTTGTTCAAAAATAAAAAGACTACAGAGCTTTTCAACATCACAAATGTACAGCAGGGTTGTCTTACCTCGTCTACAGCTGCTCCGACACTCACAACACTTCCTGCTCACAGCGCTGAAGTGAACACACCTCATGCAGGAGTTATTGTTTCATCTCATGACTTTTTTTAATAATACTCACAGAGTTCTCTGCTCTCACTTCGTGTTTCTCTGGCTCAGCTGAAGTCTCACTTCCACATTCAGCTGCACTGCGGTGGATGATGAGGGGGAAGCAGTCAGAGGTGGAGGAACAGCTGGGAGATGGAGGGCCGGCAGGTTGCATCTGCTGCATCTGCTGCATCTGCTGCATCTGCTGCATCTGCTGCATCTGCTGCCCGCACACACCAAAAGAAGGAAAGTGAGTGGGGACATGATGAGAGCAAACCACACACACCTTCCTGTCCTCAGGACAATGACAGGACCTGACTCACAAACTCTTTGGGGTTTTTATTTGAAACGTATATTTTAAAAGTTCACGTCATAAAACGTCAACACTTGTTACGTTTTCTTGTTTATATATATATATATATATATCTATATATATATATATATATATATATATATAAAGTGAATTAAAAGAGTTAAGTCATTTACAGGTGTTTTAAATGTCGTCCTTCATGTCTGTCTTCTCTTCTTCGTGTGTTTCAGTGAAGTTCGGTTCAGTGAAGGTGCTAGCTTACACACAAAGTCACGATATGTCGCGTGTCGTGTGCCTCATATTCAAAGAGTCCACATCTCTGACGACAAACACGATGTCGACGATATACAGACAGTAAAATGTTTAATATCAGGAAGAGATATTTACCTAACCCATTTCCTTATTGACACCGCAATGCATTCTGGGTAGTGGTGTTTCACTTGTCACTACGCTAGCCAGCTGCAGACACTCACATAGTCAACGTCTTGTCATCGTGATTCTGTAACAGACCTTTTCCACAGCAGCCATTTTGACATGAAATAGTAGTTAACACAGGTGTTACTATTGATACTAACTAAGGTTCCGTTCCATTCTGGTCAAACAGAGTCAGGGTGCTGCTGTGGTGCATGATGGCTCACTGAAAAGTCTCTGCAGGAGTGTCCAAACTTCTTTTAAAGAGGGTCAGATACTAACAGCCAATACCAACAGTTTAAAAATGAAAGAATGAACAATAAGAGTTACATACAAATGCACTGTTCTGTATGTTATTTTCATTGTCACAATTATCTTTAATGACAATGTCACCAAATCTAAGCCAATCAGGCGTGAACAAATCTAAACACCGGTTCTTCCTTCTTTCACATCTGGAGTCAGATAACAGAATAAATTGTATGGAACACGTTAAACTTGCATGAAGTTGATACAAATCTGAACCTCATGTTCATTCTGAACATGACTTATTATGAGTGATGCAAAGTCTGTTAACATTTAAGTTTAAAACATATCACTCTTGCTCTTGTCTTTAACAAGATCATTCAGAAAGTAATATTTTGTGTCACATCTACAGATATATAACAGCAGCAGTTTGTCCTTAGAGGTTCAAATGCTTCATTATGTCAACCAAAAAAGACAAATCTTCCAGCCATACAGTATCTGACAATCCTAGCAGGCCATAAATAATATATTATAAAAACGAAGCTGCGGGCCGCATGAAATCTGACCGCGGGCCGTGATTGGCACCCAGGCCGTACTTTGGACATCCCTACTCTGCTGCACTAAATGGAACAGAAGCTTCATTAGTAGCCTGACCCTACTGTGTCATGTCAGAATGGCTGCTGTGAAAAAGGTCTATTCTCCGATTGGACTGGTTTAAAGTCAGTGTGATTAAAGTTGAAGCTCTGCCCTCCAGTTCTTCTGACATCAGTCATCAAATCACACCATAAAATACTGATCATCCCAGAGAAAGAATGCCACTGCAGCACTTCTGGAACTAAAACTCAGCAAAAGGGAAAATTAAAATGGAATTTGAGCACAGGCATACAATATTAAAACAAACAATAAAACAAGGGAAATGATGAAATAACGCAAGAGTAAACTATAAACTGTACAGCCAATAAACAAGCCTGAGGTTGAATTACTGATAAATACTGATGATGAAGTGGCTCGAGTAACTGCTCTGCCTCGCAGGCTGCATGAAAAAGGAGGAGGATGTCTGCATGGTGGCTGACCTCTACACATCTGTTATCTTTCAGCTCCACCTGGAGGCAGTATTGTATGTATTTTGTTTACTCGTGTGTGTGTGTGTGTGTGTGTGAGTGTGTTTGTGTGACTGCTCTTGCGTCTCTCTGTCTCATAAAAAGCTGCAAACAACAAACTTGTATGTGTTGAGGTGTTTTTGGTCACACAGTGTTACAAACAGATATACAGGACACAACGCAAGCAAACTAAAAACCAGTGGGGGGGTAGATTAACCCTCCAGTGAAAAGTAACCCATGAGCCCCCACATGTATGTACATGTGCGGGTATATATAATAATATAATGAAATAATTGAATCCTTAATTAAAAGTAGATCTTAACTCAGGGCTCTTTGTCAATAATTCTCTCAGGGTTAGGTCAAAATGCTCAGTTGGTCATCCAGCATTGACTCATGCTGGGATGTATGCACTTGCAACATAATGGAAAATCTGCATTTTCATTTAGTGACTGTATTATCTTCAGTGTCATTCATGTGTTGTAATATAGTTCAGTTCAGTCTTTTTTGTCCCACATGGGAAATCTGACACATTTAAAGTAGCACACACTCAGAAATACCACAGAATGACTTCTCAGATGTTTTATCCGCCAATGTATAAAACAATCATGAATCAATAACATCAGACACACAAGGATTGCATACAGGCTCATTCCCGTTATGTGCTGCACATGTGACTTCTTCACTGTCACAAAATAATGCAAACAGTGTTCATAATCCCAGGTTTACGCTGCATGTACTCTTATTTCATATTTGTCCTGTTGTGTTTTACTCAGCAGATACAGCGGGTGGTGTAAGCTTTCTTCAGCGTGCATTAGCTGAAGCGCCATAAAGATGATGGTATATTCAAATTAAAAGAAGCTTGCCCCAGATCGAACCACATTTTGCTGCAGCGGAGGCTTGCTTTTTTCATATCAACCACAGTTTGGTTTCAGGTTGAATCACTGATTGTTTGGCGGGGATATTGCAGAAAAAAAGTGGTTGATTGGAATCTTTCTCTCAATCTTATATTGTCTATATTTGTAACTAAAGTGAGAACAGTCCTGGCCCTAACCAATTTGGCGCCCTAGGCAAGATTTTAGGTGGGGGCACCACCTAAAATCTTGCCTAGGGCGCCAAATTGGTCGCTTGCATTGCAGCACTGCCAATTTACATATAAACAAACAAGAAACTGGATAACTTTGTCTTTGACATTCATTCATTCATATCATTACAGAAAAACTGCTGATTAGCAGAATGCAAGACATAATAGTACCAACGAGTTTTAGTATAAGAAAAGTGAAAGTTGTGGTGCCCCCTGGATGGACGCGCCCTTAGCATTTGCAGAAGCATTAAAATGCACTATAATTACCACTCTAATATATGAAGGGGTGGAAAATGAATATTACAAGCAGAGCAAACGTTGGATAACCACATGTCAATACAAATGTAGACAGATGTATAACTCCTGCTGAACAGATCTAATCTTTACAAATGACCCTGAGAAATGTAAGGTGGGAGTAGTTACCTACATTATTATTTTCATAACTGCTGTTAGGCCCCTCCATAACGTTAACTGACGTTAAAACAAGATAACGCTATTCATTGATTATCAAACCGTGTTAGGCTAAACAGACAAATAAATACATGACATCATCTTTACTGTACCTCTGTCTTTGTCGTGTTTTCCCTCTTCTTTTCTTTTCTTCCTTCCCTGGACACCAGAGAGTTTTGGTCGTTTTCACATTATTATTGTCAATAACGAGGTGACGTCAGAAAACTGAGAGCAGGTACAGTCTAATCAGTCAGAGGAGGGGGTGGCATAGGAAAGTATTATTGTTATTATTATTATTTAATAGGCTTTTCTGTTCAGTTAAATTGACGTGGGCTTATTTTTTCATATCAAGAAATAATAGTACCAACTAGTTTTAGTATAAGAAAAGTGAAAGTTGTGGTGCCCCCTGAATGGACGGCGGCCTTAGCATTTGCCTATACTGCCTATGCCATGGGCCGGCTCTGAGAGAGAACTTCATCTGAGGGAATGAGCATCAATATATTTCTCAAACAGAGGACCTGAGCTCTGTCCTCCAGTGCTGTTCTCTAAAACAGACAAGAATCAAGCAGTCAGTGGGTGTAAGTCGCTGCCTTATATTATCAAAGTCTTTCAGATCCTTTGACAGAATCCTTGAAGTCATCTTTTCAGTGTGACATGGTGGGACAGCTTCAGGTTTTTCTTATGGGACATCTGTTAATGTGCTATATTTCCTTTACTCCTTCTTGGATTCCGGCTCAGCATGGACTTTGTCTCACCTGTACTTTCCTGCTGTGCTTTCTCCCTTGATGTGTTCTGAAGCCAGAGATACAGAAGTTGCTTGTGTCAAGTCTTCAGTGGAAATCTTTAAAAAAAACAACTTGTATGTGTTTTAAAAGTCACAAAAACTTAATGAACAAAAAATTCTAAACATGCTGGCACCTCTTTGAGCTAAATGCTAAAAGCGAATGTCAACTTGCTGAGTGAACACTGATAGTGTTCACTGTCATTGTCAATATTAATGCCATTCATTTTGCAGGTTGTTTAGAGATAAACCAAAGTCGGTAGCTGTTGAGACATTTACTCAGCATTACAAATGTCAATGTCGTGCTGGAGGTGGAGGGAAAGTCAGGGGATTACCCAAGTGATTATGATTTCCTTTGGCAAACATGAATGTCTATGTTTTGGAGTCTTGCCAAAGTAGAGTAAAGTGTGCACTGAGAGTTGAACATTTTAAGAATTTCACTTCCTTTTTTGAGTTGGATCAGAACAATGCCTCTCTCATATCTGATTGCACGGTGTGAAGCCAACAATTCTTTCATTTCCTGTCATCACTTGGTTCTGATTCTCTTCAGTTCCTGTAGTGACTCACGCTCAGATCTCAAGCTGTAATTTGCAAATATTTACATATTCAAATTTGTCTGTGAATGCGCGGCATGACACCAGACTGAACTGCTGACTTGCAAACTTGTGCTAAGAATGTGTGATTGTAGAGTGTATGAAATACTGACATTTGGGTTATTATGCTGCAGAATAAGTACAATGAACGATTCAGTCCTGAAGCAAATTGAGGAGTCAAGACTTAAATCTGTGATGTCATACTGATATACAGCGTGGAGCCACTCTGTTGGCAATGAATAGAAGGCTGACTTTGTGAATCCGAAATTACCCCCTTTTATTCTGAGGAAGTCATCCTGAATCCTGTCACAGTGACCTTTTCTACCTTTACAATTTATTCTCTGCAGTTGTACATCAGTATAACAGATTCAGATTAAGGAATAGGGCAGATCTCCCCTAGTTTCCACCAAAGGACGCCATATATTTTACACTCTCCTATAGCTTCACATTTTAGAGCTGAATTTCACTTCTTCACTTAGCTGTCCGGAGTAGCCCTGGAGGCCAAAAAAGAAAGACTGAATGCTCTTTTATTCCCTTCTTTACACTGATTAACAGAGCAGAGACATTTTATTTCCTTCTTACTTGGCCTGAATGGAGTGATCATCATAGCCCTTATCAAAATCAGGCCCCATTCACTCAAAATTGCACATAAGAAGAAGTTAGCACCCTTTGGAACAGCACTTCACATGGATGTGAGGGGAACTGTGTAAGATCATTTTGGAGGAAATCTAATTTGTTATTCTTACTTGAACGTAGGTACAATGGTCATTTCAAATCAAATCGAAGGGATGGAACTGAACATTGCCATGTTGTAGGTATTGTGTTGTGGCAACGAGAGAAAACCTGAATGTGTTTTCTTCAAAGGCAACAAATAGTAATATCACTGCTGGGTGTCAGTGTGATCCCAGATGCCTTTTGGTTCACAATCACACACACTTGATGGTTTGGGCCTCTGCCTTAGCTCCAGCCTTTGGCAGCTGTGGCGAGCCAATGGAGCTGTTATCACAGAATGGGAATGGATTCTCTGGAGTGGCAGCTGGGCTTCTTGTGGTCTTACCAATAATCACAGGAAACTGCAGTCAAATCGCTAAAATGGGGGAAAGAAAAGATGCTAAAGGAGTCAAAAGGTGTAGGGCGTTTCAGATTGCTGCTGATGGCTTGATAAAATCAGATTTTAAAGGCACATTAATTGACTATTTGGGGAAACATTGACATATTCTCACCTTCTAAACATGACATGGCAAACAGTGGCTTATTTACACATTAAGTGGATAAAGAGCAACACTAGCATTGATTCGAGTCTCTGTCTGGTCTTTGTTCACCCGATGAATTTAAGCCCAATTAAAGCCTTTTGTGACATGATCCAGTTCCTTTAACTGACTTTAAATCAAATGTCTGTGAAACGATGCCACAGTCAAAGTATGACTCAGTCATCAAACTCTTGTCCTGTGCTAGCCTCTACCACTGTGTTTTCCTGCAGCTGCAGTCATTGCTATGTTTTCCTATGCAGGATCAAACCTGCTGCTTGATGTCCACTACATATACTATTATTATGATTATCATTATTACTACCTTTAGTCATATCTCCATTAAAGGTTAGAGTTACTTATCATTATTTTATTGCTGCTATGTATCTGTATCTCTCTATTTATCTACATACCTGAATTGAATTGAATTGAATTGAATTGTGAGATGTCAGGTCAGTGGCTGCTTCCGTCTTTGCATGTTTGCACCTGAGCACTGCAGCTAACATGCACATTTTATTCATATTTCTTGGGCTATTTGTCTTGGAGCATGCAGTGCATTTTCTCTAGCAGAGGTCAATGTTGCTCCATTGTGCCTAAAGGGGGTTTGGTTATAGAGCTGACTGAAGCTCAAAGCGAGACATTGAAATTACATTGCCTCTAGCCATAACACTGTACAGTATGATACAAGCATGCTCAGCATAGTAGTTATACAGAAGATTAAACCATAAGGTTTCAGTGCATTCAATTCTGGTGTGTCATGTATCATAATATGTTTGAGATCTGACAAACATTGTTTGGACAATAAATTATTGGTTTCTGATTAAACACCAACATGTTTATTTTGGATGATGATTTTGAGTTTTTGTTCTGACGTACAGAAAGTTAAAGTGAAAGTGAAAGTTGGTGACATTGAAGTGGAATTTTGATGTTGAGCAACTTTAGATTTGTCATGTCCCTTGCAGCACCACATTCATCGTGAGTTACTCATAAACAGAGGAAAATAAGAACAACCTCAGGTTTCTTTTCCAGTACTGTAGCCAGGCTGACAGAGAGCCGCAGCTCCATTGAGGTCTCTTATGAGCGTCTTTAATGATACAATTAAAATTATTAGAGACGTAATTCAAATAGTGTGGTAGCATCCAGACAAGCTAATGCTACATTTCTAAACATTTCTAAAGCTCAAGTGCAGCGGGGCTTTCTGCTGCAGCCTGGAATAAAACTGCTTAGAGTAAGTGTATCAGAGTAAGTGACGCCACCGCCATATGTGTATGAGGAGCTGACAGAAGCACCTCTATATGATCACGGTGACGGTGACGTACCAGTGCTTGGGCTGATGCTTACGATGTCTCTGCTGCAGGGGAACAGACATGCAAGCTTGAGCTTACTCGATGGAAAGATGGCAGAAAGTAAGAGAGCATACCCATGCAAATAAATGTACATAGGCACATACAGTACATGTACATACACATATACACAAAGATAACATGCACGCAGTCTTGACAGCTGGTTTTTGTTATGTGGTGAACATGTTTGGCACAAGCGGCAACCTCCATGGCTGTGAAGTGGCAGCAAGGCTGAAGTGTCAGCTGAACTGCAGTTTCCCAATTGTCCACTTGAGGCTGGCTCCAGAATGAGTCAATCTCCATAAGCCCTTGTATTAAACTTCACAGCAGAAATAAACATATTTAAAGCCTGGTACAAGAAAATTTCCCCGCTCATGACAACTGTACTGAAGGTGAATTTTTATACAACTCACCTGTTTAAATTATAGTAAGGCTTATTATGTGGCTCCCAGTCACACAGCACATTCAGTTCAAAATCCTCCTCCTCACACACAAAGCCCCCCATCACCAGGCCCCCTCCTATCTAACTGACTTGCTCCATTGCCACAATCAGCCTCCGTTCATCCGATGCAAACCTCCTGATTCCACCACCCAGGACCAAGCACCAAACCCAGGGTAACAGAAACTTCTCCGTAGCTGGCCCCTCCCTCTGGAACTCTCTCAAAACACACCTTTTCAAGAGCGTGGCTGCTTTGATTGACAGGTGGATGCTTGTTTGGCTTTATTCGTCTACGTCTTTGCCTTTTTTGGAGTTTTGAATCAGCCGGGAGGCGGTGGAGGCAGGACTAAGATGGCGACACACTGAGTTTCACAATGGCTCCTCAGAAACCTGCCACAGAGACTACATCCATGTTTTATACAGTGTATACAGTGTGGAGCTGAGAGCACAGCTTATTGTTTAATCAACGGTTTTGATCACTCATAGCACTGATTTGGATTGAGGTTGGTTCAGTGTGAACATTTTTTTTTAGCTCTGATGTACCGGTAGTTAAACTAGCTTGCTTCATCTCTCTGGAGGGTAGCTTCAGTGTAGTGAAGCTTCATTCTTTACCACTGAGAGTCGCCTGTATTGTGTTTAACACTGCATATTATACACTGAAACTTTGAGTAAATGTTTTAAGAGTGAGATTCATTTGATGTGGTTTTCTGGTCGGATCCTTCAGTTTTCGTTACTCTTCTTCTCTCACACTGAGTGGAGTGAACAGAAACAGTGACGCTTTCAAAAGTTAAACACCGATTTCAAAGTTAAACACATTTGTATTTTTTAGGGCAGCAGAGCTCTCAGATCTTTAATAGATATGTACCTTTAAATCACAGTTTCCTGAGTGGTAATTTGGCTGTAGTGGTCGGCTGTGACAGAATGTTTGATCATGTTCTCAGCGAACATTAGCTCGATGCATGAGAGTCAGAAAGTGATTGGTTACAGCAGAGGTATCATTTAGCTGAATGTTTCTGCGACACCTCTATTAAATGCTCTGGCTCAGAGTACACACTGTAGGGCTGGTATCTGAATTAACGGACACACTTATCTCATCAACATTCATAATAGTAATGTAAAACAAAGACGCTTGTCATCAGAGTAAATGAACAGCTAATGCAGCATGCCATGCAACCTGCTGAACGAGAAATGAAGGAGAAAATGAGGCAGCAAACTAAAGAAATTATTGGCAAGTGAAAAGAAGTCTGAGTAACTCATGAAGACAGATTAAAGAGTGGATGTAGAACTCATGTTTGTCATTTTAACTACAACTACAGGAGCTGTGAGAGGTGTTTACTGAGCGAAACATCTGGCCAATCCTTGTTGACACCTTCTGGACGGACTCAAACACAGCAGTTTGAGGTGTCCTGTTAACAGTTCTATCTTTCTATGATGTGGTCTATATAGAAAATTCTTTTTGGGCTACAGGTGATTATTTTTTTGCTGGAAAATTGGAAGCATGGCTGAGCAGTGGCCACAGTTTCAACAAAAACCAACCAAACAGGAAAAACACAGAGGATGTGTTGGTATAGTACATGTGTGGGACACTTCAATGTAACACAGTGAAGAAATAGAATTGTTGTATGAACTGTGGTAACATTGTCACTATTAGCTTCATCATTATTATACCCTCCAGAAGGATGAAGGCAGCTGATCAACTATGTAATCAGAGAAGTGATTCCACACAGTTACAGTGGATTGTCGTGGTGGCCCAGCTGGCACACTGACTCAACTCATATTATAATGTAGAGTATTACAGAAAGTTTAAATAGTCGAGACCAGGAGTTTGCATCAGTGCACAACTCCCCAAATACTGTAGATTTTCTGTGTGAACAGTGTATAGTTACTTACAACTTAAAAACAAGTAATTTGTCAATAAAGAAAAAAGAGAGAGTCGTGTGGGAAGAGTTTATTTTTAAACACATTGAGGTTACACACATTTTATTTGGTTTCTGAGGCCTTCTGTAGTTCAGAAGTTAACTGAATGATTTCATTAAATATTACAAAGCCTATCAAATTAATCAAATTAATTTGTAAAAACACTTGAAGTCTGTAAAATCTTTTTAAAAAAGTAAAAAAAAAAATATCAGAATGCAGAGTTGACTGACAGTAGAGGGAAGAGAGACGGAAGGCAACAGACGAAAGATGTAAACAAAACTTGATGTAACCCTGCCTTAACCTGGACAAGGCAGACGAGGCGCTTTGGTGGCTCCCAGAAGAACTTGTCATGATGTGTCACTGCTGTGATCACAATGAGAAGTGTAACACAGACAAGAGATGAATATGAATTAATTTCAATCAAGTTTTTGAGCAACAGGCATCCTGAACAATGAAGATCAATCAATCAAGTGTGCAATACAGTCAGGAGGAGAACATACTATTTAAATAAAATCAAATCTAACTCTTATATAACTGTTCTCCACCATAGTAACTTCAAATACTCGTAGTAATTTCATTGATCCTGAGGCTTTTTAAATGCTTTACATGCTGAATCACTGTGACCACTAAGACATTCATTCCTGGAAACAGGGGCTCTGTCTCTAAATAAATAAACATATCTGAAGAAATAAAATTATCAGTACGGTCACTATGTGACATGTGGAATACAAAACAACGAACACCTTAGAATTAAATACTTCATTATTAACACTCAACAAAGACCAGAAGGAAAACAATCACTTTGTCAGTCAAAAATTACAACTGAATTCAAGTTCAAGCTTAAACTAAACAAGTCCCTACATTACCCCATCAGGACTGTACACCAGGAGTAACGTGCTCTTACTGAAGTGGGAGCAGCAGCTTCAGGTAAACGTGCACTGTAAGTGTACATTACTTACACTTACAGTGTTAGCTTACAAGGAGCAACAAGCACGGCTACTTATGCTTTCTCGGATGAGAACTTTTTTTCCCTTTAGGGCAGTTTGGGAGTTGCTAGTATGGCCAGTAGTGGACGATACAAAAGCTTACTCCTTTAACAACCTGATACCATAACTGATATTCAGGACACTACAGTACTCTGTAGTTTCTCTGTTCTCTGCTTTCTTGTGCAGTGCTCCCCCAACCAGCATTGATGGTGCACCTCACACGTGAAGTGGTATTCTTATGTCACCTCTAACACTCGCAGAAGTAATGACCATAGTGAACAGCTTTCTCCTTGATGTTTTCAGCTGTTCTCCTTTGATTTATATCCATTAATGCTGCCAGCAGGTCATTTAAGCTGGCTTCTCTGCCCTCTTTCTCCACCCAGATATTCAACAAGTCATGGATCTTGTCTTCGTACGTGTGGTGCTCTTTGCTTTTGATCACATTGTCGAGAATACCGAGGTGACGGAAGAATCTCTTGTGGTAATCAACATCGATTTCTTCAAAATACTCAAAGCATTTCCTCAGAGACTCCTCGCCTGCAATCAAAGATAAAGACTTTCATTCATGCAGACTGACCTCACATACAGGTACTGCAGCACCATTCATTGGGAACATTCAGAACTTGTACATAAATGAGAACATGTGACAACAACAAGAGTGTGGAGTGTGTACGAGCGAGTCACAACAGGAGTGGTCTAATATTTGAGAGAAGGAATTAAAATAACACCTTACCATTCACTGGAACAAGCTTGGGAAACTGTTCATCTTCCTTAAAAAACAAAAGAGAGAAACAATCATTAATATTCAGAGAAGCCTGTAAAGTCACAAATCATTTCTTATTCAGTTACTTGGCATGTCCAGAAATCCCATGATCCCAGTGGGTGCTTCAGTGAGCTGCAGTGAAAATCATTTGTTTGCCAAAGAGATTTCTAGAAATGCAAAGATGTTTATTCAGGTTTGAAAGGAAAGAATGCAGGCCAATGAGGAAATCCCCTTCAGATTCATCTTTAGAAAGGTGCCGCAAGGAAAATGTGACTCATCAACCTCTGCTCCCATCAATAACTCTGAACAACACATTTACAGTTAGACTACAACTGAGTCAGTGCAGCCAACACAGACTAGCAATGAAACTGAGGATGTTTCACAATGTTTAACACAGGAAACCATCGGAATCAACCACCACTGTGACTTTGTGCAACAGTGAAAATCTCAGTTGAAATGATTTTAACAATACAACAATAGTAATATAACTAATAATGATAGCAACAGAGTTTAAGTCAGTTTCAGTTTTCAGCTCATCTCAAGGCAAAAAACACGTTTTCAAAAGAACGACAGTGTTGAATGGTGCTTGCTACATCCTCATGTACAATGATCACACATTTCTGATCAATTAACAAGGATCAGAAATACATTCTGCCATGTAAGAATTAATGTGGGGAAACTGGAGGAGTACATTTAGACCAGTGTAACCAGACAGCTGAGCAAGCGAGCAAGTTAATAGAAACAAACAGGAGCAAGCAGGGAAAGAACAAGGATGGAAATGAGCTGCTGCTCTCACCCTCCTGTCGGGCTGTATGGGGGCCGTGGGACTGGCTCGGGGAGGAGATGTGGGGAAGGCATAGGAGGGCAGGCCGGTTAGACTGTGCTGCGAGTTACTGGCTGAGCTGTTGAGGCTTTCACACAGCACTTTGCGCTCATCCTCCATATGAGTGGAGGATCTGGCTCTCACCAGTTGGCGGGGCAGGATCAGACTTGAGCAGCTCAGCCTTCCGGATTCTCCGTTCCTCCCTTCTTCAGTGCGACAGTTGTCACTGTAATTCTGGAGAGGGTGTGGTACACGTTCAGCTTTTTTTTTTTTAAGAAAGAGTCGTTCTAAAACACCGCTCCACTGTACATGACGTACAGGCATGTGCATTCATCTTTATTCTTTGCAGAAACTTTGCACTTGTTTATATAACTCACCTGTTCTGCTTTCAGCCCGTCACGTAGATTTCTCTGAGAACCTGAAGAGGGGATGTGAAAAGAGCATTATGCAACTATACAAAATTCCCCAAAAGTCCACAAGAACCTATTTGATAACACACTTGTAATTTGAATTTACATGAATGGATAAATCAACACTGATGAACAAAAAGCTGCTTCTGCTCTCTTTGCGTTCGGTCATTGCAGCACCTCAGAGCTGGGATTCACATCAGTTAGCTCTAAACCAGGAGCGGGGGAGTTTATCACAACACAGTAGAGAGGCATTTTACTGTACTGTTCCAAAAAGTGAAGCAGTCCACGTTCGACGAAATAGTGGTAACATGTTTGTTATGTAAGCCTGATGTTTACATTTTTTCCTACTACACCTTATTCCAACATCGTCAGCAGAAGTGTTAGCACATCATCTGCTGCAGCACGTGCTGCTGTGTGATCGTCAGCTCAAACGATCAACGTCATACAGTACCTGCCACGTGCAGTCCTGTTAAGCAGGTTTACATATCCATACTTCTACATAAACATGCAGCATGTTAGCGTGGCTGTGTGGAGCACACACACAAAGCCGGCTGTGACCCAACTTGTTTGTGCGTTTAACATGAAAATCTGGTTCAATTTCCACCTACCTGATCTACATTGACTCCACTTATACCCAACAATCACCAGAACAACAGCAAGTCCAACAACAGCAGCCAGTACAGGTAGCACAATCACTGAAGCCCCTGCTGATAGAAAATAAATAATGTAAATGACAACAATTAGCAGCATAAAATGTTACAAAATATTTCATGATTAGGAACCATTTAAGTCTGAGTGAATGAGCCATGTTTACCAGAAGTTTCATACTTTGATTCTTTTCTGCTGGTCCTATATATGTAAAGTCATAGTATGCATTTTGGGCTGAAGTCTTTAAAAAAGTGATTTATGTATGTATATTTCCTTGTAACATGCATACTTTCATTTAATCCTGCAATTCTGCACGTATGTCTAACTTAAACCATGTACTCCTGTGCTTGGTATTAAGCAGGTCATCAATGGGAAACAGCAGATGAAATCTATGTGTGTATATCTGAGTATATAAGTTGCTGAAACTGAAATAAAAACTAAGTTAAAAAAATAAAAGTCATGCAGGTCTGCAGTGATGACTGGTGAGTTTTTCAGGACGCGTTAGCTTCCACTTGGTCATGTACCTGAGGCAGGGTCAGATTTGGGCTGGATTTTCTTGCACACTGTGTTGGCAGTCGGGGTGCAGTTCCTCACTATCTCCTCACCTTCTTTACACCTAGTTTGGAGGCAAAAAGATGAAATAAAGCATGAAGGAATTTAAACGAGTCTTAGGAACATACTACAACTGAGAAATGAATGAATTCCAAAGGATTATTCCCCCATCATGCATCAGGTTTGTTGTGGGTTGCATAGACTCACCTTAAACACTTCTTGCACACCTCACATGCTTGGTCAGGAGCACAAAATCTTCCAGATTTGCACTGACATTCAGTATCTTGAGTGTGACTGCATGCCCTTACAATTTCCTGATCTGAGAAAGCAACATGAAAAGACCTTGTTAAGTCGGAGTTTACGCTCAAAGCACTTTGAAAAGGTTGAATATTGATTTTTCTTCCACAGTCATTTCAATCAATAGTGTAAAGCTGTCAAGCAGAATTACCTGAGCGACACTGTGTGCACTTGAAACAGTGCTTCAGACTGTTGGTGTGCTCGGTGAACGTTCCATCGTCGCATTCCTCACACACCCCCTTTCCTCCTGATGTGGTGCAGGCTGATAACATACGTGTACCTAACACACACACGCACGCACGCACACACGCACACACGCGCACACGCGCACACGAGCACACGCGCACACACACACACACACACACACACACACACACACACACTTTAAAATGAACCTATCACTCTAGTTAAATAATAACTAATCACAATCAAGCTCAACTGGTTTCATAGCTCTGCCGATGGATTTCTGATTCAAGCTGGTGACATAACTTAAGTCTCAGTGGACTAAATCAAGTGTGGCTCCATGTGGCTTACCAGCAGGACAATTTAAGCAGCAGATGTTGCCGTTCTGGTACTCCTGGTCGCTTCTGCAGTGGACGCTTCGCCATGTCCTGCTGCCTCCCGAGTCAAGGCCAGACTGTGGAAACACCGCCGTGGATTTGGAGGTCCCGATGAATACCACAAAAAGCTTTGGGAAAAAAAAGTGCAGTCAACGTGTTAGAAACAAATAATATACTTATTGTTTGCTCAGCTGTTGTTTTTATTGTTTTATTGATTTGTAGTGCTGTAGATTTGTGGATTGACAAAACAATTAATCAGTTAAAATAATAAAATAACAACTACTACAACTAATAATTTTAGCAGCTTTAAGTTTTGGTGCACTCTTGAGTCATGGACTGGTGGACAGATAAAACCAGACATTTAAACAGGTCAACTTCTGCCCTGGTAAATTCAAACTGGCAGTTTTATCAATTTTATTGATGTTAATAAATCTTAATATAAATAAGTTATAACCTGACATTTATGGGACAAACGGATTAGACAAGGAAAACCATGATCAAAATGATCGTCAGTCACAGCCCTAATTTTCATTTTCATGTTTCAGATCAGAGTAAAGTGAATATTTTTTTTGGACTGATGCTGTTGTCATCAATAAACTGTGAAAATAATGAGCACATTCACTGATAATGAAAGTAATCTTTAGATTTTGGTGTCTTTGTTTTGTTCATTTTATAAAACAGGGCTATAAATCATTATTTTACATATCGGTGTTAGTGTGTCTCAACCGTCCGTATTAGTGGATTTGATAAGCTCTCCGGTGTAAACACGTCTGTTCCACTAACAGGAAAAGACTTGGTAATCCAGGAACACTTATCGAAAAGTTCTAATATTTCAACATAAAAAATAAATAAATGTTTGAGTCATTTTCTCTGGAACCTTTATTGTTTTGATGACGCAACACATCATAGGACTGCGCCGTCCAATGGAATGCACTTGTAATCAGGCCATAAGCTTGTAAACAAGGCCTTTACTGAGCAGGTGGGTATGACTGAAGGAGGGGAATTCCTTTAGTCCTGTAGACCTCTCTGCACAGCATGAAAACATCCCGATAACTGTGATGCAACAATGCCACCCTAAACTTACAGCTCTTACAAGAACTGATACAAAACTCATGTCAGCAAAACACAAACAGGATGTGTCCAAATACAGTCACTACCTGGCCAGGTGGAGGGAATAACCAAATAAGGCAATCGGGCACGGAACAGATTGTTGTCCACACCCAGTATTTCTTAACATCATCCACACTGCCCTACTTTATAACAGATCACATGCAGGGACATCTCCCTAGCACCCACGTACTTTGATGCAGCATTAAAGACGTCACACACACACACACACACACACACACACACACACACACACACACACACACACGCACACACACACAACCTTACTTAAACACAGAAGAGGTTTAAACAAACTGTAAAAAACATCTTGTCAATATTTGGGAACTTTACTATGAACCAGCATGCAACACACAAAACTTAATGTTAATAACGTTCAAACTTTTGGGGAGTTGCTGTACCGTCATAAATCATTAACATTTGAGAAGCAATTAATAATAATAGACTGGAGAAACACAGCAGGCAGACTCCCGGGATGGAGGTTTTAGTAAATGCTAGGCCTGGCTCAGCTGTTGATTTAGTCCCGGCAGTGGAAAGCTCGGATCAGCTCGCTGTGGTTCGTGTCTGAGGGTCACTTCGTGAGGACTAAGAGGAATTTAGCACCTGGTCTTCAGACAGCGCGCGAGAGAAGCTGACAGATGAATGTGACATTCTGCAGAGAGGCTCGTGTAGACACACACGAGCCGAGCGGAAAAGCCCCAAACCCGGTTTAATTTGGACAAAGTGTGTCCACACTGAAACCATCTCTACAGAAAGCAGCCAACTTTTTAGGAACAACCGTTTAGGAACGCTTTGCCACTTTGAGGAAATGCCTTCCTCACGGAGCGAAACTCAAGTCCAGTCCAACAACTCCTACCTTAATAACTCCTAACAGTGTCCGCAGCTGGTCCACAAAGCACACACAGACTCACCATGTACTGTAAGAACGCGGTCATGTTTAAGGAGAGCTGTCACCATCCACACACCCCTGTCCATTCATGCCGGTGTGCCGGCGCGCGTGCTTCTGTCTCAAAGTTTAGCGCAGGTGTGACGACTTCGAGGTAATGACGATGACGTATTTCGGCTGGGCGGGGCCACAGCCAGTAGCTTTCCAGGCTGGCTCGGTAGGATGTTTTGGAGTTCATATGTCTTCAACCTTTTTCAGCCCAAGAGACAAACAGAACAGAGACCCCCACATGTCATTCATTTTTAAAAATGCCCTATAATAACTTTTATATTTACTTTATTCACCTTTTATTTAACCTTATTAACCTATTTATGTACTGGGTTATTAGCCTATATGTGTTTATGATTGATAAAAAAAAGTTCATGCATAATGGAATAATTTATTTTGTAAATAGTTTTTGTCAAAAGTAGCTTATTATTGCATATTAATGCTTGCAGTTTACTCAATGCCATCATCATCAGTCCCTCTGCGGACCCCCTAGGGGTCACGGACCCCTGGTTGAAGACCCCTGTCTTAGAGAGATTAAAAATGGAAGAAAAAAAAGAGGATACAGTGAGAAAAGAAGAGAGTAAACTCATTTCAAAGGCATGGATAAAGGATGGAGTTCACTTGGGCTTGCCTCTCCACTATGCCCCTGGGCTGCCATCC
The DNA here is from genome assembly GCA_946959425.1 of Argyrosomus regius. NCBI lineage: Eukaryota > Metazoa > Chordata > Actinopteri > Sciaenidae > Argyrosomus > Argyrosomus regius. The sequence continues at coordinate 27,584,998 of OX336890.1, read as the reverse complement.
ATCCCACAGCCATGGGTCCTGTAAAAAGACAGACCAAAGAAGGAAGTATTTAGATCCTATACTGAGTAAGTAAAAGTGCCAATACAACGAGTAAAGACCCCTTCACACATAAAAGTCCTGCCACTTCACTAAACGTGCAGCAGCATAAAAGTGTATGAAAAGCATTTACTTTGACTCTGTATGATAACATTAGTGAATTGATACATTCAGATCTAATTAATTAATTATTTTTTTGTCTGTCTGGTTGAAGTGGAGCTGATGCAACGCCTATGTGGAGGTGCAGCTTTCATTTGTAATAATACATCATATTTTATAAGTTCATATATATATATATATATATATATGTATATATATCTTCTGCTACTGATTGTATGTCACCTTGGATATATGAAAGCGTCAGTGTTTACAGGCTGAGTAAGGACGGCATCACTAGTGCTCTTTATAGTGCAGAAGAACCGTTCCTAGTGGACTGGATAATGGGGAACACAAACAGAGCCTCTCATCGCGTGAAGTCAGCCATCATCACAGTTTTTAGCAAACCTCATTCTCCTTTGTGTGCCAGTTTAAAATTATCTAATGAGCAGTTGTCTGTGGCAAACTGATATGCTACCCACAGGAAGGGGCGGTTCAACTGAACATCCCTGGCTAAGATGTGGAATATGTGTTGATGCAGACTGTAGAAGATGTGATCCACAGTTTCAGTCTGTTGGTTGTGGTGCTAAGCTAACTGTCACAGTTTTTATGGCAGTTTGGCCAAAAGCCATTGGGGCTGTTCAAATATTGGATTCACAGGGGGACTGATGGTTTCATAGGCTGCTTGGCAGACTGAGAAACAGAGACTACAGAGATCATACAGTCACTCTGCAAGCCTACTGTGCACTGCAGCACATCAACATCTTATTTCACAATACATTTCTGTTTTACCAGTTATATTGGCAGAATCATTTCAAGTCTTCTGCATGTGGAAGACGTTCTGCACTGTCTGCCCCTACACACTGCTGGAACTTGTGTTTTGTATGATAAGGCCAGGGAGGAGGCTAAAACCTCTGAGACACTTTTTCCAAGATAAGACATAAATTTTGCATTCAGACGGACTGTATTGCTGTCTGTGCATCTGTTACACTGAGGCCAAGATCAGTTCTAATGATATGGAAATAGATTATTTTTTTCTTTTCTTCCAGAGTCTTCTGTGTATACTGAGAGGGAAGTTGTGTTGTGTAGGGTTAAGAGGACTTTAACACAGTGCATTGGGATATAGTGAAAGGTAAGCCCACATTAAGTCAGTTTTCTGTCCTTTACATTGGAGGAATAGAGCAGCCATTTTTACGTGAACTAGTAGGTAATAGATAGATAGATAGATAGATAGATAGATAGATAGATAGATAGATAGATAGATAGATAGATAGATAGATAGATAGATAGATAGATAGATAGATTGACTGATTTTCATATTTCATGTCAAAATGGCTTCTGTGAAAAAAGTCTATAGTACAAACCTCAACCCAAAACAAATGAATACTCTCCTCAAGAATTAATCCAGTGACTCTAAATATACTGAGATACCGTTTGTAATATGTTTTTTTCAAGTACCTTCAATTATTTTTTTAACATTCCTAGTCCAGTCAGCTTCATAACTCATAAGTGGTGGCTCAACAGGTAGAGTTTTTAATTGCAGGTTTGGTGGTTCGATCCCTTCCCTTTTTTTTGTTTACCAGATAATTCCATATGTGTAATTTCAGAGTTTTGATGTCTTCAATGTTCATGTGCAGTGAAATGTAGAAAATAATAAAAAATGTCTTGAATGAGAAGGTGTCCAAACTGTTGACTGCTACTGTAAGAGTCAGTGTCAAATGTTGTAAAATAGTTGCTGAAAACATGTGAAAAGACTGAATGATATATCAGTGAAATGTGGAGTTAGAGGGTAAAATAGTTTTTCAGTCCAGGATTTTGTGGGCGGTCCTTAAAGGATGGCTCGATGACACGCTGAGGCCACCCTGAGCATACCCCTGCACCCCTAGCAGAGAGATAGAGATGAATTACAGTTTTTCTCAATTGCTAAAACACAATTTCTGAAACCTTGCTCCATTTTCTTAAAACATTAAACACAAAACCTCAGCTTCAAGCACTATTTACAAAACCTCTGACTCCTCTTGCAAAATCAAACTTTAGCCTCAAAACAATTTTACTTGTGCTCAAAACCAAACACTGCTCTCAAATCATAAACAAAGCAATCAGAATGATATACACTATCAAGCAGTCAGTAAACAATACACCAAAAAATAGAAAACACACAGTTCAAAACATATAGTTCTCAGGGAGAAGTACATTTTTAATCTCAAAACAAATTTCATATTTTTCCGTCATTGTCTTTTGATGAATGAAAACATGTTCTATCACAGTAGTTTAAAATTGGTCAGAAATTACTACTCTGCTTTGCTCTTTGCAATTTTTTTTTGTTCTTCCTCCTCCTTGTATTTTTACAGTACTGTACCCTGCATCTCACAAACTTGTCCTTTGTCTCTGTGATACTGTAATTCTTGTTCTTTGTTGATATGAACCTGCAACCAGTCAAAATCTATTGAGCAGTCAGTACTGTAAACAAATGGAAAGCACAATGTTCAGGGCCAGACAATTTGTTTATTGCAATTCTACAAAAAGTAGATGTGCAGTTACAAAAAATATTCATGCAGTACAATACATACAGTGATGAACTTTACAAATGTCTATTGAAACAGCTGCATGTAGTGTAGTACAGTAAATTTGATACAGTAGTATACTGTACCTGTTCTCTTCTCTGAATGTCCTTACTATGGTGGACACAGAAAATCAGCTCAAATTGGGTTGCACTCTAAGTCCTGCTTCCCTCATTGTCAGTCCATGGACAAGAACATGGTCTATGATTGCTGCTTGAATTTCATCGGATATTTCCACTCTTTGTCTTCCTCTTCCTCTTCGTCCTCCTCTTCTTCTTTCTCGTCCTCCTCCTCTTCCTCCTCGTCCTCCACCTCGCATACGCACTCGTCCTCTCACATAGTTTCTTCTATCCATTCTCAGACTTTCTCATTCCCACCTTCAACAACCTGTTTGCTCTCTGAACTGGCTTATATTGGTCGTGTCACATCATTTGACAAGTGAAATCAATTTTGAGTGGTTGTGTTTAATCAGTGACATGCCTGCTCTATTTGTATTTACAGATTTGGATGACGTGCATTAGAGTGCAGAATGTGTTTTGAGAATGAGAATGTGTTTAGAGTTTTGCTGAAAAGTGAGATCTGCAAACTGTGTTTTACCATGTGAAATGGTTTAAGGTGACAACAGACTGCACAATTAGCTAAATGAGTTCAGGCAACTGAGAACTTTGTTCAGCCAATGGGTTTTAGTGTTTTAGCAGTTGAGAAAAACTGTAATCTCACTCAGTGTTTCAAAGTTAGTCATGTCATTTTCTGAACTTGCTTCAAAATGACTGCTTGACCACTCCCACAAGTGGGCGTGGCTTCAGCACATTCAGAGAGCACGCCCCCACAGTCCTGGAGCTGAGAATTCATTTTTACCTTTTGACACCTAATTTCATAAACTTGTTGATATTTTTAATCATTCAAATTTGGCTGGATGGTTAATAACACTTTCCTCTTTGGTCTGACAAACTCAGAACACATATTTATTTTTACTTTACATGGACTTTAAACACAATTTACTCAGGAAAAGTAAACTTTTGTAATGTTGCATGTCACTTTTTTAAAAAATAAGCACATGATCAAATATTGTCTTGTTTATGAAGATTAAACTTAAAATACTGAATGATGATAATAATAAATATAAATAAACTATAATAAAACATAGTGTAAGGTCAGTCCTGTTGGCATGCTGTTTAAGATTAGTCTTTGAATCTAGAGCAAACACTGGCGCTGTGATCGTAATACTTTGTGTAAGCCAAGCCCTTTACTGTCAGGCCACATGTACTATGGGATGGTATTTCATCAGCAGTGATATAATGTTTTCACGGATCCAGAACATGCCACAAACCAGTACTACAGCTTCTGAACACTACCCATTGATTACTCATACACAGGAAAGCAGCAGCGCGATTGTGGTGAATATTATCACGCTTCAAACAACAAAGAGTTCAGAGTGAAGTCAGCTTCGGTGAGTGGGAGAAGCTGCAAAAGTCATTACTGTGATGATGATCGCAGGTGGGCAGGAGGAGTCATAGTGAAAAAGTAGCATCTTTGGCAATACCTTAAAAAAGCAAATGAATTCATTGTTAAAGCCACAATTGAGCAATATGCTATAACACATATGTGTAAATATCCACACTGATCAAACAGTTTCATTTTCAGTATATTAGCAAGATGTAGCTGTTTCAGATACAGTAAAGCACATTATAAATACACATTAGTTATTTCTGATTCACTGCTACTAAAAAGGCTGCAGGACAGCCTACAACACTTCCAAAGCTGGCCATACACGATGACTCAGCTCCATTAAGAGTTCCAGTAACAGTGACGCAACATGCACAATACCAGGGCTAAGTGGAATGTCATTATTACGCAACGGAGTGCAGTGTATTGGAAGTGGAAAGTATATTTACTCAGAAACTGTACTTAAGTACAAATTGGAGGTGCTTCTACTATGCTTCTACTCAACTCAGAGTCAAATATTGTACTTTCCATATGCTTCCAGTCCAGCGAAAACCTTGTATCTCCAAATGTGGTGATTTTGAATATTTGTCTAAAATAAAGGATGAAGTGTTAAAGTGGTGGACTCATTTTAAACATATTTGTTCAGCTTTAATGTGACGGGGGACAAAATGCAGGGGGCAGCAACTGGAGGAATGTAGTAGTAATGCAGTAGTAATGTGTGATTTGATTTCATATTAACACATCTGTTTTCCACAAATGTAGTTCAAGTTGAAATGGTTCAGTCATGCCCCAAAACCAGTGCTGTGTCTCAATTTGGACACTTCTGAGTGTCTATGTCGGCTTTCCATTTAATCAGTACAGACAAAACTTCATCAAGCTATTCATACGTCAGTTCAAGTATCATACAGTAAATATTAGACTCCAGGAGAGTCTGCAAAGGCAGTTACTTAAATCTTTAAATGGGTTGATTGGGTTCTGGAGGTTGGCATGGCCTGTGGTGGTGGTGGCAGGTTGTGATATCTTTTCACAGCCACAACTGCAACACAGATGTAGTGAGCTGCACAAAGCGAACAATGCTAAACAGCAGTCTCCCCCGCCTGCCTCATGATCAGCGGGTTCAGTTACTTGCTTGACCACAAAGTCATTGTGATTGGCTTCTCCACTGGAACCTGCATTGCTATAATGTGTTATTACGCACTGCACTGGTTAAGGTAAAGAAAGTTTTTACTCACCACTCTCACCAAGTGCTTGCATGGTGAGTCTCTGTAAATAATAAAGAGTACAGTCTAGACCGGCTCTGTATGAAAAGTGTCATGAGATCACTTTTGTTATGAAGTCACTATGATCAGTGAGTTCACAGATCTGTGGAAAGAGCTCCATCTTAGTGTGAAAAAAGAGATGTAGTGTCAAAGCATGTGATCTGTGTCAATCTGCAGCTCTGGTTCTTTTTTCACTAATTAACCTGTAGCTGATGTTAGCAGCAAGAGCTAGAACATACGTTCTATTGGCACCAGCTGCTGTACAGGATACGAAGAGTTAATCATGTCATGATAATGACACTTCATAAAATAAATACAGCCTACACTGTACCACATTATGCATTACTCATACATTCAGGTAGACGAGTGAGATTGCTTCCTGAACTTAGGTATGCACCATGACTTTGTTAGGACAATGACTTTTTTGCAGTGAAGATCGCTTCAGTGTGCACTGATGTTCACTGAAAAAAACCTATATAAGGAGGCCTGTTTGAAGGAGTTGGAGTGTTGGAAAAACCTGGGCAAAAGGTTGTTTGTATGAACTCTGATAAATTGACTCAAGTGATGTCACAGTGACAGTGATGACACAGGTGTCATCACTGTCACTGTGACATCACTTGATGGTGTGGTGTTAAATAGAAAAGTTCATACCAGACCAGTCCGCTCCTCATCTCAGCTTGAGGCTAGCAGCTCGAGGCTACAAGGTAAAATACACCCAAAGATCTGATCACACTGTTGAGGGCTGAGTTGCATTGTGGGTTATGTGGGTGCCATGTTTTAACAAAAAAGAAAACATGTCTTTCATTCTGCTGCATTGATTTGATTTGATTTTTACAGACATGGCAGGTGTAAAAATGTAAATATTTGTACACAGAAATGAGTAGTTTGTTCTTTCAAATGAATTTGTGCACACATGTTAAATGTTTGAGAGCAAGAATGATTGATTTTTTTCAGTTTTGCTTTTGGAGTATCAAAAAAAAGATAAAAAGAAAGATTATATTTTTCCATGTGTGCATGGAAATGTTTACAAGAATGAAGAAAGCAGAGCCTTGCGTCTGAAGGGAAACTATCACCACTCCTCAAGCCCTGCTGTGCTTTAATACTTCCTGTGACAAGGTCAGAGCCTAAACACCACATATCAACACTGCACATGTTCAATAACTCACATAATTCATTCATGGATATATCTTTTCTGCATGATGCAAAAATAACTAGCGTTTAGACAAGTTGAGATCTTTCAACTGTACATTTATTTCCAAAAGGCTGCATATACATTTGCAAATTCTACTGTACAGAAAACATCCAAAATGTCCATAATTATAGATACAATATACCACAAAGCTGCCCTGGCATTACCAAACATAGATGTTCAGCACTAGAAAAGCTCTGCAGCCTATTCAATATTATAATCTTAAATACTTCTTCAACTAATACCTTTAAATGTATGTCATTATGATTTTTTTTTCATCCCCATCTGTACTTTACAACATTCACCATTTACAGTAGTTAAACAAGGCACAAGAATAGTGATATGAAGCCAAAGGCCATGCGTGAAGCAAAGAAGAGCATGAGACTGAACAACTCAGGTGACAGAAAATCATGGACTCAACAGTGAACTTTTAATCTTATGAAACAGGATTAGTTTTACACCAAAGCATTATACATAGTGAAAATACGTTTGTGTATGTATGTGTGTGTGTGTGAGCTTACTTAGAATTTCAACACATTGATGAGATACAGTAGACATAGCTGAAACACATCCAGAATGAGGATGAATGTTGAGTGTGATGGGGTGTACCGCACAGACAGGTTGCTCTTGATGCAACTTAAGCCACCGCTAAGCGTTACGAAAGCACACGTTTCCATTTTTGACATTCGTCGCTTGCAGGAATGAGAAGGAGAATTCAATTAGTTACAATTAAGGATCGATCAACAATCATATGGGGGGGGGGGGGGGCTGCCGTTCACTTTCTTCCAGCTTGAATGACATAAAAGGTGAACATAATTTGATTAGAAATGCATAGAAATTATGCAAGGACGTAAAGATCATAGCAGGATGAAACCATTCACATATATCATGTCAGAAATGCTCAGTCAAGTCATCAGTTTCACCATAGCATTCCTGATAAACCACAGAGGTCCTATTCAAAATATATTTGGCTCTCTTATCTGCAAAATATTGAAGATTTGGGTTTGTAGACAAAAAAATGAGAACTGTAGGTTGAGTTTATTTAGCAGACAGAAAGGCTTTCACTTCACTTTATACAGGTTAATTGTATAAATCAATTATGTAAGTCAGTCATAGTTGTAGGTACCAATTTGAAGATGAAGAATGGTCTCTTAACAGTTGATATTTGAAGTATTAGCACTGAGATGAGATTAAAACAAAGACTGACTCAACTGGATGCTACAACTAAATGAAGTGCATACAGGAGAAAGCAGATCTGAGCCGGTGCTTTGATTTGTACCACATTACTCATACTGTGTGCACATGCTCCCAGGTACTCTGATTATTAAGCCTATTTCCTGATGATGATGTTTAATTTCTGTACTGAACATTGAGTGATATGTTTTTTTCTTATCTTTACTAAGGAGGAGTGAATGAGATACATCATGTCAAAGTCTTCCAGTCAAAATTAGCTTTTACCTGTTTATTTGTCTTAATAATGATTTACAGAAGCATGTGCTATCAACACAGACAGACCATTATTCTGAAACCCTAATAATCTGAAAAATGTCCTGTTGGACTAGAAGTTGATTAGCTGACAGCCTGTTATCCTGCAAACAAATGCCCACGGCTCAGAAAACCAACCAACCAAGCTAAAGCATGTAATACAAATGCTGGTCCACCTAGGCAGGGTGACACTGACATGGTATCCTCTGTTGTCAGGTCAAGTCAAGTTAGAGATAATAAATATGCAATGTCAAAATAAAATTTCAGGTGATGGTTGCAGTTTTGGTGGGAATAGATCATGGTCAGAAAGATTATCAAGGATAAAACCCCAAATTCAGCATGGCCATGACAACAGTCACTAATCTGTCGGGATTTTTGGAGCAATGTTTGTTTGATAAGAGGCTGTTGGACAAATGGGCTTCTAGTCCAGTGGGGTACTTTTCAGACTATTGGGGTTTCAAAATAATGGGCCGTCAGAACAGCGGCATGGCACTGTTCTATGTTGGTTTAACCCCAGGCAAACATTTGAATATTCTGGGCAGATAGACATCAGGAAAATAACTTGCTGCTATGCTGTGCGACCGAACCACAGAGGAATGTAGGGAGTGTGAGGTCATACCTTCAGACCACAGACTGTGTATAAAGACAAAGGTGCAGATGTGTGATTGGTGGTTGACAACAGGAAGGAAACCACATTTGGAATTGTATAGAGTCAGCTCCACGTGTCTGACTAGTTCTCCTCTGTTTGAGTATAAAATGAGTGCATCAGTTAGCCTACCATATCAGGACACCAGGATACATGTATACACTTAATATACTTCTTTTTAAAAAATGTGTCCATGATTTAGACATCTGACACTGACATTTCTGCTTCCACTTCAGTACAACTCAGGTGAATGGAATATCATTTTGGTGTTTGCATGAAAGCTGCTCTCAGAATGTTCTGTGGGTTTTCCAGTACTTTTGTTTGTGGAAAGATACGTCGCTGCTCATGATCTTTCACTGCACACCAACATTGACATTCCATTCACCCAGGGCGGAGGCAGAAATCACAGAGGCCGATATCTCGAAAGCTGGAGGACAGAAAACGACACTATTTGCATGGCTAGATACCACTAGGGGGTTTACTCAGCATGCATCTCTCTTGCAGACTGTGATTTGAGGTACAGCATGTAAACCCCTCTGCAGCATGGAGGCTGGATACATTGAATACATTTCATGTAAAAAGGATTAATTCAAGGATTTGTATTTGTGTGTGTTGAAACTGGCACAGTAGATAACTGAATCTCGTCTCTTCATGACTGAGTTCACTTGCTTTCTTCATCTTTTTCCTTCATGATGAAGGTCAGACAACTTTTCATTTACCATTACCTCAGTGACTGCTGTTGGCTGTTTCAAGCCTCACATGCCCAGAACATCGTGCCCCTTATCATCCTCTGCATACTCCTCAGTATGAGTGTGTTTGGTGTGTTGATATGGCTGCATGTTGTGTTTTTCAGATCAGAGTTTCTTTTTTGTTTGTTGTACGATATGCAAACTCCCAGTACGTGTGCACATGACCTCTGTAACCATCAAATGTCAAAGTGTGTGTCTGCATGTGTGTTGAGGGCAACAAGGAGGTGATGAGGGGGGGGGGGGGGGGGTATCGGGTGTGTCAGGGCCTGATATGAGGTCTATGTGACGGGTGTTAATGGTGGGAATTGGGTGATAAGATGCGGCGATACGCTCCCTGCGGTGCCAGGAAATGATGTTTTACAGCTTCCTCCCTCTCTATCTCTTGGTGGAGGAAACTGTAATGGACCGTAATGCCACGATTAGAAATCTCACTCTGCCACGGTGCACTACAAGCATGTTTTTTTTTTTTCTTCCATCAGAAGCCACCCTCTGACCATGCTGTCCTTCAAGGTTAGACTGGGGCCGATTTCTTTTAAATTTTTTTTAGAAATGTTGATACAACACTGACTGCCTATCAGAAGTGCCAAACATCCAATAGACTAGATTTTGAATTTTTCAAGGGATGATAATGGGTGAATTTCAAGATACTTGGCTTTGAAAGTTAACAATCACAACATTTAAGCAATCAGCAGCTTCCTTTTAAAAATATAATATCGGACGTCAAAAAAGTAGCTTCTAAGTTCTTATTCATTCGTTGACACGGGGATACAGTGGGAAAAAAAAGAGAAATTAGATCGAGTGTCTCAGAAATGACGCCAGAGGTGTATTATCTTATTTGCATATAAGAACTTCTATGCAAATATGTCCAGCTGCCACCACTGGGAACACCCACCCTCCCCCGCCCCCCCACCCTCTGAGCTGAAAACTTAATATACAGAGGAGCAGATTTAACTTCAAATTAATAACAAATAAATTAAACATGAACTAAAAATTGAGTGGAAAGGCAGAAAAAGATTTACAGTTCATCCTCAGGCAGATTGTTACGAGAGAGGGATCAATCCACAGCAGGTACCGGCTCACCTCGACCTGTTATGATTGGTCGGCATGGTGACCGCTCGCATCGTCTACTCATTGACAACCTGATGACCTCCCAGTGCTCTGCCACAGTGTGTTGTCCATCACCGGCTGTGCACGTACACACATATATGCCTTAGTTTGTCAGTTTTCACTCACTTTCTCTTTTTTTGGCTCAGCCTGTATATTCAGGAGCAGAGTCCTCTATCGTATCTGTTAGTGTGCCCGTTCCGCACAGACTGCCTGCTTGTATGTGACTGAAGTCAGACTCCAGCTCATCCTGGTCCTTGGGGGAGCTTTTGGAGTGGATCTTTCCAATCTCCTCGAGGGCACTGGCTAGAGAGTCAAGGTCAGCAGAGTCCTGGTGGCGAGCCTCCCACAGGCTCAGTATGACCGCCGACGGACTCTGCTGCTTTGCAAAATAACCCAGGTTTCTGTAGAGGAGCACAAAAGCTGGATTAATGAATGACACAGGAAGAGGTCAGCCTCAGAGACAGATTTGGACTGTATCCTTGGACTGTGTGTATTTATCTCACATGAGTCATACTAAATCTGTGAATAATTCAAATGGTTTTAATTTCCTTTGAGAGAATATTGAGTGAGATTTTCATGCACAGAAAAACTGTGGACCTTAAAGGATGAAGCTCATGTGATTCTATATTTTTCTTTTTGACAATAGATCAAAGTGTAAGTCCACCTTAATATTTTGCCATACACTCGTTCTGACAAAAAATCTTTAAAACAGGTCACAAATACATCAAACAGGAGGAAACAGTACATTTGTTTAGGGCCTATCTTCAGCTGTGGATAAATCCACATCTAGACTAGAAAAATATAGAATATCATCAGACTTTCATATCCAGTCAGTGATGACATTCAATGAACATGATAATCAGTGGCTCTCATGCACTGTACTACCCAAGCAGACAAGAGTTCAAATTAGCTGGACCACAAAGCTTTTCTGAAATATGAATATTGTGCAATTGCCTCATTTTATTTATCGATCCATTTAGTGATTTAAAGGACTGTTCCTATTTTTCCATGGGAGAAATAAAATCAGCTGTCTGATTTGGCCTGGTCCAGCCACGGCGGTGACACTAATATGATATACATATATGAGGATGAGCGAAATGATAATGTCTCTCCTCAAACAATCAAAATGCGCCTTTTGTTAGATATTTTGTTTTGTGTTAACTTACAGGGCGGCAGTAGCTCAGTCTGTAGGGACTTGGCTTGGGGACTGGAGGGTGGCCAGTTCAAGTTCAGCATGGACCAAAGTATGGAGGGTGGACTGGTAGCTGGAGAGGGGCCAGTTCACCTCCTGAGCAAGGTACTGAACCCCTAACTGCTCCCAGGGTGCTGCTATGTCTGGCTGCCGTTCACTCCACCATCCATTTGCATGTGTGTGTGTGTGTGTGTGTGTGTGTGTGTGTGTGTGTGTGTGTGTGTGTGTGTGTGTGTGTGTGTGTGTGTGTGTGTGTGTGTGTGTGTGTGTGTGTGTGTGTGTGTGTGTGTGTGTGTGTGTGTGTGTGTGTGTGTGTGTGTGTGTGTGTGTGCTTGTATTTTGGGTAAAATGCATCATGAGTGAGTTCTATTCTATTTACAAATTATGATGACATTCTGTGATAGTAGTTACTTAATTTCAATCATAATCAATATACAATAATTAGTATCTGAGACAGGCAGACATTTGTTTTTTAGGTTCTCAGGAGCTCTCAGACTCCTCGTACAAAACATGCTTCTATAATTACATGGACTTAGATAAAGCACTGTACAAAGAAAGATTATCCACACGCCCCACAACAATCAGATCAGTGAATACTAACAGAACCCATCTGAGTCTGTGGTGCGCCCATTTAACTATTAAAAAATCTACTTCTTACGTCTGCCTGTTGCTGAAAATTCATTGAGCACAAATTGGCTTGGTATGGTAAAGAAAACCGTGTACCGGTTCTACATGTAGGTGAAACAAAATGTTTGACCTTTTAAGAATATTAAAATATAATCAAGAAAAGATGAGTTATGACTGGCACACACAGTTTGTTTGGGATTTAATTCTCAGGTGCTGCTAAAATGAAAGAAAAGTGAGCTTGTTACCATGCCAATATAAAGCCTTCATGTGTCATTACTTGGTAAATCCAGTTGGGGGCAGTGTTTCACTGCCACTATTGGCTGCTTCTCAGGAGAAAAAAAAAACATTAAGCAACATAAAAGGCTGCAGCCATTGGTCACATCAGGCTCTGTTCAAAGCCGCCCAACTTGGAGAGGAAAGCTTATCTGGATAATTTGGAATCCCAGAAGACTCTTAGATACCAGCGTCTCATGAATCATGCACTTAACAAGAGATTATCGCTGCCACAAGCTAAGACAACAACTGGACTGAGTAAATATTAGTATAGTGTCTCATCATAAACGCATATTTTTCTTTGATATAAAAAAGGACGGACTGTCTGACTGATGGACATTAACAGAATGTAACAGAGATGTATATAATGCATTCAAAAAAAGTAAATGGTATTATGAAGCTGGAAGAATCAGTCCTGTCTGCTGCTGCTGAGAGACTCACTGAAGAATAACAGACACCTGGCAACAGGCCACGTTCATGAGATCAACACTACTCTCTGGATTGTTCTCATTCTCATCATTGTGTGTTCAAAGAGACCATTTCAGAGGAAAAGGGTGCATGCATCATGCGATCTGAGAGAGGATGCACATCATACGCTCACCGATCTAAGTGGAGTTTCTGGGCTAAGAGTTGCCAGTCCTTGCCCTTGGCGTTGGCAGTGTCGAAGGTGGCACAGATCCTCTGGCGGATGGACAAGGGGATTTTGAAGGCCTTGGGCCCCGTCTGGGACGTGACGGTGCAGTCTGTCTGCATAAAAAATGGAACTGACTCTTTTGTCTGGAGGAAGAGAACAGAAATAGACAATAATCAGAAGGAGGTCAGAGAGGATTTGTAAATGTGGCTTTGTGCTTGTTTTAAGCAGCCTGCTGATCCATACGGGCGGGGTTTACTGGGGACAACTGAGACAGGTATGTTGAACATTTGAAGACATCAGTACATAGACTGTAAACAAATAAGAAGGTGGAGACATTTGGTAGAATGCCTCTTCCATTGGTCAGAAGCACCACAGACCAGCTCACACATTGGCTAGCCAGGTGAACGTGCCTCCAGCTCGTTGGTTGGGACTGTCACACACATTTTCTTTCATTATAAAGACCATATTCAAGAAAGCGAACAGGTGGACTCACTATTGAACTACTAAAGCTTTGTGACACGCAGTTTATTTCAGAGTATTGTAAAAAACTGCACCTCATCTTGACGCTGTTTTCAGGTTTTAGAAAATCTAGCCCATGACAGGAAACTTTAGCCAGTCACAGGTCAGTAAGATAGTTGATTGTTGAGTCTATGGGCACCAACATTTGTAGGTGCTTTTTTCTTCAAACTGGGTTTAATATTTGCTTTCAAATTAAAGAGGATGTGTTTGTTCAAATCTTCATTATATATCATCATTTCTGTCTGTTTTTGAGATCAACCAGGAAAAATGCTCATTTGAGTGACTGCAGCAACATTTTACAACTCTGCTGGGGTTCATTTTTATTTCATTAGCAGACAGTGACTGAAGAGTGTCTACCACAACTCTGAAGGTGTAGTCGAATTACACTTCTGCCAAAAGACTTGCTCCATCTAACATCCACTTTCACTGAATGCCATAAAGACATTCAGACATATGTGTCTGCATACGTTTGTTGTGAGAAAGTGGATGTGCATGACTGGCCAATAGAAACACTGACTGAACTGCGTTTGGACATACAGTACTGTTATTCTCCTGTGTGCCATCGCACTGTGAGACTACCAACAGCATGGCTCTCTTACACTGTTTACAGTCTGTGACGGCTGTGCTCACTATTTATTTATTAGCCTTAAAACCCTGACATCACACTGTTTGTCAGTGCTGGAGCGTTTTGTTAAATGGAAGGCTAATGTGACCGTACACCACACCACCACTGCACACGAACTGCTCAACGTGACACACATAGTAGGATGCAGAGGAAATAACGTGTAGTATTACTTTGTATATGTACATCTGTCATCTGTCAGGCTATTATGAGCCCAGCTTACTTCAGCCACACTGAACTGATAATCCCAACATCAGACCATCTGAGAAGTAATATGAGGAAGAATTTTGGATTCAACACCAGAGATGAAAAGAACGTGGCTATACGAGAAGCGAGAACAGCCCACTAACATTTTTACTCAAGTGAAGCAGCTGTGGTGCTGGGTGTGTGTTTTAGTTTCAGAGAGGTCATGTTTTGTTAGTTCAGATTAGTCTGAACGTGATTTTTGTGAAAATGTGACAATCAGTGATTAAAAAAAACAACTTTTATACAACTTTTTGATTTCCAATTTACATTGGAATGAAAATTCAAAATTGTTGGTATCAATAATACCACACTTGTTTCTTAAATGAATACATGAAACAAAAAAAGTCATATTTCCATCATGTTGATTTGTGCTCTTTTAATTACATATTCTCGTTGTGTCCTCTTATTCAACAAATGATGAATGGCATACGACTTGGGAATTAGTGTCACTAACTGTTTATCTTGATGCCTTCATCTCGTACATCTTATACTGTGCAGGCCTCCCAGCCTGTAGCAGCCCGCATTAAATTCAAATCACTAATGCTCGCCTACAAAGTAGTCTTCGGTTCTGCACCTACCTACTTGAACGTCCTTATACAGACATATGTTACCTCACGACCGTTGCGCTCTCCCACCTGTTCGCTCAAGGCAATCCAGACTTCTCGTCTGTTGTTCCCCGTTGGTGGAACGCACTACCAGTTCCTACCAGATCAGGGGCGTCCCTCTCTACCTTTAAAAACCTCCTGAAGACCTCCAGCTCTTCAAAGGGTACCTCCTCTCCAACACTACCAACAACTTGACATGATAAATCTATCCCTCTAGTACTGTCACGGTACTTATTGTTGCACTAACACTTTCTTATTGCACTGTACCTTCATTGTTCCCTTCTCTGTAAGTAGCTTTGGATAAAAGCTAAATGACTAAATGTAAATGTCGTGATTTTCTGGAAATTTGGCTAAAATATCTGCTAGCTATATCTGCTTTTACGATGTAAAATGCAGAATAGACTACAAATTGTCATGTCTGTTTACTGAATATGGAGATGATTTGAACTCCCAGCTCCAATCAGCAGTTTTAGGTAGGATTAAAACAAAGAAAAGGAATACTCTGCGTTTAAATAGTTCTGGTGGCCTTGAGGTAGGACAAGCACGTTCATGAACGAGCAGTTGGGTGAAATCAATGAGTAGCACTCTCTTCTGCCTTAACAACTAGTGTCAAGGTGATCTTGAGTGAGGATTTCTAACTCCTAGCTGCTCCAGTGGAGCTGCTCGGCAGCTGACAGAAGACGGTTGTTACACCGGGCAGCTCCCAGGTGTTACTGCATGTGAATGTGATGCAGACTATTTGCTGGAACACGTCTTCCTGGACAAATAAAGGTTAAAAAAACATGTAGAGTAAATGTGAACAGCTGGATCCCTGATGTCTGTGTTTAGCATAGATTTGTGAAGAAAAGTGAGAGAAGTAAGAATGTCCTCCTCGCTCTATTAATACACAATGCAAGCTCAGGAGAGCTGTCCCTGCTGTCAGTGGACACACTCCAGGAAGGTTACACAAAGGTTGAGCGTGAAAGTGAAAGCCACCCCCACCCCTTCACCACCACCACCTCCACCCCCCGGCAGCTGCAGAGCCTCACCTCGGCCACAGCCGTGTAGACCTGCAGAATCTGCTCGTGGCCTTTGACCTGGCGCACGCTGATTTTGCAGGAGAGCTGGGCGGTGGCAGGGCTGTATCTCTCCAGAGAGAAGGCACAGTGCAGGGGCTGCTGGTTGCTGCACCACACTTGGGGGAAAGAGAACTCCTAAAGAGACGGAAAGAAAAAGGAGGGACATCAGAAACACAACAGTACACAGCGGCGTTAACATATGCTATCTAAATGAGATGATTCAGCTCCCTGTGGCCACACTGTCACATGCGCAGCCACTTACATGCAGCAAAATGAAAGGTAAGAGCTAGCTTTGAAGTCTCACTGATTCCATGGCTTGATATATTTAGGCACAGAAATAAGTATTTTGGAGGAGAGAAAGAAGATATCTGGATATCATTTACAAATATAGTCTGATTCCTTCGTACAGTAACTCTGATAGCAGAAGCAGCTTGAGGGCTTTGTACTGTAAGCAATATATGCAGAAATATGTGCAACAAGAAAAAGATTGCCTTTGATGTATAATTAATTTGCAGAGAACGGGCACATCTGTGGGGAAACGTCCTTGACCTCTGCTAGACTTGGCCATATCTGCACATTAAAAGTGACCTGTCAACGATTCTTAGTGAAGACCATGGCATTAAAAGCAGTGGCAGCTTCGCCTACTGATGACTTAACCCTTGTGGCTTTGATCTTGGCTGCCCAGTGCAGCTCACAGCAGCAGATAATGGAGTCTGAGAGCAGTGGCGGAGCAGGCGGAGGGGGGGAGGGGTGATGGACGTGAAAAGCTCGGATGCTCTTTAGCACTAAAAGCTGACTTGATGTATGGCACGACGCTCAGCTATTATTCTACACCTGCTCCACCAAAGCACGTTTGCGGTGCCTGCCTTGTCGTCCCGAGGCCCTCATAAATAAGGCTGCGGAGAGAGGGTGGGTGTCTTTGAAACAGAGCTTTCACCCCGCATTCAGATCTTTAAGCAAGAGCAGCGTACAGTGGGGACACAACAGGTACAAAACTGCATTCACTGACTGCTGCGCTGCGTTCCATCTAATACTGTTTGCATCTCAGTGCTCCTGCAAACACAACAAGCAAATGCAAGCTTATTAATCTCAAGTCACGTCCATCTTTATGGTCCTCAAGAGAGAAATGGATTCACACAAACACAAATCTAAAGTCAAAACCAGATGAATGTTATGAGCTAAAGAGACATTATTGCAAGCTATACATTTGGCTTCTTCTTTGTAGAAGTATATGTGATAATAAAGGGTACCAAATGTTGTCGCTCATGTAGCATCTGACCAGCTCAGCTGCAGTGTAGAGTTTGTTCAGCTAAGCTGAACATGAGCTCAAGAAACATTCAGCTTTCACATTTTCCATTTTATGTGACTGCATCACAAACCGCTGAAGAATTTATAGATAGATATGATGTATTTCATACAAACCATTGGTTAGTTAAACATTACAATCCTCTAATAGAATGTATTTGTAGACAGTAGTACCAGATTACCTTCACATTAAAACACATACACAAAGTAAAAAGGGCCAAATGGAGAATCTCTAACTAACAAGCACAAACACATCACAGCGCTCCTTACACTGTTTGATAAGTGAACCCTGGGAGGAGCAGTGCACAAAACACCACAGTAATTAGCTCTTAGCAGCAAAAACAGGATCTTGCAAATTAGCGCTTCAGTATCCGATCTCTGTTCACATGTGATATTTTGTCAGTCATTGCCATGGTTACCTGACATGTGGTAAAGGGTTTGATGCTCCACAGGAACTGGGGAACATCCTGGATGGACACCTGGAGGCTGAAGGTGTTCGCTTGGAAAGGCAACATCTTTGGCTCCTCGAGGAGCTGACCCCCTCTGCTCTTCTCTGCTGCCACCACTCCCTGGAGGGAAAGGAAAGGAAAGGAAAGGAAAGGAAAGGAAAGGAAAGGAAGAAGGGAGAGAATTGAATAAAAAGGGTCAAAGAAAAGAGGCATGAGAGAGAAAGATAAAATAAAAGGGGAAAAAAGGGGAAAAGGAGAAAATGAAGGTTACAATAAGCCTTTCCTTTAAAGGTAAGCTATCTTTGCATATCGGCATGAACACCTGTTGCAAATCCTTTCCTCTGTCACGTCCACTAATTAACTCATCATATACTGTATATTAACACAGAAGCCAAACGGTGACGTCCAGTCTCTGCTGAACAAATCATACGACTCGTGCTCACGTTAGCATCACATTTGCAGAAACATGACAGATTGAAGCTTGAATTTAATGCCGGGGAAAGGTGTGTGTCGGGAGGGGTGGGGCAAACATCCATCTCCAAAATTGAATTTGGGATGATGAAAGAGCACTTTGATTGTGGCTTGCAGGTATTCATCTGTCATCATTGTTCAGTGTCCTGGTGGGATGGTTCCACGTCTGGTCTGTCTGTCTGTCCTTAGCCATCTCAGTCACAAAGGGAAAAGACAGAGAACAGAGCTGTGACTAATGCCAGGCCACACTGAATGATTCTGACAGTGTCTGTGTGTATGGCTATGCATGCATGTATGCATGCATGTATGCATGCATGTATTTATGTATGTATGTATGTATGTATGTATGGTTTAGTGTGTATTTTACACGTGTCTGCAGAAAAGCGTGCACATGACATATCACATTCGCATATTGCATAGAGAACAATAAGCTATTGGCAAACATCAGATGAGAGACGTTCATAGAAAAGACAAATGTGGCAACAGGGAACCTGAAATATGGTGCTCCTCCTCTGCCATCTGCGTCTGTCATTCCAAACATCAAAACACTGAGCAGCTGGACAACATTAGGTTTCCATGCTTTTCCTATATAGCATGTTGCTAGCTTGGATCTGTGATAAGGTTCTCATTTGGACTCATCTGAAGCTGTCATGATTCCACGATTTAGGCTTTGTGCAGACTGTGACTCTTGCTGATCTGCTGTTTCACACACAACCGATGTGTCTTAGATCATGTTTTACAGCTAAGGGAGTGTTGCAATGTCAACCAACAATGAGAAATCCAGACAAAAGAATTGCAAAGTTGGTGGAGTTAAGGTTCCAAAAGTTCATTTCCTGCATGCACAAAGCTGATAACAGTGTTGCCACCACACAAATAATACCACAGTGCTCTCTTTAGCTGCATCCTGGCATTGAAGGTGAAGAGTATTTTCTAGTATCTGTAGTTTAGCTAATTAAAAAAAATTGCTAGCAGGTGAGTGTCTGGAGAAAGCTGAATTTCTCCTCGTATAGCATAGCTTGTAGCTAGCTTGGATATGTAATGTTGACATGTTTTCTGCAGATTGTGAGCCTTCCTGATCCAAAAAAATGAGAAAACCAACAGGTCGAATGGTGAAATAACAAAACACATTACCTTCTATAGGTTATGTTTCAAGACATAAACAGAAATTACACTTAATAAAGGCTGAAGATTGAGGTGAACAGTATTTCCTGACAGCATTTACATCGGACAGTAGCATTCTGCCAGCAGTGATATGCTAATATTAATCTCCAGTTTGACCTGTATTCTTTGACCTTGGAAATGTAGGGGCATTATTTCTGCCAAATCGGAATCATCAACACTTTCTGCCTTCATTGTTACAGCGGTGATTTTAAGCTCTTAAATGAATGCTAATCTGTTAATTCTGGAGGTGATGAAATCTTTAAAAGTTCATGAATCTGGTTATAAATATTTAGAAAGAGACAGCAGTGTTGTGCAATATCAATAGAAAATATCAGACAAATTCCAATCATAACCATTCTTTGGTCTCAGCTGAAGAAAATGTCTCCGTCACACAAATGTTTGTGTTATATCAGGCTTCCTGTTGATCCAGAATCCAGTCTGTGATTGCGCCGGAGCTTGGAAAAACACACAGCAGAGATGTGGTGCTAACAGACAGGAGCCCAAGGGACGTGCAAAAGTCTGGCATCTGCTCGGCAGGCTGGGAATTCATAAACCAAATCCAGAATGCATTTTAAAGCCAGATGCCACTGACGGCTGCAACATGACAGAAAGGCGGTCGGGAGGCAGAGTCAGTCACGAGGCTCCTGGTGCTCTGTTCAGCTTGGCTCAGCTCTTCTGTTAGTCTAGGCTCTCCAGGGAGGATGGGAAGCTTGATTTCCCTGATGTTCACTGATGAGATCTCAATGCTTAAAAACTCTATAGGTCGCTGAAGGATAATCAAATCAAACAAGATAAAAAAAGGATGATTGGTTAACATATGAATGGCAGTGATTACAGTACGGCTGCCTTTGTCTCTCAATATTAAAACCTCTGAGAGAGAGTCAGGCTGTCAGGCTGTTACAGAGTTGCCACTATCGGCTCTGCAGTATTGTTTCCCAGTGGTAATGAATCTGCAATCACTCACATGGTTTAACTGGTAGACAGCACATGCTGAGGTCCCTGCTGCCTCAGACAGCCCAGGCAAAAACCACAAACACACAAGACGTTCCGTTTGAATCTAGGCCATGACCTACAATATGTTCTTCCTAATAGAGAAAAAATTGCTAAAGTGAAAATGTGCATCCTCACGTTTTTGTGAAAGAGGTCAGAGACAGCCAAAGTTGTGTTGCAGAAAGACTGCTGAATTTGCTCCTTTGAATTCTGGACTGTTGGCAGAATGAGTAAGAAATGCTCTCCTCTCTCTCTCAACCAGACAAACAAACAAAAATCTACAATAGTAACATTAAAGCCACTCATCGGCCAACATCAAATCACCTACGATGACCTACTGCTGGTATCAAGCTATAGTGTTGTTTTAATTTGCTCATATTCTGAGATATTTACCTCGGAGACTTTTGCCTCCACCCTAACACAATGGTGATGAATGGAACTTAATTTGTGCTCGCAGCTTTGAGAAATGACATTCAAAAGCAAAGTGTCTTTCGAGAAATAATGACCCACTTACTGTGTATAATCCACAAACCTCATTAACAGTTTTCCTAGGACTAAAAACAGTTCCTATGAGAACTTGAGAGTGTATTCTGTGGATTATCTGGAGTAACAAGGACACTGGAGCAAGACACTGCCGACAAAGAGCAACACTCATTTGGCAACCTGACTAATGTCAGTCCAATATTCACTCTCCTTTTAGGCTTTGTTTTCATCCTTTACCAACACCTGAGGGAAATATCTGTCTCTGTGGCTGCTAAATGCTCTGCTATGTTCACCAGCTAACTGTGTCTGTCCGCTGTCTGGTGCTTTGCAGGCAGTGTACAGTGGATTTACAACAGATATTTTGCTTTGTGCTGCTGGAAACAATTCTAATGAGAGTTGTGAGAGTGAAGCGAAAAGGTGTGGGCTGCAGAGACCAAAACAATGAGCTGAAAGAAGCTAAAACCCTCTGCAGAGTCTGCTGATAATTCTCTGTTTAGGTGTTTTTAGACAGTGTGCACATAATTACAAAGGACACATTTCACTACAAACATTTGTCTGAGTAGAACAACATCCATCTGACTGATTAATGTCAGTCCAATATCTGCTGCTTTGCAGGTAAATATTAGCTACCTAACTAGGCTATATACTGTCTAGTCTTGACACGACCTCTTCCTGCCTTGATCAAGTCTTGTCTTGGTCTCAGTCCCTCAAGCTCTTGATCTTGTCTCAGTCTCGATACACTGGTCTTGGATCCAGTGTGGGTGGTCTTGACTGCAATACTGCTACTAAAGCTAAAACTGTGAAACACAGCACTGCTAGAAATGAGACAATGAGTCAAACACCTAACCGGTGACCTTCCCCCACCTGAAAGGCGTGCGGCGTGTCGTCCACACAGTACACCCGCAGGCTGTAGCTCATGTAGTCGGCCTCCATGCTCCCAAACACAGCCAGCTTCAGCCTCTTGACAGCAGCCTGCGTCAGGGGCTCGCCCACCAGGGCGTACGAGCCCGGCTGGTCCAGCAGTAGGTGGCAGCTTGTCGAGTCCATCAGGCAGTAACAGGAAGTAGACTCCTCCTCCACTGACATCACTTCCTGAAATAAAGAACAGAAGTGGTACCCATGATTGAGACTTCACGGACCTGCAGAGAAACCCTTCAACGTGCTTTAGCATCTGTCATACTTACAGCAGCTCACAGAGTTTGTTGCTGTGGACTATTGTGGAACTAAATATTCATGCCCGAAGCTGGATAGATATCAAGACTAGAAAACTGCAAGTGAACTTCTGTATACAGTGGAATGTATTATGTATTGAGTTCTGCTATGCTGCTGTTGAATAATGGTGTACGTAACATAACACAGGTTTAAATCACAAAGCAAAAACCCACACAGGCTGTAAGCAGTCTCCAGAGAATGTGGAAAAACATTTCCTACATGAGTGATGGTGTTAGTACATAGCAGAACACAAAATAGTCATTATGGACAATACAGAGTTTTATTTATGAGATGACAGCAGCAGCTGGGAAGCACTTTATTATTTCTGACTGGAAAGAAAGAATCCTTTATGTACTGTCTTTTTCTTTTATTGAAATCATCAGAAATTGACCTAGCAGGAAGTGGGACTTCCATCATACCATTGGAAGTAATGACAAGCCAAAGGAAATGCCCGAAAGCACTAACTTTCATCTGTGTGTCTGCAATGAAAGAATGAGCTCACTCCAACCAATGCTCCTCTGAGTCCTCTTGGTTAAACTCAATGCTGTGATGAAGACAAAATTAAAACTTCATTTCAAGATTTTTTGGGGCTTTTTGTTTTAACTTTATTTGACAGATACAGCTGAAGAGTGACAGGAAAGAGTGAAGACAGAAGAGGGGGAATGACATGCATCAAAAGGCCATGGGTCGGAATTGAACCCTGGGCTGCTGCAGCAAGGACTGAGCCTTTGTACATATCATTAGGTGATACTTGTTTCAACATACTTTGGAGACAAAAGTTAAGGGCTTCCTGCATTAATCCAAATTCACTTTCAAATATCTTCTTGCCATTATCCAAACCATCTCACAATATTCTCTCACTGCTGCAGCCCCCATCCTAGCAAGCAGATGGCATCCATGAAATATGTGTGATTATACAATTTAATGAGGAGCTGCGAGACCAAACAGCGTGCTAACCCACAGCCTGAGGAGTAGTGTTTATACCCTCACAAATAATCACAAGTTAACTGGCAGTATGGCAATCAAACGTCATGTAGATGCTGCCATGTCCTGCAAGACAGCAGACCTCCTCCTGATCACTCACTGCTGCGCTGATTTAGAATTGTGTTAGCATAGCACATAACTACAGTTTATCATTTATTATCTTATCATGATAGCATGTGCAACAACATGGAAATACTTATATTAATATATTAATATCTTCAATTATCTTCAGTTATCATCTTCATTGAAGACTTTGTGGTGAGATTATTTTTCTCAATTATATTTTTCTCATTTTTAGTTTCTCAACATGAAAATACCCAAAACAACCATGAAGTGATCGTAGAAGGATTGTCTGTGTAGTCAAAGTCTTAAACTTGTTCTGCTCACAGAAGCTACAACATCCAACTGAGCGCTGAATGTGAATTAGGCTGAAAACAGTCCTCAACAAATCTGTTCCATCTGTTTAAGTTCAGGGAAGAAAAATACAGAACAATATCAAGAATGCACGTGAATAGTTCAGACATTTTAGGAAACAAACCTGCAACCAGGAAAATGAGCTTAGCCTAAAAGTTTACTGAATCATCTGTTTGCAATGTACACATATACAGGTATAACAGTTTGACAAATTATAAAACTTAAAGATGTGATGATTATTAGTTCTGAAGTTTGATAGATCATCTTCTTTTAAAGGAGATGGGGGAGACGATTATATCATCTGAAAGTGCTAAGAGAGTGATCGAAGGAAGGAAGGAAGGAAGGAAGGAAGGAAGGGAGGAAGACAAATCAGCAGATGAACTACAATGACTGACATGTAATTCCTTTGATATGCATGTATATCAGATATTCTGTAGCTCAGAACAGACAAATTGAATAGTGGCTGTATAGACGGTAGTTTCACCATCATGCTAGTACGAGAAGGGTGAGTGTGGGGGGTTGCAATCAGTACCTACACTTAGATTAGAACTACAGCTAGATGTCTCCAGATCCCGCGCACTGTTCCTTTAAAGACTTGCTCATACATGTACACGTTGAAAAGTAGTGAGGGGCAGATGAACACATTATTTATTTTGTCTCTTAATGAGATTTGTTGACAATAAAAGAAATACAGAATAAACTTATTCTCTGACAGACCGCCATAATAAATGATCTTGGCATCTTAGCAGAACTGTATCACAACGTATCAGGAAAAATGAAACATACAGAAATGTATGAAGCCAAATAAACACAATACAGTGTTTAATTCATTTTCTGTTGGCAAACACAGTTTATCAGCTCATACATTCTAATTAGGAACTACTTCATGTGATGCAACACAAAGTGAAAAAAATGTTAGCACTCCGTTTAGCAACGTTCATGTCGGGCTCCTTCTGTGAATACTTTATGTTTATGCATTTTGTACTTATGCTTTCTGCATCCTCATAAGCACAGCTTAACACACTGCAATATGGCACTGAATAATAAAATACTGTGGTGGGGAGTGCTGTGGAGTCTTCTGTGGGTGCTGTGTTTTAATGACAGCTGAAATAAGGCTATTTTAATGGCACTGTGAATTTGCAGGTATTATGCATCTTCAAAACACTCCCGTCTCTCTCTCTCTCTTTAGGTTAGACCTCAGTGCTAAGTCATTAAGTCTAACCAAGAAGCTCTGAAGATCTGCGGCCTTTTAATATTAGAGTAAAATCTCAAAGCAACATGAATCTTGTATTTTTATTCATATTGCCTCTGGTCTCCTTCCATCCCTCATTTGCAACACTTGCACATCTTGAGAAATCGTCCTCTTACGCTGAAAAGAAACCTTTTTTTTGTCACAATAGTGAACCAAGAATGTTAAGTGAGGTTACGTAAACATGAAGCTGAGCCCAACTGACAGAAAGTGGTGACACCTCTGTGAGCAAATAAATGTGGACAGAAGAACTCAACAAAACGTCATTAATCTCTGACTAATGAGCCCACATGGTTTCTAATAAATCTTTAAATTAAAATGATTAATCAGTTTACAATTCAATATTATTTTTTTTAATTTTTATTTCTTAGGCATTTATTTCTTTTGTTCCGACAGTGTTTTGACTATCTGTAACTTTCTTACTTTTGCAGCAGAAACAGCCTTACTTTAGTTCAGCTTGCACTCTTGACCTTGGATACAGCAGTTGCAGAGCAGATTAAGACTTCAGAGTGCTCAGATAAAATGTATTTGAACAAATGTACATTTTCATGACAACTGGGCCGAGGAAGATCCTGCGATATGATCGAAAGCTCTAGAACAGCATATCTCAAGACTGTTTTTGTTCTTGCTTTACTTTTTTGACTTTGAATAAGTGTTTCACTTATTCAGAATACGATGTTAAAAACACACAGAGTAACTGACCCAGAATCAGCAGTGTTAGGTTTGGGGAAGCTAAAGAGAGCCAAAGGTTGAACAATCAAGATCTGTTTAGCATGGCATGAAGACTGAGTGTGCACAGTAAATGTTGTTTGTTAAACTGAGATTTTATGGTGAGCTACATGTTAGCTTGATGAAAAAAGTGTCTGCTCTGAGCATCTACTGCTACTGTTCTACAAACACTACTAAAAAAAAAAGAACTGTGACTCTGACTGAAAGACATTTAACTCAGACTCTGGTAGAGGTACAATCACACCAAACTAAACCGAGCAAATGTGCATGCTGAGGCTGCAGCAGCTCTTGCAGATGGTTTAGAGCAACAATCTGATTGCTTAGAAAAACATTATGGGGACAAAAGAAGACGATGAAGAAAGCAGGCAAATCACGCTGGTCTTCCTCTAAATAACACGCTCTTTTAAATGCGGACCATCACCACAGCCGGGGGCAAGCCTGCAGTATTCATTATCCTGACCCATGCTCAGCTTGCCAAAACTTTACATCAGATTTACATTTACATTACCGCCTGACTGAATATTCTCTTCATTACCCTACCACACCACCCCCCCTCCGTCTCTTGTCTCGTTATCATCTTGCTGGTTATCGTTCAAAAATGTGAGCAAATAATGCGGAGCGACGACAGTGATTGTGCTTGTTATGCCTTTGGGTTTGGGATTAAGCTCCCAGGACTTTATCCAGACCAGCAAAAATCTTCATTCACTGGAGGGAA
Organism: Argyrosomus regius; assembly: GCA_946959425.1. Taxonomy (NCBI): domain Eukaryota; kingdom Metazoa; phylum Chordata; class Actinopteri; family Sciaenidae; genus Argyrosomus; species Argyrosomus regius. Next base: position 27,558,486 of record OX336890.1, on the reverse strand, counting down.
AAAAAAGAAAAAGCTGACATTGTTGGATTGAAAACACAAACACATAAAGAGCTGGAGAAATACAATGTGTCCTGTTCCAAAGCATCAGAGCGAAACTAACAAGAAATGCAAAATATTGGATGGGAGTTGCACTGCTTGGTTGTGTTAGTTGTTGATGGTGTCTTGTGTATGTGTTTGTGTGTGTGTGTGTGTGTGTGTGTGTTGGGGGGTAAACAGAGAGTCGTGGTCAGCAGAGAAACAATCTCCATGACTCTCCTCCTGATTGCCTCACATCTAAATTCACCATGCCATGTCTTTCCGGATCCACTAATCGATACTTCCCTTGTCTAACGGTCCGTTAACCCCCCCCCCCCCGATGTAACCCTCACTTACCACCACCACAAGTTACCCCCACCTCCCCACAGAGTGATAGCAGCCATGCCTCTTCCTGGCCATTACACGCTGTAATTGTTTCTTTATTTTCCTCCTGCTGGACTGGCTGTGTTACCTTCTTGTGGCCTTATGTCACCCTCTGGACCCACAGAGAGCATAAGGCCGGATCAATCAGCTCACCCACAAAGCCCTAACAGTACAACAGACATAATTCACCAGCCACATGTCACACTGACTAACTGGACCTTTTATCACATAGAGCACATATATAAAGGTCAGCGGACAGAGGGAGAGTCAACAGTCCATGGCATCTTATGTCAAGGAACATGACTTTAACGTCCAGTCACTAAAATCACTGTCTTACATCGAGTCATCCGATATGGAACGGTAAAAAAAGAATCTATGACCTCTATCATCAGGGTATGAACAACCAGCTAAATATCAACCAAGCGTGATCTTAAATATTATCTAGTGTCGATACCGAGGTCTAACCCCGAAACCCCACCGGGCACGTCTCTGTCACGTCGCGGATGCTCAGATTTGGGCATTTTCCCTAAATATGCTTCTACATGTGTAAATATGCTACGTAGTTTGCACGGGGTGTTTTATTTTGAAAATCCACCGGATTCGCTTTGCTTTTTCTATGTCTGGCTTCCACCAGCTCGAGGTGCTCTGCGTAAATTGTCGCGGGCTGCTCACGGCGTCCATCAAAAATAGAACAGACGCATATTCAACGTGGAGCTTGGACGCTTCTGAACTGGACCACAGCGGGGCCGGTGGGGTTTAAAACATTGACTAGAATGGCCGCGTATTGCTCACGCTGACGCAGCGCACACGCAACGAGCCGCGTCCGGTGGGATTTGGGGGTAACAGTTGACGTCATTGCCTCTAACAGCTGCTAATATGGATAAAATACTGTAAGCTCTGCTCCGTCCTCCTAGCATTCACATGTAGTAGTACTGACTGTTGGTAGCTAGTTTATGTGAGATAATCAAATCAGACTGCAGAGTTTGGTGTTAATTATCTGTGTTTGTCATTACAAGTGTCATTTACACACAGTTAACATAAAAACAATATAGAAGAGCCTCAGCTGGTTGAGATTCATCCAGCAGTTGCATTAGCTAATTAAGAAACAGACGAGCATGAAGTGGGTTGAACTCAGGGGGTAACATGCAGGTATCGCTATGATGTGTCGACAAATTAACTGCTACTTGTGTGATAAGTTTGATCTATTTTTCTTTCTTTTGTATCTTTGCCATCGTTTCTAGACATTCAAAACTATTTCAGGCACGTAAACAGCCGAGCAGTATGCTGGTCACACGCAAAATACTGATTAAAGTCATGATAATTAGCCACTGTTATTTATAGATGGTGACATCACAGCAGGACCTCAGTAGTATGTACACTTTATTTTCATCTTTTCTCATGTTAACTTTGTCTACACAATCAATGCATCTGCATTCAGTGTCATTTATAGTGTAGTGCTGGGGAACAGCACAGGCTGTGAACTGCAAACACAAACAGGAGCAGCTGAAGTTTTGTGGCTTTAACCTGCTTCATTCCTGTTGACATTCCTGTTAGCTGCAAACAACAAATAGAGCCATTGAGGAAAAAGACAACCGAAGGAGAGCCAAGCGCCACATCTGAGCCAGGCTAAGATCTGGATGGGTTGTACTGTATTTGACAGGCGTGGGCCTGAAGCTCTCACCTCCCATTTGCTGTCCTGGGTTTTCCTCTTGAGCTGGATGTTCCAGTTCTCGGCGTCCATCTCGGCACAATGAGCAATGGTCATGGCCACTGGGCAGAAGGGATCCAGATCTGGAGGACCATACGTCACCTCTGGGCCCAGGAGGATTTCACAGCCTTCCAGTGTTTGGACACTTGGCACATTGTGACACACACACAAACACACACACACACACACGCACACACACACACACACACAGGCACAAACAGAGAGAATAAGATACATTGTAAAAGAGACACGCAAAGAAACTATGGTCCTGCTGAGAAAAGACACAGCCTGTGTGTGTGTGTGTGTGCGTGTGTGTGTGTGTGTGTGTGTGTGTGTGTGTGTTGACGTGTCAGCAGAATGACTGTTAGACGTCCTATAATTGGTGCTTTTGATAGCTGCTTCCATTCAAAGTGCTTCATAAATGTGTTATGAATAGCAGGGTATTGAGTATCCTGCACGTCACTCTTAATAATTAATGTGTCCCTGTACTTTTTAATTTTTTAATCTTAATTACATGATCCATAATCTGTGAGAAACTAAACCTCTCAATCAAAAAACAAACAAACAAACAAACAGAGACAGATGGAGTCAGGGACTGTCCGTGGCAGCATATTTCCTGCTGAAAGCACTGTTAATATTGTAGGCTCTGATCTTCTTGACTTTCCATATTTAACAGTTTATATTTCATACCACAGTGCTGCTGCATGAACAACTCCACACTTGTGGACTCACATGCTCCTCAAGTTCAAATTATTTCTACTCAGCCAGGCTGCTGGAATTTGTTCCAGTGCAGGTGAAAAAGTCACTGCGATTTGCCGGTGAGCTGGAGTGCGCTCATTAAAAGCGGCTTACAACAAGCAGGTCTTGCCAGTGGCTGGTGGCAGCAGCAGCAGCAGCAGCGAGTGGTTTTTAGAAAAAAAAGGGCAGGCGGGATCGTGGCAGAGGAGATCAATGCCTCAACAAAGCTCTCTAAGCTCATCAGTCATCACAGATCAGAAATGTTGGTTTGTTAAGATTTCTTCTTCTGAATGAGAAGTGATTTATAGTTGTCATGGGAGCAGCAGCTTTAACATAAGTACGCTACACAATAACTTGAAAGTGACAGGTTGATAATAAGGACAAATGCCTAATAGTGTTGTAGTGGATTAGTGTAGGATTCAAGACAATCTGCTGTTACAGACCCTGCATCAAAAAGAACAGTTTTAGTTTAATGTCTGGGTTCTATTTTTGTATTTTTGAACATCAGTTATGATTATATTGTAACCATCAAAGAAACTGTTGAGATCTGGAAAAACAATGACAATGCTACATATTAATATACAGTATATGTGAAAACCTACTTGGCACTGGTTTTACAATGACGTCAGAAGGGGAAAGAAGCATGCGCAGTGAGCATGATCATGCATATCACTTGATTTAGATGTACGGCTTTGTCCTGAAAGACAGTCGCACTATTCAAAAATATATTGCGCCCTCATTCATTTCAGTGAGTTGGCATGGGAGGTTCTATCACAGACAGCCTCTGAACAGAACACAGTGTAGAGACAGACAAGAAATAAGGGGAGAGAGACGGGTATGAAATCCAACACAGTCTGTGGCTGCAACTGAACCGTGGACTTTGCAGTTATCTGATATGCGCCTTAATCAGTAAGCTATCAGGACGCCTCATCGAGCAAAACAATTCTACTTAGCTCGACTTTTGCCACAGTGCAAAACACTTCATCTGCACTGCTGAATATATACCAGTATAGTATTGTACCATTCACTGTTTATACATTTGCCTTTGTTTACTTTTACTAATAATTATCTCTATTTTAATTATTATGCCTAATATGTATCTCTATTTTGTGTGTTTATAGTATAGTTTTTATAGTAAAGTCTTTTGTGACATCTGATCAACAAAGGTGCTATAGAAATAAATTGCTCAAATTGGCTAATTCAGATTTCATTGGCTCATTGGAACATCGAGCAACACACCTCAACCAAAGCCACTGCATGTGTTTTTAGTTTTTAGTCGAGCTAGCAGAGAGGTCTGTTGGAAAATAGGCTAATAACTTTGGTTTGATTTTCCTCTCCCACAACTGACATGTGAAACTTACATAGTCTGCATAGTCGATGGATGGTACATGTATTCATGATCCCCAAAGCTGAACCCTGATAACTTTGAAGATTCCCAATCTTCTCCCATTCTGCCATCATCATCAGGGACAATTTTTAATATGCCCAACACTGTGTTTATGTGATCTGCAAAACACTGCAGTGTGTAAGTAGGCCTACTGCCGCACAGAGCCTGTAGAGTTTGAATCTAACAAATAACATCATAACATCTGACATGGTGACATTGGTCTGAAGGAAGTAAGCACACCCAGAAGCCCGTAATAACCCTCCACTGCAAAGAAAATGTGCACACACAAGTACAGCTAATACGATAGGGTTAACAATTTTTCTTGGAGGTCGGTCTATAACTTGTCTGTTTGTTTGACTGCTCATGTTTCCTCTCTGTCGGATGTCTATTCTGTGAAGGGATGTACCACATCCACAGGTCTCAGCAGTTCATAAAATAGTGCTACTATTTACTAATTATTGGAATGTTATAATAAACCAGGATTATTCTTCGATGTGTAACAGGACATTTCATATTGCATGAATACCACTTTCCACATTTTCAATGGCTAATCAAAGCTAACACCACGTATCTCATGTTGCTAGATACAGCATGTCACCATACCATAGCAGTTTCCTACTGAGCCATGCTACAAATGTCAGCTCTGACTCTGCAGCTTTTCAATATTACAGTAGCTTATCTGAATTAATAGCTGCTTCATGGTAAATGCTCTTTCAGGCTGCTGACATTCAATCCAGACTTCCCAATTACTGCCTCAGCATCTGACCTGGGGAGGGAGGAGGTGACATTACCCATCTGGCTATTAGACCTTGTGATACCATCTCATTGCACAAACACCTCATTCTCTTCACCATGTTTTTCAGCTCACAATCAGTTTTTTTGTTATCAAATCAAATCAAATCAAATTTTATTTGTATAGCCCAAATTCACAAAACACATTTTGCCTCTGAGGGCTTTACAATCTGTACAGGGAGTGACACCCTCTGTCCTTAGACCCTCGGTTCGAGTGAGGAAAAACTTGCCCACAAAAAACCCTTTTAACAGGGAAAAAAGGTGGAAGAAACCTCAGGAAGAGCCACAGAGGAGGGATCCCTCTCCCAGGACGGACAGGCGTGCAATAGATGTCACGTGTACAGAACAAATCAACACAAACATATTGTACAATTACAATGAATGATAAAATGACAATGAATTACAATGAATGATAAAATGATTACAGTAGCAGTGGAACCTGTGATAGAGATAGAGAGACACAGATGCACAGCAGCAGCAAATCATTAACTAACTATAAACTGTGATGGAGATATGGTAACAATAGATATGATGGTGCCTGACCATGAAGAGCTTTGTATGTAAGGAGAAGTATTTTAAATTCTATTCTAGATTTAATAGGTAGCCAATGCAAAGAAGCCAAAATGGGAGAGATGTGATCTCTGATCTTGGTTCCTGTCAGAACACGTGCAGCAGCATTCTGAATTAGCTGCAAAGTCCTAAGAGACTTATTGGAGCAGCCTGATAACAATGAGTTACAATAGTCCAGCCTAGAAGTAACAAATGCATGGACTACTTTTTCTGCATCCGCTTGAGACACAATGTGTCTGATTTTGGCAATGTTACGTAAGTGGAAGAATGCAGTCCTCGAAATTTGTTTTATGTGGACATTAAAGGACAAATCCTGATCAAAAACAACTCCAAGATTCTTTACGGTGGAGCTGGAGGCCAGGGTGATCCAATCTAAAGTAACTAAGTCTCTAGAAAGAGAGTTTCTGAGCTGTTTGGGTCCAATTACAAGAACTTCAGTTTTGTCTGAATTTAACATCAGAAAATTGTACATCATCCAACTTTTTATATCCTTAAGGCATGCTTGGAGTTTAGTTAACTGATTGGTTTCATCAGGCTTGATCGATAAATATAATTGGGTGTCATCGGCATAACAATGAAAAGTTAATGGAGTGATTCCTAATAATGTTCCCTAAAGGAAGCATATATAAACTGAATAGAAGTGGTCGTAGTACAGAACCTTGTGGAACTCCATGACAAACTTTGTATGCATGGAGGATACATCATTGACGTGAACAAACTGAGATCGATCTAAGAAATACGACTTAAACCAGCTTAGGGCGGTTCCTTTGATGCCAATTTGATGTTCCAGTCTCTGTAAAAGAATTTGATGGTTAATGGTGTCAAATGCGGCACTAAGATCTAACAGGACAAGTACAGAGATGAGTCCTTTGTCTGATGCCATTAGGAGGTCGTTTGTAACTTTGACTAGTGCGGTCTCTGTGCTATGATGCACTCTAAATCCTGACTGAAAATCCTCAAATAAACTGTTCTTATGGAGAAAGTCACACAGCTGATTAGCTACAGCTTTCTCAAGTATCTTAGAGAGAAAGGGAAGGTTTGATATCGGTCTGTAATTGGCTAAAACCTCTGGATCTAGAGTGGGCTTTTTAAGAAGAGGTTTAATTACAGCTACTTTAAAGGACTGTGGTACATGTCCTGATAATAAAGACAGATTAATCATATCCAATAAAGAAGGGCTAACTAGAGGTAAAACATCCTTGAGCAGCCTGGTTGGGATGGGGTCTAAGAGACAGGTTGACGACTTAGATGCAGAAATTATTGAAGTTATTTGATGAAGGTCGATGGGAGAAAAACAGTCTAAATATATATCAGGTTTTACAGCTGTTTCCAAACTTGCTGTATCAGAATGCAGATCAGTGCCTGTTGAGGGCAAGAGGTGATGCATTTTGTCTCTAATAGTTATAATTTTATCATTAAAGAAGCTCATGAAGTCATTGCTACTTAGACCTAAAGGAATAGATGGCTCAATAGAGCTGTGGCTCTCTGTTAGCCTGGCTACAGTGCTGAAGAGAAACCTGGGGTTGTTCTTATTTTCCTTTATTAATGAAGAGTAGTAGGCTGCTCTGGCACTACGGAGAGCCTTCCTGTATGTTTTAAGATTATCTTGCCAGACTAATCAATCAATCAATCAATCAAATTTTATTTGTATAGCCCAAAGTCGCAAAATACATTTTGCCTCGGAGGGCTTCACAGTCTGTACAGGGAGTGACACCCTCTGTCCTTAGACCCTCGGTTCGAGTGAGGAAAAACTTGCCCACAAAAAACCCTTTTAACAGGGAAAAAAGTGGAAGAAACCTCAGGAAGAGCGAGGAGGGATCCCTCTCCCAGGACGGACAGACGTGCAATAGATGTCACGTGTACAGTCAACAAGTCAACAGAAACATTTTGGCGAGATTTTAAGCGAGATTCTTCCAGTTTAGTGGCACGCCATTTGTGTTACGTGCCTCTTGCTTTAAGTTGCGAGTCTGCTGGCTATACCATGGTGCTAACCTCCTTTGTTTAATTATCTTCTTTTTCAGAGGTGCAATAGAGTCTAGAGTTGTTTGTAATGAGCCTGTAGTACTATCAACAAGATGATCTATTTGTGAGGGGCTAAATGGTAAATGGTAAATGGACTGTACTTATATAGCGCCTTTCTAGTCTTTCGACCACTCAAAGCGCTTTACAGTGCGTATCTCATTCACCCATTCACACACATTCATACACTGATGGCATTGGCTGCCATGCAAGGTGCCAACTGCTCATCAGTTTGAGGAGCTAACCATTCATACACATTCACACACCGATGGCGCAGCCTTCGGGAGCAATTTGGGGTTCAGTATCTTGCCCAAGGACACTTCTACATGCAGACTGGAGGGGATCGAACCGCCGATCTTCTGATAAGGTGGACGACCCGCTCTACCTCCGAGCAACAGCCGCCCCAAAGGAAGCAGACAAGTCCTCTGCTACATTGAGACAAGGCATTGAATTCAATACTGAAGGAATCACTTCCTTAAATTTGGCTACAGCACTATCAGATAAACATCTGCTGTAGGAGTTTCTGCAGAAAGGCTTATAGTCCAGTAATATGAACTCAAAGGTTATTAAAAAATGGTCAGACAGAAGAGGATTCTGTGGAAAGACTATTAGATGATCAATTTCAATGCCATATGAGAGAACAAGATCAAGAGTGTGGTTCAGACAATGAGTCGGTTTATTTACACTCTGACAGAAGCCAATTGAATCTAACAAAGAGATAAACGCAGTACTAAGACTATCATTGTGGTTGTCCACATGAATATTAAAATCACCTACAATAATTACTTTATTTGTTTTAAGGATCAAGCCTGATGCAAATTCTGCAAATTCAGATAAAAATTCAGAGTAAGGACCAGGAGCACGATATACTATAACAAATAGAATTGGCTGTAATGTTTTCCAGGTTGGGTGAGTAAGGCTAAGAACAAGACTTTCAAATGAATTATAATTTAGTTTAGGTTTAGGATTTATTAATAGACTTGAGTCAAATATGGCTCCAACTCCACCACCTCAACCGGTACTTCGAGGAATATGAGTATTACAATGACTGGGAGGAGTGGATTCATTTAAACTAACATATTCATCCTCCTGCAGCCAGGTTTCAGTGAGACAAAATAAATCAATATAATAATCAGATAGAGTCAGAGTCCACATTTAATTCTCTTATTTTGGACTGTTGGAGACGTTGTTTTAATTTTAATGATGAGCTCCTCTTCTGTTTGTTTTATCTTTAAATAATGTAGGTGGACGGGGGACAGACAGTCTCTATACTAAAGGATTGGGTGGGCAGCTGCTCTAATGGAGGCGCAGAGAAGCAGCTCTGCTTCCTGGTCTCAACTCTGGGTTGTCACGGTTTTGGTCGACTAATAAACTTGGCCATATTTCTAGATATGAGAGCTGCTCCATCCAAAGTGGGATGGATGCCGTCTCTCCTAATCAGACCAGGTTTTCCCCAGAAAGGTGTCCAATTGTCTATGAAGCCCACATCGTTTGCTGGACACCACCTCGACAGCCAGCGGTGGAATAACGACATGCGGCTGCTATACATGTCGTCACTGGTCACATTGGGTAGGGGTCCAGAGAAAACTACGGAGTCCGACATCGTTTTGGCGTATGCACACACCAATGAAACATTAATTTTAGTGACCTCCGACTGGTGTAACCGGGTGTCATTACCGCTGACGTGAATAACAGTCTTACTATATCTACGTTTATCTTTAGCCAGCAGTTTTAAATTAGATTCGATGTCGCCCGCTCTGGCCCCAGGGATGCATTTAACTACGGCCCCCGGTGTCTCTAACTTCACGTTTCGTAAAATGGAGCTGCCAATGACCAGAGCTGGCCTCTGAGTGGGGAATATCTGTTTGAAGCGTGGAGCGGTTGGTGGTGTACCGTGGGCTTCAGTTTGGGGCTATGCCTCTTTCGGACAGTCACCCAGCCTCCCGGCTGCTCAGGAACTGCTGGGGGACGGCTAGCTGAAGCTACCTTCGGTGGTACCGCACCGGCTACAGGGGACTTGCTAACTATAGCAGCTACTGACTGTTCGGTGGTGCGGTACCGTGCCTCTAAATCACTGAGCCTCGCCTCCAAAGCAACAAATAAACTACATTTATTACAAGTACCGTTATCGCTAAAGGAGGATGAGGAGTAGCTAAACATGTGGCATACCGGGCAGGAGCGAGCAGGAGAGGAGAGAGGAGGAGAGGAGAGAGCAGGAGAGGAGAGAGAAGGAGAGGAGAGAGGAGGAGAGGAGAGAGAAGCCATTGCTATAGCTAGGCTAGTTAGTGTGACTAACAGAAACTGGTAAAACTATCGGATTGTGGTTACTAAAGTTCAGAGACCTGTTCGTGCACAAGCAGAACAAGTCTAAGGATAGTGTAGAGATATGTAGATAATCACTGATGTGAAAAATATACGAAAATCTGTTTAGGTGAGCAGAGAGCACCGTGGCAGTAACACTGATAACCGGAAGTGACAGAATACGCTTACCGTAGTACGTCAGCACTTTCAGATCATTAGCTGTAGGCTGCTGTTATGTCAACAGCAGCCTGGCTCTTGACTAGTCCGGAGAGACCTCTGGATCCCTCAGCCAACAGCACTGAGCCACTTCACACATGTAATGTAAAGTGTAGGCAAAGAGCAGATTACCAGCTCCTTAAGTAGCCCGCAACTCGGGCCCATGAGTCCGACAACCTTAAAGAAGTGGTCGAAGCTAGCAGACTCTTCTCAATTCTACTTGTCATCACGATGAAGGGCTCTATACGGCAACTTCTTGAGCCCCAAGATGAGGTGTATTATTGGAAGTGAGCAATGACTCACTCCTCATGGACCCAGGGAGCCGTGCAAAGTGGCAGATTGGGCCGGGAGAGGAGATGGTGGACTTAATAAATGCACACATTAGCACGCTCCATTAGCTTCACCTTTATTTGCTTGTAGTCTCCCACCTGTTTGTCCCACTGTGCTTTTCTCCATTTATACGGTGATGCAGACACGTTATGTGCCGCATGGATACATGAATCAAACAGACACCTAGAGGTGGAGCTATCACTGTAGTTTTAGTCCTCCTGCTTTAATCATTCATAATATCTGCTCGAGTCTTCTTTTAGCTGCAGTCTGAACTGCGAAGCATTCATCAAAACAACTTCAGTAATCAAGGGCCGACAAAGTTACATGATTGAAAGAACAAATCTGTAAAACATTAACAATAACTTAGCAACTAATTACCAATCCGTCATCACAAAGCACAGTGCCTTGATTTATAATACCATCATAATGAATATTCAGCTAACTGTGATACCACTAGTCCCAGACCTTGGTGTACTACAACCCACTTGACTTGGAAAATGAGTGTAAGCAACGAGGCTAATCACTTGAAGTGACTCACCATGCTATTCGGTGACTTATGATTGAGAGTGTTACGCAGATAACTCAAAGAAAAACACTGAAATCACTGAACAAGTTGAATACATGTTTGAAGCACTTGTCATTGGTGTACAAGCAATCGTATGTTGCCAGGTTGAGGCATTATTGTGTAACTGTTGCTTTTGTTCTGCAGACAGTGATTCTTGACTCATCCAGTACAAACATCAAATCAAACATTAGACACTTACTGTCAGGGCTCATGGTGAACACTTCTGTTTATAGATGTATTGCTTTACTACTAACACTATTAATATATATTGATATAATACCATGTAATTTTTGATTATTGTGGTATGTATGTACAATATTCAGCTTGTCATTGCAACTTATCAGAGTTAATCAAATAGACCTGAATGCCTAACAGGCAACGGTTCACTGTCTAAAGTGTGTCCTTGTTTCCTTGTTTTGATAGTCAGTAAAGGAAAATATGTGTGTGTGTGTGTGTGTGTGTGTGTATGTGTGTATGTGTGTTTTAGCTGAGTCATGAGTCTGTTTCAACATGAAATGGAAACGATGATGACCATACTGAAAAAAAAAAAAAATCAATGTTCAGTTTAATCCTAATTCCTTTTTATTGCCACAAAATAAAAGCATAAAACCTTTTAATGTATCAATACAGGTTTTATTTTGAAGATTTTGTGGTGGGCCTCACAATGTCAGTTGATATCAGGCGGTCAGACAATCTGTTTCAACTTTATTTAACGCAAGATATCTCAACAACTAATGTCCTCAGATGACTCATCAGCACTATTAGGCCAAAGTTTGCCCCTGTACAAAACCAATCAGTTCTGGACCATTAGTACAGAAAAACATTAAAACTGAATTAGCTATGAGGAATATCTATGTGTGTTTTGTGATTCTTCTGTGGATCAGTCAGAGATATATGTGTTGTGTCACAGTGCAAGTACATTTAACATTCCACTGCAGGAAAGAGAGGAAAGTGCAGAGTGTCCTTGATGGTAGCTTAGCAGCAAATAAAGCAAATAAATGTAACTGACTGGATGCAATTTTTAATATTTCTGAATATTATATGACTATGATGCTGTACTGATTGATTCATGATGTGGAAATGTGCATTATCTAGACAACAGGAAAATGAGGAGGAAGTCTGGAGTTTGCATGAATAGCAACAAGAGCAAAGTAAATGAGAGTAAACACATTCACAGAATCACTCTAAGCCTTTAGTTCTCTTTCACAGAGTGTTGGAATAATAAGAAGTGTGTGAGGAGGTATATACAGGCTGTAGTTATCACAGTGAAAACACGAACATGATTGCTGAGGTACTATCTGGCTATTACATTTCAGTTATTCATAGAAACATGTAAAAAAAAAAATAATGAGAGGGTGTCCAATGCTAAATCACAGAAAGCAGATGGTATGACAGGCAGGCGGGGGTGTCATTGTCTTCAACATACAGTAGATGGATAGATGAGTTCTTCTAACTCTGGAGCAGCCAAACATTTCCGATCAGGATGGATCTCAGACAGCTGTTGGTTGTAAACGTGTAATGTCACCTTGTCGGGGACATCGAGTTGTACACTTGGATTAAAAACCACGGACGACGTGTCCATCCAAGAGATCTGTGCTGCGAGATCCGTGGACCATGAGAGCTGATGGCTTAAAGCAAGAGCTGCCACTTCCAGATCAGCAGGGTCAGTCACTGTGGGCACACTGGACTCTGACGGGAGGGCCAGGCATCCAAGCAGGAACGCCATGTCACACCTACGCACTGGTGCATTTCTACTGACAGCCATGTTTATTAGATGATCATTTTAGCCCTCAAACTCTATCCAACTGCAGTGCACTTTGTAAGTTCAGTTTTTCTTCCTTTGATTATTTAAATAAAACTTAACCAGGGGCATCCAGACAACAATAAATAACAAACAATACTATGTCCCAAATGTTCAGCTGGGCACACACATGGAAACTTGTTTCATCATTAATAGCTCCTTTTCTTCCAGGACAAAGCTGTTTCTGCCTCACTAGGTTGAAGGAATTATCTCACAATACAAAGCACTCACAGAACCTTGGAGGCAAAGGGAATATGTCCGACCTAAGCAAAACCACACCTTCAAAAAGATTTAGATGAGCCTTTGAAAAAAAAAAAAAAACACATCATTTTAAAAAGACACTTTAATCTCAGTTTAATGAGACTCTATCAGGGTGTGGAAAAGTAGGTTGGACAGGGATTGGGCCTGGATGCTGCAGTGGGTAAAAGAAATGATACAATTCTCTGCATGTCCCCTGGCCTGCCAGGATGTAGACAGTGATTGACAGCTGGTGAGATGACAAGCACAACAGACCACAGGGAGAAATATGGCTGTCTACAGTAAACACCTCTCCACTCACACACACAGTGATGGAAAAAATAAGCACTTGAAAAGCACCTCTGTGGTCCAAACCAAAATACTGCCAGGGTGGAGTCTGAAACACATTGAAGTGTTTCAAAGGTGGATAAAGCAGTGGGAGAAAGCAGACGCTCTATGCTGGCAGGTAAGAATCTATAACAGGAGATGAAGGTAGCTCTAGACCTTCCTGTAAAGACTGATGGATTACACATGAACTATACATTTCAACAACACTGCTTAAAGAGGATTTGCTGCAAAAGCTTGAGATTCATGGGTTTCTATGCACTGTATAGTATATTGTAGTGCTACTGTCAGCTGCTCTGCATTATTTCATTATTTTACTGCATAGTAAAAAAACATTTATCATAAATGTAATAACTAATTTAAAGGAAAAACTCTGTCATGACAGGTGCTGTTTGCATCTTATACTTTCAGTGCCGCGCCGTGGTGTTCCACTACCGTTTTCACCACTAATGTGTGCATTCTGTGTGGTTTCTTTTCTTCTGTGACTTTGTTCAAGCAGAGCGGTGTCAATAAACAGCGACACTTCAGAGGAAACTGGAGACCCTTGTGCCTCTCCACAGGGAAGAGTGTGCAAACACCCCCCTCCACCACAGAGAGAAGCTCAGCCCATCCAAGGGTCATTACCTAGCTGTGATCAGAATACATAATGTGCGTACTGCCAAGATGAAAGGCCTCAGGAGACGTGTGCGCCTTCTATTCCGCTGTGCATGTCCATCAGTGCACCACGCTCCATTCATCACTGCATTCATCATCGTTTAAACAAGCTTCCTGGGTCGTGACTCTCTCCCAGTGCGCCACATTGTTGACACCGAGTGGAGTACATAACTACATATTGACTCTCAGCAGAGTAGCTGGGACGAAAAAGAGATTGGAGGATTGGAGGTTTGACTTTGCTTCCTATGAGTCCGTTAGCTAAATGAAGGACTCTATTGAAGGACCCCCTGGGGTCTCGCAGCGTGAACTTTAGTTTCTCCACAGCAGCTGGGACATCAAAGCCCAGACTACCACCTGTGAGGGGCTTCTGGAAATGAACACCCATATCGTGACATCTAGAGGACTCCTATAGGGAGTGGGAGATAGGCTGCGGTGCTTGCTGGGCCCATCTGTCACACAACCTGCCAGTAAACACAGAGAGATGTGGGGATGGCCACAGGGAGGGTCACACATCTAGCCTTTGTATGAACTACTGCCCACAAATACATTTATTATTTATCACTTTATTTTAGGGCCAGTACTGAAGACAACTGCATTAGAACTGCCCATGGTTAAAATGACCAAAATTAATGACCAAATTAGCACTACCTCTGCTACTGCCACTGCACTACTACTAACCTTTTGACGGGCCTCCCAGCCTGCACAGTGAAACCTCTTCAGATGATCCAGAACGCGGCGGCTCGCCTGGTCTACAACCAACTCAAAAGGTCACATGTCACCCCACTGCTCATCGAGCTCCACTGGCTACCTGTTGCAGCCCGCATTAAATTCAAAGCGCTAATGCTGATTACAAAGTTGTCTCCGGTTCTGCACCTACCTACTTGAACGTCCTTATACAGACATATGTTACCTCACGACCGTTGCGCTCCTCCAATGAACGACACCTGGCTCTGCCACCCATTCGTTCAAGGCAATCCAGACTCTTCTTGTCTGTTGTTCCCCGTTGGTGGAACGCACTGCCAGTTCCTGATCAGGGGCGTCCCTCTCTACCTTTAAAAATCTCCTGAAGACCTCCAGCTCTTCAGAGAGGACCTCCTCTCCTAGCACTACCAACAACTTGACATGCTAAATCTATCCCTTTAAGAATTGTCACAGCACTTATTGTTGCACTAACACTTTCTTATCGCATTGTACCTTCATTGTTCCCTTCTCTGTAAGTCACTTTGGATAAAAGTGTCTGCTAAATGACTAAATGTAAATGTAAATGTAAACTTTTAGTTAACAGTTAATTTTTAATTTAATTTAATTTAATTAAATTTTTTAATTTTTTAATTTTAGATACTTTATTAATCACGTTGAACGTGAAATTACTTCTCCGCATTTAACCCATCCAGGCTGGCACCTTTTGTTACACACACATGCACATGCACAGGGTCACACACTCAAATTGACAGATGCCAGATTCACTGGAGCGGTGGGCATCAACTCACAGCGCCAGGGGAGCAGAGGTTTGCTCAAGGGCACCTCGGCCGAAAATAGGTTCAACTCATTGGTGTTCCTCTCCACGGAAGTCTTTAGTAAAAGGCAAAAGACTTGTACGTTGTGAAGAGAAACCCGAGTAAGTCCAGAACGTTAGTTAACTTTATTTTTTAAAGCACTGAACATGCACTCATGAACCATGTGTGCATTCTTTATTTGTAAAGCACCAAATGTGGCTTCATCTGATGCACTATTTCTTTCGGTTGGAGTAACATTTACTAGAAACTGCAGTACCCAGTTGCTTTAGGGAATTACACAGCCTTTTATAAAAAAATTATATTTGAGAGTTGATAGTAAATATTCACATCTTCAGTAGGAACCAGTGAAGTTAAAGCTGAGAGCCAGGGAATGTAGGAACGTCAGTAGTATTGAGAGACAGACTCACTCATTGGTAGTTTGGATTTTTCTGGGGAGTTGTTGATGAGTATGACTGCCGGGGGGACTCCTCCTTTCAGGGTTATGCCTAGCCAGGCATGGTATTGGTTGAAGATGCAGTCACATCTCCCTTTACTGAAAACCCTCTCTCTCTCTCTCTCTCTCTCTCTCTCTCTCTCTCTCTCTCTCTCTCTCTCCCTCTCTCTCTCACCATCACCACCACCATCTGTAAACATACATGTCTGTCATACATGTACATTAATGCATCTTACTAACTAAACTTCTTCCCCGGAGTTTCTGTGCTCTTTCGTCCAGCAGGTTCTCGTGGATCGTGACTGCTGCTGTGGTCCTGCATGACTTCCACTACATATATTATTACTGTCATTAATGTTACCAGATCTCCATTACAGTTTATAGTAACTTAGTTAATGATTTGCTGCTGCTGTGCATCTGTGTCTCTCTATCTCTATCACAGGTTCCACTGCTACTGTAATCATTTTATCATTCATTGTAATCCATTGTCATTTTTCATTGTAATTACACAAAATGTTTCTGTTGACTTGTTGACTGTACACGTGACATCTATTGCACGTCTGTCCGTCCTGGGAGAGGGATCCCTCCTCTGTGGCTCTTCCTGAGGTTTCTTCCACTTTTTTCCCTGTTAAAAGGGTTTTTTGTGGGCAAGTTTTTCCTCACTCGAACCGAGGGTCTAAGGACAGAGGGTGTCACTCCCTGTACAGATTGTGAAGCCCTCCGAGGCTAAATGTATTTTGCGACTTTGGGCTATACAAATAAAATTTGATTGATTGATTGATTGATTGAGTAAAAGAGTGTCAAACCTTTTTTAAAGAGCAGCACATGTAATGTATTTGAGGGCAAACTATTAAAATGAGAGACATTTTAAAAAACAGCTCTGAGATCAAATACTGAGCACAACTTTATTTAGTGAAAGTAAACGTTCTGCTCTCACACCCTTTTCTCTCAGTTCAGTTCTTTTGCTTTTGCAACCTGTAAACTACACAGACACAAACATACAAGTCTAAGTAGTTAATTCATTGCATCAGACCTAAAGCAGAGCACCTAATGGTTTGAAAGGAAATCCATGAACAAAACCTAAGTATTAAAATATAATATATATTCTAGAGCAGCATGTTCAGATCAACCTGCCGTCTTATTACAGTTTTTAAAGACAGTGACAATAAATTCTCTAATTTACTTTTCTAAGCTTGGATATCTTTGAATGTCATACTTGGAGTAAATGAATGAGTGGAGGAGGCATGATAAGAAATAACACACATCATTAAGCTGAACTCAGCACAGATAATAAATGGTATGAAAACATATTTCTTTGACAGCAGCATGCTCAGATCTAATTCTGCTGTAATTAAGCCACCAATGATAGAGCGCTTTAAACTTGTAACTTTATAATCTGCTTCGAAGTCTTGGGAAATGAAAGTCCTACTGAGTGTGTACTGACTTACCACTGCAGCTGTGATGGAAGGATGGTAATTAATGAGAGAAAGAGGAAACAGGACAGTGAGGACAGAGGATGGAGAGTCAGGGGAGATGGATGATAAGATAGAGGGAGACAGACAGATAGATGCTTGAAATTTTATTTGGGTAAACTCTGGCCTCACCTTGCCTCTCCCTGATTGATCACCATGTACATCTCCCAGGACACATTTTCAGTTACAGCTCCATGAGGCACCAGCAGGCTGACCCCTGGAAAACACACACAAACATGTCAACATCAACAACTCTAGCAGCTTGACAGTGTAGGGCAAAATAAGGGCTTACAACATGTCGTACATGCAGGGGTTATGGGAATATGTATGAGAGCTTCATTTTGTGGCATCTGAAAGAATAAAGAGAACCAACTAAAATATGACCTTTAACAAAAATACAAGTGATTTGAATAGAAATGCACTGAAAACACTGAACACCTATCATGGCACATGAAAACACTGATCACCTTGAGTATATTACAGAGTGCAGGAGGACGTAGCTGTTTACAATTGGATATGAATTTAGACTACAATTTTAATATGCATGTACTGTATGTATTCCTCTCATATTAACCATGCCTTTGTTTTATGGACATGTCTGATAAATATTTTAGTGACCTTGCCTGAACCTGAGTGTTCACAGTGCCTTGATAAATAAATGTTTTCCTGTCCGAGAGGATCAGCGGTCCAACACAGCATCCTGTTGATACATATCTGAAACAAATCAGCAGGTAACGTTGGCTAAACGTTGTCTGTAAGTAACCAACCAGTTCACGAAACTGTTTGATCTCAGCACAATGTCCCTTACTCTTACTCTTGTCACTACCTGCCAACACATGTTCCAAAACAAATGATTAATATGACATGTTATGGTTTAGGCACACAAACTGCATGTTAGGAAACCTTCATAGCCATGATTAATAGAAAACAACACTGACTGTGAAAAGTGAAAGTCATATCGGCCTCGACCTTCTCCCTTCACCTCTCGTGACCAACAGCAGTCACTGATGGCTGATGTGATAAAAATAACTTTGTCAAAAGTGTTTCACAATGTAAAAGTAACTCACCAGTACACATTATTTTTCTCTGTGTCAATAATATGAATACATGGTGCAGAAAGAAAAAAACATTTTTCTCTATCTTATTATTATTATTATTGTATTATTCAGTTTAGGTTTCTTAAGATACAAGATGAAGTCCTGCGTGCCTCTATCGATGAAGACTTTTATGAAGTATATACAGTATCTGAATGATTTGCTGTCTAATTATGAAACTGTACAGCCTCACTTTTGGTGCTTAACACATGCTGAAGGTGTCAGGTTTAAAGAGAACTGAACACACATACGAGGGTCTTCGGTCTGCTGATGTTTTTCTCACTGATCAGATAGATTTGATTGATGCAACTGGTGACACAGTTGCATCAGTATTAGATTTTGCACTCAGGAGTTGAGGACCATTTTATGTCTAAAACCGACCAGCCATGAAGACCGAGAGGACTTTTTAAAACACAGCTTGTCAAGGGAGACCGGACTGCAGATCGTCAGTAGATGAACTTTGCAAAGTAAGAAAGTGGAATAAAGTATTTATCTCTCAAAAGAGGGTTGAGAGGATTTTATTCCGACAGTAATCCTACAATTTTTAATTGAAATGTTGGCACTTAAATAAACGGGTACAGACCATACAGTAGATGGATTTTAGATATGGAGATTTTTTGAATAAAGTTGTAAACACAGTTTGTCTGACACTTTGTAGAAGAATTAAACAAGTATTTTTATTTATTCTGATCTCCCACCCAGCAACATGCAACATCTTTCAAGAAGCAAGTGGAGATGTCTGCAGAGCAACACTGTCCCGCCACTGTTGCCTGACACTATTCATCTGCTTAGAGAAGCGTTCACATTGAAGAGAGGAGAGAATATAAAAGGCCTGCTTTACAAATCAAAGGTTCAGAGGAGCAGAGTGGAAGATGACAGATAAAGCTGTTTTTTTTGGCAGCTCTGTTGAAAGTGAATTTTTGAATACATCGGCCACGTCTGAAATGTTAAAAAACATTTTAACCTGTTTGTTTTCTTTAAATAAACACTCTGCACCACGTTAGTGCAGGCGGTATCTTAGCCAGCTGCTACACTTTGCTGTTTAATTGTGTTGGACAGTCAGACACAAAGAGAGAGAAAAGAGCTACAGTTGTTTCTGTGTTTTGTAGCAACAGATAATCTGGATAGTGTCTTTGTTCACCAACTGGTAGCACAGAGCGCTTTATAAGATGTAAGCATGTGTGTGAGATGCAGAGAATGGAAAAAAATAACTCAAGTCAGAAAAGAGGACCTGGACAGATCCATAAATGGTCTATTTGAATCATGAACTGCTCTTAAGGAACAAATGTTTGATTTATTAAATACACTTGTATCATTTTAATTTGGAGAATGACTGACTGCTTTTACTCTGTCCATACTTTGTTCCATAGCATCAGTGACAGATTTTCATGTCAGGGTTTTTCATAAAATCAAACTGAATTTGTTTAGTTGCTCGCATGTGTGGCTCTGTGGCCCACAGTCACGTCAAGTCAAGTTTGAATGGTTTACTGAACTGGTGACATTTCTTTTCCATACCACACATAGCATGTCAACAATTTCAGAGGTCTGTCAAGCAGCAGAATCTTTTGAACTTAGGTCAAAACCTTTCAGAATAAAAGCTCTCATTTCAGCTTGAAATAGTTGCCAGTTGCTAACCCCTGGTTTTAGTGTATATTAGAGTTGTAGCCATAAAAAAAGATCTCAGTTCAACCTGTTTCTATGGTTTTTTTGCTGCCACAGAGGAAAGAAAAATCGAGAAGTGAAAAAAAGATTAACTGTAGCTGCTGTTAGCTAATGTTAGCTCAGTTTGTTAGCCAGGCTGCCAGGGCTGTGAGCTCAGAGTACCGGGGGAGTGTTAGTGTTTGTACCACAGGCGTTTTGGACCAAGAAGTGGGGGAATGCTCAGCAGCCTCTGTGTACAACAACGACAGAGGCAAAATTACCAAAAGCATGTTGATGGAAGCTCAGAAGAGAAAAAAAGAGTGAGTGAGTGAGTGAGTGAGCAAGAAACTGGAGGCACTAAATCAGGAAAAAAAAAAAATCTACACAATCTTGCTCTAAGAAGTACATTTACTTATTTAGACAACACATACACAGCATCCAGAAAAGCGCTGCATATACAGACAGCTCAAGAAAACCTAGAGATGTAGACAACAACAGAAGGTTCTTGGGTTTTACTAAAAACTGACAAACAATGCTAAAAATTATTGAAAAGTGTGGTTGACTTCATCAGTTTATGTACCCTTGAGATAGCCTTCACGTGTTGGGGTTTTCCTCTTCACACCGTGTTTCTTCAAAACGCATATGTGTTGTCAGATTGGCAAGTGTTTCATGGTTTGCAGCATTTTATGTGTGTATGTATGCGATGTGTGATCAAAGTTTCTTCAAGTGCTTGCATTTTGTCTGTTTGTATGTTTGTCTGTTAAGTCTCAGTTACCATAGCTCTGTTTCTTTGGTAGAAAGTAGTTACAGTGTAAAATGTTCAAAGTGTGGTCAGTGTAATCAGGACATTGCTTCTGAAAGGTGGGGTTATAAAATCAAAAGCATCTACATGATTAGACACTAGACAAGGTAAATGAGGAAATGTCTTAAAAGGCTGCTGTTAAACGCTGATTGAACTGTTAAGATGCAAAGAATGTTTCTATTTCAGTTCCATATCACTAAGATGACGACAAAGCTTTAGTAATCTGCAGTGAAGTGTTGCATATGGTCTCTTATTCAGTCTAATGAATAGTGGTCCCTGCAGACAGGCTGTGTGAGTGCTGCACTCGACAGCAGTGACTCCTCCACATGGACCATCAGCCTGAAAGACAACTGCAGGGGGCTGATTTCTCTTCACCTCTTCACACCAGCTGAGGGCCACCACTACTACGTACATGAGGACCACAGAAGGAGGATGTAAGTGCAGCGGTACGCATGGACTGTTGACCCGGTGATAACTGTAACGGTCCATGCAAACTTCTCCAGCCGCTCCATTTGTGATGGTACGACATGATGACAGTGTGACCCCTGTTTGCCTGAGAGAGTTAGTGAGGATGTGGAGGAATAACAAAGAGCTACCTGCCTCTGCAAAAGCACTGATGGATCTTAGCAATAGCTTACAATATATAGTGTCTAAGGAGTGTGAAGATGTACTCATAGTTGTGAAGGACAAACTTTGACAAGCTTACACGATCAATGCTTATACATTACTTCTTTTCTTCATATGTTAGATTCTGAGATATTTTTAATTCAATTCAATTTTATTTATATAGCACCATATCATAACAAAGTTATCTCATGACACTTTCCATACAGAGCAGGTCTAGACCGTACTCTTGATAATATTATTTACAGTGACCAACAGTTCCACCATGAGCAAGCACTTGGTGACGGTGGCGAGGAAAAACTTCCTTTTAACAGGCAGAAACCTCGAGCAGACCCAAGCTCATTGGTCATCCACCATGACCAGTTGAGTTAAAGATAGGGGGGGGGGGGTGGTAGGTGTTAATTTTATGTTGTGATGACTTTTTTCTCTTTCCTCTTATTTATTATAATCATTTTATTACTTTATTAAAACACAACTTTCTCCATTGTCGACTCATATCATAATAGTCATAATATATATATATATATATTCCGGGACAAATTCCCAGTGAAATTTGAAGGATGTGACATTTATGTCCTCTCTCTCTCTCTGCTTCCCTACAGAGTGCAACACTAGCTATTGTTAGCTTAGAAACTAGCAAATGCATCACACACAACAAAACATGATGATGAAGCATGAATTATTATAGATGCATCAAAATCTACTTTACCAAGCACATAATAATGATAACTTATGACACTGCATAGACTGTTATAGCACACATGAGTTCTTACTACAGCTGATTGTTGAGGTGTGTGTATAGGTGTGTGTATAGGTAGTCATAATGTGTTATAAGCCCCAACAGTCAACCTCGAGTTTATAACTGGCCCAGAGCATCCATAAGACACCTGAAGTCATCATTCATTGTAAGTCACATCTATAATGTTTTATGAGTGTGGTCATAGAGCATTATGAATGTATTCTAAATCAATATGGATCACCCATAATGCACTAAAGATGTGGTCTTCATAGAGAGTGTTAGCAGAGATTTTTCTGTTTTATTGTATTCATACTCATTTTGCACTGATTTGGATCTGGGTTTAGGATCAGTTTCTCCTCCCAGAGCTGACAAAAGTTCACTGCACCACTTTTTTGTGTGCTGACAACATGGAACAAAGGACTGTAGAACAACAGATGGAAAAAAGTTGATTTGTCAGATTTTTGTTGTGGTGCGAGACACTGTACAAAGGCTGCACCCCATGCTAAACAATGCTGGATTATGACGGCTAGTATAAATTACTAGTGCTTTTCATGATGTTTAATGACTGAGGCAGTATTTTTTTTCTTCTTTTTGTTCACAAACTTTTCTTTTCTCTCCTTCCTGTGAAGCTCACCTGTGTTTGGCACCACCAGACGTCCTCCAGAGTGGCCGAATATGCCAGTGATCCTCAGCTGCTCTTTACAGGTGCTGAAGGGCCCGTTGAGGGTGAGCAGGCCCTTCTTGCGTCTGTCCACAGTACTGCTGTAGTCCCGGCTCAGGTCCCGCGGGAAGGTCTCAGCAGGGGCTTTGGTGTGGAACTCTGCCCGCTCTGCCACACCAAGTGAAACCATAAAGGAGCTCTGAACTTTGACCTTGATGTCTGGCAGGGGGTCAAAGAGCTCTTTGTCTGCATTGTCCTGGAAGCAGAGGGGAGTGCTGTATGTCCGTCCCACTGTTAAGTCAGGCTGCATCGAGGAGTTGAGAAGCAGTGGGTTGCCTACGGAAATGAAGATATAGCACAGTCACATAGTCCCCTAAAAGCCCTGCTCACATGGGACTCACATTATGTAGGGGAGTCGTTTAATTAATGAATCAAAGCCCAACCTCTGTGTTTCCTGAGCAGCACTCACATTGGATAATGGAATTCACTGGTGTCCCAAATACAACAGAATAAGGTCAAGATTGTTATTTTTTTATTTCTTGATTTAGCAAAGCAAAAGTTAAAATTTTAAAAGGCTGAAAAACTCAAAAACATGCCAAGAATTCTTCATTTTTCATGACAGAACAAAGATAAAAGGAGAAAGAATATGTGCCACTGCATAGATTAAATATCATCAGTGATATTCTGTCTGCAGCACGAGATAGCACCGATAGACTACACTATTGGACAAAAAGCAGATTTGAGATTAAAATCACCTTCAATCTCCAGAATTAATAGAAATTTAAGAGGCACATGTCTGGACTTCTGACTAAAGTTTCCTGCAGCTGACCAGTGAAGCTCCAGCAGCAATTAAAACAACATGTCCGGGCAGGTGACCAGTGCATCAGAGGTAAGGGAGCACAACCTGGGCAGAAGGTCCAGGGCTCGAAGCCACGGTCAGAGCGTCAGATTTAATTACCAAGCACACACACAGCTTGATCTCCATAATCCATCTGCTGGAGTCAGCTCCACTGGACAATGAGTCGTCCTCCAGAAGGACAGGAGGGAGGGCCAGGAGGGTGTAGGTGACTGCTCTGTAAATGAGGGGAGTCCTTCAGCTCCCAGTATGGACCCAACAGCCTGTGGAGGGGGGTCTTCATCTGTGGCCATTAGTTGTGACGATGCTGCCAAACGGAGCGAGGAGTGTGCTGCATCTATCTGGCAGACTCCGGCATGTGGTGCCCCTGGACGAGCTGTGCCAAGATAACAGCGAAGTCACTGAGTCCTTGCTGCCCAGCTGTTGCCTGCTGCAAGGCGGGAGGCTAATGTTGTTTTATTTTTAGGGAAATCGTTAATTACCAGGGGTGTGATTTGTGATGAGCATTATGGGCTGTGTTGGTTTTGACTTGTTTTTCAAAACTCAACTTTTTTATCTTTCCAACAGAATTCTTGATATGGAACATGAGCAGGAATGTATTCACACTTACCAATCAATGCTTTCAATGAATATGTTGAATATTTTCTTGATTCATAAATTAGTCAGTATGTATACCACACATTTCACTACAGAGCTACTTCCTAATTCCTTCTGAATGCCTGAATTCTAACTGTGAAACACAAAATGTCCTGCATGATCACATGTTCAGTCCTCACAATGCAGACGCGAGTTTCAGTGTATTACTCAGACTTGTGATCACACATTCCATTTGTATGGAAGTAGCAGAAAATCAAATGCAATTGATTTCCTTTTAATTACTGTCAACATGTTGCAGCGTGCTGTACCAGTGATACAGTGCTACAGTAGTGTAAATATGGTTTGATGCTTCCAGCATTACAACACTGCAAGTTTTGGTATTTTACAGGAGTTATGTTTCCTGTTATGAATGAGTCATTCATTGTCAATATTTCCAGTAAACATGCAAAATGAAATGAATTCTAACTCTACATCATTTCAAACATTTGCTTCCTCCTTTATGAATATTCTTCAGGAACTGAACAAACAAAAGGAGTTCAATAGTTTTTTGTGGTGTGTTGTCCTTTTTGTATGTTAACTGACTTTGCTGATTAATGTGTTGATTAATTGATTACTAAAATATTTAATGATAATTTTCTGTTGATCACCAAATCCACTAATCAGTGAGCTTGGTTTTATTTATGTATTAATATTGCTGCTGTGATTGAAGCCACACATCTGTATTACTGCTCATGAACTTGGTCACCATGCTCCTTGATTGCACCTGCATTACAGTTGATGCAAAGCATGAGCAGATATAAAGGATAACATTTTCAGATAAACCTTTCAAGATAATGTTTCATGAAAAATGGAAAGATGGATTTTTCATTTCTAAACAGTTTTATAGTGACAGTGAACCTATAGGCGACTCTGCGGATATTCCAGCTCTCGGTCAGAGCTGCAGCCCAGTGGACATTACCTCTCTGCTGCTGACATTCGATCACTGTTAAATTTTCTCCCCTCCGGTCGAGTGGAGAATGATCTGATTATCGCTTGAGTGTGCATCTTTAAGAATGGGGCGGCGAAAATGGAATGGCAGTGGTGAGATGAGAGAAGTTAATGAAATGTACCTCAGGTTGAATACCTTGAGGGATAGGTTTGGAATTGGGCCTCTGATTAAAAATCACTCAGAAGGAGAAGTAATGCGGAGAGACAGGGTCAGGGCCAGAGACTCATTCAGCACTCTGCCTCACAGCTGCTCTGGCAGCAGAGAGCCATCCGAAAGTGTTT
This sequence comes from Argyrosomus regius, assembly GCA_946959425.1. Classification (NCBI taxonomy): domain Eukaryota; kingdom Metazoa; phylum Chordata; class Actinopteri; family Sciaenidae; genus Argyrosomus; species Argyrosomus regius. Next base: position 27,532,722 of record OX336890.1, on the reverse strand, counting down.
AAGAACTTTAAAAATGTACCTTTTTTTCTTGTGATTATTAGGCATGAAGTGTTTAATTTCCTGCCATGTTTATGAAAAGGACGGTAAAATATTAACAATGTAATCACTCCAAAGCAAACTGGGGCTCAGGAAGTGTTCCACATTTCATGGGGCGCCTCGGCCACGCTGAAAGAGAGGAAAATGGAAAGGAGTGATGGTGGCCGGTGGAGGGCACAGCAGGCAGGCTGCACGGAGAGCTGGCCTATTTAAATAGGATTGATGACCTGCTGAATGTAGACCCCCCCAGTTTTCCTCACACCTTTTCTATCGTGTGACGAGGGGTGGGGCTTGACCGACTCCACATGCCTTGGGGGAGCGAGGGGCACAGTGTGGGTTCTTCTCACAGTGCTGTCACTGCGGCAGCGAGGATGGATCACCCTTCGCCACGATGGCTATCACTTGCACTAACCCAGAAGTGTCAGTGACAGTAATATGAATGCCTGTAGCGAAGCTGGCCAGGACAGCCGCAGTCACATAACCAACAGAAGTTATTGCTGTGCACAACAAAAATTGAATTGATGTTCACTGTTCCATACCCCTCACATTTATCCATCAGTGGTTTAGGCCAGTGTAATCTGATGGAGGAGATTGGTTGCCTGACAGTCAAATGTGTGGTCTACGGGGAAAGGGTGGTCTCTATCAAAGATTGATGCCTCCTGCATCCCAATAACAGAGGAGCAGGTCTGTCAAAATAGAAGGACAGGTCCTTTCACTGATTATGGAGGTATAAATCCGAAGAAGATAGGGAGGCTGCACGCCATGCTGCTTGATGCAAACAAATGCCATCAATCACCAGGCGGCCCTGTAGCTGAGGTCTTTGATGACGGCGCCTTTTGGCCTTGTGGTCATTGGCGTGTGTCAGCGTGGAGTTGATGGCACTCTCACCTTGTCTGGTGGTCTTGAAATTGAAAGACTGGAAACCCCCAGCGAGGGCTGAGGAGTCGATGACGTCCACGCCGTATTCGCTGTGATTCTTCCTGTACAGCATGACGGCCACTACCAGGATTGCCACTGCGATGATGCCAGCTCCAAGGCCCGAGTACAGAGCTACATCATTGGAGCTGTCCATACCTGAAGCACATGAGACACATGAAAAAGAAGAGCAAACGTAAATTCTCATATGAAAGCCAGTATTAAAATAATGGCCAAATTATACCGGGCATTGCCTGCACGGACAAAAGGAAACTCCTCAATGTTAAACAGAAACTCCTGTCTGTTTCCAAGCTGCTTCAGCCTCATGGCTCAAAGCTACATTAGCTATTGTTGGTGGTTGAGTAACACTGTGGGTAATGTAGGTGCCAGGTTTTTTTTCTTTCAAATTAAAAGCCCACATACAGTTGTATGGAAAAGTTTGGGCACCCCTCTAAGATTTCATGATAATTTGCTCTAACTTTATAAAAGAAGATCACAGCAACAAGATTTGATTTCCTACAGAGATGTAGACATTTGAGTGTTTTCCAGACCAAAATTCTCAGAGTAGCATTATATAGTTTTATTATGATAAATTCAAATGTAAAAAATGGTATGTGCAAAAGTTTGGGCACCCTTTTAATCACATTGATTTCAAGACCTGTAGGGATTTATAGCTGACAGGTTGCAGCACAAAATTGCTTTGACTAGCTTGTGAGACCTTCAATTACAAAGACAGGTGGAACCAATCATGAAAAAGGCTATTTAACAGAGGCAATTGCTGGCTGTGCTTGTCCTAGGCTCTTTTTTAGAGTGTGGCAACATGGGGGCATCGAAACAACTCTCCACTGACCAAAAAACTAAGATAATTCATTATCATGAATTAGGAGAAGGGTACAAGAAATTATCAAGAAGGTTTGGACTGTCTGTCTCCACAGTCAGAAATGTGGTGCAGAAATGGAAGGCCACAAGAACAGTCCTTGTGAAGGAAAGATGTGGTAGGCCAAAAAAATACTGGAAAGGCACAGGCGAAGGATGGTTAGAATGGTCACAGACAAGCCACAGACCACCTCCAGAGAACTACAAGAACATCTGGCTACTGATGGTGTAGTTGTTCATCGTTCCACAATCAAGCGTACTTTGCACCAGGAAAAGCTCTTTGGAAGGCTGATGCGCAAAAAGCCTTTCCTGAGTGTTCGTCACAAGAAGAGTCGCATGAGGTATGCAAAAGCACATATGGACAAGCCAGAAGCATTTTGGAAAAAAATACTGTGGTCAGATGAGACTAAGATAGAGTTATTTGGTCAGAACAAGAGGAGGTATGCATGGCGAAAAAAACACACTGAATTCCATGAGAAGAACTTATTGCCTACTGTGAAATTTGGTGGAGGGTCCATCATGTTATGGGGCTGTGTGGCTAGCACAGGGACTGGAAACCTTGTTAAAGTTGAGGGCCACATAAATTCCGCTCAGTATCAGCAGATTCCTGACAAGAATGTTCAAGAATCTGTCACAAAGTTGAAGCTACGCCGGGGTTGGATTTTTCAGCAGGACAATGATCCTAAGCACTGTTCAAAATCCACCAAGGAAGTACAAGTACAATCTTCTGGAATGGCCATCCCAGTCCCCAGACCTTAACATCATTGAAAATGTATAGATTGATTTGAAGCAGGCTGTTTACGCACGGAAGCCAAGAAACCTGACTGAACTGGAGGCGTTTTGTATGGAGGAATGGGCCAAACTTGCCAACCTGCCAGACTTCAGGGACTTGTCTGTGGCTATAGGAGGCGTCTACAGGCTGTTCTTGCAGCAAAAGGAGGCTCTACTAAATATTAATGGAATAATTTCTTTGGGGTACCCCAATTTATGCACATGCCTATTTTTGTTTAAATACACTTAAAAATGTTTCTGTTGGACCAATGAAAATGATTTCACTACTGAGATGTTTCTGTTTCCATAAGGTATAACATATGTTAAAATAAAGTTGCTGCTTCAAAAGCTCAGCAAGTGACAAACTGATGCAATGATTTTCCTAAGGGGTGCCCAAACTTTTGCATACCACTGTAAGACGGGAAGGCTGTAAGACTTTTAATGTGAAAATTCTGGGCGAAGGGTCAGTTTCATTCACAATATCTTAACATCATTGGCAGAAAAGGGCTAAGTAGAATAACTGATGTAACTCTTGTTCTGTTCTGACAGAATTAGTGATGTAGAAATACACATAATGAATTTATTAGGACAGCAGGTAAACATGGAGGAAGTATTGCGTTTGCATTAACTGGGGAAATTAGAAATATAGGCCTGCTCCTCCCTGCCACCAAGGTAAATAAAGGCCCCAGTCAGTATTTTAGAATTTACAGTATGTACTGTAAATGTGTTCTTCTGAGATTTCTCCAGCATCAGGGTCTATTCCTTGTTACTGTGATGAAGGCAGCATTGCCAAAAAAATTAATAGAAACAGCCTAGTTTTTGTTATATTGATAAAGACCCAGAAACAAAGAATAAAAGAAAATACTGTTATTTTGTATACATTCAAGGTCAAACACAGACAAGAGTTACAATATGTTACACTGGCACCAGCATGGAAATGAAACAAGAAGGATGGAAAGTGGTAAGATGGAGCAGACCATCTGTCTCATCTCTCTATGCTACATTATGCACCACAGATAGGAATAAATGAACATGTCCAGCCGTTACTCTAAACTGTTACATATCACACTCAAGCTGCTAACATGGAGGGTGATTAGCCTAACTGCCTTTAGACCCACCGGTCTATATCCAATAGCTATGATGGATATCTCACAGTGTAGGCAGTCAGAGCCCGTGCGGTGTAGCTTGTGGTCACTGGTTGTTTTGCGAGGACGATAAGAGGCAAATTAATTTAGAGTATTCCTTCCAGGGTGATCACTCGCCAAATACCTGCTTCATGTAGTCCCCATTCAACCATTCAGTTTTCCTTAAAGCCTGTGAAGAAGGCAGCAGGCACGACTTTAACACTGACATGACAGGCTAATGAAAGCGCTCGAGCTAGTACCTGACAATCACTTAGTCAGGCTAACTCCAGCAAGTGATTGAAAGCCGCCACAGGAATGTGAGGACAGCGCTGTAAATTGGTCAAATTAGCTCGTTTGCAATGATTACAACCCATTAATCCTCCACAACGTAGCACATGTTCACTTGTCACAACCAATATATCTCCTGGCTCAAAGTAAAGCACAGCTGTGATGTCACGGCTGTCATAAAAGTCGGGCACTGAATAATGACATGAATGCATAATGAGCAGTTGCTGGGTTAAGTCTCTCAGATCAAAGTGAACTAAAGGTTGGTAATTCATGATGTTTCTCTTTCTATAGTACGTACTGATAGAATGCAAACCACTGTCACTCCTTTCTCTGGCTAACTTAGAATATATCATCTCTTGTCCCCGAAATTCAGGGCAGTACATATAAGTGGCAGGTGGGGAGCGAGCGGGGGTTGAAGATGAAAGGAATCACAGAGGAAGACTCACTTTGAGGTTTAACGTCATGTAGCAGCTTTCGATCTGCAAAGACAGAGAGATAGAATGAGACAAAGAGGAGAGAAAGTGGTGATTAAAGTCCAAGCCTCTGTGAAGTGACTAACAAGTTTGGACTCAGATCCAACACCCTGAGTACAGAGAAGCTCTTCTGCTGACTGTACAGTATCTGATAATGACCAAGCAGGCATCATTACTGCCCTCATATCACCACAGATAATAGTGGTGAGGTGCAAAGTGCTCAAAGGCTCTGAAATATTTTTAAGTGGGCTAATAATCCCAAATCCAAAAAACAAGTCTGATTAATTTAAGAGAAAGGAAGTCACACGTTTTTCCACCCGCCTGTCTCATAATGTATGCTGTGGAAACCACAATAAACATCATGAAGAGCAGCACGTTCTAGTAGGGCCGAACAATTAGAGGCAACTTGTGATTTAAATCATGATTCTTTTCTATAAATGATTGTGTAGTGGTAGTTTACATAATAATAACCAGCATACTTTGTGCAAACCATAATAAATTTCACATTTCACACAGTGATGTAATATTTGTCAATAACAGCTGCAGCCGTCTGGCTGAGAAGTCTTAATGACACTGTTGGCAGCGCTGCACTGTAGCTGCTGAGCTAACGTTAGTTGAAGTTCACAGGTTCAGAGATTTTCTGTTCTACGTCCTGAACTGAACGATGGAATACTGTGCTTCAAAGTTGAAGTGGGAGATTTGAACACTGTTTACTGCTTACATCCTTTCTCTCATGGCTGATAAACACTGAGCTACCACTCACCACCCTGTTTCTCCACTTGCTCTCTCTCTCTAAAATGATACAGAGTGGAATTTTATTATGGACACCAGCATGCAGAGAGTCTTACATTTTGTAATTTGAACTCACAGAATTAACATTAATTAGCTGCTGGAATTGTTTGTCCTGATAAGAGGAACTTTTTTTTATTATGTATAAAATAATTTTATTGTTACTTTACAGCTAATTTCAAAATTAAAGGTCCAGTGAGTCAGAGTTAATGGGCTCTATTTATAGTATATCAGAAATTAAATATAATGTTTTGAACTATATGTTTTCATGAGTTTAAATAAGAATCTTTGTGTTTTTTGTTATAGAATGAGCCTTTTATATCTACAGATGTAGGACCGCATGTTGAACCACCGTGTTTCTACAGCAGACCAGAACAAACAAACTTATTAAACACAGGATCTCTTTTAGGGTGAGGTGAGGGGCTTGCAATCAACCATCAGTGCAATCATCAAGTAACTATGCCGCTAAACGCCACCAAATCCTACACACTGGACCTTTAATGTAAGCTGAGAGTAAGATGGTCACCCACCCTCACTTCTTCAAATCACAGCCTGTGTTCAGCCCTACGCTGTTGTCAGTATTCACTCCAGTGATGAAAATATTGAAATGTTTAAGTCATTGCATGTGCACGACTCAAACAGTGCAATGACATTTCATTCCAAACGTCAAGCATCATTCAAGACTGTCTGCACGTCCTCCCCTGTGACAGATTCAGTCTGACATACAATATGTCAAGTGAGCAGCACACAGGAGAAAGAGCGCTGACATTATCATGCACTGGGCATCTGTGTCAATCCACAGAGTGATTTTTTTCCAACGCACACCTCCTGTTCAAACATGCCTGTGATGCTGTGTTACAGTGAGTGTATATATGATGATGATAATGATAGAAATATGATGACAATGACAATGATGGTGCCCTGCAGGGACAAAGGCCTTACTCTGGGTACATAATCCATCTGTGCAGTTCTCAGTGGCCTCGCTGCTTCCTTCACACATCTTGCCTCGGTGTCTGGGTGCTGGGGAGTTGCATTCCCGACTCCGCTGTCTCTCGCACTGGCTGCTGCACACGGTCCACTCACTCCACTCATCCCAGCCTCCATCAACTGCAACACAAGAATATACACACAAATGTGGACAGAGAGATTAAAAGACATAATGCATGTGTGTGCACACACACCAAGATGACAAACAGAAAGACAAGAAAGTACGACATTACATAACAGCCTGATCAGCATTCGTATTACAGATATTCAAGAGACTTAGTTCAACATTTTGATAAGTTGCCTTTCAGTGAAAAAACTAGTTAACTTCATCTCTGGATGCCAGGCCAGCTGGTTTCCTTCTTAAGCTAAAATGCTAAGCCCTACTGTTGAAAAAGAATGATACTCTTAAACGGATATTGATTCTTCTTGAGGTGAGACTATTATCTGGCTAAAATCAGTTTTTCTGCTGGACCTGTCCACAGCGTTGTCTATGTAACACTGACTATAAAAAAGGAGCTCATACAAGCCCACTTCAAAATACCAGAACTGCCCTCATAAACACATCCTGACTCCTGTTCTTACTCTACAGAGCCATTAGGTTTATTTTCACTGCATTTCCCAAAATGTTGTTGTGTTCACGTTCCTATGACGACCTGATGAAGATATTTACATCCAGCATACCTGCTATATAACTGCAGACACTGTTTCAACTTTCATTTTGATGCTATATTGATGAAAAATAAACATCCAAATGCCTCACACACACATATTCAGTATGACACACAGTACACAGGGTGATGTGGTGATACAGTTTGAGAGACATGTTCTCCTCATTAACCCTCGGGCCTGTTTAGATAATTGGATTTGATGCAAGGCTACAAATCCAAGATAGGCTGGTGCATGCTAATAGCTGGGATTCCTCCACCATCATCTGATCAAGGAAGAACTCATCATGCCTAGCTTAACAAATATTTGGAGACCATATGGTGCCTGAAGATTCTTTGGCAGCAGCTGCGATGCCGATAATACAAAGTTGTGGGCGGTGGAGAAGGTAATCTTCCTTTGTGGTGTTCCATAGTCCCGACCTACACTCTGCATTTGTTTGTGGTTTCTTCTCAGCTACTTGAGATGCAAATGATGTGTTTGTATGATGCAGAGAGAATGCTGAGTGCTTCTGAGTTTGACCGCAGTCGCTGGTGAGTGTATACATATTGTTTTTCCTGACAGTTCCCCAATGACTTGTTGCTGTGATTCTGTTGAATGAGCTCATCTGCCTACTGGTAAACAAACGATACAGTCTGACAAACTGTAACTGCAAAACTCTGAATCACTTCTAACACCTTGTGGAAACTTTTCATGTTTCAAACTTATTTTTTGCTGCACGCTGAATTCTTTATATCAAGGTTCTTCAAATGGTTCACTTGGTTCAGGTTCTGGTTGAACCTCATTCCAAACAGCCTTCTGCAAACCCCTGTCACGTTACATAAACTAACAACAGACAATAACCCAATGTACATGTCCAAAACTGCATGAAGGATTGTTATTGTAACTCTAAGATCTAATAACTGTACCTGTTGGTATCTGCAGTGACAGCCTGGTCTTTTGGCCATTTCAGTCACAATGTAACAACAGCAGCACTTCACTCTGAAACCAAGCCGCAACCTTCATGGTTGTGAAGTGAAGTTGATCAATCATCCACTTGAGGCTGGCTCCAGAAGTGAGTCAGTCCCCCAAGTAAGTCCCCATGTTCTGCTGTCCAACTTCACAGCAGAAATAAACATGTTTACAGCCTGGTACAAAAAACTGTTTTAGTCTCTATAGCTAATTTCCACATTCATGACAACTGTACTGAGGGTGAATTTATATACAACTCACCTGTTCAAATTATATTAAGGCTTATAGGTTATGTAGGATTAAGAGGGTGACCACTTTGACTGACAAGTAGATGTTGTCACAGGTGACTTGTTTGAGTAACCAGGCTTCATTTAGCCCACCTCATTTTTGGATTAGCCGGGAGCCGTTGGAGGCAGGACTGCCAAGATGGCGATGGCTACAGCCACCACACTGATCTTGACAATGGCTCTTCAGAAACCTGTGGTGGATGTCACAGAGACTACACCCAGGTTTTATACTGTCTATGTATAGAACACCAAACATATGTTAAAAAGGTTGTGTTTCACTGGGACCAGTTTGAGGACCATTTCCAGCCACAGATTTGGTGTTCTAGTCAGGAATATATATAATATATAATATATATAATATAATATATATATATATCACTCAAATAAACTACAATGATGTTTTTCATAGTTTCTGGACAACAACTTATCCCAGCCTCACTGCAGTTACAGGGTAAGTGCACAAAACACTCCCTGTTTCCTACTTATTATTTGACTGATGTGGAAATTATAGTCATATAACACTACACTTGTCAGTGCAACAGGATGATGATTCATATGTGTCAAAAATCTCAATTTACTATTAAAAATGCAGTAAACTAGTGAGTGTTTGGAATAATATATGTGGTTTCAGAGAAGAAGTGTTTGAGAGTTTTTTCTTTACCCGAGTCAAAGGTCTAAAAGCAGAGGGTGTTGTACACTGTGCGGATTGTAAAGCCCCCTGAGGCAAATTGTAAGTTGTGATTTTGGGCTGTATAAATAAAATGTGACTGAACAGTATTTGTGTTGCTTCCTTATCCATTTGCTTTAAACATATCATTGTTTGGTGACTTGAGTGAGACAAGTAGAAAACAACAAACCTCTTGCTTTGTGAGGTTTGGCGCGTTTTCTCCAAATCGTTGAAATGTTTAAAGGATAAGGATTAAGATTTAGGAGTATCAGCAGGAATGGAATACAACATTCATTAGTATGTTTTTATTAATGTATAATCACCTAAAAATAAGAATCATTGTGTTTTTGTTGTCTTAAAATGAGCCCAATAGATCTACAGCAAGAGCAGGTCCGCTTCCATGGTGGAGTCTGCCATGTTGAACCTTCATTTTTCTACAGTAGCCCGAAACAGACAAATCAAACACTGATCTAGAAATGGCCTTTTTCCTACATAATAATAATAATAATAATAATAATACTACATATTATTTAAAAGCGCTTTTCAAGGTACTCAAAGACACTTTACATAAAAAGAACATCAAATCAGCAAAACAATATGAAATAATTCATGAAGAGGTTGAGGCGTGGGAGAGTTTTCATTTGGTTGCAATCTGCAACTTCACTGCTAGGTGCCACTAAATCCTACACACTGGACCTTTAAGGTGTGACATGCTAAAACGTTTAAATCAAATCAAATCAAATCAAATCAAATCAAATCAAATCAAATCAAATCAAATTTTATTTGTTTAGACCAAATTCACAAAACACATTTTGCCTCTGAGGGCTTTACAATCTGTACAGGGAGTGACACCCTCTGTCCTTAGACCCTCGGTTCGAGTGAGGAAAAACTTGCCCACAAAAAACCCTTTTTTTTTTTAACATTAGCACAACAAGAAAAGAATCATAGTCAGTGGACTAACAGCAGCATCACTTACACAGCAACATCTACTCAAAGTTTGCTACTGTTAACTAACATTAGCCACATGGAGCTATTGGTCATACTGACCAAAACAAAAACCCCTGAGTGTACATATGTTTGAGCAAGGATGCATTTTATTGTTTATGACTCTATCTTTTTATCCGTAAGAGGAAGAATTTGTTATTCTGTCTTCTTTTACTTTGAATTGTAAAATGCACATTCTAAGTTGCAGATAAAAATAGGAAATAAATGCAAAATAGCGGGACAGTACGGTATCAGTATTATAATCAGTATTTACTTGGTTTGAATCATTGCACTCTCCTAGCACACAATAATATAAAGTTTTGTGTCTATCAGTATTCTCTTCTCTCTTTACTGTTTCTTGTTAACTGGCTATCTGCCTCGTCATAGTACAGCCTCTGACCTCATCCATCCTCCGTGCACTGCCTGCACTCAGACCATCATTAAGACAATGCTCTGGGCTAGCTTGTCAGAACCGGACGGGCTTGTCAATCAGCAGCTCAGACAGCTGGGTTCATCACAGCCTACGCTTCGCTCCTGTCTGCATCTCCTTCCTCCCACAAAGACATGGATCAACCCTGATAAGAGGGCGACACCCGCTTTCCTCTCTGCTGCATGTTACTTCAGTCATTCCTCGAGGCCTCCAGGCCACGGTGTTGCCGCATATCTGCTTATCTCTGCCTAAGTAGGCAATTCTTATTCCTCTGCTTTTGCACTTAATTATTTTTTATGTGAACACTGCAAACATGACCCACCCTCCTCCTCTTGGCTACATTTCACGTTGACAGTTTGAATTGGCAGCGAGAGGCAGCTAGTTGAAAACTTCGATACCCATACATCAGTCAGTGTCTAGAAATTCTATTTTTTAGACTGCGAGCCAGAAAGTGAGTTTTGAAAGCCCGACATCACAGCACCTTAAAAAGCAAAAGCTGAGTCATTGTTATTGATCACCCACCTCATCAGAGTTTTTCCTGCACAGGAATCCTAGGCAGCTGACAGTGTCATTTTCTGTGCAACCTTCATAAAAAGATGCATGTTGACGGCAATTTTAACTAGAAACTGTAGCACGAAATAAGAAAATGACACCCACTCCCCCCTTTTGGTTAAAGGAACAGGGTAGTAAATCAACACTTTACAGTGTTAAAGCCAGAGATTAAATTGGGCTGGAACCCTCCGGAGCTCAGCTCCGCCTCCTCACCTCGGCAGGACAGCCAGCAGGAGCTGAGCTCCCTCTGCTTCGGTGTTTATAATAATCATTGTCGTAGCTACCATTATATGACTTTTTAAAATCATTTGTTTGGACCTCCCCTCTTTTACCATGTCAGTAGGCTACATCAGTCTGTTCACTCATCGCTGTTTCCAGAGCGCTGTGTCAGAGCTTCATTATTGAATCCGTTCCGCTTGTTTATTGATATAAAACCTGAATCACTGAAACTCCAGTCCATGTTTTCATGTTTCATGTTTTTGGAATCATTTTGACAACGATTAAAAATGATATTAAAATCCATGTTTAAAATTAGTAATCATGATATTTTATGAATTTAACAGTAGTACAGTCAGGAGCAGCAACAGCAAAGCCCTAAAAAAAGGTGCAGATGTCAGCGTCAGCAACAGCAATAGTGGCCCAGACAGCAGTGGTTGTACAGCCCGCTCAGCCCCAGCCCTCAGCAGCAGCAGCCTAGGCCCTGTCCCAGTACCCAGCAGCAGCAGCAGCTCAGCCCCAGCCCTCAGCAGCAGCAGCCTAGGCCCTGTCCCAGTACCCAGCAGCAGCAGCAGCAGCAGCTCAGCCCCAGCCCTCAGCAGCAGCAGCAGCCTAGGCCTTGTCCCAGTACCCAGCAGCAGCAGCAGCTCAGCCCCAACCCTCAGCAGCAATTTGCCAATATGCTGGACTCTGGGACAATATGAACATTTCAAGACCAAATTTCCTTTCATATTTGCTTCAAATAAAGCTCTAGGATGTGAGGTTTGTAGAGATGCAGGTTCACCAGGGGTTTTAAGGTCAGGGTCCAACAAACATTCATTTTCTTCTGAATGGCAAAATGCCAAAGTCACTCCTTATGGCAACACAAAGGAAAAACAAATGAAATCACTGAGAAAAAAAATACATGACCACAAAACATCACACAGTCACAAACTGGCTGAGTCAATTTGTCAGAAGAAAGCTGAGAGTCCATTAGATGCCAGCTTTCTTAGAGCACAACAAGAACAACTGAGCACCACTGAAAAAGTCTTTAGAACGGCGTATTACATTGCCAAAAGTAATAGACCATTCACAGATCACCCTGGCCTTATAGATTTACAAAGAATCAATGGACTTAACATGGGAAGAGTCCTGCACACTAATGTTTTGTGCACAGATATTGTACATTTCATTGCAGAAGAAATGAAAAAAGCCCTGATGGCAAGTATCCGGTGTACAAGGCCCAAGGTGTCTATTCTGATTGATGAAAGCACTACAGTTAGCCAAAAATCTTGTATACATGCGAGCAGCTGTGCAAAATTCAGACCCACTCACCTTTTCCTTAAGTGTCATTGAGCTGGAGCAGACTACAGCAGATGGCATAACTGATGCATTGCTCAACTGCCTCATGGACAATGGATTAGACGATGACTTTCTAAAGGAATGCTTTCTTGGGTTCTGTTCAGATGGGGCATCAGTGATGCTGGGTAAAAAGGCAGGGGTGTATGCAAAGCTAAAAGCGAAATATCCTGACATTGTTGGCTGGCACTGTCTCAATCACAGGCTGGAACTTTAAGTTGGTGATGCAGTAAAGTGCCGTATTGAGACTAATCACTTCAGAAGTTTCCTTGATAAACTGTACAGTCTCTACAACCAATCTCCAAAGAACCTTAGAGAACTAGACAAAGCTGCAGCATCATTGGGAACAGAGTTGCGCAAGATAGGTCGTGTTTTAAATGTAAGGTGGGTAGCTTCCTCCTACAGAACCGTTGAAGCTGTGTGGAACATGTATAGTGCTCTGCATAAGCACTTCATAAGTGCTAGTCAAGATGTGGCTAGAACCTCCTCAGAGAGATGCATGTATGAAGGGCTGGGAGAAAAACTGTCCTCTGCAGACTTCATTGAAAATCTGGGGCTTATGTTTGATGCTCTAGAACAGTGATTCCCAAAGTGTGGGCCGCGGCCCCCTGGTGGGCCCCGGTGGTACTGCAGGTGGGCCGCGAGAGGTCATTCAAAATAAACAAATAAATATGTTAAATCCTTGATTTTGTAAATATGTTTTTAATTACTGTAAAATATGTATGACATGATTTTTAAAAAATATTTAGAAGTAGTAAAACAAACCGATTGAGTGTTATTCTACTGTCATATGACAGGTGTCACTTTTTTGTTCACCCGCCGTCACATTAATATCGGAACGTTATCTCTCGTCATCAATCGGGGATCATAATTGTGGAACACTTCATCTTGTGTTGTGGCGGGCAAGATGGAGCAGTGGCTCACAATCTTGTATTATTATTATTATTATTATTCTTTTATGTTGATTACAGTTGTGATTAAAGGTTTGGGTGGGCCCCAGAGATTTTTCACATTTCAAAGTGGGCCTTGGTGTTCTGAAGTTTGGGAATGGCTGCTCTAGAAGAACTAAAAGACTTGTCTGAAGCATTACAAAACAGGGACATCCGTTTGTCAGAAGCGATTAAAAAAATTAAAAGACAGGCTGACATTTTTTCAGCAATGAGGGAGACAAAAGGGCCACACTATGAATTTGCTTGTCAGGCTGTTGAGGAGGGTGTATTCAAGGGGTGTCAGTGAGAACAGGTGGGAGACAAACAATGATTCCACCCCAGAAATTCTTTGATGCGTTGAGTAAGAGTATGCTGTCCAGGATGGTCACTGAGGAGGAACTAGAACTTTATGATCAACTAAATGTCCTGAAACCTGAAACCTGGCCTACTCCTGTACCTGTGCTGTTTGGAGAGCTGGAATTAAGGCAGCTATGTAATCGTCTGAAAATAAATTACTCTAGTGTGAAACGAGATTTCAGGGACTTTAAGGACAATGAGAACATGCCACTCAGTGGAGGACTCGTCAAATTAAAACAAGTAGCAGATACACTGGCTGTAAGCACAGCAGAATGTGAAAGAGGATTTTCACTTATGAACACTATTATTTCACCTATTCGGAATCAGCTTAAAATTGACAATCTGTCTTGTTTGATGTTTATAAACCTAGTGGGTCCACCACTAGACATGTGGAACCCAACCAAGCATGTTAAGAAGTGGGTTATGACCCGGAGGTCAGCAGACCATATAGCATGTAGACAGAGACAGGAAGGGCAGAAGAAGAGAGATCTAAGTCCTATTTGGAAAGTTGTGAATTAATTGTAATGACTGGCGACTGCTGATATTTGGTTTGATGTTGTGACATGTAAGAAAGTTTAGCAAACAATTGATTTGATTGATGTAGATTTATGGTGTGAGATGTAATTAACTATGTGAATTTATGGTATGAGATGTAAATAAGTAATGCAAATAATAAGTAGTAATAATAATAAGTAATAATAAGTAAATTGTATATTGTGAATACGTTTTACAGATTGCAGTGTAGATTGATGGCAAAATGTAGGCTAAATAAGTTTCCAATATGTGAGTTGATGTGAGATATAAATAAGTAGGTTATAAATTGATAAAATATGTATTAAACCGATGGTGTGAGGTAAATACAAATGTTTTGAGAGATATTGACCACTGTGAGTGAAGAAGGGCGCCCCCTCCTTACAAAAGCCAATTTATCCACTGGTTAAAGCTAAGAGCTAGATTACAATATGTGTCTTTTTAAAACTGAATTATTTATGTGATGCTATGTGGCTTGTACAAATATTCTGAAGCTGACAGACTTTATTGTTGATCAAGAGGGAAGAGCATTTTTATAATAGATGAGAAAGTGGACCAAGACCAGGACCAGGATATTGTTCTTGGATTACTGAGTACAAAATGAGGGTAGCGATGGGATAAGAAACTCTGCATTCTTAGATCATTTTGATCTGTAGAGTTTTCTTGTCCACAAAGTAATTGTGAGGATGCATCATTGCCTCTATCTCATATAATATCAAACTATAGCTGTGTCTCAATTCTATACTATACTAGACTATACTACATCATGTCCTTCTAAGCACTGCCACAGCTACAGAAGAACCTTGGAAAGTAAAATGGGGCTCGTACGCAAGTTTGATTCTCTGCTCCACCAGTCAAGGCAAATTGGAGTGTCCATTAGCAGGATACTGTTATATACAGTACTTTGTTATCTAGTATTATAACTATTAATGAGGAAACGGGAGAGCTCTCTGTTGAAGATGAACAACCTCTTTAGTCTTCTGTGGTCTCAGAAGATCAAGTCGGGTGCGGAGCTGTCTCTTGAGCATAGACGAAGCAGGAGACACCCTTGTTGTAGCATGAGGTGTATTTCTATATGACAACAAAAATGCACTGAGGCGTCAGTTGAGGGACTGTGTGCCTTGAGAGGACTTGAGAGCTTGCTTCGTAGTTTGTACAAATCTTTCAGCGAGCCCATTTGTAGCTGGGTGATAAGGCGCAGACTTGATGTGCTGAATACCGTTCTCTTCCATGAATGTCTTGAACTCTTCAGACACTAGCTGTGGGCCGTTATCACTGACAAGTTGTTGTGGTAGACCAAAACGGCTGAAGATAGACCTTAGCTCTTCAATGGTTTTCTCTGAAGAGGTGCTCTTCATCACAGCAACCTCTGGCCATTTGCTATGAGCATCGATTACCACTAAGAACATGTGGTTCTCCAGCGGTCCAGCAAAGTCTATGTGGACTCTTTGCCACGGTTCTTCAGGCCAGTCCCATGGATGTAATGGCGCCAGCTGTCGGAGGTTTCTCAATTTCTGGCAGTCAGAGCAGGACCTTGCTTTCTCCTCTATAGCAGCATCCAGTCCCGGCCACCAGAAATAGCTGCGTGCAATTTCTTTCATCCGCACCACACCACAGTGTCCAGTATGCAGCTCAGCAAGCACTTTCTCTCTTAGAGGTGGTGGAATGATGACACGGTAGCCCCACAATAAGCATCCAAACTGGACTGTCAGCATTCTGATGTTGGTCTGACTTCCTATACTTGATCTCATACTGGTGGGCAGATAACAGCAGAGCCCATAGCTGCATACGGCGTGCTGCCAGCGATGGAATGCCAGCGTGAGGACCAAAGATGGAGGTTAGAGGTCGATGGTCCGTCAGTAGCGTGAATTTCCTGCCGAAGAGATACTGATGGAATTTCTTAACTCCAAACAGTATAGACAGTGCCTCACGCTCAGTCTGCGTAATTGCTTTCCGCTTTGCTCAGTGTCCTTGATGCAAAGGCAGTCGGTCTCTCTTCTCCAGATGGCATGATGTGAGACACCACTGCACCCACCCCATAAGGTGAGGCATCACATGCCAGCTGAAGTGGCAATTTGGGCTCAAAGTGGGCGAGAGCCTCAGATTTGGCGAGGGCTGTCTTTATGTCTTTGAAAGCTGTCTCACATTTGACTGTCCATTTCCATGTTGTTGTTTTGTTAAGCAGTTCATGTTGTGGCTTTAGCTTGTTGGCGAGGTTAGACACAAATCTTGCATAGTATGTCAGCAAGCCAAGGAAAGACCTCAGCTGACTCACATTTTTGGGAGATGGAGCCTCCACAATAGCCTTCACCTTAGATGGTGCCCCCAGTCAATCACATGTCCCAAGTATTCAACAGATGGTCTGAAAAACTCACACTTGTCTTTCCGGACTTTCAAACCATACTCCCCCAGTCGTTGTAGTGTCGCATCCAGATTCCTTAAGTGCGACTGCTCATCTGGTCCTGTGATGAGCAGGTCATCTGGTAGCACTGAACCCCTGAAAGACCACTGAGGATCTGGTCCATTGCTCTTTGGAACAGTGCTGGAGCAGAGGTGATCCCAAAAGGGAGCCTCTGGTACCTGTACAGTCCTTACTAAACTTCTGTCCTCCAGCCAAACATGAAAAGACGTCATCAATGAGGGGTAATGGATACTTTTCTGTTGTCAAGACCGGATTCACAGTTAAAATCATAGCAGATTCTTGGAGCCCCGTCCTTTTTCATGACGGGGACAATGGGTGTAGCCCATTCACTTGTGCTTACAGGTTCCAGAACCCCACTCTTCACTAACCTGTCTAATTCTGCCTCAACTTTCGGTTTGATGGCATATGGGACAGGTCTAGCTTTTAGGCACTTTGGTGTGCTGCCAGGTTTAACTGTCAGCTTAACCATGATGTCTTTCATGCTGCCAAGTTCTCCATCAAAAACCTTGGGATGCTTCTTTAAGATCTCCTGCAGGGAGCTTGTTTCTCCGTCCATAACCATGAACACTCCTTGCCAGTTCAGCTTGATCTTTTTTAGTCACCGGCGACCTAGCAGAGCTGGACGGTTTCCTGAGATGATGTACAGTGGAAGAGTCTCTTTTTGCTTGTTGTATTCCACTGTCACATTCACAGCTCCTAACACTGGGACAGGCTCACCAGTGTATGTCCTAACTTCAGCTTGGACTCTCGGAGAGCAAGGTGTTGCAGTTTCTCTTTGTACACAACTTCTGATACCATGGATACACGTGTACTAGTGTCCACCTGCATCCGCACTGGTTTATTCTCAAGTAGTGGTGTGACCCGGTATCCATCATCATCGTTGTCCATGACAGATAAAACATGCACAGTATCTTCATCAGACTCACAATCACTCTGCTCATCCTGTTCATGTTCCATCTTGTTCACATGTTTCTTTTTGTTTCTGTGAAAGCCACCTCTCTTTTTCTCATTGAACTGTTTGTGTGTCTGAGTCTTCTTAATTCTACAGGCACGTCCGATGTGGCCTTTCTTACCACAATTCCTACAGTCTAAGTCCTTACACCAACACTCTGGTGCCTGGTGCCCTGCTTTCCCACAATGGTAGCATAGCTGGCCAGGTGCTGCTTCCTTGGGGGATTCAGCGGACAACTTATGCACTTGGGTTGATGCACTTAGCTGCTGTGCTTCCCTGGCAGCCATCTCCATTGATGTGCTGATCTCAATGGCCTTATCCAGTCTCAGGTTAGCTTCAGTCAGTCACCGTTTCTGAATAGCCTCACTGCGTAGACCACACACCAGCCGGTCACGTATGGTGTCACTGAGTGAAAGTCCAAATTCACAATGTTCAGATAACTGTTTCAGTACAGCTACGAACTGTGAAACAGATTCATCCTCTTCCTGGTTCCCTTTATGGAATCTGAATCTCTCTGCAATGATCAGTGGCTTCGGTGAATAGTGATCCTTTAATATTGTCACTGTTTCATTATAGGATTCGTCTCCTGGCTTAGCAGGTTGCACTAGACTGCGCAGTAGGTTGAATGTTTTTCCTCCCATAACACTTAAAAACGTTGGTACAATAACATCAGCTTTGATTTTGTTAGCAAGGACAAAATACTTAAACCTTTCCGTGTATGAACTCCATTGTTCTGTATTTTCTTCAAATGGTCCAATATTTCTGACCAGCGCAGCCATTCTGAGAATGTTCCTTCAGCAATTAGCTTATCCTTGTGCTAACTTTCTCCTGTTCGTCAGCTCTTATTGTCGTTTTTTTTTCTTTGACTCACTGCATTAATGTCTTTCTGTTGTGCCACACAGTCCTTCCTTTATCCATTTACTCCAGTCTCCTTTCCACTGCGGAGATTTCTCCTTCCCCCGTAGCACCACCGACACGGCACGGTCCCGTTCACACTGGAGCAGCTAGCTTGCACCGCAGGTAGCCACAGCGTCGTACACGCGCTAATTAAACTCATTAAACTCGGACTTTCCGCCGAAAAACAACAAACGTGAGGTCATACCTCGTCGCCAGTTTTGTTATATACTTTGTTATCTAGTATTATAACTATTAATGAGGAAACGGGAGACCAGGAAGAATTGCACGGCTGCATGTATTGCTCTTCAACTCAGGACAGAGAACTCAAGACGTCACTTCACAACACATAACACGGGGGCGTAACCGTATCCCTGGTGTTGTGTTCCCTGATTATAGTATTGTTACTTCACAACACTAGGTGGCAATGTTGTAAAGGACATACTGTTAAGATAGCGAAAAAAGCATAGAGAAGAGTTCAAGATGGCGACTACTACAGTGTAGGCTACGATAGACATGCTGAATTAATGTTTCTTTGTTGAACTGCTAAACTGTTAAGTAAACAGTACTTTTGCTCTACTCCCTGGCCTTGTTATTCGCCTGCCTACACTACACCTGGAAGGACAAACTTAGGCTGTCAATACACAACAGATACTGTACCCCAAATTGCATGGAAATGTGTGTATTGGTGAGCTTAGTCTCAGTTTCAGTAGCAGTCACACCTTGCATGGCAGCCTCCACTATTAGCAAATGAAAGTGTGTGTGAATGGGTGAGTGTGACAAGTGTTGTAAAAGAGCTCTGAGTGGTCAGTTTAATTAGTCGTGATATTCTACATTCAACAGTATGTTGATTTCTTATATGATAACTGCAAAACCAGTATACCATAAAGATTTGTATAGAGTGCATACTGTATATAATTAGTATTAGTCAATGCCTGCAGATATACAGAGCATTCAATGTTGAAATCTTATAGTATGTTTGGAAACATATCTGTCCACAGTGTATGTTTTGTTTTCTGTTGTCTTGTTGACTGTAAAAAAATGTAAGACTGTTTAGTATGGTAGATGATGAACAAAGACTATTCACATGCAAAACATTAAAGTTAGCCAGCATGTATGTGTTTATGACATGAAAAAAATGAAAAAAAGAACTACTACTACAACACTCTATATTGGCCCACTGTGTGGGGCAATGTATCATCTTAAACATTAGAGCCAATACAAGTACCCTTAAAGTCAGACCAACACCAATGGATATCTTATTTTTTGTGTGTATCAAATACACACTTGGGGTGCCTGATAGCTCACCATGTAGAGAGTGAGTCCAATTAAGTTGCAGTTAACAACAATAAGAAGTAAGAATTACAGTATATATACAAATCCCCTTCTCACCCTATGGTGGGTGGTGTGTCTTCCTCAAGCTCGGGTCCTCTACCAGAGGCCTGGGAGCTTGAGGGTTCTGCTCAGTACCTTAGCTGTTCCTAGGACTGCACACTTCAGGGCAGAGACCTCAGGTGTTACCTGTACCTGGAATCTGCTGTAGCCACTCATCCAGTTTGTGGGTCACAGCAGTGCTCCGATTACCACTAGCACCACTGTTGCCTTTACTCCCCACATCAATACACAACAGATACTGTACCCCAAATTGCATGGAAATGTGTGTATTGGTGAGCTTAGTCTCAGTTTCAGTAGCAGTCACACCTTGCATGGCAGCCTCCACTATTAGCAAATGAAAGTGTGTGTGAATGGGTGAGTGTGACAAGTGTTGTAAAAGAGCTCTGAGTGGTCAGTTTAATTAGTCGTGATATTCTACATTCAACAGTATGTTGATTTCTTATATGATAACTGCAAAACCAGTATACCATAAAGATTTGTATAGAGTGCATACTGTATATAATTAGTATTAGTCAATGCCTGCAGATATACAGAGCATTCAATGTTGAAATCTTATAGTATGTTTGGAAACATATCTGTCCACAGTGTATGTTTTGTTTTCTGTTGTCTTGTTGACTGTAAAAAAATGTAAGACTGTTTAGTATGGTAGATGATGAACAAAGACTATTCACATGCAAAACATTAAAGTTAGCCAGCATGTATGTGTTTATGACATGAAAAAATGAAAAAAAGAACTACTACTACAACACTCTATATTGGCCCACTGTGTGGGGCAATGTATCATCTTAAACATTAGAGCCAATACAAGTACCCTTAAAGTCAGACCAACACCAATGGATATCTTATTTTTTGTGTGTATCAAATACACACTTGGGGTGCCTGATAGCTCACCATGTAGAGAGTGAGTCCAATTAAGTTGCAGTTAACAACAATAAGAAGTAAGAATTACAGTATATATACAAATCCCCTTCTCACCCTATGGTGGGTGGTGTGTCTTCCTCAAGCTCGGGTCCTCTACCAGAGGCCTGGGAGCTTGAGGGTTCTGCTCAGTACCTTAGCTGTTCCTAGGACTGCACACTTCAGGGCAGAGACCTCAGGTGTTACCTGTACCTGGAATCTGCTGTAGCCACTCATCCAGTTTGTGGGTCACAGCAGTGCTCCGATTACCACTAGCACCACTGTTGCCTTTACTCCCCACATCTTCTCTAACTCCTCTTTCAGCTCGTGGTATTTCTCGATCTTCTCGTGTTCCTTCTGCAATGTCACAATGCTGGTGGTCCCTCACCTTCCGCTACATAGCCAAAATGGTGACCACTGAGGTCAAGAAGTATCAGAACTTATGTACTTGTTAAGTATGTAAATGAAGACACAGTCTAAGTGTTGGCATACTTTCTAATTCCCTCCACCTGACTTCCGTACCTTTCTCCCAGTTCAACATCTCTTTCTCATGGTGTCACTCTTGTCATTAAAAGCTCGACCTGACTGTTTGTCCCCATCTGCGTCTTGGCAGTCTGAGGCCCTTACAAACTGACCAAATTGGCACCAGGCATGCTTGTTGGATGACCTCGCCAATTTCTCAGCCCCAGCTTCCAAGCTTCTGAGCTCTTTGGGAAAACAAGACAATATGTGGAAGCTTACAGTGTGTATACGAGATGTGCAACAGTGTATGCAGGGGCCCAACATCTGCACAGAGGTGACAAGGCATGAAGACGAATTCTCTACCTTCAACATATGTTCACTTCACACATGTTGATAATGGGTATAGACATGCAGACTTGAGTACACTCAAGCTGAGAACCATGCTAACACAATGTGGCGATGTGAAAGACAGCTGCTAAATATACGGTTTACCACTTTAGAGTTCAACTTTTTCATAAAACCTTAACATCTTCCTTGAATTTCCACCAAAGTGTGTCACATACTAGTCTGGCACCTTCCAGAAACTGTCATTTGTATTCTTATATACTGATTAGATTAGGTGATTAGGTAACAACAATTAAGCTAATTTATAAAGGCTTTGCTCTCAACACATGACAATGGATGTCACAGGCAGCCTCACCTCACTGCCTCATTTCCCGACTGGAGGTTTTTGCATTCAACTTTTAAGTCTGTCATAGCTCTGCAGAGAAGTGGTTAAATGCTCAGAAACATTTACAGTAACTGGTGCAATCTCTCTTTTTTTAATTATTTATGAGCAAAACAACTTCTTCCGGAAGCCTTTTATTTGTTCCTTTGGTTCCAATCATTTTTCTATTCCCTTTCCTCTCACAAAGTTATGTAGATTTCACAACTGAGTGTAGACAGCAGAGGAAATGTGCAGATAGAACACAGTTAATAAATATGTCAGGTCGTACATACCAACCATATGTGATTTTGTCCTACTAGTGATGGTGTACATAGCTTTCTGGAACAAATCTTTCTCATATGAGTACTTTCATACAATTTACATTAGCAAATACATTTTGTAAGAAACATGAACAAGAAATATTCCTATTGAATGTATCTGCATCCTGTTCAATGCTAATGTAAAATGTTGATACAGAGTATAAGTAAGACGCGTTGACTTTTAAGATGGTTGAGCATAATCCAGTTATAAATGATGGTGCATTTCCATGATAATAATCACAGCCAAAGCTCTAATAAAGAATAAATGGCTGATCTGTGCTTTCTTTATTTCATGAGGCAAGTCAAAATACAAAAGTGCCACACTGAAATAAAATGGTGGCCATGGTAAGTATTTCCTGTTTAACATCTGCACGCTAGCATTAAGTTCAAACATCTGTTGTGCTTAAACTAATAGAACTGTAGTCTTGTTTTATTGCCTCTGACTATCGTGGTCAAATGGTGTATTCATATTATATATTATGTGCAGTATATTCATAAACTGATAGCAGAGGCTGCCAACTGCTCATCAGGAACGATACAGCGGTTCATATACAAAGCGCTCACACTGATACTGAACTCACCCATACACACACACCGATGTCACAGCCAATAGAGGATTGAGGTTCAGTATGTTGCTCAAAGACACAGACCAGAGGTACAGAGACGTTATCAGGTCACACATGCATCTGTCCCATACTTTTAATATAATAATCTTGATAATATGATTGATTGATATTCCTATAACTATAATGTTTGACCTCTAGAGAAAAGTAACTTTTGTATCTGTACTACTCCATAAAGTTGTACTGTAGTGTTATACTGTATTTGCATGCAGAAAAGTTAAAGTGGAACTGACTTGGACAGAGTGTGTTGCAGGTGATCTTCTGTACGGACATGCCCTCGCAGAAAGCCCCGCCGTTGAGTGGCGCCGGGTTAGTACAGGTTCGAGATCGCTTCTGGACACCCCGCCCACATGGCACATTGCAGGCTGACCACTCTGTCCACAGGGACCAGCCGCCGTTCACTGGAGAGAGTTCAACAAAGTTAGAGAATAAGAAGAGGTAGAGCAAGCGAACAACACATATTACTTTTCCAGAACTCTGGCATAGTTAAATACTCTAACAAGAGCTGTGGTTATTAATGATTATGCAGGCTCCGAGGCACTGCAAGGTAACAATGCATAACCACTGGAGCAGATTGAGCACAGCACATTCATTGTGGTAGATATACAGCTCCCTCTTTCCTAATTGCCAGTTCAATGTTCCTTGCTCTTGGATTAAGATAAAGACGTGAAAATGTGCAGAAGCAAAGAAAACAGCCATTAAACGAAATTGCCATTTCTAAAGGCGACACTGACTCATACTGGTGGACAGGTTGGAGTCAACCACTTAGCGCTCTGACTGAAGCGGTTTACTCAATGATCACTCTGTCTACCGTGCACGGAAGCTAAATGTTTGGCAGTGCAATCAAAGCTGGTGAACCCGCATCGCTGGAAGGCCTCTGGCAAATAAATACTTAATAAGCAACACTCCTTTTAAATGAGATTAAGACACAGTGGCTTATTTTCTTTCATAAAGTACACATTGATTTTAAATGAGAGGCAGTAAATTGAGTCTTTGAATAATACATTCATTGAAATAAAGAGGAAACATCGCTCTTCAGAGGAAACATGGAGAAAGGTCTTTTAATCACTTGTGTAGTGGTGCAGGAAAGCAAACAAACTGATGTGAAGTGCCATGTAAACAGTGTGTCAGTACACTGCAATGTGCTGTAACAACATCTGGGAGGACAGCGTACCAAAGACTATCACAGTGGCTGTGGCGCTGCGTCTCTTAGCCACGATGTTGCTGGCCAGACAAGTGTAGTTGCCCGAGTCCGACAGTCGCGCCTCGTTGATGATGAGGTTGTGGTCTGCTCGGGTGTCGATGTTGTCGTCAGTCAGAGAGCTCAGCAGCTCTTCATTTTTTAACCATTCCACCTGTACAAGAGAGGTGATAAAGGACAGATATGATACGATGCACATCATATAACTATTCTTAAACATTAAGCAACTATTAACAGATTATTTTGGTTCATTACAAGTTGTATCTCATGTTTGTAGAAGGATGACAGGACAAGAAGAACGAGTGGTAGATGATGAGACGGGTTGTTTAGATCATCGAAACCACTTTTTTTGGAAATTAATTTATTATTGAGAATTTATTTTTTATTTTTTTACTAATAAGTTTTGCTAAACACTGATCGTCTGACTGCTTTATCTCATGGGGAACATCACAGCTTGGAGCGTTCTAACAGAAAGTATGTAATGCAGAATTCATTACGTACATGGACATGGAGTTTGAGATGTGTGGCAGTTTTCCAGGTGGAGAACGGTGTTACAAGTTACATCATCAGAAATGTATGATTTTTCTTTGTGATATGTCTCCTGTGAGTTTCACAGATGTGAAGGTCTGAATCGCTTGAGTGTCTTTTAGTCAACTACACAATCATTTTTTAACTGTTCCACTAACACAGTGGTAGAAACCCAAACTTGCTTGATTTGCCCAAATAACATTGTGGTATTAAGTGGTATTAACCTTCTCTGTCTTCTTTCCTCCAAATCTCTCATTCAAATTTTCATTGGTTACAAGTTATCCACTTTTTCACATTTTGCATCAGTTTCAAAGGCGTCAGCTTTAACATGTGTGCTATCCGTGCAACATCCATGTCAGTGCTGCTAATTTGACGGCTGGAGACCAAGGATTTGGCAGCGACAGTGACTTGTGAATGATGTCAGGTGTTTGCAGGTCACAGATGAAACCATTCACTCAGTCAGGTCACAGAGCTGTGAAATGGATCCACAACAATACAACTGCATAAACTCAAGGTAAAAAGCTAAAGCACCATTCAGACTGCACTTCTGTCCCCATGGGAAGGTGGGGTGATTCAGGAGAGGCCCTGGACTGGCTGTTTGTTTGCAATTCCATGTGTTCTACACAGGTCCAAGAGCATTTTTAGTAGCTTTTAACAGACTAAAATCCTGCTTTATCTGTATATTTGTTTATAGAACAAATGGCATCAGTTTGATCCATTCATACCTTTTATCATTTATCAGAGAAATGTGTTTGTTGAACGTAGAGCATGGATCTTCCAATCGAACACATACAATTGATAATGCATTAAACATCTGCAGTTAAAAAGTAATTAATACTGTGTGTTATTTTTCAGAAGAATACTTTTACCTAAGTATTTTTAACACCTGTAGTTGAGTAATATTTCAGTAATGTACTGTAACAGTACAGATTTTTAGTACTCTTTCCACCACTGGTGAATATTGTATTACTCACCTCCCCCTACAGCACTAACAGGCAGGATTATTAAACCAATCAAGCTCAATTTTCAGTCTCGACGCAACTACTTCGGTCAATTTTCGTGAGTTACATCGACATCAACCCCATGAATACCTTCAGTGGTAGAATGTTTGAAAGTGTTCCTTGTTATCCCAGTTTGCATCAAGTAGATGGGTGTTCTGGGTGTTCTTGGGAGAGAGAGAGAGAGATCAGGGAGATGCAGTCAAGAGTGATAGCAGGCCCTTTCCCCCACCTCTGAGCCGTTCCATTGGGAACTTTAGACATGGTCTGACAGCACGTCATACCAGCTAGTTTATTACAAGCATACTCAACCTTCAAGTCTGCCCTTCTGAGAAAATGCAGATCTCATATTTGGATTTACTCCCCTATATATAACCACAGCTATGCAGCACAACCACCACGACTAAAGCCATTAGGCAGTCAAGAGAAGTACTATAACCAATTACCAGCAAGAGAGAGGAAAACTAATTATGAATTACAAACTTAGTGACGCTTTAGTGCTTCTACCCTGGTAAAGGAGCTGCATCACAGCATTTGCAAATTATATTCATGGTGTGGCAGAATGGGCTGGGCTGATGGATTTATAGGACGCACACAGGCACCCTTTATAATAAACAACACTCAGGCAGGATGCAAATAGGAAGTGCCTGTGGGCATGCACACACTGGGTAAATAGAAATGACACACAGAACCCGGGGATGATGGATTGCAGGTATATATTGACACAAATAAAAATGATAATGAACATCATAACACAGTAATCATTTCTCACATTCGGTATATTTCACACCTGTTTGAGTCAATTGTACCGCTGTTAGCAGGAGTGGGAATTTTACTGTTACAGATGAAAGGAGTACAGTACAATTACAGTGGCTGGAGCCTCTTTTCCTCGTCTGCCTTGAAGAAAACTTGGAGAGATGATCTTCAAAGGTTTCCAGATTCTCCTCTACAATTAAAAGATAGCCTTCAGTGCGGGTTTCATCAGAGGTAAAGCGCTTAGCATCGTTGATAGATAAGAAAATAGAGAGACAGAAGACTGGGGGACAGAGTTTAATTTCTCATGATTAAAGTCGTCTGTCATTGAATGGGTGACAAAAGTAGTGGCACCCCCCATCCTCTGACTCTTTATGTATTTATTCCAATTTTATCCTGGGAAATTTGTGACTTAAAGGAGGCAATTAACGTGTGGCACGAGCCGGTCCTCACAGTGTTTAGGGCCACGCCGCACATTAGTTGTCTGTCTGCCGCTAACAGCCCTTGGGTAATGATGAAAAGATTCAGTGAGCAGAAGGGAAGAGAGAGAAAGAGAGAGAGAGAGAGAGAGAGAGAGAGAGAGGCAGAGAGCGAGGGGGAGGTGGGGGGGATGAAGGGACAAATACAAATTAGCCTGGCAAGTGTATGGCAGAGGATGTGAGAAATGAATTGCCTAATTGGCACATTTGTTTCAATTAGGATGCGGTCATCAGTGTCAGCTTGACGGAGGGGTTTCCAGGCGGGGCCCCACATCAGGGCTTCCTCCCTGTGATTTTAATACACGGACCACCCCTGAAGGTCACCTCATCCAGCCCTGCACAGCAGCCAGGTCCTCTCATCTACTTAAGTACACACACACACACACACACACACACACACACACACACACACACACACACACTCATTCAGATGACATTTGCTGATGATTAGATGCTGAGAAATGTGGCGGCTGAGGGGCAATTAGAGGACAGAAGAGCAATGTAACGGGTGACACTGCAGCCATCATCAAGACTTATGAGGAGCACGCTGATCAAGACCTTGCCAGCTGATGCTTTTCCATGTGCCTGTGTGCCTCATCGCCTCACTCTTGGGTCTAATGGTCATTTGGTGTCAAGGTGACGCAGTACAAACGGTGCGCTTCAGTGCAGGAGTAAAATCTGCCTGCTGAGTCATGCTTAGGTGTCACGATTTAGCATGATCTCATCCCCTTCTGGCTACTGTAGCGAAGGTGGAGTAAGGAGCAGAAGATTTTAATTACTGGGTATCACAATCAATGCAATTACATGATATAAATGTCTCCTGGTCCCCAGTGCGACCTTGTGAGCAGCATCAGAAACTGTATTTCTGAGAATGGAGCTAATCCACCCAAAGATACCCCCACCTGCAACCATTCAGTAGTACATGTAAAGAATTACATGCTCATGCCTCGCCCAAGATACCTGCAGACACTTTGAACTCATCACTTTGAACTCATCAGTGTGTTCTTATGAACGGCAACTGTGACTGCAGCACGAAGAGATGGAGGGAGCTATCTGTGGCATAACTGGGCTCTCCCGCTCTGGAGGTTCAGAAAAGATACAGGGAGAACACAAAGTGGGCCTGCGTCGCCCAGCCACCTCCCCTGCTGCTTCCCAAATGCCAGCGCTCCTCCCCTCTGAGCTATGTGGCACAGCATTACCATTCCACCCCAATCTGTCTTATCTTAACGAAATAAATAGAGGGAGCTCCTGGCTTGGCTGGGGGTGGGGGGTGTAATTGCTTAGCTTAATAATGAAGCTCATCATCTGCACTCCAGGAGACTTTCTCTGACCTATGAGAAAATAACAGAGGCGCTCGGCAGCGGGATCAGAAAGTAGAAACAAGTGCAGAGGAGGCAGGAGGTGGGACTGAGTTAAATGCTAACTTGTTTTGGAGTAGCATCGCAAATGTCTTTGTGAAGCTCAACAGAGAACAGCTTGTATCGCAGTGCAGAAGCACTTAGTTGATTCCCCTTTGTGCCGTAGCCCGGGCTGTCTACCTGAGCTACTGTAGATCAAGGGGATTCATCTTGGATTAAAGGCTTTCATTCAGGGAAGTTGAAATTGGCTTCCAGTTTGGCTGTTCATTTCACACTTTCTCTCAGAGTAACCTCTCAAAAGAAACTCATTATACAGGGTTCTCATGGACTCCTATCTCCCCGAGTTAAAAGATCTGCTCTGCATTCCCCCCCCCAGATATCTGTGAAGTAAAAGCGGGGAACTGGTTTTTGATCAGGAGCACAGCAACGAAATTACAAATAAGCTGCTCCAACGTTCTATTAACCATCGGGAAATGATGGTCTCTGCTCTTTGAATATGATGTATGAAGGAATTTTTGTAGCAAAACACTCGAGAATTTGCATATTCACACACACCTCATCTGTGTCCTAAATCTAAATTAACAACACCTACAAGTATTTCTCTGTCAATTAACTGTTGAATGGATGTATGGGCATTAAAGCCCGTTTTAAAAATGCAGGAAGACAATAACTATTGATTTATAATCGTTTCAGTTAGAATAACAGACAATGAAATTCAACAATTTATGACAGCACTTTTGAATTAGACTGCATCACATTGTACAGGTGTACCCAAAAAGTGGCCACTGAGTCTATTATCAGTTGCCTGTTTGAAAATTCAGCACACACTTAGATTAGCATTCATTCATTAGCACTCTTCTGTCTCCCCTGCTGTGGTCTCTAAAGTACTTACTCCTGTGAATTATCTGGTGTGTTACCTGCTACATGTTTAACTTTCTTCTCCAGCTAGTTGCTAACTTTGCATATTTGGTGCTGGGATGCGCGTGTACATTGGTCTTAGCAGAGCATTAGGCTCAAAACTTGATGACAGTGGAGTTTGCTGGCTTGAAAACAAGAACAATGAGTTAGAAGAGAAATATTTAGGGTAGCTTTTATATTGTTTTAGTGGTTTATAAATATGAAAAACTTGATTTCACAGCATGGGCTAAAAGTGATTTCTTCTTAGCTGAAAAGATATTGGATAGCATGATGTCTACTGTATACTGAGTTGCTCACTATGTTGACACCAGTTCAGTCTCCATGCATTTTTATTTCCTTTTTTAATCTATTTTTTTTTCTTGAATGTGTTTTTGAGTGCACTTGGTTATTATAAATTCAGCCTGTGAAGATGTCGCCTTGTGCTTCCCAACAGGCCGATTCTACATGCTCTCACTTTTACTCCCATTGTTGTGGCATGTGCTGTGCAGAAATGATTTGGGGACCTGCTGGAAGATACTACAGAGACGGCTAAAGAGGTGTGGGGATGACACTCTTCCAGCTCCAGAAGAGTAGGGAAATGAAGCTTTTCTTGTCTTTTTCTTTGTAATATAAAACAACATACAAACCTGTCAGTCAGGCTGAGATGTTCTCCAGTTATTAGCTATATTTTTTATCATTTTGATATAGAGGTGGTTCTAACAGTGACCTCTGCCATCATGGAAAGGTCTTGCAGTTTTCTGTGCTATGTGTATGCGTATCTATACAAGACCTTTGACAAGAGTCAGCAAGGAGTTCTCACAAATAGAGTGTGATGGGTTTGTTCTGGAGTGATGTTTGTGATGAATTACTGTGATGTGTTATACAAGATAATGTGAATTACTGAGGTCTATGGTGTTCACATGTAACTCATGTAACTAACACGTTACTTTCATTGCACAAATGCAATACACATTTTGCTTTTCAGTGCAACATTTTTCATGAGATAACACTGTCTAAAAATATTTAATAATCAACTGCTCTACAATTAGAGTTGCAGCCCTAATTGCAGAGGCTTAAATCTACTGACAGCTTTGCAAGGTGCTGATGTTACATTTGAATGAACAGTGTTAGACTGAACTGTCAAGTCCCACAGCAAGCGTGTAGTTTGGTGTCAGCATGTAATGACGTTTCAACCAGATGAAAAAGGATTTTTGGAAAAAACATATTATAATAAAATTGTTCTTCATGCCATCTATATAACTGATGGAAAACTGAGACTGAGATAATGGAGGATTATAAAACAAGTAGGTCCAACCGAGCAATCTGATTGGTCAACTAGACATTTAGAATGTGCTCAAATCAGCATGACAACAGACCTGACTCATCACTAAAAATATACTCCACCATCTATCTATGAGATGATCTTCAGCTGCAGGCCTAAAAGTTAGAATATTATAATGATATTCAAGGAATTACAGAAATGTCTTCCCAGTCTTTGCCAAGCAGCAACCTCTGTGGCTGGGAAATGAAGCCAATGCAAAAGTCCTAAAAACTGTAATTCCTCAAGCGGCCACTTGAGGCTGGCTGCAGAAGTGAGTCAGTCTGAATAAGTGCACATATTAAAATGCCCAACTTCACAGCAGAAATAAACATGTTTACTGGTCTTTGTAGCTAATTTCCCATTCATGACAACTGTACTGAGGGTGGCCGCTTTGACTGACAGGTGGGTGCCATTAAAGATGGCTTATTAGAACACCCAGGCATCATTTGACCCGCCTCAGGTCTGCTGATGAGCCACGTCTTTGCTGATTTTTAGATTAACTGGGAGGCGGAAGAAGCAGTACAGCCAAGATGGCGACTTCGGAAAAAAAACTGCACTTCGGAAACCTACAGGTGACATCACTCACGCTCTGTCCATTCTTTATACTGTCATTGTAGAAAAACAAGTGCTAAACAAGTGCATAAACTGGATATCAGCAAGATTATCAGCACTTGATAATCTTGCTGATATCCAGTTTTTATGCCATTTCTGACTCCAACTAAACTAAACTGAAAGTGAACTAAGTACTAGAGAAACATTACAGTCTAATGGGACAAGTTTGATGGATAGAATGGTAGTGAATTACAGTATTGTCAGAAATAGGTACTGGGGCTCTTCTCTCATGTAAATGAAGACGTCCAGAGTCAAGGAGACATTCCTGCTAAGTGTTAGACTCTTGCTTAAATAAACTGTTGGAACCACACGCTCCAAAATGATTCCACTGTGAGTGACTGGAGACTCATTAGCTCACTCTGACATGCTTGCTGACGAGGGTGATTTCCAAACACACCCTTCAGAAGCACAGTGTTTATGCTGCACTCCCAACCGCAGGCTCACATTTTGTTGCTAAAGTAGCATCCGTCCTGCAGCTGCACTCTGAAACCTCATACTACCACAGTCATGGATGCCATCTCAATATTTCATGGACGAGGTGCACTGATATCGACTGGGCTGAGGGTATCTGCCATGTGCTCTCTACATTATTCACTCAAATCTCTTGTGGCCGGGCTCATTTGTGTTGACAAAGGACTGGATGGGAGGATGTGATTCAGTCTGTACTGCTCAGATTCTACTATTTTTATCCCCATTGTGGACTCTGCGGCGCTGGAATGACATCACTCCTCCATTTCCATGCTGAATCATTTATACAGCGCAGGGTTGGAGGTTGACCTCCACTTAAATCTGTTCCCTGCACATGTCAATTACACATCCATGCTGATTACCACAGGACCTCATACTGTATGACAGGGACGGTCCACATTTGGAGAGGAATGTGCATTTTTGTGACATCTTTTCACAGAGGAATTTAAAAGCTATGTTTGACCCACAAGTCAGCCTCGCAGGTTGATCACACTGAGAAACATCTGTTCTTCGTCTCACTGGAAGCGCAGTTTCAGTTGCCACCAGGTATAATTTAAATGTGCAATGCAATCAGAACAACAATTCACAATCCACTGCTCTTTAGCAGGAAAACAATGTTAAATCCTGGAGAGCTGACTGCTGTGGTCCTGCTAGGCAGCAACATGACCATCTCCTCTCTGTCTGCACAGCTCAGCTCTTTACCTTTAGCTTTTACTATAATGTCTGTGGTTTAGAGTTTAGTTTCAGTATGTATGTAGTTGTTTTATTGTGAAGAAGTTAGTAGAGCTTTGTTAGTGGTGTTATTCTTCAAGGCTGCAGGCTAGCACACCTCTGACACGTCATCAGGGTAAACTACTTTCATTTACTCGCCCTGTATCAGCATGGTACAACTGCTCGCTAAGGCTGGGTCAGTTGATTCTGGTCCAGTGTCTGAGCTTAAACTGGTTTGATTTAGTGCAAACCAGCTGACACAGAATTTGTCATTATGAACCGTTAAATTAAAAATGAAAAAGAGACGAAGCAGTGATGTTAACCCTTTAGTGGGCGGTCACTTCAATCCTCTCAGCTCTGTCTGCAGCACATGTAGCATTATCAGAGTAGCATCTGTATCTGAGTTACAAAACAAAACATGATGATTAAAATGTAATGCTAAGCTACAATCTGAAATGGATGGCAATGCACAAGATTAGAAGTTGGCAATATGGATAAAGATTCTCTCACAGTATATCATGTCATTTTACACACATAGTAAGTGAGTACTATAGTAATATTGTGGCTCTTATCTCCTATTACAAATGATTAGATGCATAATTTTGATCCAGCAGAAAAGTAAATAAAGTAAATGAATAACAATCACAATCACAAATGGCAGCCACAATCCAAACTGTTCATTTGTGGCTGCTGAGGTACTGTAACCCAAAGTGACACATTTGAGGCATGATGTCAAAGACATACCTGCACTGACGCAAATCACAGAATCATGCATTCAGGGACGTGATTAATCCAGTGTCTCATTCCATAAATGATCCACAAGAGGAAAAGATTGGGGGGATAAAATGTGACTCTAGTGTGTGAGTAAATAAACTAAATAAGCAACCAACACCTCAATATCTTTCATGGATGATGTCTTAGATGCAGTGATGCAAAGCACCCTCAAAGGAGATTCCCTTTCATGACTTTTATCTCTTAACCAGCACACAGTAGCAGCTGATGATGGATCAAACTACAGAAGAGCAACAACCCCCCTATACCCACCCCTTAAATCATCCTCCAAAATTGTAATTGGACCGTTTACTTGTGGCCCAACCCACTTAAAGCCAGATGCTTCTCACAGTGTGAACCTGCGAGGCTAATGGTGTGTATATACTTTGCTGATACATTATACATTTGTTTGGTGAATATTTGATTCAAATGTATGCAGCGAACACTCTTCATCTCAGTTTCACTTTATACCAACACCTTCATTTCTAAATGTTCATGTGCACTTATCGCTGGTATCCAATGCAACTGTATCAGACTGTTAAAGGTCAGAGAAAGCAGAGCTGAAGGGAGAATTTGAGCAGAAAGTTTCTCTCGCAGAATAAGGAAGACCGCTCTGATGCGATCTCCTCCGCTCAGTGGGGGTATAAGCTTCTCCTCTTTCAGGAGGAGGAGGAACAAGGAACAATGGCCTTACCTCCGCCACAGGCACTCCCTCTGGGGGGCGACAGTGCAGAACGATCATTCCGTTGATTGGCACCTCCTTCCCCTGGGGGTCCTGCTCAAAGTTTTTCCTCAGGTCTGTGTGGGGAGATAAGAGGCAGCTGTCAGGTGTCAAGTGTTACGGTCAGCCCGGCCTCAATCCTCTTCAGCAGTTAACACGCTGGCCTGCTTCCGGCTCTGCGCGCCACGACCTTCAAAACCCACTACAGCCACTATAGGATAGAGAGGATCCCATGGCCCTGTGCTAGGTAATCTGTTGACAAGGTGGTTTGGAGGATACACTGGATAGAGGAAGTGCACAAGATTGCTCTGATCATCCTGGGCATTCATGTGCATACAATAGTGACAGAGCCCATTCTAGCCATTTTCAAAACTGCCTTTGACAGGTTATTGCATTGCGCTGCTGCTTTCCACTGAAAACCTTTAAAATGTCAGCCTTTTTGGAAAGGCCAGTGTGCCTTTGAAATTTCAAAGTATACATCGGTTCCATGTACCCTGAGATCATGCGAGATTATCTGCATATAGGAGGTCTAAATACAAGGGGGGCATGCCATAACAGTGCCTCAAAATCTCATGTCAGCTGGCAGGTGCTAAGTGCTAAGTAAGTGCAAACACAATGATATTCAACTGATGAAGACTATGACATCATAAGTCAAAGAAAAGACTTCTTTGCTTTGGCTTTCTCTCAGCTCTCTCTTCAGGGCCATATAAAATCCAGTTGAAACACTAAATTCCACACAGAAGATAACCTATAACACCCTCTGGCAGCAGTATTGGATTTGGACAACACCAGCTGTGAATAGCTGATTGTGCCTAAACTTGATCAGACAGCATTTGTTTCTGGGAATAGATTATGTAACCACTGATAAATCCGATTCATTTTCTGTTAAGATGCTGTGTTCACAGAGTTCACTCCAAACCAAAGAAAAAAATGAAAAATTCCTTTTAGCCTTTTTTCTGGGTTAAAACCACATGCACAGACATTATGAATCAGTTTTGGTCATAATACTTCAGCAGAAGCTTTTTCCCAGTGACTGACAGCTAGTCACACTTAACTGTACTGCACTTATCTGCTTTTATCTTTCATTTATTCTTCCATTTCTTTTCTGATCTGGTGCCAACAAAACAACTGGATACAAACAATAGTCATACGTCACTTCCTGGTCCATTTGGTGTTTGCACCATATATGAAAAGCATGTGAGTTTGATTGGAAGTGGGTCAAGATCTCGGTTCAGTTCTTCCATTATTAATTGCAAATAGTTGGAAGAACACACCACACTTAATGTCCATCTGAAATTACAATCACTCAATTGCTGACATTCTCAGCAACACTAAAGTGCCGTGCACAGGCAACTCAAAGTGACTTTCATAAAGACAGTATGATGGATAGTAAATGATAGACCAGATGATTAACAAACCAGTTCACTATTTTGATAGTTTGCAATCACAAACTTGTTTGTTGTTTTTAATAATTATTTAAGTGTCTCTCCTTTGTCAATATTACACAATGATCCCGATCTTTTGCCTTAATACATTCTTATTTATCACACTGCAGGGGGAGATCAGGGTAGGATGAACACTTTTTTAAATTTTTTATTTACATTACACAATCATGGTTGGACAAACACAAATTTGATCTAATAAATATTACTTTGTACTTTAAATTTGTAAAATCTCATAATTCTTATAATTTGTGACCAGGAGTAATCCTATAAATCCTCAGAAATAGTGGACTAGCTCCAAGGGAAAATAACCCTGAACAAGGTCTGTCTTTTTCTCTGCTCACGCATTCCCAACTTTTTTCAACCCTAACCGGTTTGCATGCTGGGGTCCAGGTCTGGCAGGTAACTTGATTTGTAAGCTAAGGTGCTGGACAAGACAAAGAAAAGAAAAAAAAGACATCAGCTAGAAAGCTAATGTGGATTATTGCTTCAACATATTACAGTAGCTGTTGTGTGTTTCAGGCTGCTGTCTGGTTGTTAGTCTTTGTTATCGTTAGCATCTGATGGTGATATGTTTCCATACTCACAGGCAATGCGGACAGTAGCCTTGCGACTCTTGGACGTGCCCAAGTGGCTCCAGGCTACACAGAGGCACCAGTAGTCCTCTGGGCCGTGGAAATCCTCAACCTGCTGACGGGACACGTTGATCATCACTTCACGCACCTTCAACCCTGGGACGACAGAGGAGATAAAATCATTAGAAACAATGTGCACAAAGTATGTTAGATGGCCTGTAAATGGAGTCAGATTCAAAAGTATCAGGTTGTGTGTCAGGTTTGAGCCATATTGTTATTTAAAGCTTTGGATGAAGTTTGAATTTGGTTAGTTTGGTTAGTTATTGAACAACTCCAACAACTCCAGATGATAACAAATAAAATCATCACAATTCAAACACTTATTTTTTGGCTCATTACAACATGAAACAGAGGTGTATGTATTTTAATAATCCATAACGTCACCGTCACAGACCCAGAAGCATGTTCTATGATCATAAACATATTAATTAAGAAAACAGCTCAGTAACAATATGTACATTTTTATTTAATTTCAAACATCTTCAACTGCCCACTCATAAAAGGAGGAGACTTTACCACAGTTATTGATGCATCAGTGGACAGAACAAACACTTTGTGTAAAAACATATGTGGCACTTCACAGAAACAATAAAACAGTTCATGAGTGATTTGGATAGTTAGCGACTGCAGCAAGCGCTGCTAGAGAATATTCATTTTTCTCACCAGTTCACCACTTATATACTTTTATTCACGTACTGACTTCTTCCTCACCAGCAATTGAGTTATATCTAATATTTCAGACTCAAAAATCCATCCCATCATCATTAGCAACTATGCACCCCGTAACATTTACAAGGAATGAAAACAACCTGCAAAACCCCATCACCAGATGGCGCTTTAACACACTGCTTTGACAACAAGCTTGACAGATATATTAAAAAAGCGTGGGCGTCCTTCCTATAAATAAATTACTCCCCAAAGTGTTCACACAAACTTCGATGTGAAACAAGAAGAACTACTCTGTAAAATAATTTAATTCTCTGTTTATAAAAAAGAAAAAAAGGAACAAAAAGCTGAAATGGAACAAAAAAACAAATAACTCGAAAATATCAATGCAAATATTACAACAGCCCAGAATGAATTAAGGTATAATTCCAATCAAATTAAATTATAAAATATCTATCTATCTATCTATCTATCTATCTATCTATCTATCTATCTATCTATCTATCTATCTATCTATCTATCTATCTATCTATCTATCTATCTATCTATCTATCTGTCTGTCTGTCTGTCTGTCTATCTATCTATCTATCTATCTATCCATGTTCACCATTTTTATCAAACTTTTAAGAGCAGCCATTTGTCGGAACACAAGTTACATCTCACTTGGCCCCAAAGTATCAGATCAGGAGCAACATTTGGAATATCTGCAATTTAAATTGTTTGTTCCATCTAAATTAACATTATGCCCACCAATCTAGATCCTCCTCACTTAACCTCAGACTTACAGTTTTTCTCAGTCGCTTTGGTGCTTTTCTCAAATCAGAATGAAAGTTCTCACAACTATTAGTTCAACCTCCACAACATTGAGTCATTTGTGCACATCATCGTAGCAGTTTCTCATTCCTTTGAACAAATTGCAAATGCTTTTGGACATGTATCAGTTACTTTCATACAATTCTCTGCTGTTTTATAACATTATCATTTGCTTATGTCATGTCAGTCAAAATGAAACATACTTATGAATGCTGAATAGTCATTCCCTATAAAACTAATAGTCCTCATTTCATTGCTTGAGTCATTACATACAAAATTGTTGAACTAGTTGTCAAAATCTGTCAGATGTGGCCAGACAGACAGGAACGTGTGGATGTCCAGGAATAATTTATGTTCAGTTTACAGTAATATGTACTGTTATATTGTTTACATTTATGCACAGTTCTACCATAATGGTATTTCTTATGTTTGTTCTAAATAAGTGACTGTGTATTTTTTTTTGCACAATGCTGTAGAATTGCAAAGAGCATATGCAGTAAATATGTGAAACATACATATGTGTCTTGTACTCAGTTACCTCACTAAATACAGTAATGTGTAACTTTACAGTAGTTTTCAAATGGCTGTACAGGTAGTGTATAGTGCTGTCTTGAGCATTTTCAGGTAGTGTCACCAAGATCTGACTTTTTTGCATTGGAAAACATTTACAGAGTAAATTGTCACAATGAAAACATGACAAAGCCATTTGACTGTCTTGTTCATGAACAATGGTGTCAGGACTTATTATTTTGATGACACAGACAGTTTCATTGACATGAATACTTGCTTTTGAGGAATCAACTATTCATTTTGAGCAAGTGACGCACTTTTGCAGGTTATCAACTAGGTTTTGCAGTTTGTACTAATTGTTCTGAGAAATGCACTAACTGTTGTGCAAATGTTAATAGTGATGTGAGAAATGCACCAAAGCGACTGAGAAAAACTGTAATCTCTTTCCCCAAGACACAAAAATGTATCTAATAATATCACAGTCTCAGAAAGCAGTAGCCATACCAGCAATAAAAAAGGAACAGGACCTATCCATCACTCCTGATGCCTAGTTCTGGAATCAAATCTGCAAAAACATCTACTTCATAACTAAAATTTCCAAACTAACTCACACAGAACTCATCTAATTATGCAAAATATGTTTAAAATGTGATTCTCATCAGAAATCTGTGCACACAAAACAGCCCAGATGCACGTTTACACCACCCGGCACTGAACACTCACGTTAGGAGACATATCAACATTTAACTTGAACAAAATAAACAGTAGATCACTCACTCATAGCACACTATCCTTATGACCTGGAAATGAAAGAAACCCACATATTTTACACACTTAATACTTACCACCATTACATTACTGAACCACATAGGAACTGTTAAGTCTGTGCCCTGTCCCTGGTGACAGTGAGTTTCATGGAGTTTCAGTGGAGAAGGAACTACCACCAACATTACCCCTGACTTGGTTGTAGACTGTATAGCAGATAGTAGTACAGTACATAGTAGTCTACATTGCAAAATGAAATATGGTAGCGCCACGCCGCTAACATGGCTAACATAGCTTTGGGTTAGAATTGGTGAGGACTTTCAAATGGTTTTAACCAGTCAGGTTCATGAAGGTCAGGTCATAAAGGGGCATTTACAGACTGGGTTCAGGCCTTTGTTTTTAGGCATGTGCAGTACAGTTACTTACAGCCCCGCATTCTAAATAAGGGTCCTTATGGAATCTTTAATCAATTCTTCGATACGTCTACAGGCTTGCAACAGTGATCAATGGGTTTTACAGGATTAGTTATGCATCAGTAAGGCTGACACACTTCCTAAATCAGTGCGTTCTCCCCCTCTCTGCTGAGCTCTGAGAGCATTGCTAAGGAAATTGGCAGAAACACAGTCCCTCGGGGGCCTCTACTGTATGTTTTGAGCGCTCAATGCTGCTAACAAGAGGAAAGCTAAATCAGCTGTAGCAGAATTAGCATTAATAATTTGGAGTACACTTAACCACTTCAAAGAGCATATGTAGGCTCGCCGTGCAAGCGACACAAGGACAATATACCATATTATGCAACACAAAAGGCATGTGAACACAGCACACTGCACAATGCACTCATTCTATTGAATGCATTAAAGAAGAAGAAGAAGAAGAAGAAGAAAAAGAGACCATCTATTTGAAAATCCTCTCAGGCAACACGCTGCAAGCCTCGAGTTGGAAATGTTAGTCACCCTGTCATACAGCTTCATATGGGTATAGAGCTCCCATTTTTAATCTGAGTCATCGGCTTAGGGCCTGTCACATGTGTTTTCTCACTGCTCCAAAGAGCTTTTTGCAGCCCGCAGGCCTCATACCCACAGCTGGATTAAAGGCAAGAGATGTGCAATGTGCTGGGGACTGGAAAAGACCAATACCCAAACCCCTCCACCCCTGACTCTTCTGACTCTCTTATAAATAACACTTTAATCTGACATGCTTTTACTAAAGTCAAACAGTCTCATACTGCGCCTGCACAGCTTGTGAAGCGCTGAGCAGGCTTCCGAGTGAATACCAATTAAACCTGAGTGAATGGCAGCGTGGCTACGCCGATGGATCCATGCTGGTGTTCGTGGTAAAATTAAGAAATGGAGAACATTTAGTGGCAGGCGGTCTCTACTGTGCCGGTATAAATGACAACAACAGAAAAGTTGGCGTCTTACATTTTGTCACACCAAATGCGGTTGACAAGTTGTGAAATGCTGATACAAATTAGGTGCTTTGTCACATTGTGGTGCACTGCAGTGTATTTGGTGACCGTGGTAGTTTAAATTGTGATTGACAGGCCCAGAGAAAAAAAAAATCCATGTTTAAGAAAAGGAATAAACAAAGCAGCAGCTCTATGGCTGATGCCTCCTAGAGAGTGAGACACAAGCATAATTCATAATTTCTCGAGCAGCAGCAGAGAGCTGGCAAGTGACAGTGTAGTGAGTGGGAAGAGAGAGAGAGCGGAGAAAATAATGACTAATGACTTTCCATGATGCCCTAAAAAGTGTGAGTCTGTGTTTTAGAGAAGACGAAGAGGAAAGGGGTGACAGACAGACTGATGGAGAGAGAGAGAGAGGGGGAGAGAGAGAGAGAGAGAGAGAGAAAGAGAGAGAAGGTGGCGGTAAGCTTCCTCAACAGAGAGACACATTTCCTGGAGTCCAAACCAGCATCGACAGGTGGTTTGCCGGAGAGATGGAGACGAGTGCTACCACTGTGTCATCTGTCAACCCTATTTGTTTATAGGCAGAACACTGTTGACAGGGCTCATTAGAGTAAACCACTTGATCTGTTCTCCTCCCCGATCCTCTCCTCACTGCTCACAGTTTACTGAGTCACTTGATAAATCCATCCAAAGGGCCGAATCACTCACGGAAAGACTGGCAAGATGACTGAAATAAGAACTGAGTTTTGGTTGTTCTGAGATCCAGAGAAGAGAGTGCTGCTGCTGCTGCTGTAAGCGTCGCCATAGTCTGTCTTATTAACTTTGGATGTGCATGACAAGAACTTCATTAAAATGTTGACTTTGGTTCAGT
Source organism: Argyrosomus regius (assembly GCA_946959425.1). Classification (NCBI taxonomy): domain Eukaryota; kingdom Metazoa; phylum Chordata; class Actinopteri; family Sciaenidae; genus Argyrosomus; species Argyrosomus regius. Next base: position 27,491,959 of record OX336890.1, on the reverse strand, counting down.
TCTGCTTAAAAGCTTTTAATGTAACAGGTTCAAGTTCAACAGAAAACCTTCGTCCTATCTTTGACCACTCTTTCTTTCTCTCCACATATTACACCCACATATCCACATATCCTGTAAACCATCCAATAAAGGAAAGATGGGAAAGGGGTGCTATCTAATAGATCAATATTAGACTTTCTAGAAAATGGCAATATCTACCGAAAGGTAATGGCAAATCCAAAATACTGGTCCACTGGCTCTGAAGCAGAAAGAATTAGATCTGTGACTCTCACTTGAAAGGTCATGCCCTCATTGTTTAGGTGATATATGGCAAATCCTTTTATTATTTTTAACCTGCAGCGCTAAAATTATGCTAATATAATTGCACTTGCTCGACAGCCGTCCATCAGCCATTTATTTCTTACTAGTAAGAATGTTCATTGCAGATGTCTACTAACAGTTCTCACATTCCAAACATCATTAGTGGAATTCTAGATTCAGTCCTGACATTTTTTTATTGACAAATCAGCTTAGAGATAATTTCAGGTATTTAGAATCAGATCAGATTTCAGATATTTGAAATAGTATTGTAACATAAAAATGACTAAGTACATGATTTGTTATATACTAGTAACAGTTATATGTGAGATATCTACATTCACTGGTCACAACAAGTCAGAATTGAGTTTGAACTATCAAATGTATGAAAAGGTATCTTCACAAGTCATAATGACTTTTTGACTGTCATTCACACAAGTGAAAACTAAATGGCTTCTTGTTGACTACTGACTGTTGTTAATACTAAATTGACTTCTTGTGGATGATGCCATCAAAAATCACTTAGGATAAGAACTTCTATTTCTGCTTGTGTTTTTACTCATTTCTAGGTCTTACAGCATAGTCACTACATATATAAGGCTGTTCAGAAATGGTGATGGAAATAGTACGAGACACTTGTAGGACACTTTTCATGAAAAAAGAAAACTTTCAGGCAATTTCAGTTTGCTTTTTTGGCCCAGATGTCCTGAAGTTACACACAGCAAATATGTACATATGAACAAAAGGAGAAGATTCTCAATGTTTTAGGATATCAGAACTGTATTGATGGGACATTCTTTGCCTTAGTTTAAGTAAAATCACAAACGTTCACCCAATTCTTCCTGTACATTTGACCAGTATGGTAAGTGTTGAGAATAAAACACAAAAACAGAATTATTATTATTATTTTTTAAATTAATTAATTAATTTTTTTTGGCACCAACACAGCAGAGCTGACAAAATATTGCTCAGTAGTCAATATGCTGCAAGGAAAACATCAGTCACATTAGTTAGTTGCAACAGGCCTCAGTGCATGCTATTATAATGGGCCCTGTGGCCACATGACCACCGTATTATGTCGTCACATGATCAAATAGAGATTCAACATTGGACAAAAACAACCTGCAAACTACCCAGAAACCATTACCATATATCTGTATATGAAAAACAAACAAACAAACAAACAAACAAAGTCGTGATTTGAAAAAATGAGTTCATGGTATAGAACTCAAGTTCAGTTCTAAACCTAATGTCTTCTCTGTATCTTTAGCACAAAGGGCACTGTCTTTTACCACATTATATTTGACTGATGATCAATCAGACAGTAAGAAAACAAAAATGTCGTCTACTAGAGAATGAATAAAAGTGTCCCCTCCATCCCTGGTGGAAATTACACCGTTGTGTGTAATACATCTAAAACACAGAGAGGAGATAATGTCACTGGTTTGCACTGTTACATTAAATTTGCAATGACACATAATTCAAATGTTACCACTGTTCACTGGCTTCAAAAGCTTCAGCAGAGGTATGTGTAAGATCCTTCATCAGCACACTCAGATTAGGTAACACAGTTGGTTTAGATGTTCGATGCCACGTTCAACTGTTAGCTCTTATGTCTTAGAAGCCAGGTGTAAAATTCCTGCTAACCTCCAAGTAAATTACGACAGTGACTGTTGAGTTAGTGCATTTGACAGGTGCGACCCATCTATCAGAGCCTCTTTTCCACTCAGTAAACCTCTCCCACACACACACACATACACACAGAGCAAATTACATTGTGTGTGTGTACGTTAAGGCATTCTTATCAGCAGGTTTTTTTTCTGTCAACTCCTTTTCAGGGGCCGTGCAGATCCCATTACTGATGCAAACAACACTCAATGCAAACACGTGTTTGTATCTCCACCGGCTGTAATGGTCTGCTGCACTGTGTGCTAACATGCTAATGAAGCTAATCAAACCAAGCTTAACATGTTGTCACAGGCTGTTTCTTGAGATGTTTGAGATAATTCATTGTGAATAACCTGAACACGTTCACTACTTATCAGCAGCTATTGGCTTAACTCACTATTACATCTACACAATTCCACATACTGAGGTCAAATTCCAGTCCAATCCAAGCATTTATTAATTATAAATGAATTGAATTTCAATGCCTTTGTGTCAAAATGGTTTGTATGCTTTCTTTTGGAAAGAGATGGTTAGCAGTCATAGCTCATTGTAATATTTGTGCTGTAGTGTCAAGTGGTGGCAGCTAATTACAACACTGCGATTTTTCCACTGGGTTTTACCTCAATTGTGAACCACTGAACTTTGATTTAGTATAGTTTTTTATGGATGCACGGGACTCCATACCAACTGTGTAATTATAACTGTTAGGATTTGTTAGGTTTGTCTATTTCTATGTGTTTTCCTGGTGTTTCCCTGCCCTTCCTGTTCTGTGTCTGTTCTTTCTCGTCTCTCCTGTCTGTGCAGGCTGGGCGTGGCTGACCTATTTCTCCGACCACTCCCCTGATGAGTCTCACCTGCTCTGCTCTCACACCTGTTTCCCATCATCTCATCAGCTCCTGCAGTATTTAACTCTGGTTCACCCTCCCAGACTCTGCCAGTTTGTTGTACCTTTTGTGGTAACTTCATACGTACCAGCTCTGAGTAACTTATTTGTGGAAGATCTTTTGTCGTTTATTATTGGATGACTGTTTTTGATGCCACGCTCAGCCTACCTTTGTCTGCTCACCTGTCTTCATCATCCTGCCCTGAAGATTCCCCCTGTGTCTTTTTGTGCCGCGTCCTGTAAATAAAACCTTCACAGCGGTTCCTGTTTGTGGTCTGCATCATGGGTTCAGTGTTCTGCCAAAAGCTCAAGCTTAATATTAACAAAGGAGAGTGAATCACTGTCAAAATGTCTGATTTTTTAAATCTAAATTTAAGATGATCCTGCAGTGCATTAAACAAGAAGATTATATTTTACAGACACTTCCTCAGTTCATGGGTTGCAGAAAGAGCTTCGGGGCAAAACCAGCGTGGAACTGTGTGAAACCTGCTTTCTCTCTGATGACCAGCAGGGCTGCAACAAAAAAGTCCAATTGTATGTAACCTCATAAAAAAAGAAGTCTACTTCTCACTCTAGATTATGACCTCAGTTAACAGTTTCCTCATGAATTCATAATTATTTAAGTTTGCGCTATTTTTTTATAGACTGTTGGATAGTTTTAGCCTTGGTGCCAGACATTTTGGCTGCAGTGCCTCCATAAATTAGTTTTTATCAAAAGCCAAAGTGGCCTTGCAATAAAAATGTATGAATTATCAGTTAATTATTTCATCACATGCATAATAAACCACAAGGTAAGTTTTTGCTGGGATATAACAATGTTTATTATGTGAATTCTATCAATAATGGAGGTGATGGCTCCATGCATGCTCAAACAGCAGAGGAGAAGGAAATATTTTATTTCAGCATCAGTCCCAGAAAGGCCCCTCTGTGCCGCCTTTTCAAAATCAAAAGACTCAATATAATGGTAACATTCCGAACATGCTAAAAACCAACAGGACAGTTTTTTTAAAAATGGCTTTTTATCTCAGCTCACTGAGTACGGCTCGTTTCCAGACCAGGACTTACTGCTGACAGAAGAGTCTTGCAGGTAGAGTTGTGAAAACTCTCCCTGCTGTTCAGTAACCGGAGCACTTCAAGTACTGAGGCTTTGTTCCCCAAATTAGCCGCCATTTCACTCTGCCCACATTCATATTGCACTCACACACTGTACTGTACGCATCCATGTACATGGAGCAATTAGAATCTGTTTCACCTATATTTTTGGGGAAAGATATTTGATAGCGCATAATTTTTTATTCCCCTCACAGAAAAGAGAAACTTTAATCTCCTGACTCCATTAGGCCCCGTGCCCACTTCTTAGCTGTGTAACCAGAGACAGTCTCAACCCACAGCCGTGTCTCCTTGAAATGATACCCAGATTCAAGCCTGCAAAAACGTGAAATCTAGCCTGACAAACTCAAAACATACCACCACCAGCTGACACATCTTGCAATGTTATGAGACAGTGAGAACAGAAGTGACGCTTTGCAGTGATGGTGGGAAACAGAGGTAATTATAACACATAAACAACCAACATGGAAAAGTAGTTTGGTGTTCTCTAGCTGTGTCTAAGTGAGGAGCTAAATGCAGATTGATACATCAAGTAGCCCACTCAAGTGAAAAGTCATCACTAACTTCAGTATTTTCTCTGTAACTGGATTCAGCAGTGGTGTTTTCAGGTGTAGTGAGGGAGGAGGTGCTTTGTGTTTCCACATTCATCCTTCTCCTTTTCGCTTTCTGCTTCAGGTAGCATCTCCAGGACGTGTTTTAAACTACACCATATTGAGCGCATTAATTCTAATCATTGGGACTAACACCCCTTTGTGTTTTAGAGCTAAATTTGTCTAAATTATACCTGCATTATCCTAATTTTCCCTGCAAGTGCAAGTCATTTTGATCGCTCTACCGTGGTGCAGCACTGCCAAATGAGCAGAGAGGAAAACAGTAAGCTTACAGTTTGATTCCAGCCAGAAACCTTGGTCATATATGCCCCCCTCTACAGTTCGGCCCCTCCCTCTTTCTCCCCATATCAACTATCAAATATGAAAATAAAAGTGAACCTTCCTGTCCTGAATTTTGTCCTGCTGACATCATGCAACACTGAGTGGCTCCTGGAGGCGTTCTGCATCTTCACTTTCTCGGGTAAGTGTCGCCGAGCACCTTCCCAAGGGTCAGAATTGGATATAAAAACACTAGTGCATGCATCGATACTCCTGTGACGGCTCAGGTATTAAAGCTGAACTCGCTGACTCATCAGCAGCAACTCCTTCCTCTCTCGTAAAAAAAAGAAAAGAAAAATCAAACCTTTACAGCCCAGTCCTCAGCTCTGGTAGCAAACATGCGCTAAGGCTAAATAAAATCATCTCTGGGAAAAAGAGAAATTATAACCCCCCCTGCCCGCTTTCCCTCCAAGAGTATATAGTGGTGGTAAGAAGGCACGCGTGTGTGTGTGAGGTGTAGTGTCTGGGCCACATTCGGTTAACAACCCCATTAACTGGCTCACAAAGCAACCCTGTGGCAACGATAACATCAATCCCGGCTTTAGAGGCCATTATGTTTCAGCCTGAGATACAGGCCGTGCTGGAGAAGGGAGGTGAGGCTGCGGCAGCTGAGTAGCTAGAAGGGCGGTAAGGTGTCATCACCTGTTTGCCAAGCTCAGCCCTCCATTCACCGTGTAACCCCATCCTGACCACACACACACACACACGCACGCACACACACACACACACACACACACACACACACACACACACACACACACACACACACACACCAACAAAGCTACAATAAGCAAGCCCCCACCATCCCCTCACTCCAGGCTGCTTGGCAGGTTAGGACCGAGGCGGTTTATCTGCCTTAGTCAGGCCTTCACACTCCACACACACACACACACACACACACACACACACACACACACACACACACACACACACACACATGCACACACACACACACATACACACCAACAACAACAACAACGCATATTCACTCTAAACTATGCAGGGATACACAAACACGCACAATATAAACATTCATGTGTGCACCAACTCACATGCATTAATACATACAAACACACACCTAAGCACACACACACTATACATACCCTTACACACTGTGTCATTATGTACTTAAGAGTACATACAATACCAATACAAATGACACACAGACCCAGGTGACCACGCTGCACACGTAATGCACATTAACTCTGACACAAACACATATGTACAAACAGATAGTGATCACCCCACCCACCCACTCACACATACACATGATTCAGATTCTGTGGTGTATGAAGGCGAGAGCTTTGTCCGCTCGCTGCTTACCGATGATAACATTCACACTCCACAGATGCTGAAAGAAAAGGTCAATGACCCCCCCCCTCCCTTTCCTTTGGCTCCATGGGTACCTATTGAACACCGGGATTCTATATGGAAACATGTTTGTGAGCAACTCTAAGTGCTTAATAGCCAGATTCCTCCAAGGGAGGCTTAACTGCCTCAATTAAAATCACATAAAGGAGAATGTGCGATTCCGAACAGCATAAGCATGTCTCCTCTTTTAGAACAAACAAGGATAAAGAGTTTCCCCTGATAGAGTCAGGTGGATGCTGATTTTCTCTCCCTCTCCCAGGTTGGAGGCAGTAATCAGGATTAGGGAAGTGCCAAGAGAGGCGGGGCAGCTGAGTGACGGCTCCCCCTGCTGTCCCGGACATATGGGTGGGAGGGGACCGGTTTACACCTGGCACCCAGGGGACCAGTCAGCTCTCCCAGCGGGCACCCCACTGAGTGTCTACAAGATTTGGTGAGACGGGAAGGTTTTCATGGCAACTGTGTAAGTCAGTGCTGAAGGTTTCTTTACAATGGGAATATAATAGGACGGAAAAATAGGAATAGGATGGAGTTTACTCAAGGAAAAAAAAATCCACGTACACTCAGTTTATCCCTGGAGGCTGACATAAATCTTAATCATGTGAAAGTAGCATCAAAGTGAAGTTTGTGATGATTGTATGTTTTAAGGATTCATTTTATTTTATTCTAATTTTGATGGTCAAAATGATTCAACCTTTTACATCTCCTTTTTTATAAAGTAGCTTGTTTTCCCTGCGTTGCCTGATATATCACAATTCCTTAAGAAGATAAATGGGCGCACAGTTCTCCTTGTGTCTGCCACATAAAGTGAAAATTTGCTTCATGTTTAATTTGAATGCTCCGTTGTTCATGTTCACTACATGTGACCAGCAGAAACCAGTAACTTTAGATTGCATCTGCCAATATTCTGTATATTGTCCTGCACATTTTTATTCCGGTGATCATCACACTTGAACTCCCCACTGTTTGACAGACTAATGAAATTCTTTGGCTGCAGCTCCTTATGGCAGGGTGAGGCAGATTCTATTACAGGCTTTACAGACTGACACCCCAAACACTGTTGAGTCAAATCCTAATCCCATATTGGTCTCAGCCTTGGTAATATTCTTCTCATATAACTCCCCTCATATTTCTCTCACTCTCATGTCTCAGATAGATATCAGCAGAATTACTAGAAAAGCAGAAGGCATTAACGATGGCTGTAAAAATTCCACAGCTGTACTGACTTTTCCAAGCTCACAATATACAGATTTACTTGACTAATAATGTGTCCAAAAAGTCATCTGATGAAGTGACTGGTATCATCACAAGAACTCTGAATATGATTTAATAAAAGCACCTGTCACTGTTCCTTTATTTTTATTTAACTGTAAAGCCAATGATTAAAACGCCCCAAACGACAAAGCAATGTCAACTAGGAAATGTTTTAAGAAAAGTTTCTGCTCTTCCTCAGAAAGTGCTCATTTCTGCCACATTTTTGCAGTCTGAAAACATAAAAGATGTGAATTCAATATTCCAATTCGGCACCAGTTAACACATGAACATGACATGTTTCAGCTGCTAAACTCCACTATATGTGGACGATCATGGACTGGAAAACACCGGTGTTGCCCGCTTCATGCTGTCCAGGAGAGGACTTAACAGACGTAGTGTTATCACTGGTAGATCAGTGCATAATCAAAGAATGGAGAGATTGTGGGCAGAGCTACATCGAGTAGTGTCATTTCACTTTGTAAATCTCTTCAACTTTATGGAGGAGCATGGTGTATTGGATTCACTCAGTGAGCTTCATTTATTTTGTCTTCATTACATATATTTGCCAAGAATTCAAAAGGCTGCCACTGAATTTCAGAACCAGTAGAATAACCATGGTCTTCCGACACAAAGGGACAAACTCCTCTTCAGCTGTGGCAAAGGGGCATAGTCAACAATGCAGGAGTGCATAACCCAAGTATGAATGGTATTAGTGACATAGACAGTGGCTTTGGTATTGATGACAACACACCACTCTCAGACAACCAATGCTGTTTTGTTCCATCAATTAACATTACCATCAGTGAGACAATAGTGAATACACTGCAGCAGACTTTTGAAACCACATTTTATTAAATGTTTTGGCTCAGGAGAATAAACTGACTGAAGTGTTACTTATTTTAAGTAATGATGTCCTTTGTTGAATCGTAGGTCTGAAACTGGCAACATTAATATGACATATACAACATCAGTGAAAACTGTGAGAATAGGATTTAGGATAAGAAACAACAAAGAAAAATAGTTTCACATTGCACATTTACTTACTGTATGTTAAAAGTACCTTTCGTGCACAGTTTACAACTTAGAGAATTCAGGAGAGTCTAAACCACCTGTGCTAGTCTTACAACCATTCCATAAGGCCATGAAAGTCTAGAGCAACATTATGCTCATATGCAAAACGTATAAATCACAGCCTGATTGTGGTGCTACAGGAAAACAATTACAAATCATTCACTTTACTACAAATATACAATATTAAATAACAAAAATAAATATATATAAAAAAGATGATTCTGTGTAACAAACCACCTGGCATCTGACTTTATTTCTTATTATCTATATTACTTGATTTATTTCTCACCATCATAGATTTTTATACTCCTTAAGAACAGAGCCACAAAACTAGAAAAGAACGAAGGTTTTATTTACAATGTTCCTAAATAAATCTTCAATATATGGGCTTAACTTATCATAGGTATTATATTGATACCAACATAAAGTACAGAAATGCCGAGCACATTTGTCTGAGGTAGGTTGTGACCAGTATCTTAATTACATCATTTGTTCACCAAAGAGTGATGACAAGACTTTTACTTTAGCCACATGTGACTCTAGGTAATATTGGTTAATATTTGTATATCTGTTGCATGCAGACAGACATTCATCCACCACACGTGACATCTGTGACAATGTGGTGGACATATTTTACAAATATTTTATAATGTTCAGAGGCATGTTCAAACTGCCACACAGTGCAGGTTTTATGATTTATTTCTAATAATTTATTAAGGTCTTTACAGATATAAAACTTTTGCCTAAGTTTGCATAACCTGCATAAAGTCCAAAACTGGAGACTGTATCTAATTGTTAAGCTGTTATAATATGTCTAACTGACCTGATGAGAACTTTATCATAGAGAAGGAGAGGCAAACTAAACCTTAATTCACCCAACTCTGGAGTCTCCAGTCAAGTGTTGAAATGAATGTTCAATGATTGACAAGAACATCAGTCCTGTCTTCAAGGAAAGATCCACTCTCCTCCATCCTTTTATATGTTTGTGAAGTGAATTCCAGAGGTAGTATCTTTGGCCCCCCCCCATCTCTCCTCAAACTGCCTCTTCTACATTTCCCACAATGCCTTTCAACAAGGGGTGTCATCCTTGCCTTTCATCTCAGAGGGATTTGTGACCAAATAAATATATTGCTGCCCACGGCCCAACCACTGTGAACATCAGGTTGTGTCTGCAACCTGGCCCTTGCTCAAAATGTCAATTGCCTTGTAGCTGCATTGCATTCTGGTCCAGTGGGGTTACTGTGGGTGGAAGAAAAGGTATCTCTTTTTCTCTGTGATGGATTTCTCCCTGTATGATTGTTGAGTGTCCAAAATGGTGAAATATAGTAGACAGATATAGATTCACTTTAAAACCTGAAGTTTACAATCACAAGCAAAATTTACAAGGTTGGTATGTCCTTTAATTTCTGATCACATTCAAGTGACATTCAAATGAACTTGCTAAAATGTAATCTGCAAACAGCTGCTGACAATGGTTTTTTTATAGATGGGACTGGAATAATCTATAAAAAAAAAATGCAGTCAATATCCATGCACACACTTTGCAGGATTGCCTGTCAGCCATTGTACAGCACACAGTGCAGATATACACAGTCTTCCGTTAGCCTCTACTGCTGGGGAAGTCAAGGGCATTGTCAGCTTTATCAGTGCCTAGTGATTCATCAGGCTAGTTGGTAAATAAGAGATGCTATCAGGTGCTCCTGGTGGCATTGAGGGCCCATGTCCTAATCAATAACATTCCAATTCTTCACTGATCTCCTTCTCTGATTAGCCGTACTAATCCAATACACAATGTTGCTGTCTATTACTGAGTCAGGACAAAGCCTTCCCGTTAAGACCGCCCTTATCTGTGGTTGCGTTTACTACTGATATAAGGCAGGCCTATGCCAGGAGCTATGGCGAGGACATCCTCAGGCTCTTCTAATTGTTAATCCACTTGGGCCGGCAGATAGCAAGGAGATTTCACTTGGCGTGGCAGAGCCACGGGCAGTTAAATGTGGTGATTGTAGTGAGATGTAACCAGTCGGTGCACACACAGAGCAGGTTGAGGTAAAATGGCTTGTAATTTTTCAACTCCCTTAAATGGGAATGGGAGACAGTGGAGTGGCAAGGATAATGAAGCAGGTTAAGAAAAGGAGGGCGGGCAGGCTGTCAGTCAGCAAAGAGCGGCGATGGCAGCAGGCACTTACTGATGTGGGAATGCTGATGAACAAGCCGAGCCTAATTTAAGTTAATGAATACGAAATATGCATCAAATTTCCCTTTCAAAATGATCTGCGATGAGCATAACGGAAGGAAGAGGAAATTAATCTGCATTAACTAGTCAGAGTTTAGCTTCTAGAGAATGATTACACAATGAATGTGAATCTCAAATGGTCATGTTACACACATTAGTCCATAGATCTCTGAATTATGTGGCCCACGCTCTAGGTATGGCAGATAACTACTAGCTACTTTCGGTTGCTTTTTTAAAGCAGCATCTAATTTGGATAATTCCAGTGAATTAAACTTGAATTACTGGGGCTGTAACAGTACACACAGTTCACAGCCCAGTTTAGTTGAGTTGCATTAGGATGTTTCTTTTCTTATATTTTAAATAGACAATGGTGTCAAAAACAGACAAAATTCTCTTTGCTGGACACTGATACTAAAAACATTTCTATTGCACTGTGCAAACAGTGAACAAGCACTTAAAGGTCACAATAGGCAGGAAACTCAAACATTCAAAGCACCCAAACGTGTATGTATGTATTGCACTTTATGAAGCAGCAAAATTAGCAGCATCCACGTGTTTCCACTCACATACACTACAGCTGTGGAGCACACTCTGTCTGTTGTTTTTGTAGCTGACCTGACTTATTCCCACACAACTAATTTAATGGTTGCAGGTCGGTCTTCCAGCTCCTCTGTTTCATTTGCAACAGTGTGACGGCTAACTTTAAGAGTCAGTCAGATTATTGCGCTAACTTTAGCACATGTTGCTAACAGTGTACGACTAAAGCAGAACTAGCACTTGTAAACTGTACATGCCGTGTAGTCTGTGTGTGACTGCATGCACTGAACCGTGAATCCCGTATTCTATTCAGTGCAAATACACAAACAAGGTTATATGAAGAAAGACAAGTAGTAAACAACAAGCAAGCAACTTTAGGGGTCCTCTAATGTTATTCCAACTAATTAAACTCTTAGGATAATTTAGGGAAATAAAACAATTTTATTATTGTAACAGCTGCTGCACTTTGTGGTTGAATCATGTTGGACAGTCAGAAACAAAAAGAGCCAGTTGTGTGTCGGGCTGTGATGGCACAGGTCAGTGCATAATGTGAGTATGCAGTGAGTGTGTGGGTGACAGAGCGAGCAGCAGACAGTGAAAGTGAGCAGAGCAGAGGAAAAGTTTAGCAGTCTATCTGGCAGTAAATGGTATGGTAGCTGGGGATTGAATGCACTGAACCCCTAACTGCTTCTAGAACGCTGTAATGTAAGAGCCCATCACTCCACCATCTTTCAAACATATACAGCAATCACCAATCCAATCAAGTTAACCTCTGTTAGCTACAAAGCTAGTAACAAGCTACCATTTGATAGTTGATGCCGAGGTAAACATGGTTGTTAACTATTCAGGTGACTCACCTATCCAGGTAAATTTTGTGTGGCTGATGAAGTTTGATAGCTCACTGTGCATTGCATTATCATTATCAAGTGCATTATTACATTATTGTGTACTAACACTTTTAAGGCTCCTTTCTTGCAGTACTATGGTGTCCATTTACTAACCGGTGCCTTGTCTGCATATGTTGAAAAAGAATGACTCAAAGCACAGTTTAATTACAGCATCTGCACAAAAGGTAGCCACGAGGGTATCACAGGAACATCTCGACAAAAAGCTCAGGTTTGAGGGTGAATACTGGAGGGAAACTGGTGATGTGGAGGAGGCATCTCAGCCATTAATCACACACATCTTCTGTAGCATGGAAACAGGATTATTAATAGAACCCACCTCATGTAAACAACTCAGAGTAATGCCTTAGTGGACCTATTATTGGACATGGTCGAATTATGAAGCACACGTGCTTTTTTGTTTGTTTGTTTTTTGCTATTGACAGCCTGTATGAAATTTGCTTACATATCACTGAATAAATTACAATACAAATGTGTCATTTTAAGTTATTCAAAACAATGTTTTTATATTGACAATGGATTAGTTATGGATTTAGTTATTGCTCATAGTGTTAAACCCACAGAGAATTATCACCAATTATGCAGTTCCTATCAGGTCAGATTTGTGTACTTTTGTGTATTTCAGCTCATTGTTTTGGTTTTTACTGCTGTGGTTCAGTCTTACCACATTCATCAGTTACGCTACTTTGCAAGCACACCAACTGGCTGGTGAGAGCCAGATATAGAAATAGAGCTAATAAGCACATGACATACTGACATATTACATTTGTCAGGTGGCCTAAAACACAACTCCAAATGAATGCTAATGTTGTTGAAATATATGTCACTATGATTGTACCTGTATGATTATATGTGGACATTAAACAGAAATGAAATTCATCTAAATACTGTATTCATTTAAAATTTAAAACATTAGCTGACATTAGCCACCATAAGCTAGTGGTCATACTACAGTATGTAAGAGAGGAAGAATGTGTTATTTGTCCTTTTCAAAAAGTTTCCATAGTCTTGCTTTAATTCTGGAACCAGAAATTTCAGATTTTACTTTTTTACTTTGGCGGTTTGTTAACACAACAGCTGCACGTTGTAGCCTTAGGGTGAGGCAGGCTTTTGGTATAGTTTCTCACTCTTATCTGTCAAATCCACTGATTAGCTTCCCCCCTGCCGGATGCTGGATGCTGATGTGGCATATGAAGTGAGCTGGCAAATACTACCGAGTGAACTTGTACTTTTCCTCTGCACATAGAACAGCAAACAATTGCAGTTCCAAATTTCATTTTGTCATTATCAAGCTTACAACAATTTCACAGCACAGCAATCACACTATAATGAACTTCCAGAAGCAATTAAAGCCTCTTTCCTGTGGAGGGACCTTCATGAATACAAGAAAGACGGCTTTCTCACAGCCTCTAATCACAGAGCATTCCAGCCGAGGTGTCACATTGGCTTTGTTGTTTGCCAGAAATCCCTTCAGGAGGCCTCAGTCAGGTCCTCTAATCAACACACTTACACCTGACAAAAACTAATGGGACTTAATTGGTACGGCATGCAACAGCTTCCTATATACTTCAAATCATAACCTCCACTTTAATCTCAAATTAGAATTAGCTGAACACATGTTGGATGTAGACCTAGATGAAACAGTATTCAGACATTATTTTAAGGTTTCCAGCTGAGGCTCCACATATCTCCTCAGTGATTATCCTGAGTCATGGTCCAAACATAGAATTACTTAACAACAACAAAAATAAACTGAGTGCATCTAGGGCTTAAACCCAATGAATACAAAGTGCAAATTAGGCTTTAAAACCATGAACCCTTAATTTTTAGAGCATCACATTAATTATTGCCTAATAAGAGGAACCACGGGCCAATAAAGCAGGTGTTCTTCTGAGACGGATAAAGAGAGAGAAAGTCATGTTCAAGACAAGTTGGCTTATTATGGTAGGTCTCTACTAATAAAACAAAAAAACTTTACTATTACACTTCCATAAAGTTGAGGAATGCAAAAGATAGACATTAAAAAAAGAGACTTCCTGATTTTTAGTGACTGAAAAAAAAAACACACAAAAAACAAAACGACAAATATTAGATCTTCCATTTCCCACAATGCAATTTGGTAGCATCTCATTAAAATCCCCCTGGCTGGTTAACCCCTTGGCTTTTAAACAAGTTTGCTAATAAACAATATATCTATCAACATATCTGTCTATAAACAGATATCTGCATATGAATGCAAAACCTGAAGGCTGAAGGCAAGTTCTATTGACCAATCACGTTTAAGTGGGCTTTGGGTGCAGCATTCCACAGTGGAGAGCAAAAGAGGCTACAGCGGAAGAGGGTTCAGATATTACATTGACCAAAATGCATGCAGTCTCTGAAGTAATGATGATTTAATGATGATTTGATGATTTAGCTTTTTATTAGCTCTTTAAAAATGTATCTTCTTTTCTTCCTTTTCTTTATCATATGGAGATATCTGTTTATACATGATGTGTCCTTCTTGTCATTCTTGCATATCAAGTTGCTAATCAGTGTGCAGAGGAAGTCTAGCCATCATCTGTTGTCCAGATATGCGCTGGCTACAAAATATTTGCCGTTGCTCCCAGAAGATAAATTGTCGTCAGACTGCTGTTGGGTTTGCAGATTGCTAGTTCTGTTAAGAATTTGTTGTCTCCAAGCCCTAGTCTTTTTCAAACATATATGGGCTCCTGCCAGAGGCACAGAAAACATTATACGCCTTCTTTCACAGGCTGAATATGACTAACTGTAAACGTAAAGTAAACTGTTGTACATTTGATGTGTAAAATCAGTGCCCCTTTAATATGTTTTATTATAAAGAGAGAGCTTTCTCTCCATGTCTCCAACATAAAACAGTACTTCAAAGTGAAAGCACTGTACCTAAAATGTTTTTCTTTTGTTTGTGAAATATCATGGTCATGGTTGAAAGAAACCAACGCTGAATGTTGGCAGGAAAGCAGCAACAAATAGCAATCTCACATGTCATAAGTCAAATGCTTTGTTTACCCATCCGTTCATCCAAACATTCTCCTTAAAAGTTCTTTTGGCGCTGAAGAACATTACCCAACTTACTTCCAACTTCGCTCCTGACAAGAAATAGTACAAGAGGTCCAAGATAAAAGTAAAACTGGTTGTTTAATCTTTCTGAACAAAAACGACTGATCCCGTTGTTTCTCTTGGCAGTCTTGACTCCATTGTCATCCACTCCACTCCAAGATCTTTTCTTAAAACCCCTAAAATTATTTTTTTCAACTTCTTATAAATGAAGAATGGAGTACCACACACATTATTTCTGTTAGAAATTAGAAAAGTTTTGGGGTATTTCATGTGACAGTCATCTGTCTGTGTTGTCTTGACTGTGTGTGAAGTGGACAGGACTCACTTAGAGAAACATGATATCACAAATTCTCAAGCACCAATCAGGAAAAAAGTAACATCTGGATGAAAATGTAAAAGTTATGACGGTTGTGCATTGACTTGTTATGCTGCTGGAGTTCAGTTGATACAATTCTAATAAATACTGTAACTATGAATGTTTATTTTTTTCCCCATGAAGTTAAACTTTAATTAAGACTTATTTAGTCATGATTATTTAACATTATCAAATAACACGTGACATTAGAAGAAGTTTAAATCAGATGGGGCACTGACAAATAACCACTAGTACTGACTTTGATTTGTCAAACTAGGACCAGTATGCAGTTACATGTGTCATATCATTAAGTTTTTCTATTTTCATGCCACATTAAACGGTGTATTCAGTGTTGCCTCTCAGAATTTAATAAAACTCTCCACTCTCCACCCACACTAATGAAATTCTTTCAGGGTATGCAGGGTCACCCATAACATCTAATCACTGGTAATAAACTCTAAGGTAGCTGCCCTTAAATTAAATATTAAATTAAAAATGTTATTTAAGAGCTGAAATATTCAAATGTGAAATAAAGTCAGAGTGGTATAACGCTATTTTGGAGTATATGATCGTAACAGAAAAGCATTTGAAAATCAGTCGTATACATTTCTCTGAGTGACGACTCGTGAAACTAGCTGAAATTGTGCTGATGTGGTACAGTGTACGTCTACATCGAGCACTGCAAGGTGCTTTAAAAAGCACTTACTGCACATATTGCTCAACACTGCTATGATTACCGAAGCCGCTCTGCCTTTGTTGGCTGTTAGCCACCTGAGGCCACACCGATATTCTTATTGAAGGTCAGTCAGTCAGTAAGTAGCTGTGAACCTGAAACCATCTACATATGGAGTGAAATGCTACATGAATGTAATATCTTTCCTTTATTCTCAGTGAGTAAACAGAATCAGAATGAAAGCCTGAGATCTTCATATACATTTCAAGAATACTAAATGACACATGCTTGTGCTCGTCTTAATTAAAACCTCTCTTTGTCTTGTTGGTAAAATTCAGTGTTAACAGAAGACAATATCTGCACCCTAATAATAACTTGTCACTAGAGAAGGAAAAGGAAGTGTTTCCTCAGTGCTAAATCTGTCAGATCCAAAGTTCACCATATTTTCATAAAATAAGAAAAATAATAATAACATAGATAATAAGACCATACTTATACAACACTAATCAAATGGTTTTCACAACATAACATTCATAACCTCTAACCCTCTTCTAACCCTGACCAGTTACTTGCATGTATCAGTTGTAGTGTGTTTTTTCTGTGCGGCATTGTTGCAGTTGGATAGTGGTAATGTGGAGAGCTACAGATTTTACACTCCATAATATAGTAAGTAAAGAAACCACTGCAGCTGAGTAGTTGATTCAGTTCCATGACCATAACCATGTCATACCAAACAAACACATGATAAAAATGGTTGCTTGATGCTTGGTTCCTGCAAAAGTGAGTCCTTTTTATGAGAAATAAATAATTGCTACTGAGTCCCTGGTGTCCAACACTAGTAGTGACCCCAAAATTCTGAATCACACCAAATCAACAGCTTACTGTTTTGTTACACTCTTTATGACTGCACAACCTTTCCCATATATAACATGTAGCACAGCACAGACTGGAAAAGGTCACCAAGCTCCATCTTACCGGTGTTGAGGTCCTTATACTCCTGGGATGAGTGCTCATTCTGGTGCACCCACTCCCCGTTGCATTTGAAGAAGATCTGTAAGGCGGGTGCTGCTCGGCAGCGCAGCTTAATGGGGTTGCTCTTGACGATGTAGGCATCCTCTGGTTCCTGGATGAAGTGGGGCAAGGTTCCCTGCACTGATGGTATGGTGTCATGCTGAGCATCCCCCGTGGCACCTGCAAACCAACACCTCAGTTACTTCATCATCCCACATCTCTTTTATAAGAACAATATAGAAATGTCCAGCAGCATAGGCTTACAAAAATAAAGGCAAGTCGAATTCTTTTCAGCTGGAAATTTATCAATAAAAAAACACTTTACTAACACTACAGTAAGTATAGCAGCAATAGAAAGGCAAAGCATACACAGTACTATCTGTCCTCCATTCTAGCAAAACTGTTCTCCACAGAGCAATTTAAAGATGAATGAAATCAGAGCAGACCAAGTGGAAAGGAATTAGGAGGGGACTGATTGCCCAAATTGTGGCTGTGGAACGCGAATACATCTTATCTCAGCAACAAGGCCTGGATTTTGGTCCATGCACAAGCAGCCTGTGTGCTGCCGCCAACGTGCCACCATCTTTAATGACAATTCACAGCAGGTTACCTCCTCTCCTATCAGTTTGGAGAGCACCTGGCCCAGTTCACAAGTATTGTTCATCATGGCAGCTCATCGATCTAAGTGCAGTTTTGGAAACCCCGATCAGAGAGATTGTGAGAGCGTGACTTTCCATACAGGATGTTTTTTTTTTAGTTTGACGGCAGGTCTTGGCCTAACATGGCGTCCTGTGCTGGCCTCCTCTGCGTAAAGCACAGAGAGCTCTGTGAGCTGGGACAATAAGGAACAGGATGTTTGTGCTCCTGCCATCCCTGGGATCCTTCTCAGAATTACACCTCAGTCCCATCAAGGCAGCTCCAGCTAAGCTATTCAGTGCTGTAAAAGCCCATGAAAGCTATTATGCCCCACCATCAAATCCAATTCTGTCCCCTGAAATCGAATCGGCCCTCTCACCACCTCTCTCAATCAATGTTGTCCTTGTTAAATGGGTAAATGAATGGATGCAGGTGTAAAGAGAGACCACACATAAAACAAACAGTCAGGGAGGTGAATGAAATAATATGCTGACATTACCTTCTGTAGGACAGGTAGATGTCTTTATCATATTGTTACATGTTCTTCCTTTAGCTATTCATATCACCATTATAGCCTGTTTTTCTTTGTGTTCATAAAATGACTGAAAAGTAAGGCACTGACAGGGCTGTTACAGATGTATCCTAAAAAAAATCCTCCATTAGGCGACGTGGTCAGTTACATTGTATGTCAAACCTCCATCCTTGATGATGTAAAGGTAAATGACATTGAATTATGGGTGACCATGAAAAGAAACCATACAGAAAAAGAAAACCAATTATGTTTACTTGTTATTGTAAGAAAATCATATTTCTGTGTGCAATAAAGGCATGACGAACATGTTATCAGGTACTAGATTTAGGGAGCTGTACTTACAGATTATTATATATTAATTACTCTGTTTTCATTAGTGTATAATCACCTTAAAATAAGGATTGCCTTATACTGTATCAACAGACGCCATATTGAACTACCATTTATCTACAGAAGCCTAGAATGGACAAAGTAAACACTGGCTCTAAATTGGACCTTTAACATTTTTAACGTGTTTCACCAACACCATAGTTTCCATACTAGGAAGGAGAGGTTGAGCAGAGGGGGTTGCATCTACAGAGCTTGATGCCATTGAATCCTACACACTGGACCTTTAAATGCTAAAACGCTCACAGTGGACTGACGTCTGTGTTGACTTAATAACTTTTACTTTCAGTGAGGTGTGTAAGGGCTTGTTGGTTTTTGATGTTTTTGATAAGCCCTGTCACAGCTGCGACTGCAGAGCGCTCATTCGGGTCAAAACTTGAGTTAGAGGAGTGAAGCGGCACAGAGTGGACAGGTTATAATAGGATGGAGAGGCTGGGAGGTATTCTTTAAGAACACTGAGGAGGACACACGTCTCACAGAATGACGTTCAGACAGGTGAGTACAACAACAAAGTCAATATGTGGAGGAGGGTGTCAACAACTACTGTTTACTACTGTTATCTTAAGCTATCATATTCAAGTCAAACTATTCTGATGAAATCCTCCGTTCAGTGGCACATGTTACATGTTATGTTCAAGTATAAACATTAATTGCATGCAGAAAGATGGTGGTGTAAAGGCAAGTAAATGTGGGAAGTGGAGGAAATTGGAAAACACTGCACATAGAGGTGTCATGAGGAACATGACAGATGGCTCAACACCCGCAAATCATCCATAATCAAATAAAAGTGTTTGAAAGGTTGATAGTCCTACAAGCAGATGGAGATTAGATTATTTCTTGCTAATATATGATGAGAGATGAGAGGGAAAACAGGATGATATGTTCGGGGACAGTATATGAAATCAATTCATTATATCTATCTGTGAGTAGGAACTCGGGCCAGTGCACACATCTGATGCAAAACTGACTTCTGTCAGATTTTAAATATCTTCCCAGCCCTGCTTCAAACCTTATCGCCTTTAATAAATTTACAGGCAATTACATATTCATGTCATACTTGACATTTAAAAAACAAACAACAAAAGACAAAAGAATACGCTGTGGCGATGATTTTCAAATTTTTGAAAATTGCAGGCAGACCTGGGGTTTGAGCCGGACTCTCAGAGGGACGTCAGTATTTCTTTGCCCATACATTACACCACATGTGGAGGCAAGCCATTACATGAGCTACCGCACGCTGTGTTCACACACACTGAGCTTGTCTCGGCTCTTTAAATTATGCATCCTCTGCATCAGATAGTCAGTTTATTTTTTATCCTTTCTTATTTTACATGGAACAATTTATTATGACAGCATGCAGGTAATTATTATTCTCATCTTTGGCGGCTGGATTTTCAAAGAATGTAAGGACTTTGTCTAACCTGATGCAACTCGTGCCTTGTCAACACATGTCTGTGGGAGAGCTATTTTCAAAAGAACATCGCTGGGGCCGTGCACACTGTGCTGCATCTCTGGCAAACTTTAGAGACATTTTTCTTTCAAAAATGCAACATTTTTCTTGTGCGCAAATTAATGAGAAAACCAGACAACTCTTACATCATGTATCATTATCTTTTAACAGGAGATATTACTGTATCACCAGTAAAAATATTACATTTTGCTATATAAATATATAATTGGAGTACTTACAAGTGGTGTGGATAAGTAATGGCTACTATCATCTGTGATGCAATTTCAACAAAACAATTTAAAACTACTTTGGAATAACCACAGAAGGAGGATAATCTACAGGCTGATTACAGCAGCAGACAAGCAAATAACATTCACATAGTGGTCCCTGTCTTTATGTTATCATTTTACTGCACGCTATGACTTACTTGAGGGATTTACATACTCTTCAGTGGATTAGGAGGTTTGTGAACATTCATAACACAAATTTAAAAAACACACATACATCGTGGTCAAGTTAAGAAAAAAGCAACTTCATTAGCTTTTTAGAAGGTCACAGATAAATCTAGCCAAAGACTAACTCAACATAATTCCAGTGGAAGTGACAAGATGGCGCTTAATAAGTCTGAGTTGTCCACATCAGCTAACAGACATTAAGACAAAATTCCTCCCAGACTGCAGAAATCAATCTAAATATGAGCATGTGACTATTAGTTTATGATAGACCTGAAAAACTGTGAATAGCTTTCCTCTAATATTCAATATTTACTTCACTTCTATTTATTTGTTGTAATCATAAAAGAACAGTTACAGTGCCCCCCTCAGGACCCGTTGATATTAAGGGGGGGTCTAAGTCTTTTGCTGCTTCTTCCACTATTATCGCCGCAGTCTTGTTCATGTTCAGGTAGTCATCTTCACATCAGTGGGTCAGATTCTCTCCTTTCTTCAGACAGACCTTTTCAGTGTCTTCAGTGATCAGACCCACCAACAGACTTAATGATAGTGTTGAAGTCAAAAGTGGCTACACAGTCATTTGTGTACAGGGAGTACAGGGGACTCAGAACACAGCCCTGTGGTGCTCCGATGTTATGGATGAGGTGTGTCCGCCCACCCTCACAGTTGCAGGTCCTTGAGCTTTGTGAGCAGCCTGGATGGAACAATGTAAAATGCTGAACTATAGTTGATTAACAACAATCTCACATAGTTCCCTTTCTTTGGGTTCAGTGTGCTGGGTAGTGAGGAGCAGAAATAATCCTTGACCAGCCGCTTAAAACACTTACAGAGTGTTCATTACAGAGGTGAGTGGCACTAACAGTCATTCAGCCAGGCTGGTCTTGTTTTCTTGGACACAGGAATGATGATGGGCTCTTTAAAGCATGTTGGTGCAACAGACTGAGCCAGGGACAGGTTGAATATCGTTGTGAACACTGCTGCTAGTCAGTGGGCACAAAGTCGCCCACATGCTTCTTGTATTCCTGGAATTGTTGTTGTAATTGTTTTTTTTCCTGTAGTTTCTTTGTGTCTCTTTACTGCTCTTTCATAATCATCCATAGCTCTTATTTATAGGCTGCTAAGTGTAAGTTTATGGCATCACAGGTGGTTCTGGTAATCCACAGTTTTCTGGTTGTGGAAGGATTTCACTGTTTTGGGTACAGTTACTTGTGTTGTTTTACAAATTAATTCTAACACAGGCTCAAAAAAAGCTTTAGATTCATATGTTAATTTTCATTATTCTTAAGACCTTCAAACCTTAGAGGATTACCATACAGTATATTTAGTAATGACTCTGAGAGACAATTTTATTTTATAAAAAAACAAACACTTCTTTAGTTTTGTCTTTAGTCTGTTAATTACTGATAATGAATGTCAGAAACAGAAGCATGAATGCCAGTGCTGACTACAGATCAAGGAAACAGCTTTTATTGCTTTAACAAATTCATATGGAAGCCCGCTAATAAAACTGGAATTGTTCAACCAGAAAGAAACACTGCTTCAACATAATTTAAAGTACTAACACATTTAATGGTTGGGGCATGTAATCCTCCTCCATCCAGCACCTTCCTCGGCACTACTCTAATCAGCTAATTGCTGCTGAATGATGACTAAAAATAGTCAGACACTGCAGAGCCCAGATGAGCCTCCCCTTTCACTTTTTTTCACATTGCACAACAACTAATGATGTGCCATGTTCTTTTCTCTTAATGTTCAAACATTCAGCACATTCAAAGGTAGCAGATAATTGGAACAAGGTGACAATCCACGCTCCATAAACCCGGAGCCATAGAGTTGACTGCTCCACTCATGATGGATGCTCATAAATATCAGCCTTAATGAAGGAAATGACGCGCCAATAAGTCACTTATTTCCTCATTACACTGGTTAATTTTAACACTGCCTCTAAAATGCTCTCTCACCCTATCTGCTGCCAGTCACAGGTTTCCACCTGACTTAACATGAGGCTCAGTGCAGTGGACCTGCAGCTGATAAATGCCCTGGGTATCAATCTGCATACGGGGACACAGACAACATGGCGGTAGTACTGTCGGCTCAGGCTTTCTGACAGTGCTCGGGAGCCAAGGGAGCATGTTGAACAAAAACAGATTCGAATCAACAATCTCTTTGAGACGTGCCAGGGCAATAAGCACTACAAGGCCTGTTTGGATATGCAAGGAAGGATTGAGACAATACAGGTTTTAATGACAGTCATGAAGATTTAAAAGAGCAGCTTTGGACTTTTGAATATTGACTGCTAAGCCAACAACAAGATCTGCTAGAAGACCTTCAAGACTGTCAGGTTCATCACATCCCACTGTACAAAGCTGTTGGAGCACAAACAACATATTGACAATTTTGTAAAGTTGGTTATGGAAGTCATGAGGTTTGTTGACAGCATGAATTTACTCAGCCAATGCAAACACACCTTTTAAAGCTGAGTGCATATGACAAGACTTTTAAAACCTCTGAATCATTGTTTTTGGTCCCAGATAGCTGTTGTGGTGATGTCCTGATCTCAGACAAGAGACTGTGTTGATAAGACAAGAAATCTGTGAGTGGTGTGAATGAGTGCAGAAGTCAACAACAAATGACAAATTAGAAAAGTCTGAAAAATGTAGTACTGGGACAGCTGACACACAGATGACACGTTGTGATGTGTGAGTTTTTGCCTCAGATCCAAAATTAGTTTGGGACAGGCTAATTGTTGCTGAAATGGTTATGTTTGCAGAATTTAGGCACAAAGTTAACATTTTGGTTTAAGGGTGGTGAAAGTTCTTATAGTCTTGGAAAGAGTTCACCCTCAGGGGACCATGAATGTAGACCAAGACCAAGGAGGTCATCAAAATCATTAGGATTCATCATCCATTCATTTCATGAATATACCTTGACCAGACAATGACACTAGATTACAAAGTGCATTAGAAATCCATGGTAATCTGACCAGTAATTTTTGAGGTATCTCACTGAAATGTGTTAGCGCTGTTCCACCAGAACAATGGGCACTGGGTAATGTTTCAAAAAATCTGAGGTAAACTACACAGAAAGCTGCAACCGAAAAACACTGACTCTGAAAAATGGGACTTGGCAAGAGCTCAACTGAATGTGATTCTGAAACAGTTCCTGTTTAAAAGGTAGATGATGTCGAACATGGCCGGTGATTTATTAACTGGCACTGGTTTGTCTCCAAACCACAATCCATTCTTGCCACTATTTTGACAGCTTGCCTCAGCATCAATCCTTTGCAAACCCCACTGAAATGGACACTGGAAGAGAAAGATCAAGCTGACAGCCCTATACGCTTTTCTTTGCCAGGCCTCCTGACTGAGTTGGACATTACTATTTCACACAGCTCCTCCACAGCCAAAGTCCTTGAAAACCACACATTCTTACTCTCACATCTGCGAGATCACTGGGGACTTCTCATGGATTTTTTACAGGAGCTGAGATAGGCGGAGGGCAAGGATGAGGAGCGTCAGCAGTGTGAGTATCGGCTTTACATGGTGAGCACCCTCTCAGCCTTTCAGCAGGAGTCCTCCTCATTTGAAAGGCAGAGTCAGGAGATGTCAGACTAATCCTCGACACTAAAAGAGAAAGAGTGGCTGAACAAAAATGCAGCAAAAGGCTCCGCACATGGCAGGATAGGGAGACCGCTGAGTGAACTCCAGAATAGGCGCTGCACTGAGAGGACAGAAGCTCTAGTGAACACACACTCAAAAACACACTCCCATTTGTGATACTTGTGGGTAAATTCACTGACATTCACTCTCACGCTAACCTTAATATGAACTCCAAGAGAAATCTGATTGGAAACTTGAGGGACCAGTAGTTTTGGATGCTTAGCTCTGTAGTTTATATTGGTGCCAACCATTTCCCAAAGCACACCATCTATTTTAGGATACATTTCCTATTTTGCAGGCTTCCTCTGGGTTCGGTTAATACTAGTACAGCATGAAAGTCAACAGACTGCGTAACTATGTGAGGAAGAGCGTTTTATAAAACTCACAAATTGCTGAGTTCTAGTTCTGATGCGAAACTGCAGAATTTGAGACATGAACATGGCTGACTACCTGCATAGATACACAAATCTTATGTACAAAATATGTAAACTACATATATAGTATGTATGTATGTTCAGACAGGTGGGCTGAAGAACATCCCTTGTTCCCATCTACAAGCATCCGTATCTGCACACTGTTGACTGCCAACTGTTCATCAGAAAGTAACTAATCACATTCACACACACACTTGCACATCCTTTGGCAGCAGTTTGGGGTTCATAACCTTTGCAGACTGAGAGGAACTGGGCATCAAACTGCTGATCTTCTGGTTAGTTTTATTTAACTATCAGCGTATTCGTCCAGGTTACACACTTGGAAAGATTATTACATTTACATTTATATTTAGTCATTTAGCTAACGCTTTTATCCAAAGTGACTTACAGGGAGCAATTTGGGGTTCAGTATCTTGCCCAAGGACACTTCGACATGCAGACTGGAGGAGCCGGGGATCGAACCCTATCAGACAGAACTACAGAAAAAACACTTTCGATAAACAAACATCATATTATTACAGTATTTAGGCAGACATGGGCACGACTGCATCCAGGACAGTTCATCTTATTTGGTTAATTAATGGTATAAATAAAAGAAATAAATTTCACTTCAGTGTCAGCCATGAAAATCTTTAATCATGAGAAGATCAGCACTGTGTCCTTTGCCGTGTTCTGCTTCTTGGTCTATTATTAAAAATACAAGAGTCATGTCATTGTCCTACAACTGCAAACACATGCGTGCAAAAGAGCACACAAACCGACCGCATTCAGCTTAGAACGCACACACACAAGCAAGTACAGGTATCCATACACGCTATATATTTTTATGTACACCACCATGCCCACTTGCACAAAGACATCAGAGCATAGCAGCTGCGTCTGCTAAGTAATTGAGGAGAAAATAACTCTAAGAGCTGCAAGAGATTTTCAATTTTTTTCATTTGCTAGGTGGTCTGTGAAACACAAGCCTAGGGGGATTAGCCCCTTTGTGGGTGATGAGTCAATGTGTGCAGCCTCACAGCATGAAAGAGGAGCCGGCAACATTGTTTACAGATACACATTTTGTAGCATGACATTGTCAAGCAATATTCCGCCCCTCACCCCGACTGTACGCTTCTCAGTAAAGCCTCTTACATGGCCTGTAATCAATTTTAAAAGGTTGAATGGTATGAAAAGCAATTACACGGCACATGTGTCCACTGTCAGGCAGCTGGCGAGGCTGCAGTTTGAGAGGTGGGCTCCCCAGTGATTACAGAGCATAGATCTGGAGCTGTGTCAGTTATAGGTTGTTTCTGTTAGATCCTCCTGTTACACCCGAGGCCCAAGCAGCCTTATAGGCCTGATTGACTGAGACAGCCTCTGACAGTTATTGACAGGCTGCTGCACTTCCCAGAAAGGGCAACAGAGAGAGAGAGAGGGGGAGAGTGATTGGGAAGCAAATCCTGATGTTAGGGCTGTTCACATATCCTGTTTCTGCTTCGTCTCAAAGTGGTATGCTTTCCTTTGTCTTATTTGAAGGTTTTTCTTCTGGACTGATGGCTTGATATTGGCTGTTTATTAACTATCAAATATCTACCACTCACAATATCCTCACTTCAATGACCCGACAAAAGAAAAACAATAAAATGGTAAGTAAACTTACCAGTTTACAGCAATTTGTTCAAGTTATTAATGTTTCTTTGGCTGCTCTTTATGACCTACTGCTGACAGATACCACACAATATGTCCTCAGCATAGAAAGCTTAAGAAAGCCTTTTTTCTCAGAAGAAATCCTCTGCCCTGCTGCCTTTATTTTGATAGTATGTTGGAAAAATCAAGTTCAAACAAGCCTCAATAGTGACTGCTTATTACCAAACTCGAGGTCACAAAATCTCTCAAAGGCCAAACCTGAGAGTGTATGTGACACAAGTTTTGCAAAATTCCTTTATATTCATTATTCTTCATCAACATACAGCTGAAATGATTAGTCAATTATTGGCTGGAATCATTTTTCAAGTTAAATTTCCACATATCATCCAGTTCAAGCTTCTAAACTGAGGATTTGCTCCTTTTCTTCATCTTGTGTGACAGTAAACTGAACGTCTTTGTGGCTTTCTGAAGATTTCCGTTTGGGCTTAAGGAAATTATGCCTGAGAAACGGACTGATCTCCCAAGAAAAAGGAGAGCATCAGTCGTTTTAGAAAATGCCCCAAAAATGACAAAAATAAAGACTCAGCATGGAATGTTTGAGAACAGACAGCACTGTCAAATACACACTGGATGTGCTCTGAAAAGACGTGGAGACATCTGAGAGCAGATTTACTGCTGCTGATTTTGCAAAATTTTATACAGTGCAAGTAAATGAACCTTTGCAATTTCCCTGAGAGCTAGTGGGCCACACCATTAACCATGCCCTTAACAGTCAACTGTCACTTGCTGTAAATGTCAACACTTAACCAGCCACACCATTAACAACCAGCATTATTAGAATAAATGGACAAAATATAAGACAATTAGTCCAATAGAAGGGCTTGGACATGAGCCAGCCATATTCAAACCTGAAAACTACAGTATATTGTTCCACAATCTGCACATGTTCAAGCCCTCAACACCTCGTGTCAGCTCTTATTCAAGCTCAGCATATTTTCCCTGTCAAGACCGTGATAGGTGAAATCTTGTGAAATTCCGGATCACACTACGAGTGTGTGAGACCGGGAGATGTTTTTTCATCAACAAGCATTCCACTGTTGTCTTCAGTCTATTCTTCACATTACATCTTTAACATGTTAGGAAAGATGTCACAGGTTTCTGTGACGCAACATTCACTTGCCTGACCAGTCTGCTCCCACACGAGGGCTTTGCCGTCTGTTAAACCGGCACAAGCTTCTCCTCCATTTTCTTGGTTACCAGGGTGATGAGAGCTCTCCATCTAAT
Source organism: Argyrosomus regius (assembly GCA_946959425.1). NCBI lineage: Eukaryota > Metazoa > Chordata > Actinopteri > Sciaenidae > Argyrosomus > Argyrosomus regius. The sequence goes on along the minus strand of OX336890.1, from coordinate 27,464,121 downwards.
ATATGAATGGTTACCTGAAAAGGAGCGACAGTGACCGCACCAGCGGCTTCCTGGAAAGTTTTTCAACTCAAAGCACTCGGAGAGGCCACATAAAGAAGATGGAGCGCTCTGAAAAAAAGACGCCGGTGGAGTTCGTTTTCTGCAGGAGGCCAGATTCACTCTGCTCAAAACACTGTGACCACAAGCCCTAAAGTGTTCAATATAAGACATTATGAATATGAATACACTGTGAAATAATTATTAACAATTGAGTAATACTCAAATGTATTTTGCACAGTTTTTTGCATGTGATGTATTTTATTTATTTAACCCTTATCATATTTAATATTGAACACTTTGGGGGTTCCAAAGCAAAAACAAGCCACAAACCGCTGCAGCAAGTCACTAATACTCCATCCAAAGACAAACACTACCGCTTCAAAAGGTGATTACAGCTGTAAAAACAACACACTTTGTCATGTTCATTCATTTCCCCAGGCGCTTGGCCCCAAAACAGAGAAAAAAGTTCCTGTATTAGCATTACAGTTCACTGAGAAATGGCTTATTAGTATTGTTAGCAGTCATAATGGATACCGATGGTTCAACCAGTAAGCCGCAGGCTCATCAGCATTACATTTGGGTCTCATGTATAAACATGAGGTGTCTGCTGTCCTAATCCTCACAATTCTGCTGAATCAATCCGTCCTTTATTAGACTTCAAGCCACTGTAGAAATGTTGTTGCCAGAAATACTGATGACACTGATTTACATATTACTACAAGATCTATCCCTGCCATGGATTGTCTGCTAGGCAAGCTAACCTTGCTTTTATGATCACAGGCTCATGAGATTAAAAAATGAATCCCAAGGCACCAAACGAGAATAGACAGGCACAGATAGATGTGTTGTCAGGTTGATTCATAGACACTGACACAAGCCTTGTGCAATAAAGAACTTGTTTAAGACAAATTAAATTCATTTTACGCTTTAATGTCCTCTGATTGATGATCTGAGGTGTTTGAAGAGCATTTTGTAGCTAAATTAATTTGCTTCTTCGTGAAATGATAATCAGAGACTTCAAATATATTTCAGAGGGGGTAGCTTTCATGCTTTATCTGCACAGGCTGGGAAAACAGGGACAGTGACACATTTTTACAGTGTGTTGACTTTGCACATACACTGGATTTGAAATGAAACAATGACTGTGAGTTTAAAGTGCTGACTGACTCTCTGCTGTTTTAATTTGAGTGTGTAACATCCACAAGAGATAAACAACATCGACTATAGATCTTTTTATGCACTGTCCCCCAAATTTTAGGGGCGGTAATGGCAAATGGCAAAAAATTAATGTCACAGTTAACATAAACTAAAGTAAAAAATAGAATCCTTTGCAGTCAGTGACTGTTTCAAATACATGGGCAGACACTTCATATCTTCACTGGAAATACTCTGCCATGCCTTCATGATGGGCACAGCTTGGCACAGAAACCTTCTTCAGATTGATACTTTGAGGCTGTTTGCATTGAAATAATTATTTTGCAATTATTTTTTACCGTAATTTATTGAGATAAAAATATTTCGAGGAAAATACATGCATTTATTTATTTCCTCGCTAAGAGTTTGATGAAAATATCAAAAGGTTTGGGCCAGAATTATAGTATAGTTAGTTGAATATTAAAAACATTAAACAACTGAACTAACATTATCAACAGAACACTTGACAGATATCATGTTATGTCAAAGATGTCTATGAAATTGTGTTGCAGAGACATCTACTGAAATTAGCATGCTAAGTAATTAGCTTCGGCCCATACTGCCCTCAGTCCAACATGAGGACGGAGCCAGGCGGAGCAGAGGGACAGAGCTGCTGAAGCTGGGATGAACAGATAGCAGGGTCAAAGCTTTTTGAGGAATAAACAACTGGAGTTAACGTCAGTTTTCCACCTGCCTTACAACGTCACAGTGACAGCAAGACTCTTTTTACATTTCAGTTTTTTTTTTTTTTTTTTTTTAATAAGAAGACAACAAAGAAACAACTTGTTAAGTAGTGATCTTTTTCTGTTAAGTGAAAAAGGGATTTTTGTATTGGTACCAAAATTCAGGTATTGTATCTATACCTGTATGGAAAACAATGCATGAACCCTGAAGGTTCCACACTTTTGAATTGTTGTCTGTATTTCCAATTTGATCAGCTTTCCGGTGTGCAAATTAGTGTGCTCTGTGGACAGGATTAACAATGGGTACATCATCAGACACAACAGAACAATGTAAAAGGAGATAGACTTAGATTGGTACCAAACAAATAAATAGGTTATTGTAATTCATCAGAAGAAAGAATTCCTGCATTGATTCATATACTTTGACAGCGTGTTGACTGAAAATGATGTGAAACCAAAATTCTGTTGAATTATTTGGCTATAAAAAGTATAACACTGCCACACACTACGGATGCAAACACCTTCAAACACTGGGCTGTGTGGCGTTCCATTTAGAGAGTGTGACATTTGAATAAAAACAGACATAAATCAAATATCACATTGACGATATCTCCCTAAACTGAGACAGTTGTACTTTGTTTGAAAAAGGGAAAAGGTCTGCAGCCCCTTTGGAATGGAACATGTCTGCTTGACTGAATGGCTTTGATCACTCTTTCAGTGATGGCAAATGCCTTAAGCGTTACCTGTGCCGTCTCCTGGCACATTTAAATTGAAAGGCCAGAAACTAATTACCAACTGTGACTGCCTGACAAAGCTCCAATTCCAACTAATTTTCCCTGTCAAACAGAGAGAGGGGGCGGAAGCTGGAGCTTGTCAAACTCAAGACTCACTCTGCATAAGCTTGGCTCCCTGCCCTAACCTCAACCCCCCCCCCTTAACATAACTGTCCAGCTTGCTGCTGTCTCCTGATGTGAGAAAAGTGCACAGCGGCTCAGCGGTTGTGAGGTAAATTGAATCTCAAAAGACGAGAGCCATACGGTTGGGGCTGATTTATTTACAAGCTGGCTGATGAGGGCCACAGAGGGCCCACACTGGGATTCAGGGGAAATGGCCTCTAAACCCGAGCTGAGGCGGCTCTGATAAATCTTATTTAACACTCTGCTTTATACTGCGGAGGAAAACTCAAGGTGCTTCCACCACGGCTGTACTCACACAATCACAGATACAGACAGAACAGTTTCTATGCATTAACACAACCCTCTGCCTCTGCTGAATTTCTATTTCTTGTTCCTCTGTGGCACAACAGTAATTGGAGCATGCTGTTTTGTAGTCTACACAACATTTAGTTTTGTGAGAGTCATTGGGTTTGAACCTATGCAAGCATTCACAGGGTGGACAGTCCTGACAGGTCTATCACAGACTTGGTTCAAAACTTTTGTCTTTGGATTTTAAAACAAAACCCCACAGTCTCATGCAGATGTGACGGGATCAAACCCATGATCGTTTGGCGCCTCACTGACAGTACTACATAACATTAAGCTTATGTTACTATGAACGGCAGCCACTGTAGCTTTTACAATTACAGCATAACTCTAAATGGCAAAACATTATTTGGTTCACCACCAGAAGGACTTATTCTGTAAAATGCTTCAACATCTACAAGATGTATGTACATTCATGTTCCCCAGAGGACGAATCCTACAGATTTTGCTCATCTCTTTTTTTTAAGCACTTCCATGAGGTCAACATTTGTGGTTTTGAATGTAATGTTTTAAACCCCACCAGCTCCACTGCGGTCCAGTTCAGAAGCTGGCCTCTGCTGGGCTGTTCTATTTTTGACGGACGCCACGAGCAGCCCGCGTCAATTTACAACAGAGCAGCTCGAGCTGGACACAAGCCAGACACAGAAACAGCATAGAGAATCGGTCAATTTTCAAAATAAAATACCCCATGCAAACTGGCGGTCGTAAAAAAACAGACAAATGCGAAACAAATTAACTACGTAGCATATTTACACACGTAGAAGCATATTTAGAAGAACATAAACCAGGAAAATGACCAAATTGGAGCAAGTAAACAAAGTCTGGCTAAACGCTCCACCTCTTCCGGTTGGGTTTGAAGTCGTGTAAGGGACGGACCAAAACCGCGATGTGACAGAGACGTGCCCAGTGAATCCTTATTACTTTGTGATCTTCTCACTTTGCATCTAGAGCCATCACAGGTTAAAACTTTAATTTGTCCATTACTTTAGTTTATAATCAAACTAGTGATATTCTCATAACATTAATCTGTAGTTCGTATTTTGCATTAATTAGCAAATGTTAGCAAGATGTATTAACTTTTATCCCAAAGCAACCTCATGTACAGCGGCTTGTCCAATGCCGTTAGACTCTTGAGTCTTATTTAATGAAAAATGTCAAAATACATGGAGCATAAGACAACACGTTTAAACCCTCTTCACCTCCCACACTTAAGCCTATGCACATATATGGCAACCGAATGATCTCACATATTATGTACATAGATCACTTAGAGTTGTAAGAGGTCTTATTTGCTTGGCAGTTCCAATTATCAGCACATGGCTTATGCAAATTTATTACCAATTTCCTTTTGAATTTGAATGTATTTACTGATCACATATCTAGTATAACTCAATCCTGTGGTCTGTGGATGCAGAAAAACTAGTCCACGCATTTGTTACTTCTAGGCTGGACTATTGTAACTCATTGTTATCAGGCTGCTCCAACAAGTCTCTTAGGACTTTGCAGCTAATTCAGAATGCTGCTGCACGTGTTCTGACAGGAACCAAGATCAGAGATCACATCTCTCCCATTTTGGCTTCCTTGCATTGGCTACCTGTTAAATCTAGAATAGAATTTAAAATTATCCTCCTTACATACAAAGCTCTTCATGGTCAGGCACCATCATATCTAAAAGAGCTCATAGTACCTTACTACCCCTCTAGAACACTGCGCTCTCAGAATGCTGGGTTCCTTGTGGTTCCTATAATTTCCAAAAGTAGATTGGGAGCCAGAGCTTTCAGCTATCAAGCTCCTCTTCTGTGGAACAAACTACCATTTTGGGTTCGGGAGGCAGACACGGTCAACACTTTTAAGAGTAGACTTTCCTTTTTGATAGAGCTTATAGTTAGGGCTGGCTCAGGTCATCCCTTAGTTATGCTGCTATAGGACTATACTGCAGAGGGACTCTCTCTCTCTCTCTCTCTCTCTCTCTCTCTCTCTCTCTCTATCAAATTCAAATTCAAATTCAAATGAGCTTTATTAGCATGAATGTCATACAGACTTTGTTGCTAAAGCATAAAGAGTAAACAAAACAAAACACGTTTCATAAGTTAATATATACATAGATAGAACAGAACTTAAGGATAAAATAAGAAAAGAATTGTGTGTCTGTGTGTGTATGCATGTCTGTGTGTGGGTGTGTGTAAAGTAATAAACAATAAAATAATCAGTGATAATGAGAATAGTGATAAGTAGTAAGTAGTAATAGTTTTTATCAATAAACAATAAATATTTTAGCAGAAATAAATGAGGAACAGTCTTACACTGAAACATTTCTTAATGTGTGACATGCAGTGATGTATTCTCCTGCCAGTTCTACCGTACAGCTGTCTTCTCCCAGAAGGATTGGGATTATTTTGTTTTGTTGGAGGGTGAGGAAGTCTGGGATTTTTTCTTTAAATTTGGGAAATAATTCTTCTCTAATTTCTTTGTATTTGGGACAATGTGTGAGAAAGTGGCTTTCTGTCTCTACTTCTCCTGTGTCACAGTGGATACAGATTCTCTTTGTTCTTTCTAGCCATTTATTTTTATGGCGACCAGTTTCAATGGCGAGTTTATGGTCACTGAGTCTATATTTTGTTAGGGTTTGTCTTTTTTGGATTTTTTTTATTTGGGTTAAATATTGAGCCAATTGGAATTCTCTGTCCAGTAAATTATAACATTCTAATTTAGATTGTTTGAGTTTCTGTTTTCCACTGTTTGCAATATTTTTGTTTATTATCTTTGTCGATTTGTTTTATTTGTGAGTATGGAATGATTTTTATAGTGTCATTTTGACTCGTCAATCTGATTTCCTCATTTGTCCCATTCCAGGTATTAATTTCTGGCTTTAGACAGACCTGCTGCTCCAAGTATGCTCTGTGCTAGTATGAGTCTAAATCAGACTCTATCAAGTGGTTCCAAAATTTAATAGTTCTCTTTTTAATTCTGATTAAGAGGGGGAACTGGCCCAGCTCTGCTCTGCAGCCGTGGTTTGGACAGTTTCTGTGGACTCTGAGTATCTTTTTGCAGAATTCAAGATGCACTTTTTCAACAGGGTTTGAGTCCCAGTGCTCTTTGTTTTCTCTCTCTCTCTCTCTCTCTCTCTCTCTCTCTCTCTCTCTCTCTCTCTCTCTCTCTCAGAGTTGTGCCTAGTCAGGCGAGGTATTGGTTGAAGATGTAGTCACATCTCCCTTTACTGAAAACTCTACTCAAACCTTCTCTCTCTCTCTCTCTCTCTCTCTCTACCACCATCTGTAAACATACATGTCTCATTAATGCATGTTACTAACTAAACTTCTTCCCTGGAGTTTCTGTGCTCTCTCGTCCAGGATCGTGGCTGCTGCTGTGGTCCTGCACGACGTCCACTACATATATTATTACTGTCATTATTGTTACCATATCTCCATTACAGTTTATAGTTAGTAAATGATTTGCTGCTGCTGTGCATCTGTGTCTCTCTATTTCTATCACAGGTTCCACTGCTACTGTAATCATTTTATCATTCATTGTAATTCATTGTCATTTTATCATTCATTGTAATTGTACACTATGTTTGTGTTGATTTGTTCTGTACACGTGACATCTATTGCACGTCTGTCCGTCCTGGGAGAGGGATCCCTCCTCTGTGGCTCTTCCTGAGGTTTCTTCCACCTTTTTTCCCTGTTAGGGTTTTTTGTTTTTCCTCACTCGAACCGAGGGTCTAAGGACAGAGGGTGTCACTCCCTGTACAGATTGTAAAGCCCTCAGAGGCAAAATGTGTTTTGTGAATTTGGGCTATATAAATAAAAGATTGATTGATTGAAATCAGAGGAAACTGATAATTTTGCCCTGAACATGAAGAACTAGCCAAGATGAAGGAAAATCCTAATTTGCTCCAGAAGCCAATATGCCAATCTCCCTGCAACGAAGCATTTTGTCTTTCAGCTGTCAGCTCCATCTCATTGATTTATGAATATATCATTTAGTAATTGATTGAGTGGTTTGCTGGAGGCCCTTGTTAATATTTTACTTGACCTCTCACCAAATTGGAGTTTATCATCTCTGACAGATGACTTTGCTATACGAAGGAATGCGAGATGTGAAATGAAAGCTGTTGCTCCCCGTTCCATTTCATTAAAAATGCAACACAGATCCTGCCGGAGGTGCGGCATAATGAGCGGAAGCAGGCACCTGGGTCCTCAATCCGTCCTATTCAGATGGGCTACCACACGGCTTTGTCTGGGAAACCTCATATTTTCCATGCTTCATCACCATGGGTTAGTGCATAGCTTTCCTGTAGGATATAATTAAAATCCTATTGGCAGAAAGCTTTGTGTAATGTACTGTATATGTAGTATTTAGCATGTATGTGCATGCATGTTGTATTATGTATAAAGGGTGAATATATAATAGGTACATCCAGATACATGTAAATGATGTTATCATGTAATATGTAAGAGGAATTATCATGTAATATAAAGGCTATGTGATTCCATATCCATTCAAATGTGGATAATTCAATCTTCATTACCATCCATTATGAACAGCATCACATTATAATTATGTGAAATGAGATCATATCATGAGGAGGCAGAGGAGGAAGGCGAACTGATAGGCCTGTTTTGAAGTGTTCCCCCCAGCAGGGATGGGATGGTTACAAGCGGGTAGATATTATCTCCTCTGACACCCATTGTGTAGCTGACTCCCGCTGCAGAGGCAGAGGCCTGGAAGCATTGTTGGAATTGATTTAGTGAACGGGGTCCAATCTTTGGACACTTTGCTGCTATTGACTGCTGCTTCAAATCAGAAATTCGAACAGAACTCAGTCTGGGATTTAATTAAAACTCAAAAGAGGGAATGACTGACATTGCGGACAGGGTAGTTGCGAGAAATCAATTGTGCAATGCAAATGAGTTTCAAATCCCGACGCTGGTGTATTTATTATTATTTTAAGATTATTTTTTATTTTCTGGGTAAGCAGTCAAATGTAAATGAGCTGTCAGGATATTTCCAGCGCAGCGACAGCACAGTCTGACAGCAGAACATAATTCAGCTATCAAAAATATCAACAGGAAACGTCAAGTTTTGATCTCAGAATGAAAGCAGCGGGTTATTCTAGAGTTGCCATTTTGCATCAATGTTAAAAAAAAGAAGTCATAGAGGGAGAAATCCATCCTCCATCGGTGTATATTGAGGAACAGGGTTATTCCTACTGCTAACTATTCCATTACTTTCTCCACATTGGAAACCGCAGACTGAAGACGAAGCAGACCAGGCAGACTGAGGAAAAGTGAGAAGACCAAAAAGGCAAAAATTACTGTCGCCTGGCAACGCCAGCCCACAATTTTCGCTTTGCTTATTGTAGTCTGGCGAGACTGAATAGGCATGTTGCTTGGGACAGAAGTAATTTCAACCCCGGCTGTACAGACTAAGAATAGATGATTGGCAGTTCTCTTCCTTACTCAGACATCAGCAGATACATCTCATTGGATGAAGGCATGTTTCTCTGAGCTGCCATTGGTTTATGCTTTTGACTGTCAAACTGTGAGGAACATGGCAGCTGTCAAAATAAGTTCATTTGTAACACCAATTATTAATTTGCAAGGTTCAGCCCTACAGCTGCACTACTGCAATATTTTTTCCATATAAACCATGGATCAGTGTAATGTTAGTAGAGATCCAATCAGAGGTAAAAGGAGATTGAATATTGGATTTACATTCAACAGAAACATTTAAACTTTAAATGGATGCTAATGTTGCTTTGTGTTTATTAGTGAGCACATTCAGTGTTTCAGCCTGTTTGTGCAGAGTGGCCAAAAACAATGTATGAACGCAGCTTTAAATACATCTATTTTTAATTAGTTTGATAAAGTATATGCAGTATTTTAAATTTTATTAGTTATTTCACTGCTAAACCTTTTTAAGGAGGTCTGATTGGCACCATGCAACACAACAACTGCCCAATCAGAGCTCCTGCTGGACCTCTGTGAACTGGATCTCATTTCATCTTTAGAAAGCACATCTCAGCACTAAAGCAAATGACATGAACAATCACTTTATTATGGAGTCCCAGTCTTGTGTTCATTATGTTATTATGTGCTTTTTCTAGAGAATCATTAGTAATTCTGTGGGGTCACGCATTGAATGATAAAAATTCCAATAAAAATAAGTGCTATATGAATCAAAGATCAGATGTCATATCTATCTGAAAACGGATAAAAATGCCATTAGCCATGAGGAGAGATGGAGGAACACTTGAATAGCCAGCTGACAGAGCGTGATGGGGCATCAGCCGTCACTTTTTCGTGTCAAATAGTAACTGAAGATGAATCGATGAAATTACAATAAAATATTTACACTACAAAAAGGACGAAGAAAGTAAATGAATTTTTGTTTTTGTTGAAAAAATGGCCAGTTGAATGGTCTTAATGTTTCATTAACATGCAAATGTATAATTGAAAGTCACTCAATGAGTAGGACATCAAGCATCACAGGGAAAATGCAAACAATGACAGAAATTCATCCATGTTGCTGTTGTGAATATGACGACAATCCAGGTTACTGCTGGTGGCACATTTTTAAGCTAAATGGTCATTATGATAAATATGTGTCAAACGTTTTTTTCGTTGGTATTACCATCCAGCTTTCTACTGCATAATGTCCAGTGAAAAGGGCCAGCCTTGACCCTCCTCACCTTCCCAGCAGCTAACAGTGCGTAATCATTGATAATTGGCAGCCAGCAGCATTTACAAAAGGGCCAGTGATTAATGCTAATTAAGAATGGAATATGTGTGTGTGTGTGTGTGTGTGTGTGTGTGTGTGTGTGTGTTGTCATGTCTGAGTGAATACTTGTGCAGCTGACCTTGCCTGTTCTCGGTGCCTGCTCCCAGCAGCTGAGTTCAGCCCTAACAACCAGCCTGATGCAATTAAATATGCTGTTCCAAAGGTGGCTGGGCTGCAGCCTGCCTGCTCAAACACTCCGCCTGTGTCACACATGAAGTAAGAAAGAAAAGCTGACAGAGGAGAGAGAGAGAGAGAGAGAGAGAGAGAGAGAAAGGAGTGGTCTCTGAACGCCCTGATCTCTCCCGTGGATCTGCTGACGTCTCCACGCTCTCTGAGGAGAAGTGCTGAGTCAGCAGAGAATTGAATGACAGACAGAGACAGAGTAAAATCTGGTAAGTGTCTTGGAGTGCATCTTGAAGACGAGAGAACAGGCAGGCTTTTTGTTATGTCACAACTGTCAAAGAGAAGGTGAGGAGTGCAACTTTATTTGCAGTTTGCCTTTTCTTTGATACTGACCCTCATAATCAGACAGTGTAAGATTCAAGTGCATCCAAAAATACCAATGCAGGTATAGAACACATCATTAATAATTTGTGATCTCTGCGCAGACAGTCATTCTATCAAACAGTGAAACGAGGAACCAAAGTGTACTGAAGTAACTGCGCAGCTGCTCTTTTAGTCAACATTTATCATCTTTGTTTGTAAGATTTATAAGTAATTAACAAAAATCCACATTTCTTGCTGAGTAATCGTTGTATTCACAGTATTTATGAAGTAAATTAGTCACAGCATATGCAACTACTTCATTTGTATGTGAATGACTTGCATCATTTTGCCAGGAAAATCCTGCTCCAAGTGAGCTGCAGGCTCTCAGGTGAGCTCTGACGTCACCCATCCATCCATCCATCCATCCATCCATCCATCCATCCATTCATCCGTTACCGCTTATCCTGATCAGGGTCACGGGGGGCTGGAGCCTATCCCAGCTGACTTTGGGTGAGAGGCGGGGGTTGAATATATTCATATATTCATATATTTCATTATCTAGTCATAAACTCATGAGCTGATTTAAAAGGAAAATACAAGCAGGAGTTTTTGAGATGTGTGTAGTAGCGAGCTGTGTCTCTTTCATGGTGCATCATTTTAGAGGACTGTAGCCCAAATCACAACGTGTTAAAAATGGTTCTATTTTAACTTCCTTGGAGCATCATTTGCGCCTAAAGGAACCATTTTTTGATACACCTTTAGAGCTTCTTTATAGAAGATCTTAATGATTTTATCTCATCTGTATTTCTCTTGTTGATGATGTTTTTTCTCTCTTGCCATGTCATGTCTCATGTGTGTCTTCCTGTTAATCGCTTGTCTCGCACTATTAATGCAAAAAACAAAATGCTAAACAGATTTTTGTGCAGCTAACTTGGTTAACATGCACAGGAAGTCATTAATCTGAGAACTTCTTCGCTTGAGTAAATCTCCAACATCTGTTCATTTGAAAATATAATATTGCAGCGAACAGGTTTTTGCATCATGCCACCACAGTCCACACTCAACCAGAGCAAATTACCACGGTCACTGTTGCTATTGGCAATGCAGTTTCTTTTACTGTGCTGCACATTAGTGTTAAATATTACTGTGGTCTTGGATTTGAATCCTGTGTTGCCAGATCTTCTTTGTTTTGTTCAAAGCTTCTGCTGCCTCCCAGGAAACACTGAACATACTCTGCAAAATTGCCATCTTGAAGTTGTCATCTTTGACCTTCATGCCAGGTCGGCTTACTACTTAAAGTCATGAAGAGTGGCAGCCGTGCTGCGATGAACAATCTGTGTCTTTTAAAGCCATCTAAGAGCTGGATAGGATTTCTCTACCATGACAGACAAAGATGTTCTGAAGACAGGGCTTTAAAAGGCCTTAATAAAAATATGCTCGCCTCATGTTGGTGTGGACAGCTTTGCCAAAAGGTTTTACTCCATTTCACTGACATTTAACAAGAGCCAGGAGAGGATCCCACTTATTCAACATTACTTCTTCACTGGCGGCCTCATTATCTTCCACAGAGAATCTGCTCAAAGGCTCTGGAGACAAATACAAGGGGAAGACAGGTTTCAGCTTTGACAGAGTTAAGGCTGTCAAACCAGAGATGCAGTATATATAATGGAGTGGATCTATACATCCTAAACATGTACAAGTAGCCAGATGTACAGTAGGTGCAACTAGAACAGCAGCATCCACAATGGAAAGTGTTCTGCGAGTGTCCTACACCAACGAGTCTACACCAACGTTTGGCAGAGTGAGTCTTGTCTCAGCCCTGTGGAGCCTGTTTGAAGTAGCTACTGATGTGCTGTTATTTATGCAGAGCAAAACCACAGAGACCACAAGCGGAGCGCTGTGTGACCCACATTCGACAGACTTGAAAGTGCTGCTCATTGCCAAGTTGCCAAGAGGGCAAAAGTACACAGAGGGCACGACTGTTTCATCGAGGCCGCTCGTCCTGTGCAGCCAGCTTGTAAAAACACAGAGCACCTAAATGTTTTACAATGGACAGGGAATGAACAATGATCTTTACAGATACGTCAGTCTGCTTTAAAGATGAAAAATTGAGGGTTCTTCTTTGATTTTGGTCATATCTTTGGTGCAAAAGGGTCATTGCTTTGAGATGTAGCTATAAAGGACACTGGAGTCTATATTAGGTATCAGTTTTGCACCAGTATTAACACTTAAATCACCCAAACATGATCAATATTAAACCAAACACCGCAGTGGGTCAATGAGTCTTGATTGAGATTTACTTACTCCACCTAGTGATGTTTAACTATTTATCTAATTAATTAAGTCACAGTTATTAACTGTCAATTAAAGAATGTAACATCTTCTTCTTGGATGTTAGAAAATTCTCAAAACATCACAAACCAAGGATGTCAAGCTCATGAAGGTGGTGGAGGAAAGCCACAGGGATCCATCCACACTCAGAACACAGAACACAGATTGTGGTGAACCATCAAAAGTTGCTGAAATATTTCAGTCCGGAACAAAGCTGGGTCAACTGTCCAATATCATGCTGCTAACAGACTTAAGACAGGCTTACTTGCCAGTTAAAGATTCACTGCAAAGACCACTCACCATAGCCGTTAGGAACTTTTATGAGCGGATGTTTATAATATGCTATCCAGCTCAACATCAAGCACACAGCCCGGCTTAAAGTCATTCATGAGGAGTTTGTTCTTTCAGAGGCGACCTGGGACGATCTGTCTCTGCAAGGACACGAGTACTGACTCAGACACCTTGGATGTGATATTTAGCTGCAGTTGATGCAACTGCAAATAGTGACTTTGGAACATAAAGTTTAGTCTGGTGAAGTGCAGCAATGAGATATTAAACATGAGCCTGGCAAAACTGTTATGGAGTCAACAGTTCAAGTTTAATCTAAAAATCTATTTTTGTGTGGTTTCTTGACAAACCACAACAACCATAGTGCCATTTAATAATTATGAATATGTAGGTGTTCATCTATAGACTTCAGAGAGAGAGGCTCATATACAGTATACTGTGTATAAAGAAAAGAATAAACCTGGTCATACTGTTACATCAGGCAGTGATGGAGAAAAGCAAATCTTATTTCCTTGTGTGTAAATGATGCATACTGTAGCTGTAAAGTTGAAAAGTACATTCCATCTTTTTCCAAGCGGGTCAGGAAGTCACTTAAACAACTGCTGTGTTCCACACTGTGTCGACAGAGCAAACTGGACTCGATTTTCCTCCCTGTGCATCAGAGGCCGATGCTGGCTGGCAGTCAGAAGGGAATTAATTACCCACTCACAGATTCACAGTTCTGACTGCAAACACAATGAGTTCAACACAAACAAACACTGGTCAGCATTCATTCCCGCAGATGAATAAAACAACACCAGTGATTATCTACGCCTCTCATCTCTCCTTTGTCTCAGCTGCTCCACTTTGCCCAGAATTTGCTGACAGCCTTTATTGTGTGGTTCAATATCAGAGACAAAAATGCATCCGATTTCTTTCTCCCAACGATTGTACTGCCACAAGACGCTCAACTATCATTTAACTCCCTCGCTAATGAATAAATACATAATGCATCATTGTAATGTGAGGCATTTTCTCTCTCAATAGCCCAGATTGAAATAAATTGGTTATGATTAAACTTATAAAATCCTTCTTTGTCTCTGCAATAAACTTAAATGCTTGTTGATGATCAAACAAAATGCTATTGTGTGATTGTGGACCACTGTTGCACAATCAGAAAATGGATATGATTATGGCCTTGCATTAATTTGGCGCTCTCATAGGCTAAAACACACAAAGCTGCATTACAGGAATTCTGAATAAATATCACTCCAATGCATGAATTAACAATAGAGTATGACTTACCGGTCATTTCATAGTTACCTTCATATCAAACACAGTTCCACACAATTCCACAGTGTGTGCCTCATTTCATTTATCAAATATACTTACTCATGAAGAGCACATCCATCTAATTATTAAATAACATACCAAAATTATTATTTAACTGTGTTTTGTGTGACGTTTTTGGTGGGAAAAAGATTTTAAAATTGCCCCAATCCTTGTCTTTATATTAACACATGAAATAAACCACACACACACACACACACACACACACACACACAGCTCTGCCCGCTCACAATTTGATTTTGCCTTTAATTTGTGTTTTTAGATTTTTTTCAAATAACAGCATCTTCACAGTCAACATGTCTCATAGCCTATGTTGTTGCAGCTTCACTGTCTGATATATCAACAATTATGTATTGTGACATGTAATATGCAATACCCTGGATCATAACATAAAACACGGCAAAACTCACAGCCTACAAGTTTGAATTTGTGTCACAGACAGCTGGTAACGTTATCGATCCATCACTGAGCTTAAACCGTGAGCAGTCCAGGGGAATAAACTGTCCTCTGAGACTGGGAGGTTATGTAGCCATTCGTGCTGGTTGTTTGACATTATGTCAATTATTTTGGAGCTGAGTAAATTTTCAGGAACTGTTAAGTTAAGACTAGCAAACTCCATTAGATCAGGCGAGTACAAAGTTGTAAAAACACTTCCGGGCTTTTAGCTCTCATCCATCAAACCATGAAATTATTTAAACAGAATTTATTGAGTCTGACCAATGAGAATTTGGTCAGACAAAGAGCATATTGACCAACCAACCAATCCTCATGTTATTTTATTTTATTTTATTCTCAACCATTTGGTGACCTGCGGAAATGACCTCACAGCCCTCTTGGGGTCTGGACTGCCAGATTGAAAATCACTGTTTTAGCTCTTTGTTTTATTTAATGGGCCACAACATTAGTGTTTTCGATTACTATCACTGCCCTAATCAACCTAATTTTACAGATACACTCGGCAGCTGAAAAAGCTCTGATAAAGCCGCTGTGCTATGTGTCCAGCACCAAGAAACAGACAGACAAGTTAGCACTTACTGTACCTGAAGAACATGCAGTGGAGCTTTCCAAGAGTTTGTAGAGACATGAAGCCACATGGATCATGAATATTTGTCTGGTGGCCAGTTATACAATTCCCAGATGGAAGCTAATGTAGCACTATATCTGCTGGTTGTGTGAATATAAGCAATTATTTGCTAACATGTTCTAAGCTTGATATTATAGTTAAAGGTACATACATACACAGACATGAGCTATGTTTATATGTTTAGCATTGTTAGCTCTTATTTTGTTTGTCACTGTATTGAACAATCTAAAGATCAATATCTTTATCAGATTTTACTTTGTACTCTTTTTGTATTGAGTACAAAGTAATATCTTGTACTCATGATGTGGAGAAGTAGAGAAAGGTTCAACTTCATGCAAATTTCCTCTGAAACGAGGGAGTGACAACTATGTTAAGGTATTTCAAACAAAAGTGGGGAAAACTGATCCTGAAAAAAAAATAGAAAAGGCTTCCCCATTCAATATGATATCACTTTAATGACTTTAACACAGCACTATAGTGGAAAAGGGAGAAAATTACTGTAAGTATGTGAACACCCACGAGCTGCAGACTGGTGAGAAGCCAGAGAGCCTGCTGCCCTCAGAGTGAACGTGTGAATAGAGGTTTAGTCAGAAGCTTATCTTTAGCCAGTAGCTTATCTTAACAACAATGGTAGGCCACCTGTGATTGATGCTAGCTTTACTAGCACTAGCATTTTAAGCACTTGTAATTTACTGCTCAAGCAGAGTGAATGTATCCAACATGCATAGTCACATCACACGCACACACACATTCAAACACCTGTTCAGGAAGTCCCTCCCTTCTGCCATAGTGACTGCTCATAGTGACTGATATTAAGCTGACAATGGATCAGTGTCTGGTCAGACTCAACAGACATAGTCTAGAACTTCAGCCCATGCAGCTGCAGAGCAGCCTCATGCTGCCTTTAGACATACGGATACAAAGAGGCAGGCTGTCTCCAGCCTCTCTGAATCTGGAGCTTTCGGCCATGCTTAGTTCTCAGCACATCATTTGCATATTTCACATAGGCAGTTTTTGACATGAGCCCATTGAGGAAAGAAGAGTTTGCTTATCATGTCATTCAGTGTCTATTGACTAGAGAATCTATTTGAATCCAAATACTGTAAAATATGAAAGTGGCTGATGGATTAATCACGATTTAGACTGCTTCAGAGTGACCGTAGCTGGTAGATGTTCAACATTTTAAACAGTTAAAATGATTTGAAGTTTCTTTAATTGTGCACATTTATACTTTGAATACAATGGAACACATTTACATCAATTCATTTTATTTATTTATTTAAAAGTCTTTCATAAATCAGACACAACAGATAAGCTGCATCTTTCCAACACTAGTATCTGCGTAACCCACCTCAGTACATAAACATCTCCAGCATTTCTTGGCTGATTATCTGGGCTGACTGTATTCTTGGTCGCAGACTTTACCTCAGGGTGAAGACAATTAACATGGTTTTGTGCTTCCCAGTATTGAATGTGCAGAGATGTCCATTTTTAAAATGCTGATCTCTGTCTCCCTCCACCAAATCTCACAACATCAAAAAAAAAAAAAAAATAGAAAAAATCAACAATCAACATGCATCTGCTATAATTTGGTGTAGGCTGAAAACTCCTGATTATGTTCTGCCACTGCATCCATGCAGAATCATCCATATCAGTTAGAATCCAAAAATTTCCGTATACGGCTACTATTGACAAATGTTCATTTGTTAATTTTTCTGCATTTTATTGGGAACACCTTCACACTACATTGTACTTGCTATATATTTAACATTGCTAAAATGGTATAATACAAAAAAGCACCAAGCCAACAAGACTGATGGCATCATGGTCTTTTACAGCTCTAACATTGCTCAGAATCATATTTTTCAGGCTTAAAGTAGGAGTGTACCAATGATGATATTGACAGTTCATATTTAACTGTGTTAACCATACCTTTAAGGATTATATTATGCAGGAAGCGACATACACAGCAAGTCAGTAAAAAAAAAGAAAAGAAAAGTGTGTGGCACTATTAGTACTCTATACTCTCTGCAGCCCTGCCAGGAAAGTGTGGAAGGGGCAGAATCGGAGACGGTTGTGTTTTTTTTCCAGTCGAGCAGGGCCTTGGTTCCTTCAGCTGAAGGAGCTTTGCTCTCCCCAGATACGCTTCCTGCACATGCAGCAATACTGGGGAACTCAAGCCTGATTGGAGAGGACAGACCGGTCAACTATTGCCAGCAGAGTGTTCAGGATTCGGCATATGTGACGACGTCCTGGCAGGGACATCGGTCCACTGGGCTCTGATTGGCAGCAGGAGCCACCATGGCTCACTAGCAGCACACCTGATGACAGTGAGGTTCAGCCAGATAAGGCTGTCTTGATGCTGCCCGCATGACAGCCAGCCATAATCATACATTCTTCTGAAAGTGCTGCCCGTACCCTTGGTACATCTACATCAGGCAAGAGGAAATCACTCTTCAGCCGAACATGGCTCTCTCCAGCTCAGTGGAGTGATGGAAGGCCAAGCGAACAGGGCAGCCTGGTGGACAAATAGCTTGTGCTCACATGGTCTTCCACCGCAGAGGACTTGTGTCAAAAGCAATGCTTGACACCCCAGCTTTGAAGCCTAATGGCATTAGGGTTGTGAGCAGACAGCTGGTTAGAGAGGGGCGCATGGAGCCTAGAGTGCATTATTAAGTGTAATGAATGTCAGTGTACCGAGCTCATCCGACACATCAGGTGCCAATTATAGAAGTGAGCCCTGATTTGGTTCTAAACTCAATGCACAGAGGAAGAGCTCCTTTGGCCTAACTGACATCTGCCTCATTAACTCAGAGGAACAGGAAGAGAAGGCTAGCGACCATCCTCGCCTCCAGGCCTCCGTGGGCCCTCACAGGGGCAGAGGGACACGCATTTTCCCTGCTGCGTCTCCACTGAGCTCACTCCTTACCTATTATTGATGAGGTGGAGGGTGAATGGAATATGAATGGGAGACAGCCACAGTGACATTTGGAGGTGATTAGATACTCTTGTGCACCATAGCTGGAGTGTTTGGCAGGGCAGTTCATTCATTAGTCAACACTGAGCTGTGTTTCAAATCTTCACGCATGCAAGAGGTAAATAAAGCATTCATGGATATCATTGCCTTGGGCAGACGGAGCAAACACTATTGATTTTCTGGAGTGTTCTAAAATAATGGTCACAGATGTGTCAAGACATTCATCAAACCGTCTCTATGAGCCAAATCCTCAATGCAGTAAAAAGCCAATATGCTGCTGTGTTTTCTCAGAGTGATCGGAAATCTGTGCCAGTGTTAGTGGTGACAGTTTAGCTATTTGGTACAATATACTCCCAACCAATCACATACACACACACCAACATTTCTCACGAAAGAACAACATAAGCAGCTTCCCTAAACTGTATGTTTCATGCTCCAGTTTTCAGATAGCCTGGACACCGGGTGGATAACACACTATAGTTTCAGATTATGATACATTATATTCTCGTTCTCTTCAAACTGAGGAATATATCACCTACAGATTTATATATCCTCCCAAAAGTCGGTCTCAAACCAACAATCCTCAAGGTGCATGTTGTCTACTCTTTCAATAAGATGTAATGTACTCACCACTATAAAGCAGATTCTCCCAAGGCACCACCAACTGTCTCACAATATATTCTAGGTCGGCTTGGTGGCACTCATTATTAGGCTGATACATCACAGCCAACAACAAAAACAACAGAGGGAGGAGGGTGACCGTGGGGAGCTTTTATAACTGTCTGCACTGAGCATTATTGGAGGAAGTATAACAGGTCATCTGAGAGGTGACCAGATGATTTGACCTCAGCTGACCACAAAGGAATGCACACAGGAAAGAGACAGCGACTGGCGTAATGCAGTGATCTATGCATCGCTTCTGATGTACACACCCGTGATCAAATAACAACCCGTCAACAACTCAATGGAAGGAGGGATGTTGCACCTTTAGGCTGAGGCACCGGAGATGGTGGTGGAGCGATTTTTACTTAGCTGTTTTGTACTGACAAGTCAGAGGTTTCCACTGTGGAATATTGCCAGTTTGCCCCTTTGGCAATCAAAGCAACCTCATGAGGCAAATAAGTTCCTATAAAGGGTAATCCCAACAACTTCCAGCAACGGATTATTTTGATTGTTTGGAGACCTCCTTATACATCTCACACTGTGCAATTTTCATTTAAAGACTAACTAAATTACATAAAAATGTATATAATTTGTATATCTATCTGAGGAGGAGAGAGAGTATGACGTGCAGCCATTGGGCTGGAACTCCAAAGTCTTGGTAGAGGATCTATTTGCTGACCAGCCCAAACGTTAACTGTAATGAAATTTAACATGAACAGCAACATCTTGGAAGGCTTACTCACCTAGTTGAGGAGTCGGTGGATGGCGACAGTGTCCAGCACATAGCAGAAAGAGAAGAGAAAAAATGACATTAGCAATGTATGAATGACCTATCAAGGTTGCTACTGTACAGTAACTAGCGACCCTTTGAAAAGCCTTGTTGTTCCATCCTGCCCTGTCCGTTGTCACACTTGTTCCATCAGCACTCATCCATGTTGTGACAAGGCCTCTGGAGGTTTACGCATGCTGTCTCCCTGCTGCAGTCCCAATTAGAAGGCTTCACCTGCCCAGCAGGGGATCGTATCAGAAGTCTTCCATCCGTCAGACCTGTGCACTTCCACATTCATATCACTCTTCAGACCACAGAGGCCAAGAGCCACTGCCTAAAAAGCCTTATGTTTCAATGGCTGTCACGGCTTGGTTGAAATGTTTGCCGCACTTTGGCAGGCTGCTGCTCTCACTCCTTCAAAAGGAAGACACATACACAGTAAATACAGCATGTCAGATAATTCCTGAGTACTCTCTACTCAAGCAACCTGAGGGATAGTGAGTGGGGGGTGGAAATCTCCAGGCAACTCAAGAACAGGGAAGATTGGAAATATTCAGTGCAGGTTTGTGGGGCAAGGTTGTGGAAATATTTTTTAAGAACCCTAATATATCAAAACTACGCTGGCATCCTGGGCTTTTTTTTTCCCCCTTTCCTTTTTTTTTTAATTCTATTTTTTAAGTAAAAGGCTGTTCAACCCAGGAACAGTTCACCAACCTTCAAATTCCTAGAAGTTTACTGTGGCATTGCAGCCAGCCCAGCCTGGAAGTGGGATTTTGGGTGGGTCTCTGGTCACGACCTAGCGGTGGGAGCTTGCTCCCAAGAGCCCGGTGGACAGTCCTGGCCAGTGACACATTGATGTATGAGCTCCAGTTTTTGCTCGCTCTCCCTCTCAGCACAGAGAAGCAGGTGTGCTGATCGGTGCCACTTGATCTGTCAGTCGGATGGATAAAAATAGCCTTGGAGATTGAGCTGGGAGCAGGACTTGCCTGAATCTTTGGTGGAAACTCAATTGACTTTGAAAGGCTCTTAGAATGTTCTTGACCACGTTAAATGAACCAAAGTCTCAAGGTCAAATCTCTTAAATGTGGCTTTTCAGTTATGTGTTGAGGAGAATAGAGAAGGCTTGTCTTACCATTAAGTGCTGGTTATTGATATAACATCACCACTAAATTGCCACCTTATTTTCTGAGAATAAGTACTCTGCTGTAACACAACTAACATCACAAACAACCTTGTAAATAAAATTTGTTTGATGCAGTAAACATGTAAGTATATAAAGCCAAGCTACGATCCATCAATGCAAAAGTTCTTTGCTGTTTCCTGTTTTTTTTTTTTTTTCCTTGCTGGCCATTTGCTGTCAGATTTACTTGGCATATCCTGGGCTATCCTCTCCGGCTCAGAAAAAAATGCATAACTTTGCAAGTTTTCTCTGAAGTTCCTGATCAAGAGAGATTGAGGGCAGAGACTATACGATGGGAGTGAAGCTGCAGCATCAGCAGCTTTCATTGTAGGGAGGCAGAAGAGGCTCTGCTAGTTGTTTGAACAGCAGGCGGCTATTACACCACATGGATGCTCAGAGTAATTAAATGTGCTCTGTTCCCCTTCATGTTCCTTTCTCTCTTCTCTACCGTGCCTTAAATCTGCACAGATAGGTTCAAAGAAGTGTTAATGTCAATGTTGTTTGTTGAAAGCTTTTTTCTGCCAAATGTAGCAGAAGAGTTTTATTCACTTGTCTCACAGCACAGTTACAGTGGGGCTGATGAAAACGCACCAAAGTGAACATGCATGTTGGTAAGGCTGTATGATTAAGTCATCCATTAAGTCCTCAAGTGAATTGGTTATGTTGTCGTTACGTTCCCTTTGACTGGGTTCACTTTTAATGAGCAATTCTCTATTTCATTTCCACTTGACACACTCCTGTCTAACTTTGTCAAAGGTACAAAATGAGGTGCTAATTAGCTAGCCACTTGTGGTGGTCCCAACGGCAACTGCCATTTCAAATACTGAAGCTATTATTATGATCACTCTCACCATTAACATAAAAGCAAAGCAATGGGCCATTTAATATGACATCCTAAATAAACACATTGCAAGGCATATTCAAATCACAGGGAGATACAGGCTCAGCAGGTGGATAAATCACATGTTAGGCTAATAATACAGTAATCTAGATATTTACCTGTATTATGCATATATTAAGATGATAAATTAAGGCATTAAGTGACTTCAATTTAAAGTGCTGACTGACTTAGTCCACAGAATATTTCATTCATAACTAGAAAGGCCACGCTGATCCATATCAACTTAAAGAAACGACAAATACATATTCCATCTAAGAGGGATATTGATAGTATTAACAATAGACCCTAAAATAGTTTGGAGACAGTCGTCTGTTTCCTGTTTGAGAAGAATATGGAATCGAAAAAGGCTGTCATGGGTGTCAAGAGCAAAATGTCTGGGTGTACTAGGATTAAAAATCACCCAGTTACCTCAGGTAGGAGGTCCTAGTATTGATCAAGAAGGATTAATTATGTTCATATGTAAAACAGAGACATGAATTGTCTGATGAAAGCGTCTTCCACCCCCACATGTGCTGGAGAATTTCTATTTAGTATGACGTCTTCATCACCATAATGTGTAATGTGCTTGTATGAGGAAAGAAAGGAGAAGAAAGAAAGAGAGAGATGCAAAATGTCTTTGTATCAAATAGATTGTTTCACCATTCTGTTTTGTTCATGGCCAGGGAATATTCAGGAAGCATAAACTGGAAAAATGCTGGCTTGAAAACATTTTCACAGACATAAGAATTAAGTGTGAGTAAATAATTCCACAATGGAACAGCTTGGAATACAACAAAGCAAGCCAAAAGCTATACTACACTGAGGGCATGAGAGCCCTCCCTCTGTTCAGCAATACATGGCGTGTTGGAATGAAGATGGCACCAAAATGGAGAGCACTTAATCTCTGAAGTGTTCTGAATGAAGTCAGGGCTTTTGTCATTGGCTCCTTGGCAATAAGTTACGTAAATCACGTCCAACAGCTATGTCCAACGGCTTTGACTGGTGCTGTTTTAAGGATGGTTGGGAAAAAGGGGTTATGGGGAATATTTTACACACATCATCTAAATTATTGTCAGGGGAGTCTGTGTGGAGGACGGAAAAATCTGAAGGACGCCTACTGTAATCTCTGCAGAAAATAAATAAACCAAGCATGGCCGTTTAATTGCTGCCTCTGACTTGGCCTCTCTGTGGTCTTTGGGGAGCTGAGCTGCAGCTGGATGGATGAAGAAGAAAAAGACAGGAGGAGAAGAGAGGGGGGATGTGGTGATGGTGATTCAAAGGCTTAAAATTTAACCTGCCTGGTTCAGAGCCCTGTTTCCAGTTCATACTTCATTCATAGCCACGATTTTGCCTTTATATGTCACCAAGGGCATTTCTGCCGGCTCAGGATTCAGTGGATAGAGATCTAGGGAGCCCAACGCTTTGATAAAAGACTGATATTGCAGTGGGGACAAACCCTCTGTGGAGAGGGCGTTGAATGAAACGATAACAGATGAGATATTGATTCAGCGCTGATTACAGCCACACAGATGAATGTCAAAATATTGTCACGGTCTCATTCTTCATTATATTATCACTGCAGGGACAAAAGGACGGCCAGAAGCAGAATAATTCCACTGGGAGATATCCCAAGCAACGGTTTTCATGTCAAGGTTAGCTAAAGTGACTTTACTGTACATGATGATAGACTTACCAGGCGCACCACAGTCAATTAAGTGGAACATGTTATCACATCGGTGCAACCCTACAATGAAATGGCTGCAGTGTGGTCTGAACATATCCGGGATTAGGGGTTCCTAAGGGTTAGGATTGGGATTAGGATTAGGGTTTCCTCTGGGAACCATTCAGTAAAGATGTAGATGCACTCAGCATGTACTGTAGAAATCTATAAAACCGTCAACTAAACACTAAATGTCACCATATCATTCTTCTATTCAAGTCCAGCAGCGCTATAAATATCTGCAGATATACATAGCACTCATTTCAATGCATAATTTGTAATGTTTCTTTAGCTATGGTTATTTTACTAGTAGAGCTGTTATTGTACTGCTGCTGTGCTACTTTCTGTTAACAAACCAAAGGTCTGGGATTGCAAACAATAAGTCTGGATCCCTCAAGAGAGATATGCAACGCAGCTCACAGTCCATACTTAATACAGAAGCACAAAAACAGGCCATTTATTGAGAGACAATAGAAGCAGTTCTGACCAATTATCAGGAAGAAGCCTCAAAATTGTAGACAATATAGGGTCTACAAAACAACCTGCATAAAAATAGACATGCAAAATACGAGCATTGTGAAAGCACACCAGTAAAAATACATTTTAACAGAAGTTGTGAAATGATGGGTCTAGTCAGTTTGGTCAAAGTAACTGGTAATTATTTCAAAAGTGACAAAAATTCTTACTTTCTATAACACATAGTTCACCTTTGCTGGCAAATACTTGCCATCTGGCTAAATAGTAACATTAATTTGAGTCTTGTTTCCTATCAATGTACGTCAAAAATGTATTTTCTTTTACCTCCGGTTTTGGTCTCTACCAAATCCAGAGGGAAATATCAGTCTCTTCAGCTGGTAGATGCTCCACTATGTTCACCACGCTACATGCCCATTCACCACCGGACTTCTACAACCTTACTTTCCACCTCACTACATGAGTGGTACACTACTTCCTGCAGTGGCACTGAACGTTGGCATTGTAATAATCATGAGGAGTGGAGCCAACATATGGACGTAATTTCTATGGATACAGAGCAAGACATACAACACACAAAAGGCTACACATATACAGTACATTGTATCTTAAATCAACATTCAATATGTAAGCACTATAGTATACACAACATGCAATATTATGGGTTCTTACATGGCCATTTATCATATTATCAGATTACCTCAAAGCAAGACTTTCTTAGTACCTTTGCACCAAATCTTACTAATACTAATACTTTCAAACCTTAGTAGCAATAATATGACGGTTCTTGTATATGTTTATATCATAATAAGTTGAACTGTCAATATCCAAAAGGCAACCAGCTAGAAATATTTCAGTCATCACAGTCTTGCAACTGTAATAACATGATCATGGAGAAAACTCATTTTCTCCACTGTCAAATGAGATGATTCCTAGCCTCATTAGTTATTCGTAGCCTCTAATGTCCGCCCATCTGGTCAGTGACCACCAGTGATCCTTGCATAACTGTCACTGCGCGTAACACCCTGACCACCAAAAAAAATCCATTCAGGCTGAAGTCCAGGAGCCTGCGGGGGTTTCTCCTCCAGCATCTCTGCATCCTTTAGCTGATCAGCAGCTATTCAAGGTAGTCAGACCTCCTGCCTCCAGCTTATGTACTGGAAATCAGAGGAATCACACACCGGAAATCACTTCAATCTGTATGATAATTTGAGACTCTCGTCTGGGATTTGGTGTGTCGGTCCAGTTCACTGGTAGAAAGTGTCAGATTGGTCGGTGAATTAATCTACATGCAGTCAAAGTAATGTTTATACGGTGCAGCAACCTTCTGTGAAGTAAATGATACTTTTAAAAGAATCAAAATCTGGTTTCTTTTTTGCACACAGGAACCATAACCTGGCACTCTATCTTAGAAGTCAGGGAGTTTTAGGGAACCTTGAAGTTTTGTGGTATAATACATGGATCACATCCCAGGTGAGCAGTGATACCAATTCAAAGAATCCAAAGTAGAGAGACAAAGCCAATTGAGTGCTACAGCAGCTGGCAAGAAACTGCCCAAAGGATCCAAATTCTATAAATGCCTTGAAGCAAAAAAGTCACAAAGAAAAGTGCAAAGAAGCGAGGGGTGTACATTCCAGTGCATCTGCACAAATCTCTCGTAAGCCAAAGCACCTGAGAGCAGGAGGATTTTAGCAAACAAGAAAAGCCCATTTGGACTATCACAGTGCAGCTCTTTTCTCAGAAGAGCTTTCAAAGGCTGCTCAGGAGCAGCTTGCATGTTGGCTGGGAATTAAACTTTAATTATCTTGATGCTTCTTTCACATTCCTTGGTCTCACCAGCGATCAGCTGACCCCATCCATCGGGAGCCACAGGAAGGCAGGTTAATAGGGTGCATGATGGACTACCAAGTAAATCAGGTATGGTTCTGTGGGGTAGGAAATCAACCACCCCCCCCAAAAAAAATAAAATAAAATAAAAATTTGCTGAAGAAAAAAAAAAAAAATGTACAAAATATTTTAGGAAGCTCAAATGGTAAATGGATTGCACTTACAGTTTATATCTCCTTTCTAGTCTTCTGACCACTCAAAGTGCTTTTACACTACATATCTCATTCACCCATTCACACACATTCATATACTGATGGCATTGGCTGCCATGCAAGGTGCCAAATGCAGTTTTAGGAGCTAACCATTCATACACATTCACTGAATCTGGGGTTCAGTATCTTGCCCAAGGACACTTCAACATGCAGACTGAAGGAGCCGGGGATCAAACTGCTGATCATCTGATTAGTGGACGACCTTCTCTACCTCCTGAGCCACAGCCGCAAAACATTAAAACCATAGACTATATAAACGCTGCCATCTTGGCAGTCCTATTTCTGCTGCCTCCTGGCTAATGCAAAAATGGGCAAATACATGGAGCGTGGGTGGAGCTCAGGCAGGCTGAGTGAAGCCTGGTTGGTCAAACAAAGCACCTGTAACAGCACCCACCAATCAAAGCAGCCACACTCTTAATTATGTGTATCTTTAAGCCTTAATATAACGTGAGTTATAGAGCTATAGAGACAGAACTGTTTATTGTACCAGGCTGTAAACATGTTTATTTCTACTGTGAAATCTGTCTCGGCTTCACTTCACAGCCACGAAGGTTACCACTTGATTAAACTCTATTTGAAATGATTTCTAGGTTAGTCTGCGATTTAGGGCCAGCAGTTGGTACTGTACATTTATCCTAACAATCCAATTGCGTTATTTTCATAGTTTTGTGCTCACTGAAGTAATGAAGGCTAAGATTTGGGAATTTGGGCTGGATTAATTTGTTATTGCTCAAGAAAACTCAAGTACTGTAGGTCAAAGTAGGTCTGTAAACTGTGATACTTTTGGGTATGAATTTTACAGATCAGTTTTTATTTTATTTTCAAACAATTCACTTATTCTTGCCAAGAGTTGCCAAGACTCTGACATCTATACACAAAGTATAGAGCGCGCCAGTACCCTAGCTTAGCATAGAGACTAAAAACAGTGTGCACCATCTGTCCTAGTTCACGACCTCTAAAACCCAGCAAATAACACATTTCACAACATAACACTGGCCTGGCTGGTATTTCCAAAAATGATTTATGATTTATTCCTTTAAATTGTACAATACAACAGTGATAGGAAGGATTGACAATAAAATAGGAAAATAACCACTTTGTAGCAAACTTGTATTCTACCTTTAATCTTTTAATAGAAGCCCAGCAACAAATACCACCATACCCTAAAAAAATTGCAGAAAGAAGAAAACACACAGACATGAAGATTAAGGGTTGCTTCATAATATCACATGCTAATCAAAGCCTTAAAGTAACATGGTTAGATTTGTCTGTCAACATACTATCTGTTTAAATTCACTGCATGGTCATAGATATCAGCTCCCTTGGTAAGCTTGAAACAACAACACCTACATATATATATATATATATATATATATATATATATATATATATATATATATATATATAGTCTTTTTGTATTTTCAGCCTTACATCCCACACAGTGAGTGTTTGGATTTTATTCATGACTTTCATTATGTGCAGCTCTGGAAACCACTTTTACTCCATGTGCAGCACTTGCTGTTATGAATGGCTGTGTTGCTGTGTTCAGTCACTGTTGCCTTCAGCTTGAGTTCCCAAATACCCTCCTCTGCGTTCCCCACGCTTTATCATGTTTGGCCCGGCTGCACAAAGCATATCCAATGGTAATTAAGGTCAGACAATTAGATTCAGCCAGCCGCTGTCCTGGTGACTTAATAAGTATAGACAATTATCTGAAATTAATATGATAGATGCCATTGTCTTCTGCTGCTCTGCTCAGTCAGATCTTGGCAGGGCTTCAGGTTATTATTACCGAGCATGCATCCACTGTATTAGTTTGAATAATGACACTCTCCATGCGGCTGCTGCTGTTTCATCACAGAGAATGTGATTATTAGTTAGAGGTGCTATATTCCCAGCTAAACACACTCAGCACTCACCAGAGGGGCCAAGGTTGATGCCTGGATGCAGCGACTGCTATGTGCTCCGTAAAGAAAATTCATGAATACGCCTCAAGCAGGTTCCAAACTACCTTCATGACTTAAATGGCACAGTTGAAATAAAATGATGTAAAGGAATTTGGGAACTGTACAGTTTTAAATGAAGCATCTCTCTTTGGAGAGGATTTTTCAGAACACCGCTTCTTCAAGTGGCTTAAAATCTCAGAGGAAATTACCTTCACAAGTGCAAATGTGCATTCACATTCACATTTTGTAGAGCAATTTGCACTACAGGGTTCACTGTTTTCTAGCATCTTTAGCTTTTGACACCTGTTGTCACACTGTGTTTTTAGCATCTGGTACCCAATAACACTTGAAGAGCTATTCCTTGAGAACAGTAACAAAGGTACTGAGGGACATATTGCTGCAGCTGGCTCTGTCTTATAATGAGTACTGTCAAGGATTTGCAGCACTGAACCTTTCCGCCCTGATCTGTGGCGGGTCACCGCCGAGTTCATATCAATAATTCATCTCGTAGCTCAACTCCCTTCCCTGTTATGAAACAAATCTTGTTAGGAAGTCCTGCCAACACTGTCTCCATCTCACTAACTGACTTTATTTGTAACTCTCCCTGCTCAGACTGGAAAGGCGGTGGGGGGGGGGATTAGCAGAGTTCATCTACATGAAGCATTTGTTTGGCAGCAGGGACAGGAAGGAAGCTTGAATCTGGTGTGTGATCAGAAGAATGGAGTCTCTCTACAATGGCTTACTTCTCCTCTGAGGGCTAGAATAAATGAGTTCATGAAAAGCAGATACAGTGTGGCCCTTGCTCTTTATCCTCGCAGTATGGCTCCTATACACCGTTCCTCTGGTTTATTGTGAAACAACCTGGAGCTGTCAGAGGCTCAGTGGAGACCCAGTGAGAAGAGGGCAGGGAAGTGGAACGCCTTGCTGGATGGGTTGCTCTGATAAGATCCAGGGAGACTCCCCTCCCTCCCCCTCTGTATCCCCCTCAGCTGGCAGCAAGCAACAGTAACCTTTCCCGTCAATGACAGTTGCTAAAAGCAGCAGGGGGATTTGGAGGCATTATGTTTGACTTCTTCCAAATTAGCACCATTTTTTTTCTGTTGTTGTCTTCTCCTGGCTCTGCTTATCAAGGTGGCCGCAATCAGTCAATGCACCGTGAATAATTGCACGCCTGGGGATATTGAACACATGAAGAACAGTCTGTAAACACTTCATATAATGCTCAGGTATTCATACAACCTAACAACAAGGTAAGACACGAACAAATCAAATGCACCACTTGACACTCCTTACAGGAGACTTCAGATGTACCACACCTTGATCACACTGCAGTTTAAACGAGATCCATCCACCAGAGTACAGGTCTAACAGTTCCTCTTATATTAGTGTGCTAATGAGGTCCCAGTGTGATACTTTTTAATGAAACCATCCAAGAGACCAATTGTCCATAACTAATTATCATATGCTAATTGGCACACCAAAGTGCAGAGAGAGGACTTTCTGCACTTCTCATTTCTTATTCCTCTCTGCACATTGCATTGTATCAAAAATCCTTAATGAGTGTAAGTATAGCTAAAAGACGGTGCAACTCAAATGTTTTTTTTCTTAACATGATTACCACAGCAGTGACTCTAAACACCAAAGATCTGGCTGCATGTTGGTGTGTAATTTGGAAATGTACAAAATGTTAACATCCAGCTAATAATAACCTTGGGAGTGTACCTCAGGAAAAACAATAGCTTTGACTGTTATCCAGTCAAACTGAAGTGTGATTATTATTTTGATCACAGCGTTTCGCTCTGTGTGCACTGGTCTTGATAAGCCAGGTGTAACCAATTCTTCTTGCAATATTGCACATTATCCTCATTTGCCACCCCCGGCGCTCCGAAGTATGAAATAAGGTGAAGAAGAAATCTATGATAGATCCCACTGATCTGAAAAAGAATGAACCCTGATGAATAGTACCATATCGAATTACGCTCAAGTAAAAGAAAACATTGGGTGGCACCTGGCAATGGACCATATTGGTTCAGTTCTGGTTCAGCGTGCCAGAAAATGGGACAGGGACCACAAACAAATACAAATAACTACTTTAGAGATTGTGGCTGACCAGCTCTGCAAACTGAAAATAGCAACAGGTTCTGGTTCAGAGTGCAACACAAAGGCGATGGTCCTGCTGGAGACGTGCAAGGAAAGCTGCTATAGTGAGAAACACAACGTCAACGTTGGTCTCATCGTGCCACTGGGATGAAAATAATCAAAGTGGGATTCACGTTGTGTCACAGGGTGTTTGACAGCCGAACCAAACAACACAAACCAACTGGAAGTCCAAATGACACCCATTTTTTTTCCATGGTTACGTGTTCTTGTTTTTTGAAGATTATTTTTATTATTATTATTTTGAGCTTTTGGAACTTTGATAGTGATGGCTGAAGAGTGACAGAAGGGAACAGAGACGGAGGAGATGACATGCAGCAAAGAACTACAGATCGGAATCGAACCCTGCGCCGTTCGAGGACTGGCATGACTGACGGGTACACACTCTACCAGGGCGCCTGTTATGTGTTAAAATCAGAGGTGTTAAGTAACGAAGTACAAATACTTACCTTACTTAAGTAGAATTTTTGGGTATCTATACTTCACTGGAGTAATTATTTTCAGCCGACTTTTTACTTCTACTCCTTACATTTTCACGCAATTATCTGTACTTTGTACTCCTTATATTTTTAAAACAGCCTTGTTACTCGATTTCCGTCATTCAGACTTCACAGAGGCGACTTATGAGATCAGTGTAGATCGGAGGAGAACAAAAAAGTGTTGGCTGATGGCTGATCTTTATTGACAGATTGTCACACTCTACAGCCAATGGTATCATTTACAGCGTGTGCGCAAACACAGAGCATCGGCGCTAAAGTTAAGCTGCTTAGCTAGCATGGACTCGTCGTGACTGCGTCACAGAGCTGTGACGTCATTTTGAGACTCAGTTTGTAAAGTTTTGTGAACATGTGAGAACTCGTCTGACATAGAGAGTCTCCTGTTGTGTGTCCGGACTTTGTCTGCAGTGTTTCTGTGTAAACGGCTTCATTTAGTGGCTCTCCTCTGGCACTGTGAGTTACCATGGTTACAGGAACGCCCTGAAACTTTATAATGATAATCAATAAGAAGTTTTTTGGTTAGTTTGAGGGTACAAAATCATGAATGAAGCCTGACTGTACCTCAATGCTGAAATCTTGTATTCTAACATATATAACATGTAAAGCCTCAGAGCTTCTTTGATTAGTGATGCAGAAAGGTGAGATCACACTGAAACTGTCACAAGGCTGTAATAGTTGCTCTTATTGTTATTTAATCCTGGGGCTGTTTGTTTGATGTATTTTTCTGTTAAATGATAATAGGCTCACTGGAAACAATATTAATAATAATAATAATAATAATAATAATGATAATAATGATGAGAAGAAGAAGTAGAAAAATAACGTACTGAAGTTCTGTAGATGGTTAATTATTTGAAAGAGTAAAACTTGAGACAAGCTTGGCAACAAACAAAAACAGTATCAATTTGATTTCATAAATTAAAAATTACATTGAAATGACAATAAAGAAAAGTGTGAACAGAACAGCTCTTTAAAGCATCCTGCTGTAAAACTGTGTCGGTCAAGTATTTAAACTTGATGTCTGCATTAGAGAACATGGTTATGAGTGCAGTCTGTAAATCTTATCTTATTTTTTTAGCACGTGTCAAGTAACGTTACCTGTACATCTTTCACAAATTGCAAATGGGGAATATGATTTGGCTGCAGCTTGAAACATTTTCCGTCAAAAGATTTTTTTTTTGCTTTAATCCATGATAGAGTGAATTTGATTGTGATTTGATGAGAAGTATACACATATACCATTCCGACACACTGTTGGTTTGTACGCAATGCATCGCCCCTGCACATTACAAATCATGTCACACGCAAGCAAGAAGCTGACTGACTGTCGACTGACTTTATGTAGCCTAGTGCGAAAACGTTTTTTAAAATTTTTTTATCAGAATTATTATTTTTTTGATTAATCACTTGGATTAATCATTAATTTTGACAGCACTATACTGTAAAGTGCTGTTATACATAGCATATAACTAGTCATCATATCTTCCGCTCCATGAAACACACGTTAATGCTCAGTAGCACACATATACAGTATGGTTCTTTAATGTATTTGCATTATACTAAAATGCATTCATTTTCATTGGGCAAATATGAGGCTGAAACAGGTAGCCTAGTGCATCCCAAATTTTTCAACATTAACATTTCAATATAACATTATAGTCATTATGGCCTTTAGAAAAATGATGTTTTTTGGGGGGAGGTTGTGTAGTGCACTACAGGCCCCTGTGACACGGGGCCTATAACATTTGATGGCTTTTTTTTTTCTTTACATTACTTTTACTTTTATACTTTAAGTAGTTTTGAAGCCAGTACTTTTACAGTTCTGCAAGAGTAAAAAGCTTGAATTGATACTTCAACTTCTACAGAAGTCTTTTTAAACCCTAGTATCTATACTTCTACTTGGGTAATGAATGTGAATACTTTTGACACCTCTGGTTAAAATGCATAACTACATCCAGTGTGTGTGAGCATATACTGTACACATGTCCAGATTCTATTTTGCTAATTTCCGTGGTCATTAAGTTTGTGACGATTAGCTATGGATGATGAAGCTGGGAGGTAGGACAGAGGTATGGTGCTGGAACCCTATTAGCTCATTTGTGTAGGGTCATTAGACAGCGTAAGATGAGAGCCACAGCAGTTGTTCGCTGCACGGCAATGCACATTGCAGGAGGCCCAGGGACATTCAGTGATTGCTGTATTTCAATATTGACTAGAATATTTGCATTTCCTAAAGGAAATGCTTGTGATTGATGCATCTGCTGCTGCTGCTAGCTGATCCAATTCTCAAAGTCCCATTAAGAAGTGTTGGTGGGTCAAATCAGAAGATATTAGAAGATAATACCCAAAAAATATGTGGTAACTGAATCATGCATTTAATTCAAGTTGGCGGAAAATCTTAATAGAGGAAATATATGTGGTCTGTATCAGTAATATATATAAAATATTCTACTGTTCCAAAGTTTCATAAGTTATTAGCCAGATCTATAAAGTGGTGGTCTGTTTAAACTTCAAACTCTTAGAGTCAAAATGTTGGTTATAAATTCTGAAAATAACCACACATTATTCTCCATAGATGGCCATTTGAAAAAAAAATATTACAGTAAAATATTCATCGTGATAACTGCAACAAAAATATGAAAAAAAAATCAAAAAGAGCACCCTAGAGACTTATGTGAAAACTGCAATGATTTCTATGAGCAAAAATGAGAGAGGAGAAGCGATCCTTGCAGCAATCACACAATGAGCAGAAAAAATACAGATTATAAGAACGATGTGTGATTACTCGCAGCAATCACCCAATGATTATGGTGCACAGTAATTCTTGTGAAAAGCCATTAGAACAGTCAGACAATGTGTGCTAAATTCTTGGTAATCTCCAGTGAGCATTTCCCTGCAGTTACTCCGGACCATGATTTTCAAAAGGTTTCTTCTTAGATTGTTGAACAATGTGAAGTCATCAGATAATGTCAGAGATTGAACTAATGGCCTTGTCTGATTTCAGGCTTGTATATGGAGAAGCAAGAAGGATTCTCAGCGTACGTTTTATGGAGTGTAATAGCTCATTAAATCAGAGTCAACATGCAGTACATCACTGCTCAATTACATTAACGGAGACGTATGTGAATTACCCTAAACTGTGGCAAAATGCATTAAGCTAAAAATAGAATGGGAAACTTGCGAAAGTGTCTCGGGTATTTGGGAAAAGTAATGACCCGTGGTGCCTCCAATGAGCATGCTCATTTAAACCCTGAGAAATATAGTCTGTGTACTTGTTCCCCACAGCAATACAGGCTTGTATGAGCTTGATGGATGGCAGCTTTTCATTGGCAATCTATCATGCCATGTCAATACAGAGGAAGAAAATGTTTATGTTGAGATTTCTATGTGTTATAGAGTCATTCAGTGAGGGGACAGTGTTTTGTATATTGAGGAACACAGTGGTGGACGTCTCCTGAACCACAGGAAACCTGCTTCCAATGGTTCCCATTTTTTTTCTCCCGGTAGTACTGTACCCACGCCTCCACCTAGACCCACTGATGTGGAGCTGTTGCTTCTGAGAACATATTGACTGGCCAATTTGAGAAAAAGGCAGAATTTCAAACAGGTTCCTGAAAACCGGAGGCTAAAATCATCCATCACCCTCAGCTGCTTCAAATGCAGACATCAAAAAAGCTACCTTATGGATTGATCTTGGTGATCATATAATGGATTTCGCCAGTGCTGGACTGACGGCTGTAATGGGTTTCTATGCCGGCTGGCTATCGGAAGTCTGTCAGTTGCACTGGCTCTCCATGGAGCGCTCCATACATTTGCCTGAGGCTCCTTATACCTGCTCTTGGGGGACCATATACTAAATTGACTTCAGAAGCACTCAAGGAAACAAGAGAAAGAGACATCAGCAACTCCTGTAGGCAGAAAAATACTACACCTCGATGTTTTTGTAATTTATATCTAGCGTGCACAGATGCTGGTATGTAGATGCTCTGTTTTGCTCAATAAGCCAATACTCTTTGTTCTCTGAACTCTCCACAGAAAATGACCATATTTAATAATTTACACCCAATCTGAATGTTGACTGAGTCAACCGCAAATAACTTCAGGCAGTTTTGCATTATAATGAATTAGTTACATGTGAATCAAATTAAGCAAATGGAGCACATGACAGAATTTATGTGACTGGCGTTCTTGAGATGTAACAATTTCCTTTGCAACTCTGAAGACTGATTTTCCAGTTAAGTGAGTGCCTGGTGCATTTGTCCTGTTCATTGACAGTAACCTGTCATTTGCAGCACTTAATCTTGCCGAGGACAGAGCACAGCTTTCAATTAACTCATCAAATAAGCCAAGTGACACATCCATCATGTGCTTGGCTCTGGTACACTAAAAAAAACAAAAAACCTGCAAACCACAATGCTGAGGCACTCTGCATTTCTCTTAGGAAAGATTAATAATAATATTAATTGATTTTTTCATATATTTTTCCATATAATATGATCATGTTTTGTGTACTCTAATTTTCCTTTGCAGCTGTGGAACATGGAACATGAAGTTACTTGCTGTTTTTGAGTTTGAGTACTCATTATTTTGTCCTAAAATTAAAGAAAGCACAGTGATAATTACACTAGATATTTCCTCTCTGTGAGTAATTCAGTTGTGTTCATCATCATGCATCAATCATGCACCTAGAGAAGACAGCACCTTGGATTCCCAGTGCAGCTGATTACTGCATACAGAGACTCAGCAGAAAGCTCTGCTCAGTCTAGCTGGACTGTGAAGGCTCACTGGCAGGATACAACAAGGAGCATCGCCTCCTTTTGTAACAGCTTACATCCTCCCCCATCAACCAATCAGGTTGACCTTGACTTGGCAGCAGAGGGGTACATCTCTCACCTTGAAATGGATAATATCCCCTGAAATCTTAGTCTGCGTCCTCACTACCCGGATGAAATCTGCGTTATCAACAGCACCGGCATCAATAAAGTGCAATAAGGTCTCGGCCTGAAGAATAAATAAGAGATGAGCTAAATAAAGTGGAGGTGCTGGGATATTAATATTGTCAGGAGTCAGTGGTAAAGGCTGGCT
Organism: Argyrosomus regius; assembly: GCA_946959425.1. Taxonomy (NCBI): domain Eukaryota; kingdom Metazoa; phylum Chordata; class Actinopteri; family Sciaenidae; genus Argyrosomus; species Argyrosomus regius. The sequence goes on along the minus strand of OX336890.1, from coordinate 27,428,195 downwards.
TACTGACATAGAGCAGAGCCACAATTAGATCCACTCATGTGGTTTGCCTTAGCTCTGCGTGGGCACAGAGCAATCAGTAGCACCTGCTGAGACGAAAAGGGAGGCTAACAAAGTTTCACCTAATGCCTCACACTTTATTCGAAAAACAGCTTGAGTCAACTGTCTGCTGGAGGATGAATCCAAGTTGTCTCACATTAAAATGAGATGGCTACTGCTGCAAACCAGCCTCCTATACACTCACAGAAAATAAATCTCCACCTAGATTCCATTGAACTGAAACATTAACGCTGTGCCCAAACATCAACAGAGCATTCAACTGCTGATGTTGGTGTGACAGGATTCTTTTCATTTAGAAATAAAAGGTGCTGCCAAAAAGTAACCCTCTTGGCAGGCTGCCTGGGATTTAAACTAAATTAGAACATGTAACACCGCAGTCCCACATGACTGAACTCAAATCAGCTTAAAAGTTATGTTTCATGTCAACGCATCTCTGGATGAATGGCTAAATGGGACAGATTAGAACAACACACCCTTCGGGCGGTTATTATCAGAATCAAATCATACAGGGTGGAGTGATTTGAAGAGGAGATTTTTAAAGTTGAAATCTCATGACTGGGGAAGGAAAGCTGCAGTGGAGGAGGCACAGAGGTAATGACATTGCGTAAGGTGAAAAGGGACAGGTGCATGCAGGTGTTCTAAAAATAAAGGCCAGTTAATTATTGTGGTTTAGCTGCAGATTTGACTCACAGTTGTCTCAATTTTGTCTGAGGGTGGGGGGTAACCAGCACTGATTAACCCCCAATGGTGGAACCTCATTCGGAGGACTTTGCTCCCTACTACTGACAAGTCTGTGTCAGACACACTGTGAGACAGACTCATCTTTCCCAAATAATGCTGGTTGATGAGTTAAACTGATATCTGTGTGTTTATCCCCCTACCAACGTTTCATGTACACACAAACAAACACGATACATTGTGTTAATTAGTGACCGTCAGTGATCTTGTGTATTTCTGAACTCTGAAGAATGCCATGCTACTTGTTTTGTTGTGTTGTTTTGTTTTCATGCAAAGCTTATAACTCCATATTTGACTCATCTAACTCTTTGCATAGCAAGCACCTGCCCTTGCACCTGAATTCACTGTGCGGCATTTAATCTGTGGTAATGTGTTTAACTTTGTTTAGGATATGGGAGTCTGCACTACTAATTCTGCGTGTTCACCTGATCATGAACAGATGCTCTGCCAAAATCTAGTCTATTTCAGCTGTATGTTACATAATCCTATTTAATCTGTTTGCAATCAAATGACCAAACCTGGCTGTGTCATATTCCAGCAAATAAACGCTGCACATAGGGTAAGCAGAGTTATTAGTGTCCCAGCAGCTCATTTTTGCCATGGGCATCCTCAAGCAGGTTAATCATGCACACTTGCATGTGATCAATTCTGGAAATACACATACACAACCTGAGTAGTATTGATGAATCAAGCCAACTGCATCATATTCATCATATGACCAGGTGCTGGTGTCAGCCTGACATATTGGCAAATACATCAGTCTAGGTGCAGTAGGTGGAGCAATATTTACAGTATTTACAGAAACACAGCATTTCATCTACATATATTCAGTGTCCGTATGAATATAACTGATACCATTGTAATGGGCTCTGTGACAGCAGAGTCACTGTACATTCAAAATTCAACAGCCTCCTGTAGGGGAGCAGGCCGCCTGCTGTCTTCTGAAGTGAAAACGATGAGGTCTATAACACAAACTCTCTTTGGTCCGAAAAATGACTGAAGGATGAATCTTCAGTGGGCAGCACAAGCTGTTGAAGCGGTGCGATTAGAGTAATAATCTCCCAATACAGGACCTTGTGGAGCTTTTGACACGTCCTCTTCCTCATTATCCCAGCACTGCTTTTCTCTGGTGGTGGTCCGCGGGGTCCGCATCCTTCTCTCTAAATTGGGAGACTTGGGATGTCTGCGAGCCAATTCAGCTTTGATGTTTCATTTAAAGAAAGAGCCAAAGCGGAAATGACATCCCAGTGGATAATATTATGCTAATCTAGGAAATGTTAATTAGGCCCAAAGGGTTAATTTCTTCTACTTTATCAACTCTATACTTTAATCTGTTCTCAGTTTAAATGTGTATACTAGAGAATGCTTAGAAATAATCAGCGTTACAAATTTTCGAAAAAATTACTTTTCCTCCCTTTTAGCTAAAAGTTTCCTTAATCCCCCTTCTTTGAAATCTAATTGGTACAATCCCACAGACATGGAGCTGTCTCATCAAGACACAAAATAACATAATCTTCTTTAACTTATCATATCAAATCAACAACATATTGCAGAATGTCTTCCTGTACATCGCACAGTGGATTCTTGTGGTACAAATTACTAGAAAATTAAGAAGATCAGGAAAAGACAAGGTCAAGTATTATAGCTACAAGAAATAAAGAATTAAATCCTCAAATCTGATATCTATTGAAAGCGAAACAGATTCAGCCACCAACAACTTAATTACATTTCATTCATTGGATTCTCCGCTGAGACTCAACAAACAATACCTAAATGGATGATAATTACTTTAATACCAAGGGTGCTATTCTTATCTTGCAAATGTTCTCTGTACACAGAGAAAGAAAGAGAGAAACTCCCCTCAGTACAATGTCAGCACCAAACAAGCATCTAGCTGCAAAGTCTACAGGGGCCATGTTGCACGTGAAACTCTAATATACAGCATTGTGTGTACTTAAGGGCAATTTTTGGCTCACAGCTCGTTTAAAGAGAGTGCCCTCAGACAAAACAGATCATCCCCTACAGGCTTGTTCATGCACCTTTACCACAAAAGCAGTGTCTCCCTTTCTGCCATTTCATTAGCGTTAATTCCCCCTCTGGGATATGGAAGGAATGTCAAAGCACAGGGAACCTTTTTGAGATATGGAAAAGAATGAACAGCTCTCACTACTCACCCTGAGTGATGAACAATGTCCCGACATGGCAGGTAACGGTTATGTATCGCCCTTCTTCTTGTGTGTGACACATTGAAATGATAGGCGTTACGATGGGGGGGGTGATGGATTCTGCACTGCGGCAGGAGCTTACGTGCAAAGTTTGAATTGTAGAGTAGGAATTCATCTCAAAGTTGGTCTAAAAGTAAAAGGGATGTGGAGCTTGACTGTTTCAAGGTTACGTTCACATTAATTCATTTCCCAAGGTCTTGTTTTTAAACTGTGTTAAATGGCTACAAAGGCAGAAGAGAAGGGCTAAATAATTATTTGGAATAAAATGGTCTTTGAATTCAAGAGCTATAATGACATTATGTGCTTCTGTATCTTTACTGCAAAAAGAACTGCATTCCTAGTGTTAGTCATGGGATACATACTCCTGTATGCTCTAAAAAGAGAGATATACTTTTAAGAAGAATGTTACAAACCTCAAGTCAGATATTACAGAGAGCAGCACATATGCCCACACCAGCAGCCAACAACACAGATTTTGCTAATATCTTTTCATATTCGAAGGACTCAAGAGGATAGAAGAAGTAGAAGGGAATTCAATGGACAGATTTGTGCAGCAATAAAAGAGAAGGTCAACTACGTTATAATACCAAATTATTTCACTGCCAATGAAAACAAAATTCCCACTTTTATTGGATCAAAATGATTCACACCAGCTATACAGCACACACAGAAAATGGTTATACATTACAGTCTTTTAAAGGAGCTGATATGAAAAGAAGCAAAAGGAAGGTGAGGCTGGAGCAAACACAGAGTGGGAAGGTCTGAGCTGCCTCAGTCTTCCATACTGGTCATCACTACACCTACTGGAGCTATGAGTACATCCAGACGACCAAACACACCTCTCCCGCTTCTAAATCCAGACATGGAGTGTGCTTTCATCCATTAAAAATGATGACTGAGGGAACCAAACAGCCCCTTTTTTCACCACCACTGCCTAACTCTATAATATGGTTAAGCGGACATAATTTGCACCTGTCTCTTCCTGTCAATTTCTAAAGAGGGATGGAGTTGCACTCAGGCAGAGATGGTAGCATCACACGGCTTGGAGTTCGGACACCCCTTCCCCCTCTCTCTCTCTGCGCTACTCAGCTGTAACTCACACTGTAATTCTCCAGAGGAAATGTAGAAGTTGAAGAATTTATTCACATCCAATTGCAGCAGAGGCAAAAACCAGCTCTGCAAACGCAGTTTCTTTAATGTCACTTCACTTGGCACTTTGTGGGCTTAATTGCTTGACTTGGCCACTTTTTGCAGACATGTCTGCAGATCCAAGAAAAACATCTATTTAGGCATCATCAGTGAGGAAGACCTGCAGGAACAGGACATTTAACCCAACTGTATACAAAGAAGCTGCATCATTACTGCCAACGCCAGCCTTCGGGATTGGACCCAAGTCTTTGTGCTTTTTAGGTACACAGATCCCTATCCTCCTAATTGATTTTCCCTGAATCTTTAGATGCAGAGCCAGGAACAGTGTACCATGGAAAGGCATCTGATAGAGATGATTAGGAGTAACTGTTCCTGGATTAATGATAAAAGCTAAGGAACCATTTAGGCAAAATGCCTAAGCCAATTCACACAGTACAATCTATTAACTAAGTAGTGTAACATAATGGAGTATTTTCTCATGTTAGCTTGAAAATAAAACTCCTTCCATTGTCTTAAGAATTGGGATCCCAGAACAGCTATATCATAACAAGTTGTCTGCCCACAGTATAACATCCCCTGTTAATTATGTTTATCAATTTCCACAGTGAAACAATAGATTACTTTCTATGCCAACACTTTGTAATAATCAACTTAATTAATGCTAGAATCATACAATGCTACATTTTCTGTTCACACAGCACTTAAATTGAAGATTGGAGTTTTATCTATCCAAATATTTCCTGCTCTGGAGGCACGATTAATATCTTTGTTTTAGTTAAACCTCAACGGCACAGCAGAAGCAGTTTTTAAGAGCAAGTTAGCAAGCTGGTAGAGCTCAGTGACACCATTTATTTTATTATTTATTATTTTATTTATTTTAGGCACAACAAAGCTACGTGTAAATATGAATATGTCTAGGACCATGAACCAAGAACATGGAAGGTCTTCATTTTCCATACAGGAACCAAGACTGCCTAAAAGTACATAAAGAGTATTTTATTAATGTGAACTGTAAACTGAGGAAATATAGAGAGCCTAAGTCCTGACGTCTGACGTCCTAGCTAGGTGCTGTTTCACTAGCTTCAGTCACTCAAAGCAGTCTCTGAAGGTTTCTGAAAGTATCTCTATCTGAGTATCTATTACACAACAGCCTCTTGGACTTTTAACTCTTTGTGGTTTCAATAACACAACAATTTCCTTTATGATTAAAAAAATGAACGTCAGCTCCCATTGGGTTTTAATAACAAGGCAGTGTATTCACAATGATGTTGATTAAAGGCCACTAAAAAATATATACAGTATATATATTAGATTATTTTATTTATTAGTGAACAACACAACAGTGTTATGTTATATGTGGATATATGGATTTTTGTTATAAACGTATTTTGAATTAGGCTTTTCAAACAAGTGACCACCTCCATGACTGAACTGAAGCCAACACAGAACAGTACAGTACATCCACTTTAGGCTGGCTACAGAACAAGGCTGGCTACAGAATGAGCCATAAGTCTCCATGTTAAAATGTCCAACTTCACAGCAGAAATAAACATGTTGACAGCCTGGTACAAAAAACGTTTTTCAAATGATATTAAGGCCTAAAGTTATGCATATTTAAGAAGGTGGCCACTTTGATCGAAAGATGGCCATCATGGATGGCTTAATTCAGCCTCAGCTCAAGAGCTACCACACCCTGAGCTTCAAAACAGCTCTTCAGAAACCTGTGGGTGACATCATGGACACTACGTTCATGTTTTATACTGCCTATGATTGTCAAAGGTCTCCCAGCATTTCTCTCCATACTGGACGATTCTGCATTAAACAACTTTTACCCAACGCCAACATTTGGTGCCAATCATCCAATGATGTTCATGCTGCACAGCTACAGTTAGGGGAATGCATAAATGTTGTTGGCTCTTCATTAATATTTAACCATGGTCACAATCCATCTATAACCATGATAAGTGTAATGGCCACCAATTTTGAGGCATATTAATAGCTGTGTTTTCTAATCTCCTTGTATTTTCCATTGGGCTTTACCGGACTGAACCACAAAAACATTCAGTTTTAAACTCATTTTGATGCCCACTGAGACTTAACCTGACCATTGTACATCAAAACAATTCTCCTCTGCTTCAGTCTGCCAAAGCCATTCAGATATTTCTTAAATGGTGAAGGGCTGTCACTAACACTGACTGATGTAACCCCAGAGGTTTCATTCATCCAATTGGGGCACAGATGCTAAAAATGTATGTACTGATATTCTAATGGGGTAAAAGTCTGTACTTCATGGCATATGTAAGCTAATGACAATAATTTGCACTGCTGGAAAAAATTCCGGGTCATTTTTCTTCACTGTCATAGCATAGTCTGCAGAGAGCAGAGTGGTGAGCTTTCCTCACCACAGATACCATTAGAAAAATGTTGCTTTCATCATTCAAATCCCACTCCATGGTCTACGCAATGACAGGCATTACACCACAGTAACACAACCAGGGGGATTAAAGTCAACTGGACGCCGGCAACTGCACTGCTTCTTTTGTCTTCAACAAATCATATCAAAGTGGTACTTAACAACAGTGGGTTAGACCAAACTTCTGGAATAGCTGTTCTAAAACATTTTGTCAAGTTCTCCTTGGCTTGTGGACAACAAATGACAGGGATATAGAGACCACAGTGATACATCTTTGTCATTTATCACAGCACCTAGGGAAAATTTCAAATAATTTAAATCTAAGGTCAAAAGGTTCTGCTACAACTCCTCATCACTGCCTCTATCTGTCTCTCTGGTAAAAGAAACAGGAACATAATAAAGTGGCCAATGCACAGGAGGAATATTAGACTAATGAAAAGCTCTTTCCTGCCTTGGCTGCCGGCCCATCTTGTGTACCGCCTTGCGTCTACCATTTCACAGCATGGAGTTGTGAAATGGAATTCCATTGACAAAGCAATAAAGCAGCCCCCTATGATTGTGCGTCATGCACTTTAGCACACACACACACACACACACACAAAACAGTGGCAAACAATGATAACTCAAAGGTAAGTGCAAAGTGTAATACTGTGTGTGCATATAGAATCACTCAGTTGTAAGTAGCTCATTTCTAAGTGGCACAGTGCAGTGCTCTGTCTGCCCGACAAAGGACGGGAATATTTATGTTCTGGCATGGTGTTCCAGCAGCATTTTGGTTTTTACCATGACCTAAAGGCCACCGGGAAGGGCGGCAGGTCCAGGAACATCATGACATTGTGGATGATGGGAAAGGTGCTAAGTAAGGAAACTCCTGCTGATCATGAACCAAAGTGCCCCTCTGAGGTGGAGCCAACGCAGAGTAACACACACAGTTGGCTTAAGGTTAAGGTAGGCTTACACTGACTACAATTCTTTACTCCATGAATGGCATCATTATATCCCAAGCACCAGGACACATGGGATTCTTAACAGAAACTGTAATGGACAGAACATTTACAAAAACTGTTTATAAGGGACAACTGACATTAGCCAGACAGTCGTTAGATAGGTTATTCCACATTACAGGAAATTAATGGACAATACTTGGCCTTGTGTGGCTCGGTAGAACAGACAAGAGTTGCCTCAGTGTATCATCTAGCTCTGAAATATTACTGACTGGATAATGGGCTTCCGCAGCAAGGACTGAGTCTTCGCACATGGGGCGGCTGCTCTACCAACTGAGCTAAACGCCGTCCTGAGCCATTCAAATTTAAAATGAACACTACACTGGGCACTAAATAATGTCATGCCTTTGAAAATCGCTTACTTAAAAGGCATAAAAAACAATCTGTTGCAAAAACTATTACTGGCATGCCCTCTACAACTACAGCAGCTGTGAGATAAGTGAATGCACCCTACAATCTGACCATCTATGAAAAGTCATGTCACACAGATAGAAATGTCACACTGATGTACAATGCAGCTGTCCAATCTTCAAGCTGAGATGTGCAACTTCAGAAGCAAAAACCACCAGGCTTGCAGTCCTTACGTTAATAATAGTTTCTTGTCAGGGGAAAGCATTGGCATGGTAATGCATCATGTCTTACACAATGTATGCCATTCCTGATCTCAGTGGTGCAGCCTTGGCACTTCTGCTGTTTTATTAGGAATTATCTGCGGTCGATTAATAAATGTCGCACTGGCTGAGTCCCACAGGACGAGGGGCAGAGAAGCACACCCTGATAATGGAGGGGTATCCATCATGTCTGCCAGTCAGGACACTGCAACTGCCACCCAGACTCATGATGTGCAACAGCAAGTCAACAGTGGCATTACCTTACATTATGAATCATCATTGTTTGCACCTAAAATCAGTTAATGACTTCCAGTAAAATTAACACGAGTAGTACTTTTTATGATTTTACCTAAAATTAACAGTAATATCGCAGAAATGATAGAAAGCAAATATTTTAAGAGGTCTGACTGTTCATTTAGGCTTCCTAGTTTTCAGACATGTGCATCCATTTAAGCATCCAGTCTATTTCAGGACGTGAATAGGAAGACCTAATAGATGACAGGTATCCATCCTACTGGCACACCTGATAACAGGAAAAGCAGGTGACTCGCAGTAAAAGTTTAAACATCCATTTTTTACAGGGGTACATGATGACATTTAAAACCAGAATTAAAATTTCTAAGCATAAAAATGCTTTTTCACACAAATGAATTCAGTCCAAATCATCCAAGAAGTCTCAAAGGACGACGGTAAAGCGAGCTGTTTTTCTGACATGTCATGAATAAAAAAGGCCTGCGGGCTCTTAACGGCCTGTGGCCTACTGCAAAAACAGAAAGCTCAGCGCTCGTTTTCCCCCAGTGCTCCAGTAATAGGCCAGTGGAAATAAATGTAATCACTGCACTTTGTTCTCCCCAGTGATATCATTTCTTCTTATTACTTTTCACCCCCTTCACCTCTCAGGCCACCATCAGAATCTCATTTGATCGTATTTACATTCGCTCTGGCTTCAAACCCTGGTGATGCTAAAAAGCAATTACTACTTCAAGTTGCCGTCTGCCAAAGAGAGCCACACAAGATGTCCTTGCAAAACTGCAGAGGATTCCTACCCGGTCTGTGGCTGACATTTAAGCCCTTGTCTTCTTCTGTAAGCACGGTTCACTACATTTAGAAGCAAGGAAGTGATTATGACAAACATGGCCTTTAGAAGAGGCCTTTGACCAGGGACAATCCCAACAAAGTAACATTTATCAGAGTTCAATACCATAGCAGCTCAAAACCAAACAAGAGGGAGATAAGCCATTTAAAAAAAAAAATTGATCATCGTCTGAAATCTCACCAAGTGTCTGGACAGGAACCTTCATCAACAGCATGAAATATTACTCAAAGTCAAAACTGAAAAATTTGATTAAAGTACAGACCTGCACCACCTTACCATACAAAATAAAAGGTGCACCACCGCTCCACCGATTTTACACATTCATTTCAGGTAGCTAATTATGGAGATTACTATTCAGCCTGAGAAAAACATTTTATAAAGTCTCAAAGACTCTGTGCCCTGTTGTCTACAGTAATATCATTTCATCACTGCATTAAGTTACATTTCAATTAGCATGACCCTGCAGAAAATCATAAAAACTAGTGGATGATGCAAATGGAGCAGCCATGAAAGTACTACCATAAAATTGAAAAACCTTAATTTTATTTCCCTTATTGCGATGTCCATACCATTAAATGTAAACTCTTAAGCAACCCTGTTTCCATTGATTGTGTTGCTTTGCAAATGGAGATTCAATTACGCTGTTCTTCCAAGTGAGCACAGAGCAAACGATATAGAACTATCAATAGTAGGCCGCTCGGGGGACAGATGCAGCGGAGGATAAGCGAGATAGACCTCCAGACCTCCTTTGCTGTGCACTCTTTGTTAAATTACCCAAGGTTAGTGCAGCGTACTAAAGGCGGCTAAAGCAATTAGTTTTTCACCAGTTGGTCAATTGTCAGAGTCTGCAGGCGGAAAAACCATTGTGTATACCGTGCTGTTTTAGACCAGATGGTAGCAAACAAGAATCATATCTGAGTATGAGCTGTCATGTTCAAGACAGTTTATGGAGTTACCATTAATGGATTGTGTGAACTCATATTCCTCATCCATCCCTTGAGATTTGGTAGGCAATACACACACTCACACACACACACACAGAAACACACACAGAAACACACATACCTAAGGCTTCTTGAAGAGAAGCTATATGCACTTGTTACAGTATAAGTTTGGATAGAGAGCAAAACTCCCATCTTTATCATCACTAGAGGAGCAATAAAAAACAAGACTCTTCCAATCAATGCTGCTTTTACAGTCAGTGCAGTAATACTTGATGTTTCTAAAGCTGAAGCTCATAGGGATTATAAGAAATGACACGGATTTAAGGTTTAATACTTTATATTTTATGTAATCCATTATGCCTCTTAATTCTTGTTGGGATATTTGTCTTATTATTTTTTACTTGTGCCTTTTTCACTTTCCTTGAATGAGAGACATGCAATTCTCTATTCCTGTCCTCCCCTCTGGCGGATAGAGGCAGAACTAAATGTGGAATATTCTGGATGCCACTGAAGTGCAACAAAATGTCTAGAAATGGTTTGAGATCTTTTTGTCTGCAATTACCATTCTGCTTTCCATACAGCCCTGAGGGCTACTCATTACTCAAGGACTTAAGGTAGTGATGGACTACTTCAATTTATTCCACACAGTCTGCATATATAGCATGCATCTATCCAGTTACAGTACCTCGCCATGGATGCTGACACTTTTCTAGAGAAAATCAGTAGTGACATGACATGGTTATATTTCCTGATATTTCTCCACCACCTATTCAGGTTCTTTTAAACTCCCGAATATCCACCTGGTGTACTCCTGACTGAATACAAATCTCACTGTTTGTCAAATAGCTCTATTTGTTTGATGGATTTGTCATCTCCAATGATTCTGAATTAATTAGGTTTTTATTCAAAATTCATATTACTGTAAAACATTATTGATGTAGTTAATAGATAAGTGCCACTGTCTGTATATCATGCTGAAATGTTCCTCTCCCAAACTTCACTTCATCTTAATACTAAGACTAATGGCAGAATATATCCTTGACCTGCTAGCGGGTGACGTTAAAAGCTTTTTAGTGTTGGGAGGTGATTTCTGTTACTTTGCAGGAGATCTGGCTTGCAGAGTGGATATGAATTTCACATGCCCTGAGCACAGAGCCACTGACGAAAAGAGACAACTCAACTCAGTGTGTGTCTCTGCTACAAACATGACATTAAAATTCACCATTCTCACAGGTCCAGGGAAGGTCTTGTTACTTACAGTAGGCATGCAACTGCAATTACTCTTACGTCAGTGGTTGGTGTTATGCCCCAGTCTAGGGGTGCCTATATTTACCACAGGTATCTAGATACAAATTTGAATCAGATATTTACTTTTTGAGAATTATCTAAGCTTATAAAAGCCATCATGTTCTCACTACCAACTCAATCACTGCTGTTTGCTCAGTGGGCTTAAACTGCAGAATATGTCGCTGTAGTTACCTTTCTTGCATCATGTCTGGAGGCACCTGTGTAGCTTTTGTAAAACTAATTCCGCGTTAATTTAGAACTGGAGGAAGGAGATCGGAGTCAGCTCAGTCCAAACAAGGTTTTTAATCTTGTACAAGAGGAGCATTCACAGAGCAACACGCAGATCTGTTACAAAGTGAAGACTCCATGTTCTAAAACAAAAGCTTGGTATTTATCTGTCTCTGTGGGTGTGCCCTCACTCAGATAGTTATTAATTTATGTCCTCCTAAACCCAAAGGAAGTAATCACAGAGATGGAAGTGATAACCATGAGTGGCTATTCAATACCTTGAGTGATTATTCAATACCTTACATGTGTCACAAAACAACACAAAGGGTCACAAGTCACAGGTCACATTTAAACAGTTACATCGAACACTCCTGTGTAAGACTTCAGTTCACATCTCTTTTCATTAAGTACAAAATTTTCATCATCACAGCTTTACATGCCGTCACACTCATGTGATGAAGAGCATGAAGGCACATAACGCATACACTAACACATTGGTTAGGTGCATCCCAATCAGGTGTTTATTTCACCAACACTGAAATGCAATACGGACATTTTCCAAATAAACTACTATAGGGCACAGGCAAAAAGGGGTCCTGACAGCAGCTGCTCCTGCTGGAAACTGGCAGCCTCATATATAGCCTGGAACTGGCAATGACCTGTTGACCTTCCATAATACAGGGGAACCTGCCCCTCACAACACAACAAAATAACTAAAAACACATCTATACTACTCTGCTATTAGTTACTCTGCATAATCTTACTGTGTGTTACACATTACAAAGGAATCATGCAAACCCTAATGAGCAGATTAAATCACACCCCTTACACTAATCAGCACTTGGTATCTCCTGGAACCTTTAAATGAGTGCTCAGGTATCACAGGGACTCTTTTAGCCTGAACACCCTAAAGAAGAGACAAAAGAGAGGTGAGTGACCTGCTGACACAAACATTTCTCTTAGAATGTTGCACATTTATGCCACTTTTATTTAACACTATCTTTTAGATTAAACACACTGAGCACATTATGAGAGCCAAACTGAATGCATGTTTCTCTCACTGGCCAGCCTCCAAACACTCCCAGCTGAGAAGCAGCTCAAGACCCACAAAACACATTGTTAACGCAGACAACAATGTCAGTGAGACATTCGCTCCTCTGGTTTGTGTCTCATTTCTCATTTCGGTGTTGTCTCATTAAGCTAACAAATATTAACACTACAAATGCTCGTAATGAAGAAGTCCCACATTACAGTTGCATCAGGTATGTATCAGGTAGGTATGTAACTTTGTGTACCGCACAGGAGCACCTTCAGCAGCAGGCAGTTACCACCATGTTGCACCACACGACACCAGCACTATCAAACTTTACAACTCATCTACCTCAGGCAGAGAGCTGGAGAGCAGAGGCAGGGGAGCTGAGGAAGATCCTGCCTCGATTTCAGCTCTTTCCTAAAATGTTCACTGAAATCATCCTCTTACTGTCACTGACTGACTGTATGATGATCATTACAACTCTGACTTATGGGATGCATTGGTCTAATGTGCAGTAAGGGACATGAACATGATCTATCATGGACATGATGATCTTTTTGAATCAACCATATAAACTTACCTGTACTTCAGATTTGATATTGTGCATACATAGTTGCGTGTCATTTATATTTGACATTGTATATATATTTGGATTTGCACCTCAACATATTTGATCTGATGGCAGCTCTTATTGACAACATTTAACAACTAAACCTTTTCCATGCCTGTGAAACACATGCAATACATTCCATTGTCATAGTATAGTATGTGTCAAAGGTAATGGCTAAAGGGGTTCTCTTTATAAAACAGATGTACTTGTGGAAAGACAGGGAAGCGTGACTGTCATCATGACTGAACACTGGTCAATGCTAATCATCCAACTGACAAAAGAATCTCTTCAGACAGGATTAATCTGGTCGGCTTTTCATGTCAAACTGTTGGAAAAGGTCTGCTGGATCATACAGACATCAACGGCATGATATGACATCTTCCCAAGCAAGCAGCAGCTTCAGGACAGCGTTGCAGAGCACGCCACATTGTTTCATAAATGCAATTAATTCAAATGAACACTAATGCAACTTAAAAGACAACCACAACAGCAACAAAAGAACCATTCTCCTGCAACCCTGTGTGGGCACAAACCACAGCAAATCAGCAAACATGACCCACAAGGTTGAGATGAATACATGTTGGTTTACATGGGAGGGTTGAGTAATCCACAGTGGTGCTGACCCTGAAGAACTCTGAGATTGTATCAAAAGCTAAAATGGGTTTCAAAAGAGAACATTTCAAGCCTGAAAAGAAGGCAGTAGGAGGATGCCGTAGGCACAAGAGGAACTGAAGAGTTACACAGCCACTACCAGCCAAGACGAAGCACAGCAGAGTACAATGTAATATTCATATTCTAAATGCTTTACCAGGTCCCAAATCAAGCTGTCCGTACTTCTTTAGTCAACAGAACACCAGTGATATCATCCACTGTCCCTTCATCAAACTCCATACTCATTAAAACAATAGGCTCCATACAGTATACACACACAAACTGATACATTAGTCACCAACTAATAAAACAAAATAAAAAATAAAACAGTCAGTGAGAGGTTGGAGGGTTTCATCAGCTTCCAGCTAAGAAACTCAGAGGAAATAGCAGCAGCTGTCTGCTATCATGAAAACATGGCTACCTCATTTTCCTGTCCAGAAGTCTATCTTGAAATATGCCGAAACCCATCACAGCACGCTGTAAACTAATGCCTGATGTCTCTGCCACGGTGACAGGCTTTAAATGTATTTTCATATTACCCTCCGTTTCACAGTGGCCACGACTGTCGAGAGGCTGGTTCTGATCATTTGTCAATCCAGGTTGATACTTGCAGTGAGTAATGTTATGAGAAATGTGGCTCATGTGGCTGGTGAGTGAACAGACTGTCAAAAACAGATAGACCATAAAACTGTGAGGCGGTCAAGAAGGTGCCTTTGAGAAAGAAAGCAAAGCTGGAAGCTTTCTGAAATAAAAAAAAAATGCATGTGTCTTATTTATTGTAATGTTTTTGTGTCGTGACCATTAAGCAATGAAACCACGGTGAGGCGACTGGTGGCTTGTTATCTCACACCAGAGATGTTTCTCAAAGTGAAGACTACTGTTCAGTGTACCATGATGATAGGACCCTGAACTAAAAATGTGCAGGCTGGCGTGGTGGAGGCAAAGGCTTGCCAGCCTCATTGGTGTAACATGGATCAGTGAGTAGGCAGCCATATTTAAATGTTAAAAATGTCATAAGAATGTCTGTGTTTGGTGTGTGTGACTGATTAGATATGATGATTCAGCTTCATTTGCTTCCACCAAAGTTTCATTCCTTCTCTGAAAGCTTTAACAGCTAGCCTAGCTCCTTTATAATGTGTTTTATACCTTATAGTACAGTATGAGGCTACTTACATGGCTAGTATTAGATCTTTTCTGCTTGACAGAGCTGGATGCAGTCACAACAAGAAGCATCCAAACAGCCCTGTGTCTAATGTAAAGTTGTTGTCTTTCAGCACAATAACATGATGCATTTTCCATCCAAAGCCACCAGTCTGCCAACTTCATCACTGAAACTCTGAACCTGTGGGGAACTGATCACTACAGCACAACACACAGAACAGAGCTTCTATAAAACGGGCTAAATGCTCCAGGCTGGGAGACCTTTGTCACACATTTCCTGTCTGTATCTTTAAGAAACACATACACACACACACACACACGCACACACACACACACACACACACACACACACACACACACACACACACACCTATGGTTTGTGATGCATTTCCTATTGAGACAGGATAAGCTAAGTTATGTAAAGATTTATCAAAAATGTGATGGTTTTATTAGTACGAGATTTTATTCACACCTACTTCAGCAAGTAACCTTAGTGTTTAAAAGCCAGGGGAGGATGACAGTTTTCTAAATGACGATCTCATTTCTTTTGATTAAATATACAATAAAAATTAATATCTAATAAATAAATAAATTTTATTAGATATAATAATTTTTTATTATAATGATGGATAGAAATGCTACATCATCTTTTACATTATACAGGTTTGGTACAGATTCCTAATACATGATCAACTCAGGCTCATGACCAAAAATCAAAATACATAATTTTTTTATGTTTGGGGTCATTTTACACATTAATGAAAACCTAAAATTCAAATTAATCAAATGACTATAACACATCGATCAGCACTATTATCAACACTGTCATATACTATACTTTAGAACAGTACTAAAATACAAGTCTAGTACCGACAACTAATCACGCTGCTCATCACGTCACCTTTCATCTGATACATCTGGACCAGCTCGTCGCAGGGCACACATAGATAAATAACAATTCACACTCATATTCACATCTACGGACAATTTAGAGTCACCAATTAACCTGTTGAGTTCATGTCTTTGAACCTTTGCAGACACGGGGAGAACATGCAAACTCCACACAGAAAGGCACAGCTGAGGTTCACACCAGAAACCTTCTTGCTGTGAGGCGACACTGCTAACCACTGTAACACCGTGCCGCCCACCAACTA
The DNA here is from genome assembly GCA_946959425.1 of Argyrosomus regius. NCBI lineage: Eukaryota > Metazoa > Chordata > Actinopteri > Sciaenidae > Argyrosomus > Argyrosomus regius. Next base: position 27,411,834 of record OX336890.1, on the reverse strand, counting down.
AGCAGAAATATCAAAATGATGTTAGCTCAACTACCAATTTACCGGAAAACATTACTTCCATTAGCCATCCATCCAGCTCAGAGATCGCCACGCTGTCAGTGTGAGTCACTCTTCACCATCTTGTTAAAATCATGTGATCTTCTATTTATAATAAATATGATTTTAAATTTAGGCACACTGACAATTTCTCCTCACAGTCCCAAATCACATAGCAACAACGATTTGATGACCTGTTGCTGGTGTTGGTGGTGCTCATTCTAAACTGACTTGTTTGGTCTTAAACTGTCTCCGACCCCTGACACAAGAAATGATGTGAAACTGCCATGGTGCAAACTGAAAACATTAAGCTGAAAGAAAAGTTTGCTAATGAGCAAAGTTACTGTACAAGATGTTGATCAGGAGCCAGGCGCTCTGCACACTGAGGCTTTTACTGGGCTAATCCATGTATGACAAAATACTGTTTTGTTAGCAATCTTTTAGCTACAATTAGACTGAGTTATTCAAGTCTTTAACTGCACATCAGATTGGAGTTCCCAAAGCTGATCCCAAGACGTTACGTTACGTTCACTCAAATACTATGTGTGTTGTGTTTAAGCTGCAGTTGATAATCTCTGAGACAAAATATGTTTGAGGGTGAATATTTGAATAAATTGTGATCTTAGAGGCAGCTCATTTATGTTCTCCACTCTCTGCATTGGCAAGAGAAAGCAGTTTCTGAAACTTTGACATGGTTCGGTTTTCACTTTTGAATATTGACTGTACGGCGCCATGGACAGAAGAACTGAGGTTTGAGTTCAAGGTTCAAGGTCAAAATGTGACGCTGAATTAGTTTTTTGAAATACAGTCAGTGAAATATTCAAGTTTTGCATTTCAAAAGTGAATCATTTCCTAAAAGTTTGTAAAATGTGAAACCACATACACACTGCATCATCTGTAATGGTTCGAAAGCAAGCAGAGAAGAATATCCCCACCTAACGACATGAACTCGTCCTCAATTGATCCTACTCACTATTATGTATGAGTAGTCTGTGTTAGTGGTCGTGTGGTCAGGGAGTCTGCTTCTCTAAGATGCTGTTCTGCTGATCTGATGTTAAAGGATGTGTGGGCCTGTAGTGCTGAAAGAAATGATGCAAGTACAGCAAGGTGGAACACCGTGCACACAAGGTGAGCCAGAGCTGGGATGTTTTCTCTTCAACATGATGGTCTGTAGTCTGGTAACGGTGTTTGGGGTACAAGCAGCATAGTGCTGCTCAGTAGGCCTCATTTAACCAGTGTTCATTTATTTATTACGATTACTATCATCATTATTAAATGTACTATTTATTTTATCAGGCTAGATTTTAAGAACGGAAGCGCCAGAAGACACAAAAACATAAAATAAAAAAGTGACCAAATAGGCAGATCAGACAGACATCAAATAATTACAAGCATCATTAAAAACATTTACAAAAAGTGCACCCTTTAAAGCAGTGATTGAGATGAATTAGTTTTTGTTTTTTGTAAAAAATTTGAATCGTTAGGAGCAGACTGGAGGGCAAATTACATCTAATTAATACGTTTACAAATGTTTGATATTCTCACCTTTCAGTTCGATGTTATTTTAAAATGTAATCATTCCTAAAATTAAAGAAAACTTCTGATTGTTAGACTCCTGCAATGATTCAGTCAATCAATCATCACTGGACTGCTTTCATGTTACAGAGACGCCATCTTTTTAAGGTCAAAGTTGTACTTTAATGACCACAGTGGTTAAAAAGAGTCTAATCAGCAGTAGCTATAGTTACAGTATTGTCGACATGTGTGAGAAGAATAAGTGACTACGCACTTTAAATCCACAGTAGCTTTATTGGATGCCGCAGCAAACACACAGTACCTGTACGAAAACCTGGGGAGCTAACAACACCGAGCGGCAACACACTGCGCATGTGCATTCAGTCAAGTTACAGCGTCTGATGAGGTTCATACAGAACACCAGAATGGGCTACAAGTACTATAGTCTCTGTTACTGTTCATGGTAAATAGCAGCAGTCCTGTACAGTTAGTTAAAAATAGTGTTAATGTAATTATAATATGTAACATTAATATCCAAAACATAACTGATGACTTGCCTATGTAAATAAGTATTTTGTTAATTATTCATTATTTCATCATAAATCTTGACGTTGGACTTAAAAAGACAGCATTTGTGAGCCGAGGTGACTGAACAGTGCACAGAGATATCAAATATACAGTCCATGCTCTAAAACAGAGGAGCAGATGCTGACATTTAGAAGCTGGAATGAGAACAAATTGTGACAGATTCATTTTCTCCAACTGACCAATCAATTAACCGACCAATCAGTTTAGCACTACAGTAGATCTGTTCTGCTTTACAAATAATCGGATGATTGTTGGTTATTGGTTATTTTTCCAGGACTGCAGCACAGTGCGGTTGAGGCTCGTCCTTTGTGTTTTATCTCAGGCCTACACATTTTTAAAGAGTAAACATGCAGACAGCAGCTCATACAATCAATCGTCACTAGAACAGCCTAATTTTCTACAAGTTAACCTTCAACATACCGGGGCTTTAAAATAACAATATTTAAGAAGGAACTACTAAACTCACTAATTTTCACATAGTCGTGTCCATCATATGGAGGGTAAACTGTGTTTATTACACTATCAAAGCCTTTCTGTGTCCTTTTCTGCAACTCCTGTGTGTCAACCGCTGGTCACAAACAGCATGGTCTAATGACTAATGTGTGCCCACCAGCGAGACTGAGAGGTCCTCCAGGCAGGACAGGACACAGCGAGCTGAGACCGGTGCTCGCAGTCCATTCATCACAACTTGTCCTTCAGCAGTGTTCTGTCCCGGTAGGCCCACTGCTGCACTATGGATCAACAGAGGACATGTTTGAACAGCTGACCCAAGGCCATGAAAGAGAGTAAAGCAACAGCAGAGAACCATCAGGGTAGTTATATCAAAGGCCATACATCAGGTGTCCAGGAAAATACCTGTGATCTACTTGGAGAGGCTTTTCTACAACTACTTGCCTTTCAGTGGAGGCAGCTCATGTTGCTGGGTTACTATCCTGGCTGCTTTAGCAGTTAAATCTTGCCCTTCATTCGCTGTCTCTATTTTCAACACTCCATACTGGCTTTAAAGGTCCAGTCAGGCTCTATTAACAGAATATGGCAGAAATTTAATATAATATTCATCATTTTGTTTTATTAGAGTATAATCCCTGAAAATAAATTAAAAAAATATGACCAAATCTGAGCAACTAAATGAAGGACAAGAAGCTCTGCTTCTGAAATGCTCCTGGCGTGGTATGAAGCCGTGTGGGGAAGGGACCAAAACGATAACGCAGCAGCGACATCACAAACCGTGCCCCAATTTCCACCCTAAATTATATTATTATTATGTTGAGCATGTTTACCACCATAGACCAAAGTATAGGACAAAATGTAATTTTGTAAAATGACAATTCAGGGGATCACTAATTTATCCCAAAGGGAACATGAATGTCTGTACCAGATTTCATGGCAACCCATCAATTAGTTGTTGAGATATTTCATTTGAAACAACAAACGTCAACCTCACATGACACAGGAGGTAAAGTCAGGGCATCACCGGAGTCATCTCAGAGCCTTTTATTGTGCCAACACATCTAGTAGAGGTTGAAATATTTCACAGGACAAGTAATAATTGTTATCTGATGGAGGCTGATGGAGTTTGTTAATTGATGAAGTCACCAATGTCAGCAGGATTCATCCTTTCAAGACTAGCAATGTACAAAGTTGCATGACATTCTATGGTGGACAGACAGACAGACATATCCATATAGCCACTAGCATGGCTAATAGAAACAAAAGGTGGTCAGCACCATGCAATCTAGAAAATAATGACACTCTGATACATTGGTTTGGACTATGAGAGATTCACTTGAAGTCGTTCAAAAGGTCATTTACTTGAGATCAGCTGACAAAGATTTCAGCAATGACCCATACAACAACGGGACATGTTTTTCGATAACAATATTGAATTCTCCCCGACTTGATAAGAGATGAGGTCTCGCCTTTCACTCAGCTCACACAGTCAGATGCTATCCAGCAATGTAGTATAAATAAAATTTAAACAGGGCTGTGTGTGGGTTTCCTAATTACTATGCATGTCTGCGTGCATGCATCTTACTTTCTCAAACACACACACACATGCACGGTAGGCCTTATGGCTGCTTGGAGGATGCTATCATAAAGCGGCCTTGTAAAAAGCTCATCTGGTGCACACGATCTGTAAACACAGATATGAAGAAGATCACGGAGCCTGCGCAACCTGACACCTCTAAATTTGGAGTATATTACTGCACCAATACAGTGCCAGCAATTGCTCTACAGCAAAGGCCAAATTAATGTGAAAAACACACACACACACACACACACACACACACACACACACACACATTAGCGCTGCTTTTTCATAAAGACTGTTCTACTTGTGCTGAAGCCTGAGAGTAATTGCTCCACAGCACAAGTGTGATTAATTACAGTTTGCAGCAATAAATATGTGTTTATTTAGGGCACATGTAAGAATCTTCAAAGATTAGAAAAATGAAAATGATATTCAATTAATAGCTATGAATATTTAAACACAGCTTTGTATATCACTTTATTACAGTTGTGTGTGTGTGTGTGTGTGTGTGTGTGTGTGTGTGTGTGTGTGTTTAGGTTAGGCTGTACAAAACAAGTCACCCATACAGGGATAGAAAAACAGCTTTTTCTATCTAGGTGTTATTTCTATCCATAGTTCTTATCTATTATTTATGATGTATGAATATTCCATGGATATTTACAATATATTTTGCTGATGCTGTCTGCCTGTTGTTTTGACCTCTGCACTAAACAATGCAGACTAAATTAAGACTGGGTCATTGCTGCTTTGTGTTAAAACACCAGCTGAATGTCTAAAATGAATAAATATTGAATTAAATATCAATGTAGATGTCTATGAACCTCATTGCAACAATAAACAATACAACTGGTCTTCAGCTCTTCTTTCAAAGGCAGTTTACCTGCCTAAGTCATTTTTTCCTCATCATTATACCATACAGTGAATCCTCCGCCCACCACATTCAATTCCCAAGTGTTTTTCACCCTCGGGGTCTTCTTTTGCAGGTGCTGAAAATAACAAAAAACCAGAGAAAAAAAATGTTTCCACATGTATCATACAAAGGCCGCTATATCTAAAGAGAAACCTACCCTGCCACAATCTAGACAGGACTGTGGAATGAAGACGTGTGGCTGTAAGAGCACAACTGATTGAATCTCCTGACTGAGATGAATGAAGGGTATCTGCAGCTTTGTTACATGATTTAGCACCATGACTGAGCGGGCCTTCTCACCCTGTCCTGATTACCGTCCCCTCACATTAAGTAAGATAGAAACTACAGCGTTCATCCAGGACAGATCAGGCCATCGTGACTCAAGCATTTTCAGAGGAATTCTGAATATCAGCCCGTACCCCACTATCAATAACTAAAGTGTTACCTTTGTCAGACTTGACTCTGCCTGGGACCCTGGCTCGGAGTCAGGCTGCTACTGTAGACATCACCTCACCATTTGCATCCCATCATCATTTCTGGCTTCTCAACTGGAATTACTGACTTCAATGTTCGATGTTCAGTTATTCAGTGTATAATTAAGTCAAATATTGGCAGGTGGCAGGGAAAGGGATGGTAATCGTGTTTTTCCTGCTCCGACATATCGTTATTATATCACCCTTTAAAAACCCAATATCAGTCAACCTCTAACATATAGTTGTTTTACTGTAGCTATGTTTTGGTTGGCTCCTGAGGGAAAATGTCTGTCTCTTAAGCTCCTAAATGCTTCATTATGTTCACCAGCTAACTTTGTAGTTTGGTGTTGAGCAGGTAGTTTACAGTGAGTTCAAAGCTTTTGCTGAGTTATCTGCTGCTGCTAGAATATAGGTTGTTTAAATCATTTACATTTACATTTGGTCATTTAGCCGACGCTCTTATCCAAAGCGAAAATCAGTGAGACTGAACCAAAAAACAAAAACAACAACCAAGAGAGGCTAAAACAATAATTAGAACTGAGGGACACTGCAAAGTCAGGTGATATTTCTCTGTGCATTTGTCACTTTCAGCAACACCTATCACTTTACAGTCATTTTTTGTGCAGCTTCAATGTTTTTCTTGTATATCAAATACATGTGCTGCTTTTTATCCCTGTAAGTTGACCCACAACAGCCTACAGCTGCGTCAATCTCATCCACTCTTACTGCCATTTTGGTTCTCTGTCACAGTTCTTCTGGCTCAGGTGCAGGAAGATGCCGTCTCTAGATGATCTGGAACCTGGTTGTTTGCACCCTGAATGTGTCAGGGCTTTTTGCCACATAAACCTACAGCTACAAATGACATGCACTAGCTGGAAAAAGCTGAATGTTTAAGTATCATTCAGCCACATAGCGGACAGGAGAACCCAATGAGCTGCTGGGCTGATTGCTGACTACATTAAGTTTCTTAGGCAGCATGCTGATGAATCGTCTCGTTGAAATGTGAAGGTAATAGTCTTGACATAGCAAAGACATAACTCACTGACTGTACCTGCAAAGGCCCCAAATGACAGCAATCCCAAGTAGAAGCCAGTCCAATATGAAGGAGGACTTTGCTTTTATTACCATCATCATTACTGTATATCATTTCTGAATGTACAGCCATTTGGTTTCATTTAAATGTAAATCTGGGCACTGAACTGCACACGTTGTCACCCACGGCAGCCTGACTATGATGATTCATTCTGGGATCGGCAGGGAAAATATAAGAGCCCCTTTACTTTCTCTGAGGGAAAATAACAGATTTGACCTTTGTCTGTTTTCATGAAAGCCCTGTACACAGGAAAAAAAAAACCTTGAGATTTCCATTTTCTACTAGAAAACAAAAGTAGCCACAGTTTTGTGCATCCTTTGTCCTCCCTCTCTTTTCTTTTCTTTTTTTTCTTTGTCCCACCTGAAGAGCAAGAACGCAGAGGTGCAATCTGCAGTGTGAGGTCAATGATGAACTAAAGCCTGGAGAGAACTGATGAGTCCTCGTGTTGAATGAGATTGCAGTGAACAGAAAATGGAGTCACAACATCACATGCCATGTGGCAACTGTTACTTCAGCCAGACCGACTCAATTGTGAATCTGTGACGCTACAAGAAGCTGTTTGTGTTAATATTTATCTAATGAGTTGACCACCAGGGGCCCGTGCATGTGTGCAATCTTTCCAGCAGGGTAAACATTAGCAGCTGAGAACCCTGATCTCATAAGATATTCTTCTAATCATATAGAGCATTAGGAAAACTTACAGCAGAGCGTGATGAATTATTGGCAAATGAACTGGGTGACTTCAACAACCCTTATCAAATAAGACAATCCCCCGCTCATTATTTCTCTTTACTCTATACACACACCTGCTCTCTTGTTAAATCAGACGTCACAAAAATTAATCAAGTCCCAAATAAAGACAACGCCTATGTGTCAAATGAAATCAACAAGATCTTCATCATGAGTATAGGGGATATTACGTAACAAAAGTAGGGCTTCATTAAGAGATGTTAAGAGAGATAAATACATGGTTTTAGCTGAAACCTCATCGATAAGGAAGTGACCAGTCATCTAATATCACTGCTCAGGAAGCTGGAAATCTCTCTTGTGTGTTTCATGACCAGTGCTGTGCAACATGGTTGAAAAGCCTTTTAAAGTTTCCCTCTGGGCCACACCATGCTTACTCACAGCCATGTTACACAGGAAGAGCCCTCGTTTGTGACCCCTTGCGTGAGTCTCGCCTCAGCTAAAGAGTAACTAAAGAGAGTTTAAATCTCTGCGAGCTACGAGTCCTGCTGCTGTTTGCTTCATAGAGTGGGCCTTGTGAGGACACCTGTTGTTACGTTTATGGCCTTTGACTGATGTAATGTGCAAAGAAATGGCAACACGCAAGGTGTACATGACAGCGTAAAATGTTATATTATATAATGTTATATTATATAATATATATACAGTATATATATATATATAAAGATATTTTTGGCCTTTTTGAGCTTTATTTGACAGAGACAGCTGAAGAGTGAAAGGAATGTGGGGAGAGAGAGAGAGATGGGGAATGACATGCAGCAAAGGGCCACAGGTCGGATTCGAACCCTGGGCCGCTGAGGCAAGGACTGAGCTTTTGTACATGGGGCGGATGCTCTACCAACTGAGCTAAACGACACCCCCTCAAATGTAAGTTTTAAATGTTTTTTGTTTTTTTTATCTTTGAGTGTTGGATTGATGCTCAGACAAAACAAAGCAGAAGGAGATTCTTTGGGCTCTGGGAAAGATGTGTCAACAGCTAAAGTCCCAGAGTTTCAGTGACGAACAGCAGATTTGGCCTGTTTGCCCAACATCTAAATTCAAATGATCAACACTGTAACATTTAATAAGGATTTTTGCGATAAGTCAGACATTTGCTTGTCTAAATGATGAGGGAGGGGGCAGTCTTCATTTCTTTGTTTGTCTTCAGATAACAATAATGGTGTCATCAAACAACCTTGATGATGTCATCAGGCTTTACGCTTATGCCGTCTGTCATGCAGGGGTGATATAATGAAAGACGCCATCAAGACACATTACAGGAATTGTAGGATCCTGAGCTTGACCCATAACAGGGACTAAAAGTCTGTATACCTCGGCCATTGCTTCTCCTTTTTATCATTCTTTTTTTTTAAAATCTGTCTCTTGTGAGTCCCCCAACTTTATAGAGGTGCAATAATAAATAGCTGGAGTACCCCTTAAACTTCTCCTGGCTCATAAATATACTGTACCAACCTGTGATGATGGAGGATGCCAGAAGGCACTGTGTATTTTAAGGGATCAGAAGGCATTGGTTTAAATAAATAGCTGCACTGTAATTATACATTTAGTTCTCTTTCCAGAATGTACCTATATTGTTTTTCTGTTTATTTTCAACAAGCGCTTTTTTTGGCAGGTTTTCATATTTGTACAGGACATGACACTGGTTTCCCTTTTTATGAAAATAAGCTCAAAACAATACTGCCCCGTAATAACACTTCTATTTGAGTCATATGCATGCTGCATACAAAACTCTCAAAAGCTCAGTAACTTTAGTGTTTAGCACTCAATCTTCTCACAATACACCAATAAAGTGTAATATAGAAACCACCCAACAGATTCCAGAGACTCACAGAGAAGATGAAAAAGCTGGAGGGCTCCTGAGCTCAGTCTAACACTGGACATTGCACACCTATGTTCATTGGAGCAATGGAATCATGATGCTCTGACCTCAATCTATTACTGCACTCAGTCCAGCTGGGCTGCCATGCAATGAGTTTAGAACATAAACTCTCTAAAGTGTCATGAAGGGGAAATTAAAATCATATCAGATTCAAATAGCATCACGGTACACACTCGACCTATGTGAACGCCAATTTCTTGAGGAGTTCAGATGAACACAATCAGATGGCCGGAAGGCAAACATGTTCTTGTAGAGTTGTGTGCTTGCATTGTAACATTTGATTAAAATGAGTTTCAGTGAAGCGGCTAACACCCTGAAACCTCAGCTCTAAAGAGTCTGCATCAAATGTCACATCTCCTTTTTTATTTTGTTATATGGGTTCTAAATCTAATATATATATATATATATATATATATATATATATATATATATATATATATATACACACATACACATATATATGTATATATATATTGTTGATGTTTTGTTTAAAAAAAAAAAAGAAAGAAAAGAAAAAAAAAAAAAATAAACATCAAACTGAGACAGATGCTCAGTCCTCATCCCCCCTGTCCAGCCCTCCTGCCCTTTCAGAAATCGTTATAGGTGCGTCGGTGGCACGATGCTTTTCTAATTTTGTGCTTGAATACAACAGAAATGCCTTTCCCTACGCCCTTCCCAAACAACCCTCCACAGCCCCTAATTCTCCCTGACTGTCTCCAGTTCATGATATCAGCAGTGGATCGTTTTATAATGAAGACAGACGCCCAGAGAATCAGTACAGTAACTCGCGGAGAAAACGACATGCCTGTTGCACAGGCGTGTCTGTATTAAAAGCCCGCTCCTGGATGCAGCGCGGTCATGATGATGGATTCATTAGAGTGGAATTGGGACAATTCACATTGATTTGAGGTTGATATGAAAAAAAGATAAACAGTGTGGGAACTTGACAGTGTGAGCTGTGGCTTGATGAATCAACATCAGAAGCTCTGCTGCGCATTGGGGGAAGAGAAAGCTCCAACAGTCACAATAAGTCCGAGCATGATTCAAAACCTCACGCTGAAAATTGAAGGTGCACAGCTGTACATTTGCAAAGCTTCAGAAAAATCCAAAATAAGTGCAAACACGACAGAAACGTGACAAGCGGTGCGTAACCACGCGGATGGCACATGAAGGATGTTTGTTGATTTGTTGTTTTGTTGTTTTTTTTAGGACCCTGGGTAAACCAAGTAGCCATGCATGCACGCGGACACAGCTCTTACCTTTGGAGATCACAGATACTGTGCAATAAACAAGCAGCAGGAGGCCCGTCATGGAGAGGTAACGTCCTTTTGTCAGCGCACCCATACCGACGCGTAGCTCTCCACAGATACGCTACCAGGGCGACGGGGCTCCGGATCTCTGGTGCTTCCTCGCGCCTCCTCCGAGCTGGACGAGCCCCGTAAACCAGGGAAGGGGACAGTTTGGCGCTCTGGTAGGAGGAGAAGACGCAGAAGAAGTGACTGGTTTACGGGCTGTACTGTTGAACGAAAGGTAAGAAGCATCTTCACTTCACTTTTGCTGTGCGTGTGTGCGCAGCGGGGGAGACGTGCGCTCCGAGTTTACCCCCCTTTCCAGGCATCATCATCCCGGAGCCTGCCTCGTGCTAACCAATGGCAGAGTGAGAACGGCGGAGAGGAGGAGACCGTGGGGTAGGCTACATGTAGGCCTACTCATCAAATATTTCTTCTCACTGTAATGCAGCAGTCATAAGTTCAGCACTGTTAGTTATGTTCTGGCCAGAGCTGGAACCAGTATTGGACTTCATTTCACTGAAGAATGAAACTTGACAAAGCTGTTACATTTCCAAACCTGGTGATACATTTGAAGAGACCGTCTGGCAGTGACTGACAGTCAGAACATACTGTATGTGGTCAGTGTGATAAATGATTATTCTGTCTTCAGTCACACAGCAGAGCCACACAGGCCCTCAATGCTTCTGACTGCCAAGTACAAGAAGTGTTTCTTGGCATTCTTGTTCTGTTAAACTGTCATAATTAAGATTATTTGGGGCACAGAATTATATTAGAATTATGTCACTTTAAAAATGATTTAAAACAAGATCTGTGAATAATTCCAAAGTCAGCAATAAGGTTGTGGTATTATTATTATTATTATTTTTTTAAATTGCATCATTATTACACAATTTGCATAATGTTACAACAGTAAGCCCATGGGCTGCAAAACCTGGTGTGCATTAGAAAAGAAGGAGAGATGAAGAGTTAAAGAATCTGATACAAATCTGATTTCTACTGATCTACAAGATACCTGTGACAAAGAATGACAACAGATCCCTCCATAGCTGTGAATGATATAACCCAAAACATAATCAACCCATACAGAAGCAAAGTTCAGTGTTATATTAAGGATTGATGACTCACATTCAACTACATTTATAAAAGGAAAATAGTAAAGAGAGCTTGATACACACACGACACACCAGTTCAAAAAATTCTCACAGGTGATCATACCGGGAGCCCAAAGTTACATGTAGGTAACCTGTAGGTATGTGAGCCACCACATCGCCTGAAGAAAGAATGTAAGGACAGTTATTGTGATGAGATCTATTCAAATTTAGTGCAAAATTTAGTCAATAGCAATTTTTTCTATGATAGTCATGCAAATATAAGGAGGTGAGCACATCAGGATAAACAGCTGGTGGCACCAATTCTCCAGTCTGTGACATGAAATCATCACAGAGGGTGCAAAGAAATGCCGTGATGAAAAGAGCTCCAGTCAAGACTCAAATGGTGGAAAATCATGTTGAAAACGTGATAGAGATATGAAATGAATATTAGTTTCATATATTAATTTGAGGAAGGTTACACTCTCCTTATTGCTGCACACAAATGAGATGTTTTCAATTTTTCTTCTTTGGAGTGGGTAAAGGCTTGAGTGACAAATAAGTCACATTGTTTCATGTATGTCATGATATAATCACCATTAAGAGGTCCTTTCCTCTTTGTTGTGGATGTGGATGATACTTTATCTCTGTGATTTCTGTGGAGAAAGTGTAACTGCAAGTAACATTATATACATATTTGGTGCAAATGCTGCAAATATCATTTCAAAAAGTGAGTCATTGAAAAATAGAAACACAAACCAATGGCTAGTCATTGTTGAAAAGGAAATGAAGAAAAAAAAAAGATTACAAGATGCACAACTGGAAATTTGTTTGCTTCACATCTGAGAATTCAGTGTCACAATAATGGACGCCTCAGTTGGAGGACAAAGGGCTTAAGTCAAGGTCATGCTGCTGAAGGACAGTCTGTGTAACAGTCAGTGCATCTTCTATTTGCAGTGTGCAACGTAGGCCTGTAGTCAGACGTGAGCAGAACCATTTGACTTTTGGTAAATGGGTTTATAATCACATCTTTCTAATTATGCTTTACATGATATGTCACATTCACTGATTCACACAGTCATACACTGAGTGCAGAGGCTGCAATGTGGAGTGCCAACAGCTCACCAGAAAGTAAAATAATCATTCACACACACCGATGGCACAGCTTTTGAGCAATTTGGGGTTCAGTATGTTGCCCAAAGACACTTCGACACGCACAATGGAGGGAGCCAACGACCCTTTTTACCTCTGAGCCACAACTGCCCTTTTTTTTTATGATTTGTGTTTCTTGTTTTGTTTTTTTTGTCATCTATAATTTCAAATTTGTCCAAAGTAATGACAAAGAAAAGCCCCCCCCCCCCCCCAAAAAAGGGTACTCCTGAGAAAGGAAGTCTGAAAGCCACTCTTTTCATTTTGTCACCACATTTAAGCCAAAACAAAGTTAAACTAATCGAAACAAAATGTTTTGTCCAACATTATGCATGTCTTCCATTTATTTTCCATTTCTTCCTTTTTACTGGAGTTTGGCGTTCCTTAAAAACAACCTGCAAATAAACACTTTCAAAAAGCCCTCGCTTTATTGCCTGCTTATAATCTTTGCTATTCTATCAAATATTTCTGCTGCCGATGTGTGGAATATCTCTAGCAAGTTTCACTAACCCTTCCATCGCAAAGCTCAGGATGTTTCATCAGGAAGTTCTTGAGCTCATTAAGTGTTGCACATATTCTGCATTTCTCTGCATGTTCTGTAATTAGTGTGACCAACAGAAAACTGCATGGAAAGAATTTATCACCGGAATTTATGGATATGAATAAAATTGGACACTGAGGCAAGCAAGCTTCATAGCTCATAGAGTGTGTAGTTGTTTCTATGACAATATATATCTTTATTTTTATTTTATAAGAGGCAGGTGTTATTGCAGTTTAATGAGCTAGTTGTTGATTGGGAGTTGGTAGAAAGCCAAACATTAAATGTTGAATCATATTACATGTTTCCTGTTGCTGAAGTGCATAAAGATATCTTTAGTTTTTCTGATCTCATCAATTAAATTTTGCATTTGTATTGGAAACTAGTTACATCCTTGAATGAAGTGTCAGCCAAAGGAAAGAAAATAAATAAATCACAAGTTCAGAATGAAGTTATTGAGGTTGAAGGCCTGTATATAGCCTTGGATACATCTTAGGACTGAATATCTCTGCCATGTCTCAAATCTGTCCGCATTGTTCTCAGTCAAAAGCATTCCAATGTGACACTGAAATTCTTATTGACGTCACTGGAAGTTTCAGTGTGCTGTTCATCTTTGAGTACATGCAATCAATAGACAAGTGTGTTTATTAACTGCAAGTCTCAGCTAATTAGCTTAAAACCATAGATGGTATAAAACATGGACATGGTATCCCACAGGTTTCTGAAGAATCGTTGTGACGCTCACAGTGTGGTGCCTCGGACCATTGCTGTCTTGGCAGTCCTGGATCTGTTGGCTCCCAGCTAATCCAAAAATGGGCAAAGATGTGGAGTGTAGCTGGACCTGACAATGGACAGTACTGGCCTTTTACATGACATCAGAATAATACCAGTTTAGAACTTAACATGCATCCTGTGAAAGGCAAGATGTTATCAGGTTAGAGTAGCAATAAAAGCCCTGTCTCTGCAGCAACAAACTGAATAGCATTTTGTTTGCCAAATTCATTGGTTACTCATCCTCAAGTCATTCTAGGTAAGAGTGATGCATACTGTAAAGATACAAACCTGTATGTTTTTTTATAGTTACCATCTGAGGGAAGAGTAACTTTCAACAAACTCATAGATTGTTCGCTTAGGATAGCTACAGCTGATACAATCTGAAAGAGGCTGTCGTCATTTCACTTGGCAAAAACCTACCTAGAGAAACCTTTTGTTCACTTCTGTATCTCAAAAAGTCACAAAAATACAGTTCTGTTAAACAGTCTCAAAGCCTGTGAACATCTGTCCCAATGTTCAGAAGCTTGTCAATATTAAGCGCAGCACTCAAGCACAACACATTATGATAAATCAGATTTGATTAAAGATGTTCCTATGAGGTAAGACACATTTATAAAACACAAGGGAGCTGAGAACTTACCACCTCTGCCTTTGCTGACCACTTTTATAACATCCTGTTGTGGACTAGGCACTTGTGACGGGGCAACAATGGATGTGAAAGGTGCACTTCAGGACAACACTTGAAATGATTCACCTCTTGTAGCTTTTTATTTAAAATGATTGGGAGAGCATTTGGTACAAGTGCCTCCAGCCATGCAGATAAAACAAAGTGGGCAGTCTTTTGTTTTCATGGATGGTGAGAGCTGAAAGAACAGTACACAACTAGTTCAACTATACTTGACTGGAGTGCAACAGTGGGATTACTGTGCATTAGTCTGAGTTCATGTCTCCTACAAATGACGACCATGTATAACTAATTTGGACTGGCTAATATATTTTGTGGAAATATGTTAAAAATAATGTTATTGAACATATCAGTTAAATGTTTACTGTCAAACATTTTACATGACATTACAATGTCATTTAGCAGACACTTTTATCCAAAGCAACTTACAGAGAAGGGAACAATCAATGTACAGTGCAATAAGAAAGTGCAGCAGTAAGTGCTGTGACAATTCTTAAAGGGATAGATTTAGCATGTCCAGTTGTTGGTAGTGTTGGAGAGGAGATCCTCTCTGAAGTGCTGGAGGTCTTCAGGAGGTTTTTAAAGGTGTGGGGGGGTGTCGATTAGCTCAGCTGGTAGAGCATCCGCCCTATGTACGAAGGCTCAGCAGCAGCCCAGGGTTAGAATCTGACCTGCGGCCCTTTGCTGCATGTCGTTCCCCATCTCTCTCTCCCCACATTCCTGTCACTCTTCAGTTGTCTCTGTCAAAAATAAAGCTTGAAAAAGGCCAAAAAAATATCTTTAAAAAAAGGTAGAAAGGGAGGCCCCTGATCTGGTAGCGTTCCACCAACGGGGAACAACGTGAGGTAACATATGCCTGTATAAAGGCGTTCAAGTAGGTAGGTGCAGAACTGGAGACTACTTTGTAGTCAGCATTAGTGATTTCAATTTAATGCGGGCTGCTACAGGTAGCCAGTGGAGCTCGATGAGCAGCGGGGTAACATGTGACCTTTTGGGTTGGTTGTAGACCAGGCGAGCCGCCGCGTTCTGGATCATCAGGAGAGGTTTCACTGTGCAGGCTGGGAGGCCCGTCAGGAGGACGTTACAGTAATCTAGTCTTGAGATGACCACAGCTTGTGTCAGGAGTCGAGTAGCATGTTGAGTTAAGTAAGGCCTGATAAGCGCACTGACCGGGCAACTGAGGCGACATGATTTGAGAAGGTTAGTTGGTCATCAATCATAACCCCTAAGTTTCTCACCACCCTGGTGGAGGCGAGACATAGGGAGTCAATTTTGATGTTGGTGTTGTGGTGTATAGTAGGTTTGGCTGGGAGGACCAGCAGTTCAGTTTTTGAGAGGTTCAGCTGGAGGTGATGTGCCTTCATCCATGTGGAGACATCTGAGAGGCATTCAGAGACATGTGCAGAGACCGAGGGGTCATCAGGAGGAAATGGAAGATAGAGAGAGTGTCAGCATTTTAATGCTTTTTCACCACAGTATTGGTCCTGGAGACTATTTGATCAACAATTGTAAGACTATGTACAAAGCATTTGGTGAAGTTTAGATTGGGATTTTGGTCATGCCAATGCAGGATTGTGTTGATATTTTAGTATTTGAGCCTCTTTGAGGTGAACATTTCTCTGATCATTTTCTTTATTGAAAAATTAGACTGTTGAAATTGGTGGAGTCTATTTGTTCATATTGTGTCCCTAAAATTGTGAGAACGCAAAATGACACAAGAAACCATCTTACGAGGTTTCAACCTTTGTGTCCAAACAGAGTTGTTCAGACCAGTCAGCATCCTATGAGGAACCACTGGCAGTTACAGCATGAGCTACAGGCGTAGTTTAACGTTAGGAGTGTGAGGATGTGCGTGTGAAGTGACTGTTTGCTGAAAAACAATAATGGCAGCTGCTAATGAGGTTAGCGTAGATCCAGCCAACCACAGCGTCACCATTGTGAATGAGGAGGTATTTTGAAGTGTTGTATGAGGTGCTTCTTCAAACTGGGGGTGCGCTGGAGAAGCACCTCATACAACACTTCAAAAGACAGGGATTTTGGCACAGAAGCAGAGCTTTGCCCGGCTGTGGACAGAGGCAACAACAAAACGTATTTTTGCCACGTAAAAAAGGCCTCCTAAAAAAATCAATAACAGTTTAAGTGTACGCTATATTAATAATATTTTCACTGCTTTAATTTACTGCCAGACAGCACTTTTCTTTTGAACTGACTGAAGAACTTCCATATTCTTAAATGTAATAAATATAATGTTAAGTAAAGGAAAAATCTAGATCTACTAAAAATATTCAATATACATAAATTTGGCTTATTGCCATGTTATACATATGCTGTTCATGAATAAAAGCAGTGCATTAATGAGCAGGCAGAGCTGCACTGGCCAGTCAAATAGGCTTATTTTGTTGTGAGCCAACTCTGGGGCAGGCCTGGTTTCCTTGATGGACGGCAGACAGACAGTTAGTACTTTGGGTTGCTAAGTTATTGTTGGTTTGTGATGTCTACGCTACTAGATGCCACTCGGCATAAGTAATGTATTTTCGGCAGTTGGGCCATGTGAAGAAATCTCACATGCTCAGGTGTTTAGAGCTGGGGTTCATTTTGAATTTGGCTGCTGTATTGTAAAGCCGAGCTTTCATCAGAAGTCCTGTGCTGCAGAGATGCCTTGGAAATCTTTAGGCTATAATGGACATGTATCAGCTCTTGCTCTTCAGTGTTGCTAACAGGTGCAGCAGCATTATTCTCTGTTTCAGTGGCAGTTTATAAAAATGGGTTTTGTCTTTGGCTTTAGCCCTATCAAACCTTTTTTTTTTTACATTTAGGAGCAAAAGTGGCCTTTTTGTGTCTCCATCCATGTGTCTCAGTCTCCATCTTTTACTGTCTCTACTGTTGTAGCTATTGAACTAAACCAAGCCAACCAACCCTGTCACATCACAATACATAGTACTGCTTCTATTTTTCCTTTTACCTTTACCTTTCCTTTTTGTCATGTTTATTATATAATTGTTGAACTAATTAGAGAAGAAGTCCATCCATCCATTATCTGTAACCGCTTATCCTCATCAGGTGGGACTGCAGCCTATCCCAGCTGAATTTGGGCGAGAGGCGGGGTACGCCTGGACAAGTCACCAACTTATCACAGGGCACATAGAGACAAACAACCATTTACACACACTTCCATGCCTACAGCCAATTTAGAGTCTAAAGAAGAAGTCTATTTGGTAAATCAGATTAACTTTCATGTCCATTTTCAGATACATCCACATAGGAGGTGGGTGAGGGTAGGATTTTCCAACAAGTTTGAATGTTGCTTATTAAATCATTTGTTGGCCCATGATTAAAATAATTCTAATGCACTACAACAATACAGTCCCAAACAAAAGGTTAACAATATATTTACAGCTAATTTCTGTTATTAATATTGAATCCTCTGTTCGTGGAACAAGCTGCTGTGTCGCCTGCAGAGGCTGGGGAACCCCAAATGAGAAACAATAAAAAAATATTAGGCTACAATAAAATATAATCATACAAGCAATATCAGGATTCCCACCTGGTGAACTTCTGCTGGCATTATTAAAAAAAAAACATTCACATAATCTGCAATATGAAACAGACGATATGGCTAAATTTAATTTATCGGATAATTGATACACTCGGTAAAGTACAAGATGATTTCCAGTGTGAACACAGAGCCTTCGGTTTGTTTCTGGAGCAAGCTGTGAAGGATGGGGACGTGGCACAATATTAATGTATAATCCAGGAAGTGGCTCAAATATTTCACCTTCAGTCATCTCATCTCTCACTTGTCTGATCAAATATACAGTGGTGGAAAAAAGTTTTCGGACACCCTTAAAATTTTACACAATCTCAAATATTATCATGAAATATTTGTGGAAAAATATTTTTTTGTGTTTCAAAAGGTGTGGTTGCATTAGACAGACACAAACAAATACAAATTATATTTTTTTTGTTTATTGTTTACTAGAAAAACTAACAAAACTAAATTCTTGACAGTTTCAATATGTCAGTTCTCAACATTGTCGGTATCAAAGTCAACAAATAACAGAGAATGTGTTCAAAACTGAACAAAAAATAAATAAACCATCACATCATCAAATTAATATTTAGTTGTCCTGCCATTAGCACGCAGTAGAGCTCTAATCCTCGCTGGCATGTTCTCCACGAGCCTTCCACACTGTTGAGGGGTAATCTTGTCCCATTCTTCTTGAATTACTGCTTTTAATTCTTCTAAATTCTTTGGTTTACGTTTTGAAACAGACCTTTTGATAATCCACCACAGATTTTCAATGGGGCTCATATCCGGGGATTGAGCTGGCCAATCTAAGACCTGGATACTGTGCTCCTGCAGCCAAATTCTACTGGCCCTGGATGTGTGGCAAGGGGCATTATCTTGCTGAAACTTCCAATTTTGACCTCGGAACAGAGCACGTGCAGAAGGGAGCATGTGGGATTCAAGAATGGCACAATACTTACGTAGAGTTCAGTGTACCTTCACAGACAGTGAGATGACCAACACCTGCAGCACTCATGCATCCCCAAACCATGATACTGCCTCCACCATGCTTGACAGTAGGTACTGTACATGCTGGGGATAATGCTTCACCTGGCCTTCTGCGTACCCTCACATTAGCAGGAGGAAGATAAAACTGGAAACTGGACTCATCTGACCACAGAATCTTCTTCCAGTTCCTGGCTGTCCAGTTCTTGTGTGCTTGGGCCCAACGACGCCGGGCTAACCTCTGTCTCTCATTGATGAGGGGCTTCTTGACAGCCTTGTAGGATCTTAAGCCATGTTCTAAAAGTCGGCCACGTACAGTGCGGGTGGAACACTGGACACCAGTTTGGTTTGACCACTGCTGCTGAAGCTCCTGTGATGTCATTCGGCGGTTTTCCCTGCACATGCGGATCAGGATGCGGTCATTTCTTGCTGAAGAAACCCTTGGACGCCCAGATCTTGGTTTGTCTTCCAAGCTGTTGGTTTGCCTGTATTTCTGCAGAGTGTATCCAACTGCTGAAGGACTGCATCTGCACTTCCTGGCAATCTGGCGGCAGCTGTACCCTTCCTGGCTGAGAATCTGTATCTTCAGGCGTGTTTCCTGCGTTAGGTTCCTTGTTTTAGCCATTTTTGTCTCTGAAGAACTTTCAAATGTGCTGGCTTTATATAAGCATGAAGCACGGCAACAAATATTGTGTCTTTTAATAAAAAGCACGACCTTCATTAGAGGATCACTGGTTACCCAATAACCCAATACTCAAAATGTCTTATGTATTTTTTATGGAACCAATCAATTTTACGTTTTTATGGCTTTTTTAGGATTTGTTTAGTATTTTGGCTGTGACTGAACTAAAAGAAATTACACTTGAAGACCTAAAAGTGATTCTTAATGCAATATTTCACAAATGCATGGGGTGTCCGAAAACTTTTTTCCACCACTGTAGATGAATCTGTGATGTCAAAACACTGGGATCAGGTTATTATCATACTCGAACACACCTTTAACACACATGGAATACCAGTGTGAAAATTCCATCATCTTGCAGCAAGAAACATGCTTCAACACAAATCCATGACAAACATAGTAATGTAATATTGTGATCAGGTTATCTTTACCTTTTTCAAATGTCCCATGAGGTGATCCATGGTCCACCTGCACTGGTGTTTGTAATAACTTTGCTTGATTACATGTCTTCTCTGGACTATCTACAGACAGACAACTTGCACTTCTAGCATTGTTCTTGTTATACTGTATGTCATCACTGGATGGATGTATGATTGCAGAGTCGGCCATGTTAGGGTTAAAAAGAACACATTTACAATAAAGCATTACTGTATATTAATCAAATTTGGGGTCAAGTACCTTCAAATACTTTTAAACTACTTACTGACAAACAGCGTCTAGACATGGCATGCAAGACTATAATTTTGATAAATATCGTCTATGTCATGAGGCCAGCATCATGACAGTTTTGGTGTTTGTTTTGGTTGTCTGTCACTTTCCCCTCCCCCTTGCACTCTGTCACCTCCTCTGGATCCACCTACCTCCCACTCCACACCTGCCCTGCTGCTGCAATCAAGCCACCTGGTCTTCATCAACTCATCACTCAGTCAGCATTTATTCCCTGCCTTTACCTTCAGTCTCTGCCGGATCGTCACTCAGTGAACAGGGTTTGTCGGAGAAAGACTTCTTTTGAACTACTATTGCAAGTCAGTGCAGAATTTAATCCTGTCTTATTTCTTGTTCAGTCCCTTCCTGCCTGCCCACCTGCCTGCCAGCCAGCCAGTCTGCCTGCCCGCCTGCCTGCCCGCCTGCCAGCCCAGCCATCACTTCAAGCCCTCCAGCAGTTATTCCCCCCCCGGACCAGCTCTCAACTCAACTCGCCCCCCCCTCCCGGACCAGCACCCTACCTTCCCCACATGCCCTCCCCTCAAATAAACCTTTTTCCTTTGTCCATCTGTGTCTCCTTCTGGGTTCCTTTGCTAAGTCGTGACATCTATGTGTCTAATAAAATGAGAGTAAAAAGCAAAATGATGGACAAACATTTCAAGAAAGAATGTGCTATATGGCAATTTATTTGAGCAGGAGTGAAAAAAAACAGCAGCTTTGCAAGCAAGATCAACAGCAGGTGTGGCAACAATATGCCAGGAGTAGTTATCATAATGTTTAAATCATGTATGAGCTTTGCACATGGACAACCTTTGTTTTGTTTTTCATATTTAAATTATTTTCTTTCCCACTTAGATGTTGTAACAAAAAGGCCGGGCCATGGAATGAGAAATGGAAGCTTGTGTGGCTTCACAGTACCAAAGACAGCGATGGTGACTGACACAGTCTGTCTCTCCTGAGCTGCCATCAGCTCCTGATTCCCAGTCAGCAGCCTGGACGATATCTGCCATGTCGGTAGTCCGGCCAAGACCAATCCCTGATTCTCCATGGGCGGCCTGAGACACCTGTCCTTGGTTTCCGGTCTCCAGCAGTTTGCTGTGGCAGTCTCCAGTCCCAAGCTGTGTCTCAATTCAGGGGCTGCATCCTTCGGAGGACGCCGCCTCCGCGGCCTTCGAGGGCGAATCCTTCTGAGAGACCTTCGAAGGCCGCATCAACCGTTGTTAAATGAGACGGTCTAGCCTTCGAAGCATTTCCTGGTTGCGTCACCAGCTGCGTCACCTGCCGCCAGTTGGTACTTTGTAACGTAGCCGTTGCCTGTCAGCTAGTCGTCAGTTGAGAAAACGAAGAAAAAACAGACAGAAGAAAGTATTAGAAAGAAGAATGAAGTATAACATATAATAGTGATAATCCTAAACGTAGCTCTTTATTCAATCCAATCGTTTAACTAGACTTTGCAGTTTTACAGTCTGGAAATAAAGCAGGGATAATAAAAGTAATAAAATATAAGTAATTAGTAAAAGTATAAGTAGTAATAAGTAAAAGTAATTAAATATAAAAACCCAATACTTACTTTTTTTATTATTATTAAATGTATTATTCATTATTAGGTATTATTCATCGCCGCTTGGGCTTGTATTTTCCCGGCACTGAACAGCGGCGCGCAAAGGATCTTGGGATATGGGAGGCCGCGAAGGATACTCCGGTGCATCCTCCAAAAAGAGGGAAAAGAAGGACGCATTTGAAGGACGCATTTGAAGGAGCCTTCGAATTGGGACAGCCTTCGTGCGGTGTTGTGACATAATCGGCCTTCAAATGCGTGCTTCAAAGGATGCAGCCCCTGAATTGGGACACAGCTAATGTCTGTCTGCCTGGGGTCCCCAGTTCTGTTCTTCAGCTCCCAGGCCACTTGGCCCTAGTTACTTGTCTACCTGCCTGTCTGCCTGCCTGTCAGTTTATTTACTTATTACTGTGCTGAACATTAAATCATTGAACTGTCCCACCTGCCCTTACTGTCTGCATTTGAGTCCTCCTGCTGCTTAATTCATACCACCCGTGACACAGAAGGAGCAAACAAGCACCGAGAATACTTTTTTAGTGTGATTATTCTATTTTAATGACATGCGGTCCTTTTTATGTTTAATATCAAGAAATGTGCTCTCATTCTATTCAGTATTTAACCATATTCTCAGATTTTAAATATCCTGAACATCCATGATTCGAACCTGGCTGTAAATAGATGTTTCTTGTATGGAATAAATGGAGTAGGAATACTGTATATGATTCTTAGTTTATTACTGCTACTTTCAACAAGTGCAATGACGTGTCACAGCAGGTAAAACACAGGTGGGCTTAATAACAATAATGACGGCTACGTAAGGCTGGTGATATTCAATACTTTACTTATATTTAATAAATCCCAACAGCACACAGTGTGTTTTTTTCCTGTTCTTGTTCTGTCTTTTGTCATGGCTGCATTGTCTAACCATTTTTTTAAAGTCATACATGAACACAATAATCCCTTACGAAACAAAAATATATTGCAGTGCAATGCAATATATTAGGCAATATATTCCCATATATGAGATTTTATATTTATGTTTTCCAATATATTGCAATATATGCATAGACTATGTATATACATATAAAAAAATATATTGCAATCAAGACCAAAAAGGGCACTATATTTTTACATGTAATAGTTTGTCTTTACTGTGTATGCTTTAGTATACTGCAATATATGCATGTGCCATATATATATGCATGTGCCATATATATGGCATATACATATACACATACATACATATATATATACATATATACATACATATACACTGTAAATTACATTTTTTTACAGAAAATGACTATAATAATTATACAGTATTTTTCCTGTTTTCTTAAATTACGTACAAATGTATGTAAAATTACGATAATCGCCTGTTATTAAATGTTTTGCTCGTTATATAAAGGTTTATCTCCATACTGACAACTTAAAGATTTTTTCCTGCAATTTTAAGGTAAATCTCATTAGTTATATGTGGTTGAGGGACAGACAGACATAGACAGACAGAGAGAGACAGAGAGAATAGTAATAATAATAATAATAATAATATTATTATTATTATTATTATTATTTATCCTTAGTCACTTATTTTAAGAGAATCTGCAACAAAGGCATTTCGCAATTTTGGGATCACTAAAATATTTGATTTATGGTTTTGATTCTGATATCATCTTTTTTTGAGTTGTCCCGCTGAAACAATTGCTATTGGCTGTCTCACCGTGTTGCTTTGAGTATGATTGGTCAATGTGGCTGTCATCCAAGAAACTGGCCAATGACCACTGAGCGCGCCTTCATTTGAAAGTACGTCAGTTTAATGCTGCAGGACTTCACTGCTACTCTGTCAGTCCCCTCGTAATGAATTACGGTACATGGATCATTACCTGGATTATTTTACATCTGCACGCCAAATTCTTATTTGAGTGAATCTGAGTTGTGGGATTTCAACGGAGAACAGAACAACAAAACAAAAACGGGAATATGGACACAGAGGAAGAGTCAGGATCTGTGCGCTCTCCTAACCTGAACTTCACGTTATAACTGTTATCCTGGCGATATCAGGTAAGAAAACATTTCCTTGTTATTTTTCTAAGTTAATAACCTAACGTAATGTTTGTGTTCATATCCATAATTCAGACTGTAACGTTGTCAGACTGTTAGTTTAGCTAACTGCTGAGTAATGAACTGACTACTGTCCTGGCAGTATTTGCAAAAGGCCAAATGCAGAATTTGCTGAGATTGGCAGTTTGGTTCTCGGCTCCTCCAGTCCACCTGTCGAAGTGTCCTTGGGCAAGACATTAACACCAAGTTTCCATGGATGCTGTGCATCAGCGTGTGAATGTGTGTGTAAATAATTAGGACTCCCTCATGAGCTCCCTCATGGGTTGGCACCCTGGTAGAGCCTGCCATCAGTGTGTGAATGGGTGAATGATAGACATGTATTGTAGAGTGCTTTGAGTGGTTGATAATACTAGAAAAGGACTTTAAATCAAGAACAATCTATTTACCATATTCTTCACTGTGTCCCTGTACTTCACACAGCAAAGAACCTATAGCTGTGCATCACCTGTGTGAGCATGAGAAGGCTGAAGAACAGGAGTGACAAGATATCAACGGCTGCTGGGGTGCAAACTCGGACAGGTAGGCAAGCAGAGGCAAAACATACAGAGAATGGATTTGTTTTATGAAACCAAGTTCACATCAGTCATAATAAGAATATTATGTAAGAATGAATGTATGTGTGAGGCTGTTGAGTAATATTTTGCATGCCTATGTCTCCAACGGTAAGCTGGCTAATATTGTTTGTTTGTCTGTGTGTTTTCCCCTCATGATCCAGACAATATGGAAATGAAAAGTCACCAGCCACAAGATCTTCGGAGCCAGTGAGTATTCATGTTATCCTGACATAAAGACTGTGAATGGATAATGTGCATGCTATTGGCCATATTACTGCCAGTTTGTCAGCACAAAGACAGACAGTATTGTACTCATCTATGCTGTGTGTGAATCCAGTGGTGCCAAATGGTTAACAATGGTTAAACAACTTCTTTCAAATATGAAAATGTACACAGTGCCTCAAACATGAATCCCTGTTTTCTATGACTTTTCCATCATGCTGGCCAGTAGTCTCTGTAACACAATGGGAGGGTTACATACAGTAATGTAAGTTGGCTGCTCATTCCCCAAAGTTATCCAGGAAATAGCTCTGCAGTCCAATGGCCACTTTAACATCCTTTCTGGGTAAAACCTTTAACTATAACATCTCATAGAAAATTTAAATGAAGTTTGTTTAAAAGAGTACTTCACTTTAAATGAAAAATCAGTCATTACCTAACCCTCATGCTGAAAGAAGGTCAGGTTATTTTTTTCAATTCACAAAACACTCCTGGAGTTTCACATGAAAACAGCTTGCAGCATCCTCCCAAACAACTGTAGTCAACAGCAGCTTTGTTTCAAACGTTAAACAACTTAACAAAAACATACTGCTTGTCTATCGTAATCCAAGTTTTCAAAAGTCCAGACATGCCAAGTTGACCTGAAAAGTCGTCATTTACACCATGTGTTAAAAAGAAATCCTCACTGTAGTTTCTTAGCTGGAAACTGCGTTGACGTACTGTCTGATCTGTGGGTGTGGGTTTGCTTGACCGCAGTGCAGAGCTAAGAACCTGAACCTGAGGATTCTTCAGTTGTTTTTTGTATTTAAAACATAGTCACTATTTACTGCAGCTGTTTGGGGAAAATGCTACAACACTGATTTCCTGTGGAACTCCAGTGTTTTGTGGACCAAAAAACTTCACGTGACCTTTCATCGACATGAGGGTGAGTAGATAATGACTGAATTTTCATTTAAAGTGAACAATAAATGAAATCCTACTTTTTACAGTAAGGACCTTTCAGTAATAGTTTCTCTGTGTGTGTCCCCTCCAGGATCACCAAAGATCCAGACGATTACTGGCAATTTGGAGGAGGATTCTGATTTTTCTGCTGTGTTGCACCTCTGTTACAGATTCATTGACCTTTTGTGGTATGTTTTGATTTTACTTAATAATAAATACACTGTATAGTTAGGATTCTTAATTAAAACACTGTAATGTCCACAGATGTTATCAGAACTACCTTATGCAGAGCGCCCAAGGGTTAGGAGAATATTGTGGAAACAATATAAAACTATAAAAGCTAAAAAAAAGACCACAACCCCCTCAGCTCAACAGCACAATTTGTTTGTACAGTACAGTTTGACAACAGTTTTTTTGCTTTCTCTGTCTATTTCAAAGGTGAACTCTTGACCTCATTTTGATAGAAATGCTAACAGAAACACGTTACACACATGGACAAATACCATTTTTAGTTTTTCAGTTCCTCCTGGGGGGCTCTAAAGAACTGTTTGTGAATAATTGGTTGATATTGTAAATTAACATCTGAATACATTAAAGGGTTTTAGAATCAATAGTGGTGTGTACTTTATTTGTAATTAATTTTCCACAACATTTAGCATTGTACCTTTATTGAAGGTGATCGATCATAATTATTTAGGAAAAATCTGTAAAATAACAGTATTTTCCTGCAGAACTTTTAGGATTGTCTCTTTATTGAAGGTGATTGATCATAATTATTTGGGGAAAAACTGTAAAATAATGTTATTTTTCTGTAAAAATTTAAATGAAATTTTCTGCATATATCTGCATATATTTCATGCATATGTTTCCATATAATTTTACATATATTTAATATATTCTACCATATATTAAACATACATGTGACACTATATCTTTACATATATTTCCAATACATTTTCCCATATAAATCGCAATACATTATGGTTGATATTTATAAATATGAAATTGCATATATTTTGGGATATATAAACACATATATATTCATGTTCAATATATTGAAAGTGGCAATCATTTGTATATTTTGCAATATATTGCAATATATTAGATGATATATATATATATATATATATCATATATATATACATGATACATATATATATAATATATTGTATAATATATTATTTATATAATATATCATCAATATATTATTCCATGTATTTCCAATATATAATATATTGGAAAATGTAATGGAAAAATAATATATAACAATATACAGTCCTGCACTGACAGGTTCTAACTTCTAAGCATGATGAGCTTCTCCATGGTAACATAGCAACTGTCTGTGAGTGTTTATGTGTGTCCATATATGAGTATGTGCAGACACATGCGCTCGTGTGTGGAACTGCAGGCACAAAAGGAAATATTTGCACCAGGGCCAAGGGTCTAGTCATAAAGAAGCAACACCTCACACTGGGTGATAGGTCGTCACTGTAATGAACAGCGATGCTGAACAGTTTTGGAGAAGCTAAACTCACATTACACAGTACATACAGAAAGGACTAGCTAAAAGTGGCTTACAAGACTGAAGCTATTTCACATTAAAAAACATTTGCTGCTACTTATTATAATAATGCATGCGTCATTTATACTGAACCAAAAGAGCAGATCGAGAGGAGCTGGTGTAGGTTCTCTTGTGGAACAGCAAGATGTCGTGCAATAATTTGTGAATGATGTCACTTTTGGACGAGTTAACCTGCTTAGTGCAAAATGTAGCTCTGGGAATGAACAGCCAAACTGTACTGGCAAATGTAGCTAAGATACTAGAATTGAACTCATTCAAAATGTAGGTTTGCTACTCCCAAACACTGCTCCAATGTCAGTATGTGCCTGCAAATGATTCCCAACAAATTCATATTGTACACTCGTTGACTAATGTCAATAATGTGTGTGTGTGTGTGTGTGATTTGTTTTTAAAGATTTACAACTGCAGTAGGGACACATTTTATTGGAACTGAGTGCTGCCGACAGGGTGAACGTGACGTCAGGTTGGTGTTTGGCTGCGGTGTGTCCTGAGGTACATCATAGATTTTTCATAGAACTTTTTCTTTGAGTACAGTTGCAGTTTTGGTGTATTTCCACCTTATCTAGCGGCATTCTTATCCGCAAGTAGTCACAGAATGTTACCTTTATCACTATAGGGGGTGGCTGTGGCTATGGCTTGGAGGTAGAGCGGGTGGTTCGATCCCTGGTTCCTCCAGTCTGCATGTCAAAGTGTCCTTGGGCAAGATTTATTCATTTTTAGAATTATATTTTAACTATTTTTTTTTTTTATAAGAGATTGGATTAAAAGCAGTGTGGGTTATGTTGTAAATTGATCTTCATAGATGCGTGTATGTACAATTTTCTTCAGATATAGCGAGAGAGAATTTATGAGGCAAGAAATTTCTCCTATCTGCTGCTCTTGCACATTTTTACTACGCACAGCACTGAACCTACAGACTTCTGCATATAAAGTCGCTCTGGTTTACTATGCCCTGAATGCATGACTCATTCTCTATGTTGTCCCATCCAACATAAATCTACATCACTTTATCACTTATTAGTATAATTTGATGCAAGATTTCCATCACACTTAACACTACCAGATGCATAAATGAACTAAACACAGAAAAGCAATAATAGAGCTATATGGTGCAGTGTCCTGAGTGTGGTTGGTATTGCTGCTGTCTCCACCTCCAGCTCTCCTTCCTGTATTGATCGGAAAGGAAAAAGTTATCTTTAAAAGTACATAGCACTTGTTTCCCTCTCTACTAACATTTCCACGGTCATATACTGGTACTGTACATGACGTGACACAGAAAGGTCATCCAAAAATATCATCCATTGAAATTCATTACAGATAGGCATGGATGAATTGATTCTGAAGTCCAAGGGAGGTTTTGACATACATAACAAAAGTTTTGAAAAGAAAATCAAGGACAACGTTCATGATCCAATCCCCCTCATTTAAGGCTTATCCTCCATTAGCTTCCATCAGACTGAGTGCTACATGTAGATGATTGTACATGATTGTAGTCAAGCGTATTTATTAATAATATATCATTAGATAAATATGCATTCACTGCAGTCACTGGAGCATAGTTAGCCTAAAAAATTTGATTCATCTTTATTGTCATGGTACAGAGTGGAACCAGAGTACCAGTGAAATGAACGGCAGTCCATCTGTCCACCTGACCGGAAAGTGATGAATGCATGACATCACTCTTTTGACTCTTCCTGTCTATGATGATATATAATCTTACAACTAAAATTCAAGACATGAAGCTAAAACAAAATGATAGAACATGTTTTGATCATTTGATCAAATTCCTTGATTAAATGCTAATGTTAAACTCCATAAATATCTAAATAACATGGCCCCAGAGGTGTTCAGTGACATGGTGGTACTTCACACGGGTTTTTGGCTCAGTAACTCCATGGAAAACCTGCCAGCCTGGTGCCACTTCGTAAATCTGACTGACTGACGGCTTTTCTGTTTTGAAGGACATGTGGAATTCTTTCTCCACAAAATCAAAGTGGAACAGAGACTAAAGTTCAAAAGAGGGATCATGTGAATGAGCTTGTGCTCATCATTTAGTTTCATGACAGTTTTCATTTTATTGTTCGTGTTTCATGCACTGTCATGTCTCTGTTAACACTGTGGTGTCCAGCTTGCTATCTGTTACAAGACACAGAATCAGAACCATGAATAAAGTATTAAGATGTGATAAAACTCTCAGGTGATAGTGCCCTCAGGAAAAATCGTTTACAAAGGTAATTAAAAGTGATACAAAGTTTTAAAAACTTTAATTAATTAATTAATTAAATTTAATTAATAAAAATAAGGCTAAGGCTCAAAACAGTGAGTACTTTTTGCTTTTCAGCTGAATGATGAACAAACTATTCTGAGGATGTGGTGCACAGAAAGCATCTATATATCTGTTGGTCCTTATTACTTGTCACATTATTGTAAACCCTGGATATCTCCATCTTAGCAGACATGCTCTTAATTCTGCATAACTTGAAGGTTTAATATCATTTGAACAGGTTGTTGTATATAAATTCACCCTCAGTACAGTTGTGATGAATGGGGAAATTAGCTATAGAGACCAAAACTGTTTTTTGTACCAGGCTGTAAACATCAAATCTTTGTTTACATCAGGGGTCTCAAACTCAATCTGTGGGTGTGTAAGCTACGTTATCGCCAGGCCGGCGTGCGTGAAGTGAGCTGAAGGTAGTGGGAGTGTCTGTTGTGAGTTTAGGGGGCACGTCAGCCAGAGCTGTAGTGTGTGTGTGTGTGTGTGAGTGAATGAGTGCAGGAAGAAGGATCTGAAGTGCCCGTGTTTCGGCTACAAAAACACGCCGAACTGATCCGAAACCAGCCCAATTTTTACCCACCCGCCCAAACCCATTTTTGCCCGCAAAATAGATTGCAAAACCGCCCATCTGGCAACCCTGAGCGCGGCCCGTGCAACGACTGGGCAAAAAGGTGCGTTTGAGAAAAACGCATGGGCCACACTAACACTAAACTTTGATGTCAAGTAGGGGGCCACAAAATATCGTCCAGCGGGCCGCAATTGGCCCGCGGGCCGCGAGTTTGAGACCCCTGGTTTACATGGTCTGTATGGATGGTGAATTTTGGAGGGCCAGTGAGTCTGTAGTCCTTTGCCACATGACGGACTATGAAATTGTGGCCTCTGAGACCATAAATGCCTATGACAGAGGACTGTTTAACAGTAGCCTAAACACTGTAAATTCAAATAGTGTTTTGTATGCATTAAACTTAAACATTTAACTAAAATGTGAAACACAAGCTACATCAAACCATCAAACTACAGAGACATTACTAATGAACCAAGAGACTGATATTGAAAATTCTACTTATAAATAGGAGTGAGCAAAATCACATTGTTGAACCACCACCAAGATTATTCTCTGTATTTGGGCCAGGGGCCAGCACATCAACAAGCCCCAAGGGTCTGAGGAGAGCAGATTTAACAAAAACCTATCGTTTATATTCATTAAGGGTCTTACCGGGCATGCACAATGCCCTGGGTAGGAAGTAAGTGAGCTGTAACAGAGGGAGCACAGAGAGTTTAGAAAGACAACAATGAAACTCCACCATTTTAATTAGAAGGCATAATGGACTACAAATATATACACTAAACCAACACCTAGTGTGGTTTCATCACCTAAAGGACCGTTCATCAGGGATTTTCAAAGTCTGACACAACAGTCAAGAATAGTCAGACAAACTATGTATTTTGTTGCTGCAACAGTACAGACGCAAGGAAAGTAAGACTCATCATCTAAAAATGTGAGCCTAGAAATATCGATTGCAGTGAACTGTCTATTCCACAGAGTCATAGCAAGTGTTATGAAACCAAATGCAGCAGCGTTGTTGTTGAGTTTGAATTACAGCTGGATGAACATAAATTGTTAGTGACCTCTGTTGAGTGCTTCCTGCTAGGGCTACCGTCATGCTACTATAAATGAAACATATATAAAACATACATATACAGTATAAACTTAGAAACATAACTAAACTCATGAAGAAAGCACAAATTGGAATACCATTTCTCTTTTTATTTATTTAATTTTTTTGGTTTTACCAATGCAAGAACATCTAAAAATACAATTCTATTACATTGTATGGAGGCACCTTTCAATTATTTCTGGACGGTGCACTCTATTTGCAGAACGGTGCTACTCTTGGCATGTAGTGCTTGTAGTGTGCTCTTCCAAGCACAGGATGAATGACACTACTTACTGTATTCTTATTACCGCTCGCTGTCTCTTTGGTGGAGGGGATATGAAGTGGTGCCATTTATCATGCTAGACATGAGGCTGGGTTTTTATCAAACACATTTTCTTCTACAGGGAGTTCACAGTACACATCTTTGATGCATTTTCAAATTTATTGGACATCTTTATTTATATATTTTGCTTTTGGTGAACAGCCTGGAAACTCCCCGTGTAGGAGTCCTCGTCCTCGTCACTTATGTGTCAAAAAGTATTGAGTGGCTCGTAATGTTGAAAACCCGTGGGGATAAACCTGAACTTCTTCAAGGAAACATGCTGAAAATCCATAAACAAACCTGCAGTGAGAGTGTTTGATAGCTAGACTGCCTGAAGGCTTTGTCTATTGGAAGATTACTGCAGGTAGCCCCGGGAGATTTTGTAACAGATGAGGTGACTCTTGCATGCATGCAGATGTGACACATGTTATGCTTATGGATTTTCAATGAGAGGCAAATCCTGGGCTTAGGAGCCACATAACTTAACAGGGAAAGGTGTCACTTCAGTGTGTCTGTATCAAAATCAGGCTGTTCTTTTAAATGTACTCTATCAAATTTAAACTAAAAGATTTACATGGATTTTTACCTCGGAGTTCTTAATTAAAATCTGTAAAACAAAGAGGATTTAGTCTGTAAAGGCCAGTGTTGGGAGTAACGGCTCTAATTAATTACTTTTCCCATCGTTGCAACGCCCTTATCGTTACTGAGAATGTAAAGTGGCGCGTTACTACAATTTGGCTGAATGAAGCGCGAGGTGTCAAGCTTTGGCTACATCAGCTGCCTGGAGAGAGCAGGAGTGGGCATGATGATGACACCGTTGCAAATGCGATGATGATTGGCTGGGTGGGCGGATGCCCTGCTCACGCTGTCTCACTGCACGCTCTGACTTCCACCTATGACTACCTCTGAACACACAGGACAGCGACAACGGCGACGAGCCAGGGAAATTCAAAGGTAGCGTTCTCCAACTGGAAGTACCGGCACTACTTCTCCCTCGTTGAAATTAAAGGCAAGAACGTATATGTATCATGCACGCTATGCCCAGGAAAAAAGATTTTATCCACGTCTGCCACAAGCAACTCTAACCTTATGAAGCACGATATGGCAGGCTGCAATCTAAGTTCAAATAAATACCAAATGTTCTAAAATACTGTATGTAGTGTTTTTATTCTTCAATCAGTTAATATAAACATCTTTGACGTTAAAGATGTTAGAGATCGTAATAACGTTATAGAACATAAAAAATAACGTCACAGTTACTTTGCTGAGTAACTAATTACTTTTACAGTGTGGTAACTGAGTTACTAACTCAATTACTTTTTGGCAGAAGTAATTTGTAACTGTAACTAATTACTTTTTTAAAGTAAGATGACCAACACTGGTAAAGGCATTCTTATTTTGTCAAGCAAGAACCTACAGGTTATTACCATCCATTCAGCATCAACTGCTTGGTTAGAGCTGAAGTCTTGCTGAAAAATTGGGTTTTTGGGAGTTTTGATGTAGTTTAGTTTTAGAAGGTTTAGCAGAAAAAGCACCAGTATTCAAAATTAACTCAACAACTATCACTTACTAAGAAGTATTGTAAAAACAACCATGATGGACAGAGGATGAATCCCCTGACTTCCCATCTGTGATTTTGAAACATTTTAACAACTATAGGATTCCCTTGAAACTTGCAACGTAGTTTAGCTGGTATGAAAGAAAGAAAGAAAGAAAGAAAGAAAGAAAGAAAGAAAAAAAAAGAAAGAAATTTGGTGGTGGTGGGGGTAGTTTTAAAGCATTCTCAATAGAAAATACAGTTCATAAATAGAGCACATGGGGCCACTTTACCCAATTTGTTGACAATTTGTTAGTTTACAATTTCATTGATTTCACATTGAAAATAATTTCTATGAAGTTTGTTTCCAACAGAAGATATCTAATTTGCCACCAAATAACTCCAATTCCACCTTAACTGAGTTTCATTTTGAGACATACAGCAAAGATAAACAATATTCACAAAGATCAGCAGGCAGACACTGAGAAAAATGATGTTGAGCTCCACTGAGAGTTGTCGAACACATCCAAGGACTGGAGCTGGAGACTACAGCAGATTCCTGTCTGTTTGGCCTCACTCTGTCTCTAAAACAATTCGGCCTTGCTCACTCTCTGTGGCCTTTGAACTACAGGTGCTCATCCTTGAGGTCTGCTGGATGCACCGGCACATTTTTCTTCCTTAAAGATATGACAACCCACTGTGAATCGAAAAAAAAAAATGAGAGGAAAGGGGAATGTCATTTATCATGATCAGGACTGCAGCTTTGACTAGCTCCATGTGGAGGCATATGCGTTACATGGAGGGCATTTTTCAGCAGGGAGGTACACAATGTTCAGAGGAGCTGTGCTGAAGGTGGATGATCTGGGATGTGTTTGGACTGTTCAGACGGGGGGGTGATCACATCGATGAAAAGGCAGCTTTTATTTCATACACATCAACAGTTTTAGGTGATGATATTGGCACTTCTGAAGCTGATCTAAAAGCACAACAAGCACTGACTAAAATGTTGAAGGTGCAAATCAGAGTTTTATTGCCCTTGAAATGAAAAGTCAATAAAAATGTGACTTTACTGTTTGTGTCAACTACAGGCCACTGAAATATAAGGGCCTGTGAGTTGTAAGTTTTGAATTTCCTGTGATATTCGGTTTCAGGCTGCTCTGTAGTCACAGTCATGCAGGTAGTGTGCGTGCATCCATGATTAGTTTCCGAGCTGATGTGATGCTAGTAAGAAGAACCTAAGAATCAGGAGAACCTCTTTTGCACCTAAGAAGCTCTGATTCTGATCAGGATTCAACAAAAGTCAACAATAAAAAGCATCTTATGAACGGCCTGTAGCCAAACAAGGCCAGCCTTGCTGTCAGGATGGTGCGACTTGGAGAGACGACTATTTGTGGTGGTACATGGTGTAAAATGTTTGAGAAACACCAGCTTAGTGAAAACAACATTCTTAGTGAGAATGTTTGTGTTGAAAGTTCATGTTGTGTTGTTACGTTTGGGGGCAGATATGTCCAACAATGTGTTGGAGCAGGCCTGAGAGAGAAGCCTCCACCGAGGAGGTCTGCAGTCAGTTGGAAATACATTACATACATCTTTTTCTAAGGAGCCCAAAATACTGTCAATAACATCTTTAATGAATGTTGTATGTGGTTGATTTCATGTGGGATATGATTTTAAATAAAAAGGACAGTAATACTGATTAAAAAATAACTATGAATGTCTCTGCTAAAAGAGGTCATCTGTAGCCTTGTATCATCAATCGGTATGAATAAAATGACTCAGAGCAGTTATAAAAGGAAGCCTGATAAAGACTGATTTATTATAAAGGTCCAGTGTGTAAGATTTGGGAGTATTTCTTTGCAGGAATTGAATATATTATTCTTTCGGTAACACTTTAGTTTAGGGAACACATATTCACCGTTAACTAGGTGCTTACTAATATGCATATAAGTAGCATACTAGCTACTAACCCTAACCCTAACCCTAACCATCTATTAGTAATTATTAAGCACGTATTAACACCTTATTCTACATAGCCTTATTCTACCTCTATTATGCCATGAATTAAGATTTTTCCTATCAACTCCTAATTATTGCTTATTGGCTGTAAATTAATGCATTGTTGTTTCTGAATAATTATGTAAATAACCAGTGGGTTATTGGGGCCTTGTAGTTAATGGCGAATATGTGTTCCCTAAACTAAAGTGTTACCATTCTTTCATATGTTTTCATTAGTGTATAATAACCTGAATATAAGAACCGTTGTGTTTTCTCTATGGTCCTTTTCCAGGAAGTCTGCCATGTTGAATTGCCATTTTTGTACAGTTGCTCAGAACAGACAAACTACAACTGATATGTGACTTTCACAGCCAGAGGTTTTCCTACATGCTTGGAAGGAGTGGTTGAGACATGTATGGGATTAGAACACTGACATAAATCGCGCACACGTAATGAGACCCGTACGCGCGCAAATCAAACATCCACGAGTGCATATTGTTTTTTCGAGAACAAAACGAACAAAACATTTTTTTCCAACTTTAGCCACCAGTATGAGTTGGGCTCTTAAAACATTGGATCCTTCTTGTCTGGTAAATGTCAGCTTCCTCCGAACTATACATCATAGTTTGTAGTTCAGACTCCTGAAAAAACCCTGATGACATCACTATGACGCACAATGACATCATCAGGACTATTATCAGACTTTAGACATACAACAGAAACAAAAACAGAAGGCCTTATACATATAGTGTCCCTTAAACTAAATCTATTATTGTAATAAGATTATTTTTATTCATAAGCATGGTGTATTTGAAAATACAGCTAGATAATGTGGATCTTTATCCTGGTTAAACTGAACCATTGTATTTATCCTCCTTCTGTTGTTGTAAATCAATATATTAGCTGTGTATTCATCATTTTAGAGGCTTTAATGTTAATGTAGTTACATTAAGTTTTTCCCTTTCTGTCCTTCCAGATATTTGTACGTAAGAGGATTAGGGCCACATAAAAAAAATTTTTTTCTCAGAATTCTGACTTTTAAACTCAGAATTCTGACTTTTAAACCCAGAATTGTCGGAACCAGTTGCCGGTTTCTGTGGCAGCTGCCACTGCCTTGGCGGTGTCTGGGGCAGTTACCACTGCCCTGCCCTGCCACGGCAACTGCTGCTGTTTTGGCATTTGTGTTTACTTTTTATTTTATAAAACAGTCGTCAGTGTTTTGTTTGATTCGCTGGAATGCCGCGGCAGGTGCCGGTGTCTGAGGCAGCCTGAGACTGCCTTGCCGGTGTCTGGGGCAACTGTCGTCAGTGTGTTGTATTGGATTCGCTGGAAGTAGCATTTCCATTACGTGATTTCTGCTTTAATTTGCAAGGTTTTCTTAATTAATCTCTCAACCGCTGCCGCTGTGCAGTATCTGGCAGTAATATTCCAAGCTGTCAGGATGTGCTTTACCTGCTATAATGGAGCTGGATTTAAGACAAATATGATAAAATAGCGATTTATATTTAGCCTATAAATGAATGAGCACACTTCCAAAGTCCATAATATTCTAAATGAAAAGTGTCTCACAAATATAATATTTTTCATTGATAGAAATAACAGTAGTTGGTTGTGTTAATAAAGACATAAAAACATAAACATATGTGCTGTTGTCCCAGTTTAAAAATATAACTAGACAGTTACAATACAACATCTTCTGATAAAACTCGCTAAAAAAAGTCAGCTGTTTCGCCGCTCTTCGGTGTGGCTGCAGCATTAGCTCTCTCCACAGTGCCTCTGTGGTACGAGCACAACAGCTCGGGGGCGAGCTTTTTGTGAACACGCGCTTCCTTCGTCCTTCGGGCCATTTCGGACGGGGGCGGGACTAGAGAAAACACATCTCGACGAGGAAACAGAGCTCGATACAACACCGGCACCTACCGCAGCATTCCAGCGAATCAAACAAAACACTGACGACTGTTTTATAAAATAAAAACTAAACACAAATGCCAAAACAGCAGCAGTTGACCGCCAAGGCAGTGGCAGCTGCCACAGAAACTGGGAACTGGTTCCGACAATTCTGAGAAAAAAAGTCAGAATTCTGAGTTTAAAAGTCAGAATTCTGAGAATTTTTTTTTTTTTTTATGTGGCCCTAATCCTCTTCCATATATTTGAAATCAGCTGCTCTGTCTGAAAAACTGTGAGCAGAGCAGATATGGAGGCCTGCAGAGAGTGGAAGGCAGAGAGTTGCTCGTGACATTACGGTTCAACCAATTATATTCGGGGATACAATGGTGATTGGTATGCCCCCAGGTCTGCCCCCTTACTGACAAAAACCGCCCACTAAAAAAACCCACTTACACGCGAGCAGGGGAAAGTGTTGCGAGCCAGCAGGGAAAGTTTTGCGAGCGGACTCTGCGCACACTCAGGTGTATTTTTCTCCTCGCAGGCTACAATATTGCTCCAGGGAGCAGAGATGCAGGACACAAAATAGCTCGCAAGTGTGTTTGAAAACGCTCGAAAAAACAATATGCGCGTGCAGATGTTTGATTTGCGCGCGGGCGGTTCTCATTACATGTGCCCGATTTATGTCAGTGTTCTAATCCCATAGACATGGGAGAGTATTCATTTCAACTATATTTAAAGAAGACACCTTGACTCTTTGGCTAATGTCAGCCCAGGCTAATCTAACTAATGATACCTTTTTACAAAAGAGGGACAGCATGATAGAAAAACTAAACTAAACTGGATTATGGTAAAAAAAAATATTGCAGCTAATGTTTTTACTGTTATGCTACATTAAAGTAGCACTAGTAGAGCTTGTCTGAACTTCACAAAATAGACCGAATATTGAGCAAATTACAACCTCTGCAAGGATGTTTTGTTTCCCTTTTTTAGGAAGATTTTTCGCCTGATTTTATTCACAAAACTTTTAGTTTGACTTTGTGCATTGAGAGGGTTGATTTTAATCTTTTTGTTGATATTTGTCTGTCAAGCAGCTGATTATGTGTCTGTCATGTTTAATCACATGAGATTTGATGAATTTCACAGAAAAACTATCAAGATGAAGAGTTGGAGCCAAGCAGAGCTCCAGCCCACAGGGAAGGTAAGATGAAGCCTCATAGTTATATTATTTGCTTTTCATGGTGACTTGTTTGCTGTTTTAGTCAGTTTGTTAGGTGACACACATCCAAACTCACCTTGTTTTGTCATAAATATCTAAATATTTGATTTGAAGTCTGTAACCACCGGGATAATGTAACCGATTCGGTCCAATTTTAATTTTAATGTTAAGGACATTTTGACAGTTGAATAATCATCTGTATTTTCTCTTGATCACCAGTGCCAGTGTAGAGGTTGACCATACACAAGTCCCCGTGTTCCCCAACACTTCGGCCCCCTCTGCCACCACCGTCTCAGCCCCGACGGAGGCTCCAAAGGTGAAAGCCAATAAGGCCCTCTGGTGGTGAAGGTGGTGCTGTCGTAAGACTTACATTTGATTAAGAGTGGAGAAGGAGGCTTCATCCACCCCTAAAGCTCCTGTCTGAGCTACAACTGACCCGCAGCCTGAGGAAGAAGACTTGTCAACCAGCATTGACACCACTGAGGAGTCTGAAGGTGGAGAAACTGAAGTCCAGGAGGCTTCATCCACCCCTGACCCTCCGGCCTCAGCTGCCACTGAGCTGCAGCCTGAGGAAGAAGACTTGTCGATCAGCTTTAACACCATCACAGAGTCTGGAGGATGGACTATCCAGGACACTTTATCCATATCCATGAACGTTGGTGTTTTTTGTCTTGCTGGGTATGTTTCACACAGCTGAACTGTTGCATTAATGCGTGATGTGAATATTTGTGTCATGCATGCCGTGTATTTAACTGTTTTATGATCTCACCAACAGAGCCCGAGGCCAGAATCTCCAGCTGAGACAGATGAAGAATCAGAGAGTAGCTAGAAGACTTAAACTTCAGGACTCACTTAGATGTGATGAGTGACATCCTCCCTGTTGACACAAAGTCCAGGCAAGACTTGTTACATGAACTCCACCCTGCAAGGCCTCCTGACGCTGACTGGTTTCGTTAAAACCCAACTCATGACACGCACCTCCACACATACTTACACAGATCACTTCTAACTTTTCAGGTCAACATGAAGTAACAAAAACTAACAAACACTTCCCTTTTGCTCTTTTTAGAGGGTTTGAGGAGGTCAAAGTCTGCCGTTTCTCCGACAAGGAGGAGAAAAAACTTGCTTTTAAAGAGACTGTCATTGCGTTTAACTCACAGAAAGTTTGATTACGACACCCAGCACAGCACCACGCTGATCTTCACATTTCCACCTTCTGAAACCCGTTGTTCTGTCTGTTTCTGTGCAGGATGCCCATGAGTTCCTCAGCTGTGTGCTGGATCAAATGAAGTCTCTATCCTTCGATCTGTGCACAGCAGCAGGTGACATGTGCGTCAGTTACACCTGCCCGGTTGATGCTCATATCGCCTTCCAGATGTTGAACACCAGGACCTGCAAGGAGTATAAATACACAGCCACAGATTTTCTTCATACTTAGAGGGTAGAGACTCCCCAAATGTTATTTTGCAGATGTGGTATGCAATCCGTGAGGGAGGAGGATTGCATGAACCTGCCCCTGAACCTGGTGCCTGGAGGCGTAGTGAGCCAATGTCTACAGGACTACCTGAAAGTAAGTAGCACATCTGCTCATTTACTGTGATTTCAACCCTGAAGCTCAATCCTCATACTCCACCAGATGTTGTCAAAGTTATACCATCCCTGCGATAATTGGAAGTAAAACCTGCTTCTTGCTCCTGTTCCTCGCTGTAAGAGAGCCAGTTGGAGTATCAGTGTGAATGTGGTGCTCAGGAGTCATCACAGCAGTGCTCATTCTTAACTCTGCCAAAGTGAGTAATATCATCCATCACCACAGTACAGTTTCCCTCCTTCTGTCTTCTTCTGTCCACCTGTGAGCTGAGCCTCCTCCCTCCACCTCTTTGCTGTCAACAGTGTACTGATCCTCCAGCTGCAAAGATTCAAATTCACCTGGAGAAAGTGAACAGCCCCGTTGTTTTATCGAGGAAGCTCATGGTGAACCTGTGGTGAACAAAAGATAAAGATAAAGTAAAGAAAAGGCAACTTTCATTGAAAACCCATCATGACGTCACCCGTTGGTTTGTGGACTTTGCCCGTCACCTTGGTTTTTTGGAGCCAGATGTGACTATATTTTGATGGGAATGTCAAGCTCTATGTGCTGGGTTGATCTTAGTAATAAAAGCATGAAAAAACATCATCCAGCCTGGTCACAAATGTTCTCGTATTCCACCTTAACAGTAACTAAAATTGTGAAAACAATTGAGGAGAGCAATAGTCTATGTAGGAACATGAACTGGACTCCTATTTGATCAGCACTGCCTAGTTTGACAGTTTGATCTGAGTTTGGAGAGCCCGGTGTGTCGAGCTGGATGGAGTCACTGAAAATTACTTGGTAGCCACATGTTAAAGCATACCCTGCTTTATCATTTTAGGTGTACCGTTAACAGATGTGTCCTCTCCTCTCAGGCCATTAGAGCAGGTGACGTGACAGATCGTTGGCTGACGTACAGCAACAACATTGTCAGGAGGACAACAAGAGAATCTGTTCGTCACGAGTGGAGACAAACTGCATACCTGCTTTTCTACGAGAATCAGCAGTGAAAGAGTCTTGTGGTCGTTGACAGACCTGCAGCGCAGAAGAAGCAGAAAAACAGCACGACAACTCCTGATATGTTGTACTGTAAATAAAGTTTTGAATTAAACTGAATGTTGTAAATGTTGTAAAAGTTAAAGAAAATCAGCAGAAAAGAGAGGTGTTCATTAACAAAAAAAATGTATGAAAAAAAGAGAAAATGAACTGTGGAAAGTTCAACAGGGAGAAAAAACTCTGCAGCCTCGAGCTGCCAGCACTGACTGTCCTCTTACCATCTGCTTAGGTTACCACGGGTTATACAAAGCTTTCAAAGTGTAGAGAACCACAAACAAAAGATGTATTCAAGATTTCAATGTTACTGCTTACAATTACAATTCATCTTTGGGCACACACACACATACCCATGATGCACCTGGTTTAACATCAACTCAATGTAACTCACTGCATGTAGGATCTAATGATGCACACCATAGACTGTATAAAACATGGACCTTATGTCCTTAAGGTCTGTTTAAAGTTTAGCTAACTGATTGGTTTCATCTGGT
Source organism: Argyrosomus regius (assembly GCA_946959425.1). Classification (NCBI taxonomy): domain Eukaryota; kingdom Metazoa; phylum Chordata; class Actinopteri; family Sciaenidae; genus Argyrosomus; species Argyrosomus regius. The sequence continues at coordinate 27,370,155 of OX336890.1, read as the reverse complement.
TTGATTGTTAAATATAATTTAACAATGGAAGGTAATGGAGTGATAATGTTGCCTAAATGTTGCTTGCACTTACCATGCTCTTCTCTGTTATATTGACGCTTGTTATTAAGACGCTGCAATAGTGCGCTATTGTGCGGGGAAATCTTGGAGTTGTTTTTGATCAGGATTTGTCCTTTAATGTCCACATAAAAGAAATTTCGAGGACTGCATTCTTCCACTTGTAACATCGCCAAAATCAGACGCATCGTGTGTCAAGCGGATGCAGAAAAACTAGTCCACACATTTTTTACTTCTAGGTTGGACTATTGTAACTCTTTGTTATCAGGCTGCTCCAATAAGTCTCTTAGGACTTTGCAGCTAATTGAGAATGCTGCTGCATGTGTTCTGACAGGAACCAAGATCAGAGATCACATCTCTCCCATTTTGGCTTCCTTGCATTGGCTACCTGTTAAATCTAGAATAGAATTTAAAATTCTTCTCCTTACATACAAAGCTCTTCATGGTCAGGCACCATCATATCTAAAAGAGCTCATAGTACCTTACTACCCCTCTAGAACACTGTGCTCTCAGAATGCTGGGTTCCTTATGGTAAATGGTAAATGGACTGTACTTATATAGCGCCTTTCTAGTCTTCCGACCACTCAAAGCGCTTTACAGTACGTATCTCATTCACCCATTCACACACATTCATACACTGATGGCATTGGCTGCCATGCAAGGTGCCAACTGCTCATCAGTTTGAGGAGCTAACCATTCATACACATTCACACACCGATGGTTCATAGTTTCCAGAAGTAGATTGGGAGCCAGAGCTTTCAGCTGTCAAGCTCCTCTTCTGTGGAACAAACTACAATTTTGGGTTCGGGAGGCAGACACGGTCAACATTTTTAAGAGTAGACTTAAGACTTTCCTTTTCGATAGAGCTTATAGTTAGGGCTGGCTCAGGTCATCCCTTAGGGCTGGCTCAGGTCATCATTTTATGGGGTCTAAGACAGGTTGACGGCTTCAATGGAGAAACTGTTGAAGTTACTTGAAGGTCAGTTGAATCGGAGAAAAATATATCAGGTTTGACAGCTGTTTCTAAGTTTCCTGTGTCTGAAGATAAATTGGTGTCAGTTGAGGTCAAGAGGTGATGAATTTTGTCTCTAATAGTTATAATTTTATCATTAAAGAAGCTCATGAAGTCATTACTACTGAGACCTAAAGGAGTACATCACTCGATGGAGCTGTGGCTTTCTGTCAGCCTGGCTACAGTGCTGAAGAGAAACCTGGGGTTGTTCTTATTTTCCTCTATTAATGATGAGTAATAGGCTGTTCTGGCTTTACAGAGAGCCTTCCTGTATGTTTTAAGACTGTCTTCCCAGACGAAATGAGAATTTTCAATTCCATTTGCTTTCAAATTTTCACACCTTTTGCTTAAATTTGCAAGTCTGCTGGTTATCCCATGGTTCTAACCTCTTTTGTTTAATTATCTTTTTTTCAGAGGTGCAATAGAGTCAAGAGTTGGTCGTCTCGAGTCTGCAGCACTATCAACAAGATGATCTATTTGGGGGGCTAAAGGTAGCAAACGAGTCCTCTGTTACACTTAGACCATGCCATTGAATTAAATGTGGATGGAATCACTTCCTTAAATTTGGCTACAGCACTTTCAGATAGACAACTGTGTTTCTGCCTAAAGTCCTAGAGTCAAACAAGAATTCAAAGGTTATTAAATAATGGTTGGATAGAATATTCTGTGGAACGACTATTTCAATGCCATATGCAAGAACAAGGTCATCGGTGTGGTTAAGATAATGAGTCGGTTTATTTACACTCTGACAGAAGCCAATTGCATCCATCCAAAGTTGGATGAATACCATCTTTTTAATCAGGCCAGGTTTTCCCCAGAAAGACCTCCAATTATTTATAAAGCCCAAATTGTTTGCTGAACACCTCGACAGCCAGCGGCTGAATGATGAAATGCGGCTAACCATGTCGTCACTGGTTAGGAGTCCAGAGAAAACTACAGAGTCTGACATTGTTTGTGCATATATACACACTGACTAGATATTAGTTTTAGTAACATCATATTGGTGAACTTTGTCAAGTGTGAAATCAGATGTATAAATTCAAGCTTGATTACCCCTAAGTCGATAAAGATGGATTCATTAATTCATTAGAATAGTTGGCTTTGAAATGTATACAAGATAATGTTGGAAAAAAAAAAAAAAAACTTGGCGGGTGCTCAGTATTTCTGACATGACAATGTTCTAACAATGGCCCTGCTGATCATAGAGTATAATGTATTGGTATATTTGTCAGAACATATGGAAAGAGAACAAAAAACGTTCTTTTACATCAACATACAATTCAAGACCAAGAACCACATGAACAAAGTTCCACACTTGGCTGATGCTGAAGAGATGGAGTTGAAAAGTTGAACTAAAAAAGCTAGTAAATGGCCCTTAGACAATTTAGTTCCATGCTGTTTTCAAAGTCCAAAATGATCTTCATGCTAACTGTTAAAGTTACCCTGTGGAGTTAAAAAAAAATAAATAAAAAGGCAAGGCAAAAAAGACAAAGAAAAGAGCTGTGTATGTTCCTCACCAAAGCATCCCTAATTGCGGTTACAAGTTGAATTTGAATCTTTGATATCTGTGCTACAGGTTGATTTGTTTCTAGCAATCACATTAAAAATCACTGCAAACATAATATATTACAGTATGTGACAGAAAGAAATGTATCCTCAGAGCTCAGGTTATTTCAGCACAGGCCAAGAATGAGGTCACTCCATGTGACAATGCTGTATTGGTAAGTATAAAAGTCCTTTGAAGAAGTACATACAGTATGTAGCACTGCCCATGAGCTACATATAACATTTCAACAGGACCTTAATCCTTCTTGACAGTTGGTTTGATACTCAAGTGTCAGATTGAAAGAAAAAGTGGGTAATGCGTCTCAGTAACAGATACAAGCATTGTCTCACTGTCAGCAAGAACTCACACAACCAATTTGTTTGTTTGATGTTGAAAGCCAAAATGGACTGGGCTGACAGGCTTTCACTGGATTAACAGTGACAGCAGCCGCTTTAACTCCTCTTGCACAAGTTGGAATGAACAAATAATTAAGTTGCATTGCTGTGTGGTTTCATTTCTACTGTAGAACTGCAAGGATACACTTGAACCCTGAATTACTCTTGTGGACACCCATCTTAAAATGTCTTTTCCTGTTTTATCCACTTAGCAAAACACCACATTACAAAACAATTTAGCAAACACGCATAGACAAAACTACACATTCACACATGGTACAGTCAAAAGTTCAACCAGAGAGACTGCTCACTCTTCTATCTAGTCTCTAGTCTAGTCATTACCTCTTCTTCTTATGCTAATTACAATAAGCTCTGGCACTGTGTGTGTAGTGAAGTGAAGTGAAGTGGAACAGTACAGTACACGGTACTGTATTTCATTAATTACATTCCACCAATGTAAATGATCAAAATTACAGTTTATTATTGAATATTATTGAAGTGTTGTAGTTTAAAGCACACACAGGACATAGTGTCATATGAACATTCCATGCTGCACATGACACCTTATTACTGCATGCTAATACTGCAGCAGGCCCAATCCAACCATGAGATATTACCCTGAGAGCAGTAGCTGTTAAAGATGAACACTGTTCCTCGACTGTCTCTCCTGATCACTGTTACACCACTTGAACTCCTCCAGCAATACTTCAAGGAGATAAATTGCCTTCAGTGCTTTTTGTGAGGAGATAAGAAAGCTTGAATTTGTCTTAAAAAATTAGAAATGCCCAGAAATAAGTGTGAAATAAGTGTTAAATGTGGCCTTCCTGATGTAAATCTTTCATATTTCTCTTGCAGTGGCAGATACCCATTATCAAAGTCACTTGAAAAATAACAGGAGGTATGTTTAGGAATGAGTCACAGAAGCTAAGAGTTGAAAACAAAAATATATATAACAGAAAGATAGAAAGACGCCAGATTCAATAAACTTCTTATTAGTGGTAATGGTATTATGGTAAATGGTAAATGGACTGTACTTATATAGCGCCTTTCTAGTCTTCCGACCACTCAAAGTGCCTTTACAGGACATATGTCATTCACCCATTCACACACATTCATACACTGATGGTATTGGCTGCCATGCAAGGTGCCAACTGCTCATCAGTTTGTAGTAGCTAACCATTCATACACATTCACACACCGATGGTGCAGCCTTCGGGAGCAATTTGGGGTTCAGTGTCTTGCCCAAGGACACTTCGACATGCAGACTGGAGGGGATCGAACCGGGGATTGGACTGCCGATCATCTGATTGGTGGACGACCCGCTCTACCTCCAAGCCACAACCGCCCCAGTGAGCTTTTCTGGGATAACCCCTTATACACAAGCGATGGGTAAAACTCTTGTAAGTGGCGTATTAGCATAGCACCTTGTAAGAAATGAAGACATCATAGCAGTTAATGAGCTTCAGTGCAGTTTGGTCTGAATGATTAAATGTTTGTGCACAATTTAAAGCTGGAAGTTATGCTGATGTACAGAGTAATAAGGATATTGGATTGAGATCACAATCAAAAAAGAGCAGTGATAGCAAATTGGGGAATGGTCTAGGCTAGTGGAGGCAGCCGAGCATATTCCTCTCTGGGGATACTTCAAGCATTACCAAACAATGGGATGTGGGTTTATCTCTCACCACAGATCAATGGCATGTGGGACAGTGCAAACTATTTGTCAAACTGTGGGCAATATCAAGTTGTACAGAAGAACATTGTGTTCACAGTGTATATTTACCAATGTCCTGTGAATGTTTTTATTTAGCCAGTGCTGTATGTGGACTCACATTTCTCTGACAAACTAAAAAAAATAAGGAATCTTTAGTTACATTGACTTTATTTTTCATAGCATGACAAACAATCAGAGGGATTTAAATGTGTGTGTGAAGCTGCAGTTATGGAGAAATACTCACATCCTTTAGTTAAGTCATGTTGCTTTCACACCTTCATTTGGTTTGGTTCACTTTCACACTGCACCTTTGAATGGGACCAAACCGCCTGGACAATGCATGTAGTTACGACAGCTGTTCGTTTGGGGGTGGTATTGCCCAAAACAAGCACTGACTAGGAAGAAAAAAAGCACCAGGAAGAAGAAAACCCAGCTCATCCAGCTCGTTCGCTGGATAGTTTGCTTTCCCACTGTAAGTGAACCGCACCAGGGTTCACTTGCAAGCGGGCCGAGACCCACGCTGAGCTTTGAGCGCCCTAAAATTATAACACAGAAAATGAACTGACCCTTTAAACTTTTGCTATGTTTTATTCTATTCATTACAATGCAGAAATTAATTTCCATTATTTCCCTACAGTATAACTACAGTACACTTTACTCTATGCTACTTTGAGAGACTTGAAATTTGCTATTGTTTGAGATACAGTAATCCATCACAGTGAACAGCAGGTAGGTTTCATTTTTGTCAGACTTACCATTCTGTTGTATGCTAATACAATAGAGACTTTTCAAATCAGTCTGCACTTATAACACCAACAATACTGTAACTTTGACAACAACAAAAGCAGACATTGTGTTCACTGTGATGGATTTCTTAACTTTCTTAACGCAAGTTTCAAGTCTCAAGTCTCAGTCTGGAATTAGATTAGCTGCCAGGAGAAAGACATTCACTGTTTTATAATAGTTTTCATTGAAAACCAGCGAGCACTGCCAGCCAGACTTATTGACAAGAGCAACCCACTCAATCATCTGAAGAAATCCAAGAACATTTTTGCATGTAAAATAAAAAAAACAGTGAAGAGAGTTGACTGCTGGAGCACAGTGCTTGTTATTAACATATAGGCATTTAAGCATTTTCTAATGCTGTTTGGATTATATCTTTTACAGACATATTAGAGAAACTATTAAGTGAACTGAGTAAAGAATGTTCAGCAGATATGTTGACAATGAATATCTTTAAGGTTTTTGTTCTTTTTTGTTTCATGTCGGTGTACATGTCTTGCTTACAGTGTTATATCACCATAAAACAATGGATCCATCACACATACAACATCACAGGTTGGCAAAAAATATTTAAATTTTAAAAGAGCTTAGTTGACGCCTATTATATTAATTTCTTCGTTGTGGTCTTCCACTTGATCCAACATTGTGGGTGAGGAAGGAACGAGGATAAAGCCATCTTTATATACAGTCCTTTTCTTTGAAACATTCTCAAAGCATAAAACGCCAAACAGCATCTACACTTTGGCTTTTTCACTGTCATACACTTACACAGTTATAGTAGTTAGTCAGTGAGGATTAAATCCCATTTGACAGAGAAGTAGTGATTACTTATTGAATTTGAACAAACACCTCTGGATTAGCATGTGCACCACATGTTCTCTCTCTTCAAATGCACCTCATGCTGCCGCAGTGAAAAACCTATTGTCAAGATGACGTGGTTTACATTGAGGACTTTTTATTGAACAGGTGTCAAGTGTGAAAAGGCCTGATGAAAAGCTCTCTGTGACTAAGTACCTCCACAACTACTTAGCAATTCTCCTGTCTGATGGTTTCATTGTATGCTCAAATGGAGCTGAATCATACTTTGGTTTGGCTCATATTTCTTCATTCACTCTAAAACTGCCATGGTAGAAATGTGTGTCATGCTGTTTGTATACCTGTCTTTACAGAGTTTATGATCATAACTATCATCACTGAATAATTGGTGCGTCAAGCCAAGAAACACAATTAATTAGATTTTCTCATAAAGACATTGACTGGAAAGACGCTGGACTGCTGCGTGTGAAAAGCTGAGACGATGAAGCCAATCAGCTCGCCTCTGTGGCCAAGCTGGGAGAGCAGAAAGCAGAAGAAGTGGTGCAGTGGTTTCCTGCAAAAAGGAGCCCATCCTCAAACACCATCACTGCCTTTTATCTGTTGCATTTGGCAAACGCACAGAGAATGTTTTTCCTCCAAGGTATACCTTCATGAGATAAATGGAAAGTAGGAGTTCCATTACCAAACACAACTGTGCTGTTAAAGCAGTCATTTACCTCAAGTCTGTTGCTCATTACTGCTCAGAAATAAAAGATCCATCTGCTAGATGAGCCAAGGATTCAGAAATAGAGCATTTTGTATTTTCAATTTGTTTATGTGATTCTTCAACAGAGAGGACTCAACCACACACTTAAGTTTCAAGCAGCAATTGAGATCCATGTACAGAATCTGCAGCACTTCCATGCTATAAAACAATAATACAGTAATAGGCTTTAGTTATGCAATGCCTTTTTAACAAACACTTTACAGAGTGCTTTAAAATTTTCAAAACAATACCAATGAAAATGATGAAATGTTAAAATTAAAAAATAGGGCAACAAGGGAAATGTTGTGGAGAAATTGCTGAAGTCAAAGGTCAATAGTGAGAAAGTGTTCAGGAGCCTCTGATGTCTTATGCTGTAATATTTATTGACACTTGGCCAAGGAGAATTAGAGACACTCTCATAGTGCATCAGAAGTGCCAGTCGGTCTCACATTCGGCCCAACTCATCCTGGTGGATAGACTTTAAACCTCAAGATAACACCACAAATACTATACGCCCAGAAGAGAATGTTTTCACCCATGCAGGTGTTATTGTCAGCATATTCTAGTCTGGAGACACAGATGTCTGTTTACGCAGATTGGAATGTCAGCGGCCAGCTATCTATTATGTCTAGGAAGGCAGCAATAGGTCTCTTTGACCCTGGCCACCACAGTGTTGAGATAGACTGGTACCTACTGTTCTCAACCAAAGCCAAGCAAGTAATACTGCTGAGGACCTCAAGGCCCACACGTGACCTTGTGTAACCTTAAGGATAGAAAATTCCATAACAGGAAAGAGGAGATGAAAACAGCTCAAATTACCCCAAAGACTAAAAAAGTGAAAGTAAAACTTTTTTAAACATGGTATAAAAATGAATACAAAAGGATACAAGAATAACTAAAAAGCTTATAAAAATGAGTTTGTGAGACAAGCTGAGAGGTAAATATAATCCAGGATATGAGATTTTTTAAGAGTATATTAATTTAGCTGAGCTTGTGTCCTCAGTTGGGTCATTTAGAAACCTGAATTGGAAAAGCTTGACCAGTTTTGACTGCAAAAACATCCAGCACATCTGGAGTTCAGAAAAGCAACAGGGAAACAGAAGCATTTCAATTTAAAATTAAGGAAAGTAACCTTGTTAAATTAACACCAGACTAGCGCCCTTCAGTTGAACAACGCCCCAAAAGACATTTATGGGATACTGGCAAATGCTGAACTATAGCAGAGTAGCACAAACTGGAAAGAATAATGTTAGTGACCTGAGTCATTATCCAGCAACATCGATCTGTAGTTAACTAAGATTAGCCACCATATGCTACCAAGTAGACCAAGTGAGACTGCAGGAGCAAAACTCAAAGTGTTTTAAACATGTTGTCTGTCAATCAAACCAGTTTCCCATAATGGAACGTGTCAGTGTTCAGTGCTGCAGGGACTGAGGTAACATTTGAACCCAATAATGTTTTTCTCCAAGTGCCAGAACACAGGGACTTACTGTAATCCAGATGAGATGTGAAGACAAGTATGACAGTTTCAGACAAATCCAAGGAATTAGGTCCATATTGGATAATTCTACACCTCACAGTTTCCATCCGATAACAATGTTCAGTGCCAGTGCAGGTAAAAAGGAAGGTGAAGCCTCTGCAGTGAGGTGGTGTGTAGGAGTGTGGAGGTCTGGGTGGTGGACGGACATGGGGAATGTCAGAGTATGATGTAAAAGACTTGAGATTAGCCAGATTTAAGCTTGGCTAACAAGTCCTGATGCAGATACAAATCAAATTTGATCATTCAGAGTGAGAGTTCTCTGGTTGGTTTCTTTTAGCCATAACCATATTCCTTCCATATCCTTAACCAAGCAGTCTCAGTTGCCTAAACCTAACTAAAGCTTACCCTAATGATGTTAGATCAGCAGACGCACATATAGTATGTGTTGTTTTGGAAGATGGGGACAAAATATCTATTTTGTGAATTAGGCATGAGAACTGAACACTAGAAGTAACTTAAAGCTCAGAAATGTCACATTGAACAATAAACTAAAAAAATGTTTTTTAATGACATAAGCAGAATTAAGATAAGATCCTTATGAACACATGTTCCAAACTGTGCTGTCTTGGTGGGGCTCACAAACCTGGGCATGTAAATGTTATCAAGACAAATGTACTAGACAATGAGTGACCAAGTTACTTTTTCCCATGCCAAAACATTCAGGTAAAAGAAAGCTTCAGTTCTCAATGTCATCACAAGACCAAGTCTTCTACTTCTGGCCATGGACACAGGCTAGCTGAGACTGACACCATGGGAGAAACAATCTTCCAATCTACAAGTGCAGATGAAAAACCTGCATACTCCATACAAGAACAAACCTTCCTGCAGATAATGGAGGACATGTACCAGGATGACACAAAAAGCTGGGTGGCTCTGCTGCCTTTCTGCTCCCCAAGGCCGTGTCTCCCGCGCAGCCAGCCAATGGCTCGCCTCAGTTTGTTGGACGCTGAAAAAGCGTCCTGAAGTGAAACAACACTTTGTGGACTTCTTGCAAAACATATTTGATAATGGATATGCAGAACTAGCACCGCAACTACAGGCAGAAGAGGAATGCTGGTACCTTCTCTTCTTTTGAGTTTATCACCTGCATAAACAGCAGAGCAGATAAGGGTGGTCTTTGACTCCAGCACGCAGCAAAGGAATATCTTTAAATTATGTCCTTCTCACTGGCCCCAACCTCAACAACAGCTTGCTTGGTGTATTCATATGGTTCCATGAGGAACGAGCGGCAGTCACTGCTGATGTCAAGCAGATGTTTCATTGTTTCTTGGTACGAGAAGATCACAGAAACTTCTTGCGCTTCTTTTGGCACCGGAACAATGACATTGAAGAACCCACAGTAGAGTACTGCATGACATGTTCATGTTTTGGCAACAGCCCATCACCCGCTGTGGCAATCTATGGGCTCAGGAAGGCATCTCAAGATCCAGAGGGTGATGACAGCACAAAAAGACACTTTGTGGAAAGACATTTCTATGTCAACGATGGCCTTATCTCATTCCGATCTGATGAAGAGGCTATTGCTGTTGTCAAGAATCAGAAAGTCATCCTGACCAGAACAATGGAACTACGCTCCTACTGACACAAACCATGCTTTACGGTCAATTCCCACAAACACAATGATATCCAATTCTGGTCCATTCTTTGGGGACATCTTGTGACACTCAGGTTGTAGAGTCCCCCTTGAATCCAAGACATTTTGAGTCATTCTCATCCTGGAGATCGCTCATAATAATTATACCATGGCTGATCCACAATACTGACTCACTCAGTAGTGTCAAGGTTGGGTGCAGTGAAGTCAGCTGGCCTATGGGTCATTGGTGCAAAGCAGTGCATCAGTGCCATCATCCACCGCTGTGTGACCTGCCACAAGCTCAGATGGAGAACAGAGACACAAAAGATGGCTGCTCAACCCACAGACCGTCTAAGCACTGACCCACCATTTTGGAATGGATGTATTTGGGCCATGGACAGTCACTTCTCGACGAACTTGGGGAGGCTGCGCCAGCAACAAACGTTGGGCAGTCATCTTCACCTGTATGAGTGTCAGGGCCATACACATTAAGGTGATGTAGTCGATGGAGTCTTCAAGTTTCATAAATGTGCTATGCATTTCCTCTTCATCCGTGGCCAAGTTAAACTGTTAAGCAAAGAGCTTGGCATTGACGTGAGGCACTGCAACAACCAGAAAATACAGGACTGCTTAAGTAACAACGGATGCACTTGGGTGCACCCCATGCCTCACACATGGGAGGTAGCTGGGAGATCATGATTGGTGTGACAAGAAGAATACTTGACTCAATGCTTATGAGCATTACACCCCGAGAGCTGACTCACTAAGTGTTAACCACCTTCTTGGCAGAGGTCACGGCAATTGTCAACTCACAACCTTTACAGTAGGTCTAAGTAGCAATGACTTCATGAGCTTCTTTAATGATAAAATTATAACTATTAGAGACAAAATTCATCACCTCTTGCCCTCAACAGGCACTGATCTGTCTTCTTACACAGCAAGTTTGGAAACAGCTGTAAAACCTGATATATATTTAGACTGTTTTTCTCCCATCGACCTTCATCAAATAACTTCAATAATTTCTTCATCTAAGCTGTCAACCTGTCTCTTTGACACCATTGACCATCAAATTATTTTACGGAGACTGGAACATCAGATTGGCATCAAAGTAACCGCCCTAAGCTGTTTAAGTCGTATTTCTTAGGTCGATCTCAGTTTGTTCACATCAATGATGAATCCTCCATGCATACCAAAGTTTGTCACGGAGTTCCACAAGGTTCTGTACTAGGACCGTTTCTATTCAGTTTATATATGCTTCCTTTAGGGAACATTATTAGGAATCACTCCATTAATTTTCATTGTTATGCCGATGACACCCAATTATATTTATCGATTAAGCCTGACGAAACCAATCAGTTAACTAAACTCCAAGCATGCCTTAAGGATATAAAAAGTTGGATGACCTACAATTTTCTGATGTTAAATTCAGACAAAACTGAAGTTCTTGTAATTGGACCCAAAAACATCAGAAACTCTCTTTCTAGAGACTTAGTTACTTTAGATGGGATCACCCTGGCCTCCAGCTCCACCGTAAAGAATCTTGGAGTTGTTTTTGTCCTTTAATGTCCACATAAAACAAATTTTGAGGACTGCATTCTTCCACTTACGTAACATCGCCAAAATCATACGCATTGTATCTCAAGCGGATGCAGAAAAACTAGTCCATGCATTTGTTACTTCTAGGCTGGACTATTGTAACTCTTTGTTATCAGGCTGCTCCAATGAGTCTCTTAGGACTTTGCAGCTAATTCAGAATGCTGCTGCACGTGTTCTGACAGGAACCAAGATCAGAGATCACATCTCTCCCATTTTGGCTTCCTTGTATTGGCTACCTGTTAAATCTAGAATAGAATTTAAAATTCTTCTCCTTACATACAAAGCTCTTCATGGTCAGGCACCATCATATCTAAAATAGCTCATAATACCTTACTACCCCTCTAGAACACTGCGCTCTCAGAATGCTGGGTTCCTTATGGTTCATACTTTCCAAAAGTAGATTGGGAGCCAGAGCTTTCAGCTATCAAGCTCCTCTTCTGTGGAACAAACTACCATTTTGGGTTCTGGAGGCAGACACGGTCAACACTTTTAAGAGTAGACTTAAGACTTTCCTTTTTGATAGAGCTTATAGTTAGGGCTGGCTCAGGTCATCCCTTAGTTATGCTGCTATAGGACTAAACTGCTGGGGGACTCCCCCTCCCTCCCCTCCCTTATTTGTTATATGTTTGTGTTGATTTGTTCTGTACACGTGACATCTATTGCACGTCTGTCCGTCCTGGGAGAGGGATCCCTCCTCTGTGGCTCTTCCTGAGGTTTCTTCCACTTTTTTCCCTGTTAAAAGGGTTTTTTGTGGGCAAGCTTTTCCTCACTCCAACCGAGGGTCTAAGGACAGAGGGTGTCACTCCCTGTACAGATTGTAAAGCCCTCCGAGGCAAAATGTGTTTTGTGAATTTGGGCTATACAAATAAAATTTGATTTTATTTGACAACCTCTCATCCCAGTTTCCCCCAACCCAAGCTTTCTTCTCATTTGACACCAGCTACACTCCTAACCCAGAAAGTAGTTCCTTCCATACCTCCTGGTAACTTTGATGAAAGTGACATGCAAATGCCAGTGGAGAGAGGTGCAACATCTCTCCAATGTCTTCTGGCATCTTGGAAGAACCAGTATCTCTAGTACTCTTCAAGGCCGCAAGAAATGGCATTCTGAGTGACTAAATGTGCGAGAGGGGGACCTCATACTGTTGAAGGACAGCAATGTAAAGCGCAACGACTGGCCCTGGTGATTATTACACAGCACTTGAATTTAAGTCTGTAATGACTGTATGTGTTTTTAATCATTCCCTTACATATATTTTGTTTATATTTCTATTTTTCTAGTTTTACTCAGTTGACATTTGAAGATAACTTGTCAATAAAGATGACGATACATCGGCCACTTGTCAATGAGTTCATCTGTCTGCTTAGCCATGGTCAGTTCTTTCAGCAGAACACAAGCATTTTTCTTTCTCAAAATAATGGTAGTAGGTCTTTTTTATCAGTAGGTGCACATTCATGTGCCAAGGTCATAAATAAGATATTTGTACCAGAATTAAAAGAGCTGCTATTTTATGTTCATTTGTCATTTAACTGCAGTCACTAATGTCTTGCATTCAACAGGCATCGAGGAATATGTCACGGAGTCATTTTTCTATTCAAATGCTGTAGGCGTAGTGGTGGCTCTTTTTTATCCTGTCGTCAGTCCTTTCTCTTGTTTTGGTATTTACTCTTAGGAAGAACTGACTGTAGTGGAGAGACTGTGGTGATGAAGGGGATTAGCTGTATTTACGCTCCCAGATGTTTGTCTGGAAGTGAGTAATCACCAACGAGCGTACTCCAAGATGCCAATACTGAGGGGAGGTAAGCCCAAGACGGGGGAGGATCTTAGCATTTGGAAAAAGAAAAACAAAAAGCAGGGGAGTCTTTGATGGGATTATAGTCAAGAGACAAACACCAGGAAGAAAAAGCGGAGAGGCTTTATCTTCGCCGTTTCTCTGAGACCACAGAGCTTGCTTTGTACACCTGGTAATTTGTTGATATAAAAAACACATCTTTGGCAAGTAATTATAGCCCTTCCATCACTTTCCTTCAGACTACTCCCCATCTCTGTTAGCTTAAAAGCTCCTCTGAGGATTGTAGTCAGAATGTATTTAAATTCTATTAACCGAAATCACGTACCAGGGCATGAACAAAATTGTTTTCATGTGAGGGAAAAAAGGAACTAAATAAATAATTACACACCTAAATGCCAAAGCCCATCAGCTTTGGCAAGTTAAGCCCAGCTCACTGTGATCCAAACCCTTTTCGACACCCGTCAGTTAGTTCTCCAAAGCCCAGAAACAGAGGAGGGAAAAGAAAAAACAGGCAGCGATGATATAGAGTTCACGCTGTGCTGTGGATGGCCTATTCTGCTGGGCCCCCAGCTGTCTCTCTTGGTTGATCTGAGCCCCCCAGCTGTGGTGACCATCAGGCTGCTGTTATCAAAGCCATCTGATGTCTCGTTCAGTTGGGACTATAGAGAGCCTACATGTCCTTTTGTGAATATGTCCCTTCAGTCGTCATTCAAATGAGATGTGTGCGTGGCATGCTAATTATTTCCATTCATCTGTCCAGTGTGACAGATAATGCTTTAAAAGCTGCTTCAGTGACACAAAACCATGCATTGAATTTCTGGGAAAGACTGATGTAACAGTACTGCAGCATATTAACTGTGGAACACGGAAACTTTGAACTGTAAAGATATGTGACATTAAAATAAGGATCTCTCAGAGGAATTGCAGTCAACAGCAGAAACATGAGGTGCAATAACATACATGCTATCAGCTGGTCTGTAAAGGTCACAGCTATTTTACATGATATTTCAGCCCAGTCATAAGACTTGTGATTGTAAATGTGCTCATAAAGAAAAAAAAATTTAAATATCCAAAATATTTTTGGAGCAGGAAATTAATGTTACTGGTAACAGAATGAATAGAACAATATAGACATTCTGTCCACAGCTGAGCACATTTAGTCTGTGCCAGTGGAAGCTTTGACCTAAAAAATGAAAAATTAGAATGGTTCATACTTATGTATGTATGTAGAAAAAATATAATAATATAATTATGACTAAACTGTGACAATCAGGCAAAGCATGACATGTTCTTTAAATGTATACAGATTGGTAAAGACTGTAAGTCTGTGATCCTACTCATCACATTTTATCTGTGTTATATTCATCAAACTGCGCTCAGGGAGGAGATCTCTTTTTAGCCATGGGTCATAAAAACAGCAGAGGTGGAAGAAGTCAGCAACATTGTCAAAATTAGTTGAAAGTGAAAGAGTCACAATCAATTTTTTACTTAAAAACTGCATAATTTCCCATAAATTGTATCACTGATGCATAAGCAGCATCTTACTGCTGACAGTGAGTTATTCAATCTATAGTACTAGATATATGTTCTATGTCCACCACTACACAACAGTCTAGACCAACTCTGTGGAGAGGATATTGGTGTAATGGGACATGGTAGATTTGAGATGATTTTTCTATCTTCATGGGCCCAACTGTGTTTTTATACGCAGAGCTTCTCTAGACATTAAGGACTGACAAACAGCAGCTCGCAAGTATAAACAGTAGGTATTTTACCACGGCTATGACTATGCTACATGCTCTCGCTGTTGTAGGAGCAGCTGGCTTGTAAATGTTCTTTAAGTTTTGCTGGCCTCCATACTTTTTCAGCGCAGACTCCGAGAACGTACGCGGCTGCTTATGACTATTTGGTCTTTGACGACTATACGTGCAAGCTAAATTTTTGCTACTGCAGTCAACATTATCATTCATTTGGAGTCACCTTCAGCTCTGTTTCAGTCTCTACAAACTCAAGAAAGATATCTGCCTCTTTAACTGCTAAATGTTCGGGGTGTCGTTTAGCTCAGTTGGTAGAGCAGCCGCCCCATGTACGAAGTCTCAGTCCTTGCTGTGGCAGCCCAGGGCTCAAATCCGACCTGTGGCTCTTTCCCGCATGTCATTCCCCATCTCTCTCTCTCTCTCCCCACATTCCTGTCACTCTTCAGCTGTCTCTATAAAAATTAAGCTTGAAAAGGGCATATATATATATATATATATATATATATATTTAAAAAAAAACAACATAAAAAAACTGCTAAATGGTCCACTGTGTTCACCAGCTTA
Organism: Argyrosomus regius; assembly: GCA_946959425.1. Lineage (NCBI taxonomy): Eukaryota > Metazoa > Chordata > Actinopteri > Sciaenidae > Argyrosomus > Argyrosomus regius. Next base: position 27,354,265 of record OX336890.1, on the reverse strand, counting down.
CTAACTTTATCTGTTGGTTGGTTGGTGCTGAGTAATGGTTTTCATCAGAGCTGCTTTTGTTCATATGTTGTTGGTGATGAACATTGCTGTTAAATCCCTCTTGTCTGATCATCCTGTTGCTCCACAGGATGTACATGAGGCATACAAGGACATAGAGACCTATGGTGTATTGACCCATAGCAATGAAAAACATCAGAGGCTTCACACCTCACGACTCACACTCTCTATTGACTGTTTGCTTTACTGTTGCTGTCCATGCTCCTGAAAATCATTGTTGCTTTGAAATGGGGACAGAGCCGCCTCTGGTGTTGTTCACATCAACTTTAGCTTGAGAGACATACAGCTTTACGCTGGATCAGCGATCTGCAGAAATAAAAAAAGCCAATCCACTTAAAGTATCATCAATCAAAGTGCATTATATGAGGAAATCCACAACAAGGCCTAAATCTCCACTTTCACACTCCGAACCTTTCACTCGAAAGGTGAGAAGACCTCACTGCGCTAAATGAGGCTGGCACTATGCTGAGACACCAGTAGTATTTCCTCCATATGGAGATGGATACAGTAGAATGAGACACAGTATCCACCCACACCTACTCGGCAGGGTGTCCTGGAGACATTAGTCCAAAGTTAATTTGAAAGACTCGGTACAAACCAATGGCCAGGTGCATAAAACCACAGGATGATCATTATGCCGAGGCTCATTTCCTCCTCTCAACAGCTGGTCAACTGATACTGTAGCCACTCAGACACTAGAGGTGGCTCGTCACATGCTGGGCTGAATCAAATAAGATGCAACATGCACTGGATCTGTGAAGAGGAGAATGTCGCAATGCTTTGAATAGTAAACCTAATTCCAAACTGTTAATTGACAGAGAGTAATCCCACCAATTCCAGGCAAAGATTAATGCAACAGTTCTGTGGCATACTAAATCTGCACTGTTATTTACTAAACCACAAGAGAGTGGTGGGAATTATGAGAGAGAAATCAGGTTACTTTCTGCATGAGGACTATATTCAATCATTGACCTTTAGAGCTCAGAAGTGAGGACTATACCATCCTCCCATTCAAATGAGCCTGTAATGGAGAGCTCTGCATAAATGATGGATGAGCTCTGCACTGAATCTCACTGCAACAGAGAGCTGCGTTGTTCTTCATGTGACTTCTGCTTTTGCTCAAACAAAAGGTGGTGCATCATTCTGTATGGGGCAAAAAAGATGTGGAGGATTCAAATAATAATAATCAATTGTATCTATTATCTATGATCACATGAGATAATCCAAAAAATAATGACAATATACATACATTCAGGGTATTTACATTGTGTTTCTGTCATTTTATTGCTCCTGTAAACTGTTTTGATGTCTAACCTTATAAGAGAGATGTTGAGTCTTGTTATGCTTATAGACTTGTTTTAGTTGTAGAATGTCCTACCACCCCCAACATCTGCTCCCCGGGCGCTGTGAGTTGATGCCCACCGCTCCAGTGAATCTGGCATCTGTCAATTTGAGTGTGTGACCCTGTGCATGTGCATGTGTGTGTTCCAACAGGTGCCAACGTGATTAATAAAGTTTCTAAAATTAAATGTCAGCATATCAACCTTCATTTTAAACAGGTCCTGCACCTTAGTGCAAAAATGTCCAAAAATCAGGATCTTGGATCATGGAAAACTTTGATAACTGGCTCTGCATCAATACCAACAACCAACCAAAAATGAAAGCTGCACTAATCTTAAATTTCTATATTAAAAAAACATACACATGACTATGTGTAATGTGAAAGTAGTTATTTGTAGTGATTGACGGAGGATTAATACCTGACTCTGCCGTTCCTCACAGTATTCTTGTCAAGTTAACTGCTGTAAACTGTATGTTGTAAACATCCAGCACAGTTTACTGACTTCCTGGATTGAGTTTGTCCTACTGTACTTGCCATAGTTGTGCACACACACACTTTTTAAACTCCAAATAAAATAAAGTAAGAAAAAAATGGGCCTTTGTCATAACTGATAATTGTAATAATTAATGTTTAAGTATTTATATCACATAGTGTATATCTAGAGCTATAGGCCAGAATCTGGTCCAACAATGACAACCAAAGTCATTTTGTAGCTATTTTCAGGTATCCTTCATGGTATTTTGGAGTTTGCCATTTCCTGGAAAACCATCAAAAAAATGTTGACGACTCATCCTGCACTCAGGGGGCATATACTAATTTTGTATCCAATGAAAAACTTTCTTCTTTTCTTTTTCTTCCTTTCTGAGGTTAGGTTAGTTGACTCAGCCCCGGGATGCCAGGAGCCAAACCCGGCAAAAAAAAAACTCCTCGGTACTGTATTACCTGTCATCAAACTGACCACCTCCTGGCTGCTGTAAACACCAATCAATATCTGCGACGAGTCCCTCCCCAGATGCCTGTTTTTACAGGAATCACATAAATAGCATTAAGCAGCCCGCTAACTCTTTCATGGTGACTTTAAAGGCTCTGCAAACTTTGTATACTTCGTATACTATACCACACTGCAACTGTCTAATATTCAGTAAAGAACAAAGGAAACAAAAAAATTGTAATTTTTGTTACAAAATAATTCTTTTTTCAATGAATGAGTTTAAAGTTGTTTTGTAATCCCAAACCTATTATGCTATGTGAGTAGTTAGTTTGGTCGGGGAATGGGATGGAGGTCAGTGAGACACTGTCCGTGGACAATAGTTTGGCAGCAGACCAAGGTTACTAATTAAGTAGTCCCATACAATGTTAAATACAGAAGCCCTCTGCAAATGTGTGGGGCTGGCCAATAACTCTGAGAACAAGGTCAATGTGCTCAACATGATCTCTCTTCATTCCACCCTGCTGGACATGGTATAATCTCATGCATCTTTAATCCTGTTGTACTATGCTCAGACTGAGGAAATAGATTGGATGCAGAACACTGGAACAGAGAGGAGAGAGCACAGGCTGCAGAGAAATGAAGCCATGTATACGAGAAGTCAGAAGGTGGGTGCACGTTTTTCATCCTCCACTATGTGCTTTAATTCAAGCTACTGCATCATTAAAGACAGAACTGTACCCCAACTTGGTTTGAGATCGAAAGATCTCGACAACTGTTATATTTCAATTGCCATTGTGCAGACATTCATGGTCCTCAGAAGTTGAAACCTACCGACTTCCTGTGATTTTCCCTCTAGTGCCACCAGCAGGTTGACATTTGTAGTTCAGAGTGAAATATCTTAACAGATTACGGATTAGGTGGATTGTCATGAAATTTTTATACACATTCATGGTCCAGAGAGAATACATTCTAATGACTTTGGTGATCCTGATTTTTCCTGTAGTGCCACTTGTTTTTTGGTTGTTTTTATATAAATGTCTCAAAATCCATTGAAAATTAATGCTGGAATGTAAATATGAAAGTTTTGTTTTTCCTGTGATTTTTTTCTTTCAGTGTCAGCCTGCTACGTAGTCACGTTTATGCATGTAGTGTGTAACATATTTCTGTGGTGTAATGTGATGCAACAAGCTTGAGAAACACTGCCCTACATCCATTACATTTTTCTGCCGTTCAATTGCTGCTAGAAAAGACATCCAGACATGACATCTCTATGATTGGCCAGTCACCCTGAGGATTACAAGTTTTACTGCAAAAGCCTGCATTTTTAACAGTGCTACAATGTTTTAGAGTGCAGTCATCCTCTAAACATATGCCGTTTGATGGCGGGCTTTCATGCAAAGTGCCTGATAGTACCATGAGCATGCATATATTTTCAGCATATGTGGCCCCACTGGGAATCCACCCTTCACCCCAGCTTTGTTAAAGCAGTGCTCTCCCCTCAGAGCTGCACGGCTACAATGTTTTACATCAACACAGTTCAAACGTGTATCTGAAAGCACAGTCTGTGCCTTGTGTCATGGCTCGGTGCTCTACCAGTGCAAAGGCTTCCTTTGCTGAAGGCTGGAGAGACTGGTAAAGATGAGTTTGGGTTGGGAGTCCATGGTTATTTTTTGGAATCTGGAATATTAATTCCTTTTGAAACCCTCATGAAACTTATCAAACTGAAAGTCTTAGAATCATTTGAGATCTGTAATTACAGTTTGCTGTCTGGGAAGGTTTGATAACATCTGGGAATACAGGTCTGATAATTAATGCTCAACCTAAGCTAAAGCTGAAGTTAACCTGGACATGAGAAGAACAGCAGAAGAGATGACACTAATGATTAGAAATAAGTGTAGGTGTAGCCAGCGGTTAAATTAGGAAATTCTTCTTTTCACTCACAAACAATCATCGGCTAATACAGACACAGGCTTGCAGAGAACATGTTAGCTAGACAAAAACTATCTTAGGCAACTTATTTATCGAACTTACGTCCATCCATGGATGGATGGTGGAAAAACTCTCAGCCTCAAAGCTTACAGCCTAAAAGTGGATCCAAATATGATTATTATATGTATATATGATAATTATGCTGCTGCACGTGTTCTGACAGGAACCAAGATCAGAGATCACATCTCCCATTTTGGCTTCTTTGCATTGGCTACCTGTTAAATCTAGAATAGAATTTAAAATTCTTCTCCTTACATACAAAGCTCTTCATGGTCAGGCACCATCATATCTAAAAGAGCTCATAATACCTTACTACCCCTCTAGAACACTGCGCTCTCAGAATGCTGGGTTCCTTGTAGTTCCTATAGTTTCCAAAAGTAGATTGGGAGCCAGAGCTTTCAGCTATCAAGCTCCTCTTCTGTGGAACATACCATTTTGGGTTCGGGAGGCAGACACGGTCAACACTTTTAAGAGTAGACTTAAGACTTTCCTTTTTTTCCTTTTTGATAGAGCTTATAGTTAGGGCTGGCTCAGGTCATCCCTTAGATATGCTGCTATAGGACTAGACTGCCGGGAGACTCTCTCTCTCTCTCTCTCTCTCTCTCTCTCTCTCTCCCTCCATCACCATCACCACCATCTGTAAACATACATGTCTCATTAATGCATGTTAATGCATGTTACTAACTAAACTTCTTCCCTGGAGTTTCTGTGCTCTCTCGTCCAGCAGGTTCTCATGGATTGTGGCTGCTGCTGTGGTCCTGCACGACGTCCACTACATATATTATTACTGTCATTATTGTTACCATATCTCCATCACAGTTTATAGTTAGTAAATGATTTGCTGCTGCTGTGCATCTGTGTCTCTCTATCTCTATCACAGGTTCCACTGCTACTGTAATCATTTTATCATTCATTGTAATTCATTGTCATTTTATCATTCATTGTAATTGTACAATATGTTTGTGTTGATTTGTTCTGTACACGTGACATCTATTGCACGTCTGTCCGTCCTGGGAGAGGGATCCCTCCTCTGTGGCTCTTCCTGAGGTTTCTTCCACCTTTTTTCCCTGTTAAAAGGGTTTTTTGTGGGCAAGTTTTTCCTCACTCGAACCGAGGGTCTAAGGACAGAGGGTGTCACTCCCTGTACAGATTGTTAAGCCCTCAGAGGCAAAATGTGTTTGGTGAATTTGGGCTATACAAATAAAATTTGATTTGATTTGATTTGAAATATCAACTGACTTTTGGAACCAAAGAAGAGAGGATAGGAATTAAGATGGGATGAGTTCTTTTAGTTTCAGGAGACACAAAATGAAAAATGAAGAACAAACGAAAGTGTGAACTTTGTCGTGTTCAGTTAAGCACAGTAAAGACAGAAAAATATGCCGTGAAATAATGCCAAACTCATCTTTTATCCTTAGGCACTCTGACAGACCCTGAGATATAGAGATGGCTCTGCACTCTGTGAGTGTGTAAATTCTCCTTCTTATTCTCCAGAAAGTAGTCAGACAGCCATTACTGAAGTTCAAGCATCAACTGTGACCAATATCAGTCAACAAAAGCGAGCAAGTGTTTGATTTACCTTCTCTGCAGTGCATTCTGTGCACAACTGCCGTGGCCACCATCGACTCTCGCTTACTTTAAACATACTTCAATGATGCCTTGAAATAGCTCTCCCCGGAGCTCATTTTATTAACTTGACAAATCTTCCACCGTTCCACTGCTTCATCACCCTTCATAATCTCTCCCAGCATGGTTAGATCGGGATAGGAATGATATTTCCACGCGAGGCACAGGGGTAGCAAGACTCTAATGGTATTAAATGATTCGTAACTTGGTTATCAATAGTAATGTCCCTCAGGAGGAGAGTTCATTGCCTCAGCTCTCTGGTAGATGTTACACAAGGGTTGATGCTGGAGAGGAACAAGCAGCATGAAGATGCATATTCACAGAGCAGGGTCAAGGTTAGGGTCTTATTTTTATTTTTGTCATCTATCTCATTGCTGGATTAAAAATACCTCTATTGAGACTCCTCATGTTCTTTCAAACCATTTTACCCAGAGTCCCAGAAACCAACCAGTTTTGCCACATGTCAGTGAGTTTATGATAATCTCATTAAAGGTACTGAGACCCAAGAATAATGGGTTCAGGTATTATTGTACACTCATAGCAATAAGCCTTAGGAGCAGCACGTGTTGAAGGTTGAACTCATCCACATCCAATGCACTTTTTGTAGTATACCATCTAATGAATATCAGCTATTTTCTTTCATGTTAATAATGACCCATTTTAATAATTAAAACAAAAAACAACCTTGTGTGCCATGCAAAAGCAGGCAGAGCCCTGTAAGGACTTGCAAATGTACCAGCTATTTGTCGGCAATAATCTTTTGTGAAATGCAACACTGCCACCAGTTTTAATCTTGCAAATCCTTTGTCCCACTGCTTGTTATCTACCTACAGTTGGCAGGAATGTGTATTCAATCACCTGTGGCCTAACATACAGTACAGACCAAAAGTTTGGACACACTTTCTCATTTAAGAGAATGGGAAAGTGTGTCCAAACTTTTGGTCTGTACTGTATATGCTAGTGGAGCACCTGCTACATACAGAATGAAGGCCCGCTGATCAAACCCACCAAGTGTAACTACCCAGTGTAACCAGTGGAACTGGTAGGCCCACATAGGTGGCACAGAATAAAGAGCGACCCCTCACCTCCAATCCTTACCTTTCCGCTTGCGGATTACACTCCTTGTTTGAATTGTTACAGAGGTATAATAGTAAGAAATATATAGAAAAATAAAGTCATGAAGTCATGCAGGTGCCGAAGAGTCCGACAGCTGTTGGAATGAAGGAGTTGTGGTAGATCTCCTTCTTACATGGTGGGAGTATCAGTCTGTTGCTGAAGGAGCTGTTTAAGGCCACCGCAGTCTCATGCAGGAGGTGAGAGGAGCCGCTCATGAGGCCGGCATGATGCCAGCATCCTCCTCTCTCCCACCTCCTCCATGCTCACAGGCCACCAACACATCAGGTTTCACTCTCCTGTCCTCTCTCACTAGTTAAAAGCTGTCCGAAGTCACCAGTGAATCCACAGCGAGCCCACCCAGCCACGATGCTCTCGATACTCCCTCTGTAGCCTGGCCAGCGCCGTTAGCTCCTCCATCTTATTGGGGAGAGATCTTTCATTCCCCATGATAACAGATGGTATGGAGAGTTTGTATCACCTTTTCTGCTCCTGGTGCTTAGATCCAGCTCTGCATCCTTGTCTTCTTCTCCTCAATTCAGCAGAGATCACTGGTCTTTCCTCCTAGGGTATGCTAGCGCTACCTAGCATTAACAGTTGTTCTCGAGTGTAAACAAGAGGGCTTTTTTTGAATCGGTCCATACAGCAGAAAGGCAAAAAAAACATATCTCCACAGTTCAAAGTAAACACTTGCCCATAAAATGGCTGCAGATTGGTGTAGAAAAAACATTAAAACGTGTCCACAGTGACTGGAACTGGCCTTTTAGCCTCACTTCATCACAACAAAGATGAAGTGTAAGCAACTACAGACCAATGGATGGTGTTTCTTTATGTTAAGTTAGTTTTAAACTGCTGGTATTATAGCTAATAGACCATATTAGTCATTGATATCTTTACAGATAATAATCAATCAATAAAATAGATAACTCTCCATTATAATGACCTGTTCCTCTTAACTGGCAATCACTCCATTTTGTGCAGAAGAAGACTCCTGCTTTACACACGGGTGTGTCAGCTGATGCAAACAAAACATGGCTATGTCCAACTGACTTCGTAACACACCCTCAAGGTTGTGGTCAGAGGTGCAACACATTTTAGACTTTCAACCACAGAGGGAAAGAAACACAAAGAAACACTGCTACAGGCTGGTTTGAAATTAACCTTAAAGGCCCTGAACATATCACTTTCTATTCTTCTTTTATGGTGAGTATTAACAAACAAATTTAGTGCAGTAATTGCCACACAGAAATCCTGGAGGAGTTTTGAGGAATGTGATTACTGTTGGTAAACCAGCCTTGATTGATCCCATAAACAGGAAGCCGCAGGTTCAATCCCAAAGCTTCTGATAAGAGACTCTGCTCTCTAACAACATGTCCCTAAACATGGAGTTTGTCACTCTACCTGCTTGGTAAAATGCTGAATAGTGTTGGTACCAGAAAAAAATGCCAAGATGAAGAGTACTTATTGTAATATAATGATTGTGATGGTAAAAGAAGAATGTTTTTCCAAGATTTCATAATTATGCACAACCCCAGAGTGAAATAACAAAACAACACTGAGATATTTCATGAGGACAATTTCCAGCAGTCATTCTGAAATGATCCTAAAACAGTCAAAGGTAATCATGTGGTCCATTTGACTGCTGTCCTCTAATGGTAGACTCACATGGAAATGCATTATATTGCATGAGCACCAGCAGCTTGCCTTTGCATTGAATATGTATGAATACAAATGCAAACGCTCAGCATGAGTGCGCAAGTACAGAAGACATTTGATTGAAGGCAGTATCCACATCGGCAGAAATGTGACACCATGGATGATGTGTCGAAAATGAGCACAACTACAGGGGCATATTGACGGGAAATATTTCTCCCCAGCGGGAAAAAAAAAAAAAAAAAAAATGGTTATCATTTTATTCTCCTGCAATATTACATCCACAGACTGAAGCAATGGGAAAAGGTGGAGCCTGATTGTGTGAGTTTGTCAGTTTGCAAAAAGAAACCAGCAACATCAAAGTAAATCACAGAGTCCCACTTTTTATGAAAAACAGTTTTTACTTGAATGCACTATCCCTTCATAAAGCAACCTTACCATATAGGAAAATAAGAGCTGTGATGTTACATATACCTTCCCCGAGGACAAAATTCTCTTTTAGTTAGTAAAGATCCTTTTGTTGATAGCAGCTGTGGCGAGGAGTAAACTTGAAAAATAGCAGCCCCCTCAGGACTGGAATTTAATTTCTAACTTTGTTTAAGAAAAAATGTTATGAATGTGCTAAGGTAATGCAATTTCAGCCAGCATATTTCGGTAGTATAAAAATCTAATTTCCAGAGGTAGTTTTGTGTTCCTTTATTGTGTGGAGATCAATAAAGGTGCCAGTGCAGCTCCAGTGGTACGAGCGCAGCCACTGTTTATTGGAACACGATGTGAACTATACACAAATATTAGGTATGAATGGCGTTTATGTTATGAATATAGAGCAGGCCTTGAGGCTGGGCGTTATAATAGGGGGATGTAGGTATGAGGGACCTTGAAAAGGCAGTTTAGTGTCAGCTAGCCCACAAAACAAAATTTTGCTTCACAGAAGGGGCCCCTTCAGCACAAATTATCATTTTTATGCTTCTTGTATGTCTGATCACGATTTGTGTGTTTGTTTGTTTTTTATTATTATATCCTTTTTACAAATGAAAGCATTATTGTGTTGAAATGACTGACTTCTAACTGAGGTTATATCCTGTGATCGCTTCAAACATTTAACTGCTGAGCCTCAAAGAATATGTATATTCATTGTAGCATGCAAAATAATATATATAATGTTCCCTCATGAATAATGCAAAAGAGCAAAATGCACTTTTGTCCCATTTTCACTTAATTCAATTCAGCTTACAAAGCTAACTTTGAGATGTTTGTCTTTATCACTGTCTCCTTAAAAAAAACAATACGAAAATTTACAGTTTTCTGGCTAAAACAACATAAAAACAAAAACATAAAACAGATTTTCTGCTCTAATTTACATAATCCATTTGACACCTTCTGTTTTTTTTTTACTTCTCTTCACCACCTGCAATGCTGATGAACCCATAAGACATCCCAGTCTTACTGAGCCTGTATTAAATCAAGTAGTTGTTAACCAAATCAGTGCTTTCCCATGTATTGCTAGTACCGGAGACAGCAGAGGTGATGGGGAAGTACTGAGCGTCTCCGTCCCCAGAGAGCCTGTGCCGATGATATGCTAATGCTCTCTTCACATGTCTGTCAACTGCTGCACGAGTGTACCTTAGCCGAGAAACTAATCTGAGTTTTATTGGCCTGCCAGAAGGAATTTATACATTACTATTAGATTACTGGGGTTGGCAGCTGTACAGTGCATAGAACTAATGTACTCTGTCACAGATTGTGTGCATAATGAACTTGGGAGGAAAGTAGCCAAGGTAAGTCCAGGAAAGCATGCAGTTGTAATAACACCATCAGAGGCCTGGTTCTAGTCAACAAGCAGGGAAATAGCATCTGTCTTGAAGGCATTAAAAGGACAAGCGAACCTTTAAAAACAATATGCCTATACAGCATTTCACTAGACAGTAAGTGGAAGCTTGCCACCAATTCAGACAAATTGTTCTGATCAACAGTAATTTAATAGTGAAGAGTTTATGTGAACGAGCAAGGGATGTGAAAGTACATGGCCTACTCAAACACTGTTTCACTTTCAGTTTGATTTATTCCCTAAAATCTAAAAAAAATCTGTCCAGCTGCTGAAATACAGGCGAGAGGAGCTCTTAGCCAATCAAAATGTTGATTACACTCACTGGTCACCTTATTATCAGTATACACTCATAACAATAAGCTTTATGAGCAGCAGCAAGTAATCCGTTTAATTTTTTTTTTCATTGCCTCTCAGGTTCCATACAGACTACTCTACACTTTGATTAGTGGAGGTGTTGTTGAACTTATTTCTGTCCAAAAAGTAAAAATTGGAACAGAAATAAAAGGAGTTCTGGCACCTCTTCCTGTCATTAAAAAAAAAAAAAAAAAAGATGAAAATAAGAGCCCAAGTCAAAGTCAATTTAATTTCAATAGCCAACAAATGAAAATCTGCTCTGAGAGGCTTTTCTCTTTAGATATATTTTAGTGACAAAAATTCAGATAGATTGTGAAACAGAAATGAAGAATATAGATCCAGGAGGACATTTAGCAGCTCGCCTGTCACCAGATAGTACAACTTGAGCCACATGACCTCCTCTCCAGCATGGAGACCTGGAACGAGGACAGACCACTCAAACACAGACGAGGCAGCACAGCATTAGCACATGAGAGGCAGAGAGAAGGAGAGATAGGGAGAGGCTGGAACTCCTGGAGGTGATGATACAGATCCAAACGTCTGGATGAGCCATCGAGAACCAGGAGAGAGAGTGAGGGTCCTGGATGGCCGGTGGTCCAACAGAGTGAAAAGAGATGACTAGAGAGAGGGAGGGAGAAAACAGAAAGAGACACACACTGGCTCATTGATGGCTCATGGGAAACAGAAACCACAGAAGTTTGAGAAATCCAATTTACAGTGTTTACAGTTTGTACGTTTCTCATTACTGAAGATAATAGATTCACTGAGTTTGTAACATTGTATATTTAGATCAGGGACTGACTGTCTGACATTAAGAGAGAAATTATTACCAAGAGTACAATATAAAAAGCATAGAGCACAGGATGGGATATAAGGTGTAATGAGATCAGACGAATATGAAGGGGCGAGACAATTTACAGAAGCACCTTAAAGTCTGATCTAGCCTATAGCCACAGCATTCTGAACCATTTAAGACTATTTGATAGTGTTATGTGTATAGATTTGTGTGTGTGGCTCTCTCTCTCTCTTTCTCTCTCTCTCTCCTCTCTTTGTCCTTCAGGTGAAAAGGGGAGGATTGGCTGCCACCTGTCGGCTCCAGAAGAGCTGGGGATTGGCTCGCCCTCCAGTCAACCCCCACAGTCAAACTGATATCTATGCATGGATTAAAGTTCTCCGTCATTATGATGGATTTCGTCATACAGACAGAGGTCACTTATGAGATCAATGTAGATCCAAGGAGAAAAAAAGTGTTGGCTGATGGCTGATGTTTATTGGCAGATTGTCACACTCTACAGCCAATGGTATTATTTACAGCGTGTGTGTGCATGACCCACACAGAGCGGGATCTAAACACGGAGCAACTGCGCTAAAGTTTAGCTGCTTAGCTAGCATGGACTCATCACGCTGCGGTGTTATCAATCAGTTTTTGACTGCGTCAAAGAGCTGTGACGTCATTTTGAGACTCAGTTTGTAAAGTTTAGTCAACGTGTAAGAACTCGTCTGACACAGAGCGTCTTCTGTTGTGTGCTATATGTGTGAAATAACAACTATAGTCTGGGCTTTGTCTGGAGTATACCTGTGTAAACGGCTTCATTCATTCATTAGGTAACATTGCCAAAATCAGACGCATCGTGTCTCAAGCAGATGCAGAAAAACTAGTCCACGCATTTGTTACTTCTAGGCTGGACTATTGTAACTCTTGTTATCAGGCTGCTCCAATAAGTCTCTGAGGACTTTGCAGCTAATTCAGAATGCTGCTGCACGTGTTCTGACAGGAACCAAGATCAGAGATCACATCTCTCCCATTTTGGCTTCCTTGCATTGGCTACCTGTTAAATCTAGAATAGAATTTAAAATTCTTCTCCTTACATACAAAGCTCTTCATGGTCAGGCACCATCATATCTAAAAGAGCTCATAATACCTTACTACCCCTCTAGAACACTGCGCTCTCAGAATGCTGGGTTCCTTGTAGTTCCTATAGTTTCCAAAAGTAGATTGGGAGCCAGAGCTTTCAGCTATCAAGCTCCTCTTCTGTGGAACAAACTACCATTTTGGGTTCTGGAGGCAGACACGGTCAACACTTTTAAGAGTAGACTTAAGACTTTCCTTTTTGATAGAGCTTATAGTTAGGGCTGGCTCAGGTCATCCCTTAGTTATGCTGCTATAGGACTAGACTGCCGGGGGACTTCTTTATAACTTTATAATGAAGAAAAAAAAAAAAACTTATGCCTTAACGGACACATTAGCATAGCAATTGCAAATTGGAAATTTATTCCATAACTGTATGAAATCTAAACCAATGCATATTTTGGATTAAAAATGGGTCATCTTCCACTCATACTGACACATCACACAGGCAGCAGGCCTTATTACGAGACCACCCTAAAGACATCAACAATATAAACACACTTGCATAAGCATACCAATAGTGGGAGAGAAGGAAGGAACATAAAACAACTAAAAATGCACCTCCTTCTGTGAAGGCATTGGTGAAAAGGGGTGTGAAGCATTATCATAGATAGAGAAGCGGGCCAACTGCCCAGAGATGTAGTCAGCATGTTGTATCAGCAAGACTGTTCAATGAATCACACGTTGTCCAACTGCTTAGGTGATAAATAGACAAGCATGAGGTCTAACATACAAGATAGGACTCATTGTTGGTAGGGCCCGGCCTGTATTTCATAGCCTGGGCAGCCCTGATGATGGATGGCCCGGCGCTTGGTAATATTTCTTCCACAATCTTGGTTCAGACATTATGTTGAAAGTGCAGGGAGCAGTCCACTGTGGAGGTAAAATAAAGGTGGGACTATGAGCGCCGGGGGAAGGAGCAGCTCACTCGTTGTGTGAAGCAACCCCATGATTAGCCGGGAGACAAATTAGATTATTCATGAATCAGTTGGGTGGAATGCTAAAATGGTTCGGCTTGGTTTCAGACTGAATAACAAAATCAATCAGGCCTTTTCAAGCGATTGCATATTACCTTCGACAGCCACCTGAAATTTCACCGAAAACCCAAAATGAGATTTTTCTTTTTGTGCATGTGTGTGTGTGTTTAAAGTGACTTGAAGCCATGTTTACCTGAAGCGGGGTGGGCACTGATACATGAAGCCCCATGGTGTGTGTGTGTGTGTGTGTGTGTGTGTGTGTGGTAATCCACTTCATTTTTTAGGTGAGGTGTTGAGACAACATGTTCAGGCAACAAATTGAGCCATAAGGTCCAAAATGTATGTTGTTTCCTGGCAACATGTTCCCATGAGAAAACAGCAACTCTTTAAACAGTGCTGCCCTTCATAAAAGCACAGCATCACTACTAGAACTCTGAATATATTATGATAGATGCAGAAGGGAAACAAAATAAATAATGAAGGATAAAAGCAGAAACATCCTGAGGTAGGGTCTTGACACCTCCTCCAATTATCGTCTTTTTTTAAACAACAGCTGACAGCTCTGATCTAATCACTTGACAAGCCTGCACTGCAACACAAACGCAGACGAGCGCACGAGGAGAACGACGCACTTCACAGGCAGTATCCATCACCTGTGATTGCACCCAAAACGAAACGGTATCCACATCCGCCGGCCCTCTCCGTCAGTGTCACTAAAACTCTCTCACCTCACCATTCTGACGTCGAGCTGAACAAGAGAGACTCAGAAGCAGACATCGCTCCTGGCAGCACACCTTGTATTTTGCCTCTGCCCATTTATTCTTGCTTCTCTCTTATTGTGTTTCTCTCTGGCTGTCCATCCCTTCTCTCATACTGCATCCAAAAAATAAATCACAACCCCCTGAAGGCTTCTTCCATGAAATAAAAAAAAAAAAAAAAACACAAGGTGGAGATTCAAGAAGTGATACTTTAAAGCTTACAGCAGCTGTGTTTCCTACATATAAGCTTAAGCCAATTTGATATAAAATATACACTGACAGGCGCCTATATTTTACCTCCAGCCTGCCCAATCTTTTCTAAAATGAACATTATAATGAGTGAATGTTTCAGTGCTTCAGTGCTTCTCTTCTCGCTTGCTGTAAAAGCCTCTGAAAGATGATTTAGACCATGATGTTCCTCTCAAACACACACAGGATATTGATGTTATTTTTAGGTTAACTGCACTTGAATGATGCAATCATCTGTTCAGTGAAAGGTGATTTCATTTACAAAATCCTCATTGAACTATTACAATTATGCAAAGAAATTATTAGTCATACCAGAGTTGGACACTGACAGTGTGACAGTGGTAATGACGGAGCTTGAATCAGAAAAAAAAGAGGTGCACGTGTTCTAAACCAGCAGTCTGCCTAGCATGTTGAGCTGTGTCCTCTTCATCATCTGATATTTCTCCACTCAGACATTCTGAACAGAGGCTAAATATTTGCTGCATGACCCACAAATGAAAGAATTTGATGGGGAAATCTGTGAGAATGAAATTGTCCAGAAACTGGAAAATGATCTACTGTGTTTACACAAATACTAATGAAAGGTTCTATGTCCACTGGCATTGGTACTCCAGCATATATGAAAATGTTTCTGTCTGATAAATATCCGTTGGGTGTGAAGACTGCAAGTATGAAAATGACAAAAATCTGGGGGTGTGGAGCCAGAGAGAGGTGTAGCCCGATCCTCATCTTTCCTTTACTTCATTCTCTGTCCGTGCACCCGAGAACAACAGTATGACAGCATCATCTGTCTGCACCATTCAAAACAGTTACACACCACTGATAAAGACATGTACCAGCTCCATGACATCTGATGCTTTTTTAAAAAATGACATTGACAGCAGTGTTGCGTGTTAGTCTGAAGTTATTGTTGTCGAGCCATCCATCCGCACGACCTCCTCTCCGCAAAGACATTGTGGTGTTCTAATAATGTCACAGCGTCACTGTCAGGGATTTGTCGCTTTGTTTTGAACATGTTGTTTGCAGATGTGCTTCTTGGTACGGCAGTCAGGTGGAATTAAACCAATCGAAGTAACAATTCAGTTCAATTCAATTTTATTTATATAGCGCCATATCATAACAAAAGTTATCTCATGACACTTTCCATACAGAGCAGGTCTAGACCGTACTCTTTATAATATTATTTACAGAGACCCAACAGTTCTACCATGAGCAAGCACTGATGGTGGCGAGGAAAAACTTCCTTTTAACAGGCAGAAACCTCGGGCAGACCCAAGCTCATTGGTAGACGGTCATCCACCACGACCAGTTGAGACAGTACTCAGTTAGAAAGAAATCTATTGTATTGCCAATTCTGTGCCAATGTTTAGGCACTAACATTCAATATTAGATATGGTAAACTGATACATCAGTCCTAAACCTACAGATGTAGCAACTCAAAAGTTCCCGTGTTTCCGTGACTGGTCCGTGAACAGTCCTTGAAAGGTCCTTGCAAGGACCTTCGCAGCTCCGTGACGGTAATGTGATCCCCCACGATGACGTAGTCAGTGAGGCCCCGAATGGAAACGCCCATAAGCAGCCTGAGTGAAAACCAGCTGCAATGCCTCATTTGTCCACGGGGAGGAGCAGTGATTTAAATGTTCTGCTCTCACCATAGACTGTATAAAGACACATCTGAACAGATACGTTGGGGACGC
Organism: Argyrosomus regius; assembly: GCA_946959425.1. Lineage (NCBI taxonomy): Eukaryota > Metazoa > Chordata > Actinopteri > Sciaenidae > Argyrosomus > Argyrosomus regius. Next base: position 27,337,782 of record OX336890.1, on the reverse strand, counting down.
TGGGGTAAGCAGGTGAGCCGATCAGCTGAGACAGAGCACAATCATGGATGTGGCTAGTGGTGCAACGGATCATTGTTGGTCCGTGATCCGTTCAGATCGCTCCCCACAGACCGGCACCAAGTGGTCCGCGGATCGGTTGATGGAAAAAAAAAGTTGTGATAAGATAACACTGAGGCACCGCTGCAGCCGCTCGTATCTGCAGCTCTATGTCGCTTTCTGAAGCCTATGAAACACACTCGATTTCTGCGTATTTATTCCTCTGAACACCATAGTGGTCATATTGATGGTATATATGATGAATATTGATGGCCAGCTGTGGCTTTCACTACATGCAGATCAGGAGCGAGCGCGAGAGAGAGAGTACGCGAGCGTGAGAGAAGAGACGCATCAGTAATTATGTAAGGACAGAATAGCCTAGATTTCGTTGATTTAGTAAACAGTGACAGACATAAACACCATGAATGCTCACCTCCTTTATAATGACTATTGAATAATAACATAACCTAATAAATCTGCCAGCTGCTTTCCGGGTACAATCACCGGTCTCTGCGGGTTTAGGTTACATTATCTGTTATCAATTTTTTCATTTGATTTGAGTGTGTTCATGAGCATTTACGCTTCATAAATAAATTAAAGCGTAAATGAAACTCCATGAAGCAACATTTTTTTTTTTCTGAATTTCCATTTAAAGAGGAAGAATAACAACAGTAATACCTCCTGTTGAATATTTGATCACAGTTTGATCGTTGTGAAACGCGATTTAAAGAGGAAGAAAAACTGGTGATTAACAGCCTTTTGGAAGATTTTTGCAGTTGTGCAGGTATTCAGTGCATGCTTTAGGCCAGGTAAACCCTACAAAAACCTCATTAGCATTCTCATTGCTCAACCTTTTGTTTGCACTTAATGGGCTTTTTGGTCTCCCAGTGTCACACAAATCACAGAGCCGAAAACACACGCGACTGAAGCCAGCGCGCTGCGTCTCGGGGTCAGCCTTTCGGGGACAGCTGCATTTTCGGCTCTGTGATATATATATATTAGTATTATTATTGTTATACTTTTTGTTTGATTTGCGTGCGTAAAACTGAAAAAAAGGTTCTTGCTTCATGGAGTTTCATTTACGCCTATAGGATGAACAAAAATTTAAACACAGTAAATGAGTCATCCTCCTGTTCATGAACACACTCAAATCACAAGGTCGGTAGTCAAACCTAACATAAACATGAATAAATTAAAGCGTAAATGAAACTCCATGAAGCAACAACTTTTTTTTCTGAATTTCCATTTAAAGAGGAAGAATTCCGGCCTTTTGGAAGATTTTTGCTGTTGTGCCGGTATTCAGTGCATGCTTTAGGCCAGGTAAACCCTACAAACACCTCATTAGCATTCTCATTGCTCAACCTTTTGTTTGCACTTAATGTGCTGGTTTGACTACCAACCTTGTGATTTGTGTGTTCATGAACAGGAGGATGACTCATTTACTGTGTTTTAATTTTTGTTCATCCTATAAGCGTAAATGAAACTCCATGAAGCAAGAACCTTTTTTTCAGTTTTTACGCACGCAAATCAAACAAAAAAAAGTATAACAATAATAATACTATATATATATATATATATATACAGTGGTATGCAAAAGTTTGGGCACCCCTTAGGAAAATCATTGCATCAGTTTGTCACTTTCTGAGCTTTTGAAGCAGCAACTTTATTTTAACATATGTTATACCTTATGGAAACAGAAACATCTCAGTAGTGAAATCATTTTCATTGGTCCAACAGAAACATTTTTAAGTGTATTTAAACAAAAATAGGCATGTGCATAAATTTGGGTACCCCAAAGAAATTATTCCATTAATATTTAGTAGAGCCTCCTTTTGCTGCAAGAACAGCCTGTAGACGCCTCCTATAGCCACAGACAAGTCCCTGAAGTCTGGCAGGTGGTAGTTTGGCCCATTCCTCCATACAAAACGCCTCCAGTTCAGTCAGGTTTCTTGGCTTCCGTGCGTAAACAGCCTGCTTCAAATCAATCCATACATTTTCAATGATGTTAAGGTCTGGGGACTGGGATGGCCATTCCAGAAGATTGTACTTGTACTTCCTTGGTGGATTTTGAACAGTGCTTAGGATCATTGTCCTGCTGAAAAATCCAACCCCGGCGTAGCTTCAACTTTGTGACAGATTCTTGAACATTCTTGTCAAGAATCGGCTGATACTGAGAGGAATTTATGTGGCCCTCAACTTTAACAAGGTTTCCAGTCCCTGTGCTAGCCACACAGCCCTATAACATGATGGACCCTCCACCAAATTTCACAGTAGGCAATAAGTTATTCTCATGGAATTCAGTGTGTTTTTTTCGCCATGCATACCTCCTCTTGTTCTGACCAAATAACTCTATCTTAGTCTCATCTGACCACAGTATTTTTTTCCAAAATGCTTCTGGCTTGTCCATATGTGCTTTTGCATACCTCATGCGACTCTTCTTGTGACGAACACTCAGGAAAGGCTTTTTGCACATCAGCCTTCCAAAGAGCTTTTCCTGGTGCAAAGTACGCTGGATTGTGGAACGATGAACAACTACACCATCAGTAGCCAGATGTTCTTGTAGTTCTCTGGAGGTGGTCTGTGGCTTGTCTGTGACCATTCTAACCATCCTTCGCCTGTGCCTTTCGAGTATTTTTTTTGGCCTACCACATCTTTCCGTCACAAGGACTGTTCTTGTGGCCTTCCATTTCTGCACCACATTTCTGACTGTGGAGACAGACAGTCCAAACCTTCTTGATAATTTCTTGTACCCTTCTCCTAATTCATGATAATGAATTGTCTTAGTTTTTTGGTCAGTGGAGAGTTGTTTCAATGCCCCCATGTTGCCACACTCTAAAAAGAACCTAGAACAAGCACAGCCAGCAATTGCCTCTGTTAAATAGCCTTTTTCATGATTGGTTCCACCTGTCTTTGTTATTGAAGGTCTCACAAGCTAGTCAAAGCAATTTTGTGCTGCAACCTGTCAGCTATAAATCCATGCAGGTCTTGAAATCAATGTGATTAAAAGGGTGCCCAAACTTTTGCACATACCATTTTTTACATTTGAATTTATCATAATAAAACTATATAATGCTACTCTGAGAATTTTGGTCTGGAAAACACTCAAATGTCTACATCTCTGTAGGAAATCAAATCTTGTTGCAGTGATCTTCTTTTATAAAGTTAGAGCAAATTATCATGAAATCTTAGAGGGGTGCCCAAACTTTTTCATACAATTATATATATATATATATATATATATATATATATATATATATATATATAACATTAGTATTATTAGGTCTGACACACAGGTCTGGCAGCCCCTTAATGTCTGATGGACCGTTTTTTTGCCCATTACGTGCAAACAAAAGGTTGAGCAATGAGAATGCTAATGAGGTGTGTAAGCTACGTCATCTCCAGGTAGAACAACTGTAAAAAAGATTCTGTGAGAGAGGCGCCATCTCCTGGTCGTACCCTGTAACTAAATGAATAGGTGGAGTTACAGTAAAAAATAGACACGCCCAGAAGAAGGAGGGAGTCACTCCAGCCGCTGGAACTTGGCTGCTTGCAGCTTGAAGGGGAACTTTTGAGTTGCTACTACTGTATAAGGCTGGTTATGGTTACTAATTAATGAAATCTGTCAGAACTAATATTAAGTAATTGATGATGACAAATATACTACAAAGCTGCAGCTGTGGCGTAGCATCGGTTGAGAAAATCCCCTGTGTGTGTGTGTGTGTGTGTGTAGGTGTGTGTGTGTGTGTGTGTGTGTGTAGGTGTGTGTGTGTGTGTGTGTGTGTGTGTGTGTGTGTGTGTGTGTGTGTTCAACGTGACTTGAAGCCATGTTTGACTTAAGCAGGGTGGGCACTGATACATGAAGCCCCAGGGAGCCATTGTCAGTAAAGACATTCACTCTTCTGACTTTCTCTTCACCTACTACAGTGTGTGCTCATTCAGTCGGAGAACAGATTCTGATACTGAACACACCTATAAAGCCACATTATATTTTAAAGTTAACAGGCAGCACTAAAATGTTTGGAGCCCAACTAGAAGTCGTGTTTTTGTTTTTGTTTTTCAAACTTTCAGAGCAAAAGGATTTCATGTAGCATTTAAAGCGAACCCCACATTTTGCTACAGTGAAAAAGAAAATATGATTGTGGAGCAATCAGTCACATTGTATCAAGACTGTGTCTCAAGAGTACACATGGCATGCCTGATAAGTTGAACTATTAAATACTACTTGTATTCTTCAGAAAAATCTGACTACCTTTAGTTTTTAAGTTCCTTCCTCTTATGCAATCTATTAAAATGTTTCTCTGAAGTTTAAGCCATAAAGGTCCACTCAGTGCTACTGTGTTGTGCAGCAACGTATGAACATCTATGAATAAGCTCTTTGTAAGTGTAAGGAGAGAGTCCCTCTGTTCCCTCACAGTACACTGTGAAGCCTCCATGCTATTTTACAGATGTACCCTCTCTCTCAGTGCAGCTGCTCAGGCTTTAAAGAAGCAATTAAAACAAGACATTCTCCTGGAACTTCACGGGGCTGCTCTCCTCATATGTTGCCATAGATAAGCTGCTCAAACGGCAAGCCTATTTTTCTACCTCTCAAGGCTCAGGCGGATGAGAGGAGAAGGAAGGAGGGAGAAATAAGACCCGTTTTCTGTGAAGCTTGCCATCAACTGCAGCGACCAAGTTGCAGGAAAATCAAAGGCAACGAATTATCTTAATTCACTAATCACACATTGAGCTCTGGCCACAGGTCAAAGCAATGAACCTTTCCATAAATGAAAGGACTAGTTCATTTGCTCTGCCTTTCCTCTTCTAAATACCTGTTTGGTGCACAGGAAGTGGATTTTCAGTTTATTTGCAATAAATAGAAGACTAAATCACTCCCATAAAACGCTCAACACAGAAAATGATCTGTATTTACCTCACTCTCTCTGATGGTGTGTATCAACAGTGCAAACCTGGTTATGCAACATGCAATGTGTGGTATTAAAAAAAATGCCACCAGTTCAAAACCTTTCAAACTTCTATGTGACGTGAGCAGCAACAAATTCAGTTTGATTTCATGAAAAACACTGACATGAAAATCTGTCACTGATGCCACAGAATAAATTATGGAGAGAGTAAAAGCATGTCAAATAAGACACATGCAAGTCTTCATGTGAGGCAGTCTGTGTTACAGGTTGGTGAACTATCCAGATTAAATGTTGCTACTTCTGTATTCCTTAATGAGCAAAAACCCAGACACCGGCACACAAATAGGGTTGTGACGATGACTACAGTACTGTGGTCATGTGATTCTGACTGAGGCGTTGACCTCATTACTGTCATCACAGCAAATATCCTGTCAATCTCATGTTATTCCATTGAAGTGTGTTTCAGGTCTGTCACACAGGTCTTTTTTCCCAGAAAAACTCACCCTTCTCTGCATCTGATTGGTCAACAGACAACAGTTACGGGCTGTAATACTAAGAGAGGGACACGATCACAGCAGAGCTGATGTTGAACAGTTCACTTGACCAGCTGTTAAGAAATAACAGAAGAGACTTTTCTTGGTTATAAGAAGCTGCAGCATTTATTAACAGACAAACTGTAACCTACACAGAACATTTACTGCCAGATAGACAAGTTACTGCTAAACTTTTCCTCTGCTCTGCTCACTTTCACTGTCTGCTGCTCGCTCTGTCACCCACACACTCACATTATGCACTGACCTGTGCCATCACAGCCCGACACACAACTGGCTCTTTTTGTTTCTGACTGTCCAACATGATTCAACCAAAAAGTGCAGCAGCTGACTAGGCAGTTACAGTAAAACACTGTGTTGGAAATTACAGTTACCGTAAATTTCGGACTATTGAGCGCACCTGAATATAAGCCGCACCAGCTAAATTTTAAAAGAAAATACATTTTGTACATATATAGGCCGCACCTGAATATAAGCCGCAGGTTTTCATGTTGTAACATGAGACATTTACACAGAAAGACGGTACACAGAAGATTTTTTTTTAGTTTTAATTTAAGACACGCTTTTTTTCAAACTGTGCCTGAAAATCGGCAGTACGGCACCAACACGCCATCAACACGGCATCGACACAGCACCAACACGGCATCAAGACAGCACCAACATGGGATGAACATGCCTGCATGGTTAGAAAATCGGTTTATAGTCCGAAAATTACGATAGTGTCTTCTTCGGCGCATAATCTTTCCCCACGTCTGTCTCACTTTTGCGTTTACTGCTAGAGAGTGACCCCCGGTGGCAGTAAAAATAATAAATAAGCCGCACCGTTGTATAGGCCGCAGGGTTCAAAGCGTGTGAAAAAAGTAGCGGCTTATAGTCTGAAAATTACGGTACATTTTTCATCAATCAAGTTACTAAATTAACTTATGATTATGTTCTGGCCAACCAAGCCTAATGGCTGAGACTTTGACCATGACTTGCCGAACCCTGGTGCGCATGGTCGATGACCCAAAACACAGATAATACAGGTCAGTATGTAACAATGTGACAACTGTGGGCTAAACATCACGATTGACAGAGGAGGCCACGGGTCGACGGCTCTCACTACACTATAAATATTTGATCATACTTTTTCACGTTTCAAATACAAATGTTAAGATGTCATGCAGTGTTGGACTCGATACAGTCCAGAATGTCTTTCTTTTTTTCAGATGAATAGCACACACACACTGGAGGCACAGGGGCACAGAGGGAGAAAGATAGTTACTTTAAGGTAAAGGTAAAGGTTGACTTGACAAATTCCACACAGAATTTGGCCTGGATCTGTGGGTTTTTATCAATTCAGCAATATCTCTGAAAAGGGTTTTCCAATATATATCGGCTATCTTTACACCTCTTACTGTCATATAGAGGTGACTTAAATGTTGACTTTGCCATGAACCTAACAACTTCTCGGCTTTTCCAAATATAAAAAGCACCATGCTGCAGTGTCCTGTAGAGGCCATTACCATGGGTAGCCCAGCTGGCGGAGGCAGCTGAGAAATGGCTCTGGGACCTGCCCATCTATCACAATCTGCCCCCCTTTTTTCATGGAGAATCCATCACCTGAGATTTGGCCCGGAGTCACTCCCTCACCCAGGTAATTTTCAGCCAGGGAGGGAAACTGAGCTGGGTCAGGACGTGAGGTTTTACTCATAAAGTGACCTCAAAGGTAAAGTGAGAGACGGCTGGATAGACAGATTTACCTCCTCTTGTGCCTTTTACTCTGATGGTAGTATGAACTTAGATGTGGGCTGTATATCTTGCTGACCATAAAGGTGTGTTGTCCAAGCATAAATACAATTCTGGCGGTTAAAAGAGTGACTTGGTTTTTTTTTTATCATCGACATATTAAACCCTAATATTGATCTGGCTCCCTGCAATGCTCTTTTTCTTTCCCCATCTTCAACCTGGGTTTAAAATATATAGACCCCTGACCTCACTATCTGCTGCATCTGGACACATCAAAGATTGCCAATCTTGTTCAAAGAGTGTTCACCCACAGGCACTGTAGTGAGACAACACAGCCCTATACACATTAGTTGTCCATGTCACCAAGTGTACCAAAAAACACTTCAAACGCGACATGTTTTTGTGGTCACTATTACTGGTTTCCATCTGTACTTTCAAGTCGAGGAACACGGAGCAAATTGAAAAAGAGACAAATGGCTAAGACCTTTGGGAGGTTACATTTATCAACAGACGCAATCTGATTTAAGTATCCTGGGTGCCATTCAGATTGAGCATATAAACCTTTAAAGGGTTCAGTTTGCTTGAAATGAACTAGGTTGGACAAAGTGTCGTTCAACAACTCATATCCAGGGCTGTAGCCGAGGCTAAATGCATGTAAATGTCATTTATAGTGTTCATGCTGCTCCCATTGAGCCATTACGAATACTCCACATCAGGTTATTAGTGTGCTCAAACTGAACTCCATCGCTTGGAAATTAAGTCAAGCATAATTTGTTTTAGGCTTTGATGGAGCATCATATTTTGATAAGCCATTTGTGCCATGCCATAGAAAAAACAAAAGCTAACAGGCATATACACTGACTTTTATATGGAGGAGTGTCTCTAAAAGTTTGTGTCCAGGGTGGGAGAAGTCAGCCACAATCTCACCCACACGCTTCAGGTTCCTGGAGGAGCCCAGGTCCTGAAGAGACAGAAGATCACCCGATCACCTTCTCAGAGAATGATACGTTGCAGTCTGCCCTTGTCTTTGGCACTGGAAACAGTCTACCAGATGGTGATGGAGGAGGTAATGATGGACGTGTAGAACTGCACCATCATTGTCTCCTACAGCAGATGTCTATCTGATAGTGCTGTAGCTAAATTTAAGGAAGTGATTCCATCAGTCAATTCAATGCCATGTCTCCATACAACAGAGGATCGTCTTGTTGATAGTGCTGCAGGCTCACTGTGAACGGCACTCGACTCTTTTGCACCTCTGAAAAAGAAGATAATTAAACAAAGGAGGTTAGCACCATGGTATAACCAGCAGACTCGCAAATTAAAGCAAAAGGCGTGGAAATTTGAAAGCAAATGACATTCAACCAAATTGGAAAATTCTCATTTCGTCTGGGAGGATAGTCTTAAAACATACAGGAAGGCTCTCCTTGCCAGAACAGCCTATTACTCTTCATTAATAGAGGAAAATAAGAACAACCCCAGGTTTCTCTTCAGCACTGTAGCCAGGCTAACAGAGAGCCACAGCTCTATTGAGCCATCTATTCCTTTAGGCCTAAGTAGCAATGACTTCATGAGCTTCTTTAATGATAAAATTATAACTATTAGAGACAAAATTCATCACCTCTTGCCCTCAACAGGCACTAATTTATCTTCAAACATAGGAAACTTTAGAAACAGCTGTCAAACCCGATATATATTTAGACTGCGTTTTTGCCATGGACCTTTGCCAACTAACAATTTCTCCATCTAAGTCATCAGCCTGTCTCTTAGACCCCATTCCAACCAGGCTGTGCAAAGAAGTTTTACCTCTAGTTAGTACTTCTTTATGGGATATGACTAATCTGTCTTTATTATCAGGATATGTACCACAGTCCTTTAAAGTAGCTGTAATTAAACCTCTTCTTGTTGCTTGCTTGTTCATGTTAATGATGAATCCTCCATGCGTAAGTGATAAGCAAAGTGTCTGTGCGGAGTTCCACAAGGTTCCGTGCTTGGACCAAGTCTATTCACTTTTTATATGCTTCCTTTCGAGAACATTATTAGGAACCACTCCATCATATTTATTGATTAAGCCAGATGAAAGTTTGCTAAACTTATTATTATTATTATTATTCTTATTATTCTTATTATTATTATTATTATTAGTGTACTAATAATATTATTACAACAATTAGTTATATTTTTTATTCGTATAATTGGTGCTGTGCATCTCTCTCTCCCTCTCTCCTCCCACCTTCCCTTTCCCCTTCACTGTTATTATAAATTTAAAAAATGAAATTGAATTGGATATAATTCATATGGTCCAGAGTCTAAATAGTCATCAGATGATAGCCAATGGGTTCTGACATTGCCTGAAACTGCCGATCAAACTATAATCTGTCAAATGAAATAAGTCTCAAGCTGTGAGCACTGCCTCGTGCTAGCTTTACTGTTTCAATATAGCTTTGCTGTAAAATTCTTGTTCGTATTTCAACTTACATAGTGTTAATTACTGGAGTTATGGACAATTTTATGCACTGTCAGAGTATTTTTAAATTCCAAGGAATGAAGAAGAGATGAGTAGAACAGAGACAGGAACAATGTCTAAAGCACTTCACTGCTCTGCTGATTGTTTATAAAGGTATTAGTCTCACTACCACCAACAACAACAACAAAAAAAATGCTATATTAAATCATTGTCTTCTGGTTACCTATTACCTATTTGTAGTCTGATGGAAGTACATGTGTGAAGACTGTGATTGTATGTGACCTTAAAATTCTCCCAGATTTCTCACTTATTGATAATCAATAAACCATAAAGTGTATGTGTGTTTCAGCTGTTCTGTTTCAGAAAGATTTACAAAAATTGTTGGATGTAGCTCCCCTCAGGGTGTTGTAGGTTTCAGCCACAGACCCATGCATCCATCTATCCATCCATTTCGTGTAACCGCTTATCCTTACCAGGGTCATGGGGGGCTGAAGCCTATCCCAGCTGGCCTGGAGAAGTCACTAGTTCATCACAGGGCCAATGTATGGTACGGTCGAATAGTCAAAAAAATTACCTCCTAAGTCCTTTCCTAAACACTTATCCATGACCTTGATGTGAAACGTCATAAGGTCAAGGAAAGATGCGAAGGAGAATTCATAAGGAGTTAGGAGAAGACGACCATGGTCTGCACTTAAACTAGACTACGCCATTATACGACGGTGGATGTTATTGACGTGATCTGTGGTAAAACTACAAAGTTTAAAAGATCTCTGAGATCTGAGATACTTCTCCCCTCGACTTCTCTATGGTGTGCAGGAAATGTATAAACATGGACAACCCAGTAAAAATATGACTTCATTATCAACGTCAGAATTAAAATAATAAAGGAACGTGGAAGTAAAGAAGTGTTACATTGAGGATGGTCGCTCACCCTCCTGTCCACTCATATATAAACATATTAGCAAGTTATGGCAAAAGATGGATGATTAAGAATCAACTTCATGTACTTCAATCTACTTCTACTCCATGATGTCTGCAGGACGCTGGACGTCTGCCACAGTTTGAAAGAGAAAGTTTGACTGTCACACAGAATGATGTGATATTCATGTTTTATGTATTAATTTGAATGGTCAGGATAACATAAAGCTTATCTAGTTATTGCCAACATTTCACACCAACTTGACAGAGTTTTTCACAACAGCAGACAACAAACTTGAACACCTCTGTGCGTGAACACAACTCCACAGTCTCCACAGTCAGACTTCATGATCAAAGTTCTATCACGTCATCACATCTGTCCATATTCATATTTTTTTTTGTCTGGTTGTGAATGACCGAACGGCACATTGATTTTTTTATTGCTGCTGCATAAAATTGTAGGACAGCATTACCTCTGGTGTATCCTATGCTAAAGGAGATAAGAAAGGAAGCACTGCATGCTCATTTCCTTAACATTTAGAGAATTCGAACATCTCTTATCATGGCAGCATACTTCCGGGTCATTTCACTCCATTAGGAAGACCTACAATCATTCACACTTCAGCCACAGATTACTTTAAATTAGACCTACAACACCTACAGAGTACTCCACAACAAACTCTGACACCACTATACCAGCTGTTGACACTAATCACATTTACAGAGAACTTTCAGAACTGAGTTATAAGTAAAACTAGCAGATGTGAAAAGGTTCAACAAGCTCCTAAACGTTTCAGACGTCATTGGCTGTCAGCAGATAATCAGATTACCATGTTTCCACGATTCCCTACTAAAGTAATTTTGTTCCACAACCAATAGTTTTGCTTGTGAGTGCAAAATCAATGAGTTGATTGCAGCCATTCAAAGCTTCCCAGTGCGCTATTACTTTAATTTGAAAGTTTAAAGGAATGAGCATTATCAAAAATAATGTTTGGAGAAAGCTTGAATGCATTGTTGGCATTGATGATGAGCTATAAGCAAATGTATTGATTTTTCACTAGTCTATTCTTATTACAGCTATCTAATTACCATTCTTCCCATAATACTTTTTATTTTTTGTTTTGTCAAAAAAAAAAAAAATCTCTGGACTACTCACAGCTGCCAGCGCTACATTCAATCTGTCAGAATAGAGCAACCCATCAACCAAGTTGCTTGCTGTGAGAATATAAAGTTTACTTGGCTTGCAACAATACACCCCAAAATTTCCAACCTCTTTCTCAACTTCAGCCTTCAACCTTTTGCCTCCAGGCAGAGAGATCAATGGACAGAAAATGAAAAGCACAAACTTGGGTCACAAAATAAAATGAATGTGCTCTCTTTCCACTTTCTGAGGTATTTTCACACCATCTGTAAGCCTAAAGGGGCATAAGTGAGATTTTTACTCCCCCCGAGCACAAAATGAATCTGCAGAGACCCATATATTACTTAATGCCCCTTAAAATAACCAGCAGCAGTAATGCTGTTGCAGTAACAGGGAGCACATATAGCAACATCAATAGGTGATTGTGGGTGATGGATAACGTTGGCCCAACATTCACCTCCAGCCAACTTTCCCATGCTAACAAACTGCAGCTGTGGTCAGCATCAGAAAATGAACAGACTTCCACTGGTTAATTTGTCAAGGTACATGAACAGTGAACACACAATCAGAGACAGTTTTAACCATTAGGAGAGGAGAACATAATACATTTACCAGCGCAGAACAACAGGAGAAAAATGTGTAAATCATTTTGGATCTATTCACAGCCACGTTCATTACCAGTTTGTTTACCATAATAAGGGTTGCAGATGAAAACTGAGCCCTTTGGAAATTTCCTAACGTCTCATAAATGACAATGATAAAACAATTTAGTGCCTAGAAATACCATCAAACACATGTTTAGCCACAACATTCTGTCAGTTTGAAGTTAAAAAGTCCATATATAGACCATATATTCTAGAGCACAACAAAAATCCATCTAATAAATCACTGTGTAAACATGAGGGGCTTCAAATACTCCCAGTCTCCATATTGTTGAAGAAGAAATCACCAGCAGTGCACCTCAACGTCTGCATCATCATCTTTGTGGATCCCACATCGGGGATTAGGTTCTGCATTTATTAGATGGATTTCTAACCTTGCCTGCAGGCAAATACAATGGAACAAACAATCGTAACCCAAGCCTGCTGGATACATATCAAAACAGCACATGACAAATAAGCCTGTCAAAGCCTTTCCTAATCTTTCTGGCTCAAAAGATTTAGTTGTCTTTGACAGTTCTTATTCATTATATTGTTATATCAATTGTATCTGATTTGAAATACTGTATATGACTGTAACATATTACCCAAACTACTGGTTCATAATTTAAAAATAACTGCTCTAAATAGTGACATCCTAGAAGATATAAATAGACCAAAGCTCATATACTTTTGCTCACCTTTCGACAGTAGAATTGAATTAATAGCCTACAGTATAGATTTTGGTTTCAGTGAGCCTGAACCAAAAAAGTCATAGGAGTCCCAAAACAATGAGCTAAAAGACGCCAAAACACTCCATAGAGCTAAGGGCTAGTTATCTCAAGGAGGGTTGAGCTTTCAATGCCATTTGTTTGTTTGTCAGGACTGTCCTTGATGAAGGTTTGCGCTCTTCAACTGCCCTTCTAGTTCTCTGTGGATTCATCAATACGAGTGGGTCCTCTCACATGACGCATTCTAATTTAATTCAGTGTTAATCAAAAAAATATAGTGTATCATTTCCACAGCATTTGGCTATTGTTGGTATTGTTGGAGTCCACTGCTGACCTTCCTTCACATCTTGATACCCTGTTACAGTTTTGTTGTTGACAACAGTCTTCACTTGCACATTGTTGCGTCAGGAGGCTGGTAGAAGCAGATTTGGTAGTTTTGTGGTGGTTGAGTTTTGATTGTGAGTGCCCTGTATCCTGATGCTGTAATTTTTCCTCATATCTGACCTTTTTACCAGGTATATACTTTTAAGCATTGACTGTTAACACTATGAAAGGGGTCCTGGAGATTTAGAGTTGACGCCACTGCCAACAATTTCCTCCTGCAGTCCACCAACAGTCCGTTCAAAAATGAACTGAATTTGGTGCATACTGACATCTTTCAGTATACTTCATTCATTACTTCAGTGTGAACACAAGAAACCACACTGAAATTAGGACACAGCATATGATATATTCGGGACATATAGCTAATGTCGGCTTATTGTCTAGTGAGCTAACAAATAAATGATGAAACACATACATGATAACATACAGATGCTTTGTATGACATTTTATTGGATGAACTTTTCATCCCTTCAGTTAACGCTGTCAAAAAACAGACCATTATTTTTATTTTTAGGCTCCAAAATACATGTACTTCATATCAAACCACCAAGTCAACTGTCTAACTGCTGATTTTTAATTAATTTAATTAAGCAAACATGCCTCCATGACTTATACTGAACATCCTTCATTATTAGTTGATTTCCCAGCATAGTGATGAGTGACTATTGATAGCTGTTCATGCTGTAGAGATAAACACCAAGAATACCAAGAAATACCATAAAAAGCTGTAAAGTCAGTGTTTGGTGACTCGTTTATCTGGCCACAGGAACATTAGTACAATTAGTTAGCAGCTGATGTCTTAATTGTTCATTAAACCCTCAGATGACAATATTTAATACTGGGCTGCACAAGTGGCAATCAGTGGTCATGGCTGAATAAGCTGGGTACTGCTTTCTTATATCCATGGAAACAGTAGAAGCCATCATTTGCATATTGAGTTTATTAATTTATAACCTGTCAGATGTTGCTGCAAATGAGGGAATGTTAGAAGAAGGCTGACAGAGCCAACAAGTCAAGACAGAGGAGAAGGAGTGAGTCTTCAAAAGACAGATACAAGAAGCCACTAAAAAGTGCAGGAAAAACTTTTTTTTTTTTTAAGATAAGAGACTCCTCTACCAACCGATAACAGCAAGGAACAAAGTGTGGAGTAAAAGCTACTATATTTAGACAAAGAGAATGGCTTTCAATGGATTTGCCAGTACGGGGGCTTTATAATCTAACCCTCTGCCAATATTAAGAAAGTGCCAGCCATTCTGCACTTGAACTTTGAGATATTATCTCTAAGAAAGAAAATATGGAGAAAAAGTTGTAAGAGCCTCGGATAAAAAATTAAAAGCTGAAGTTGGAGCCAGAAGTCCAGGTTGCTGAGCTGAATCAATAATTCTCAGAGGATTAGCAAAGCCATAACTTCCAAAATAAAAAATAAAAATAAAAAAATTAATGGGCTTAGCAGTAAGTGGTTTGAAAATGGGTCATGGTGTTACTTCTTTCTTTCTTTTTCTGGACGCTCTTCTGCTCAGGTTTGTGTCAACAGATTACAGAAGAGGAGCTGCGATGAAGATGTGGGCGATATGACTGGCATGACCTCTGCCACTCGCCACAGATTGCCTTGCAAAGTGTCACATTTGCAAAGACTGGACAAGGTGAAACACTCAGGCGACCATTCATTAGAATGTGATGTGACTGTCTGTGATGGGCCCCATATCCGCACCTATTCTTTATTTTCGTGAATCAGCCTGTCAACACCACGCATTCAGCATCCGGCATGTGCGCAGGTGGCGTATGAGCTAATGTGAAATGAACAATCAAAAAGAGATCAGAGCAGGTGATATTCCTCTGCCTGGTCCTTTTCTCTCAGAATGTCGGCCTGGTAAATCCTTTGCATACATCAAGTGATCCGAGCTGCGTAAGTGTCTATCGTAGCTGGGGATCTTTTTTTAGTGATACATCATCTGTGGCATATGGAGTGCTTCATACAGACGCTAGCTTTTGTTAGAATATGAAAGTGGGAGATGACTAGGACATCTGAAGAAATTGTCATATTAGAAGGAGTGTGTGTGTGTGCTTGTGTGTGTGTGGAGATGAGATGAATACGTTTCCACCTGGTGCAAACCTTTGCAACAGATTTTCGGAACACGTTGTGACTTCTAAGACACTGTAAACATGTGAAAAATGTTGATTACATGTTCTAATGACAGGCACCTTCTGACATGAAGCCTGTCTCGTGATGTGATGTGTTGATGCGTTTGTTACCTGCGGCATATTTTACTTGCTTTCAATTAGCGGCACAAGTTCAAGAAAGGTTTCAACTTGTTCACAGGTTTTCACGTGTTCATTCCACCTGAACATGTAACACAAATTCATAAGTGAGACTTTGGTGAGCTTTTTTCTGGGTCTGTCCACGGAGCCTCATTCACGAAGACATCAGAAATATCTATCTATTGAAATAAATTTTGGTCTCTTACTCACAGCAAGGTCATTGAGTTACAGTGAGTACATCATACATTTGGTTTGCGATGAGACATCAAAAGAAAACCGGTGAGTCAGGGGAAATTGTATTGAGTCTTTCAGAGGGAAACGACATTGAAATTTATAAGCGTGAAAATGAGGAGGGGTGGAATATGGTATATGAGCGGGGAGGGCCAGAGTGGGCTAAATGCCAACATTAATGGTGCACAGATAAAAGAAACAAGTGTATCTTCCAGATGATGTTTTTAGATTGTTATTTCTAAGCAGGATGAAAGTTGACATTTTGATATTCAAGTCATCTCCCACTGCAACACTTTAAAGAGAATTCCCACTCAAAACACTTAATGCTTGTGCCTGAATACATCAGTGGAAGGGCTTGTTTGTTTGTCAGTGGAAATACAATGGGGTGTCTACATTAACATATCAGGCACATCACTGACACTGATCAGCTATATACAAAGTAAAATAAAGTAAAGTTAAAAGTAGAAAGAGAGAGAGCACAAAGTCCATGTCAAAGAGATATTTACTGTTGCAGAAATCTAAGCAGTAACAAATGTGTGTCACTTTATTGTGTGCCAGATGTTATCATGCTAAAGAATTCAGTCCTGGTTGATGTGGCAACACGTTAACTGGTTTAATGGCATGTGCACTTTAATCACACATGTCTGAAATTTCACAGTAAAATGGATTCATTCAAATATAATTGGTTCAATTATTGAATTTGTCCTTGTGGACAAAATTAAGTCTGCTCAAAATTTTCATGTTCAACTTTTTCGCATATGAATTTTCTGCTTTTACCATTAGCAAGAGGTCTCAATGGTGCTGACGGAAATCCAAAATGGTGGAAGCCACTGTAGCTAATTTGTAGCTTAGCAGTGTATTAACCACTAATCCTTCTCTAGTGTGAAATAACGCACAAAAAAGGGGATGGTTTGCAGAGAGTTATACGACAGGAGTCGGCAAATCTGTGAATTTCTCCCCCATCCAAAAACGTTCATGAAATAAAATGATGTTCAATTTTTTGACAACAAAACTCTACAGGGGAAGTAAGACCGGTGCAGAGAAAGAAGAAAGTAGCTCAGAGAGATATTGTAAACTGACTGTGTGTCCCCTAGCTTATTAGCTAATGCCAGAAGTGAACTGCTGAATGTGTTAAATGATTTTAGTGTAATGTAGTGTAATGTTGTATTCTGGCAAAGGCCGCACTATTAAGAGACTCCACCAGTCTTCTGATTAGTGGACAACTTGAGCTACAGCCAAACAGCGGGGTAACAGGTGTATCATCTAATGTCAGGTTGCATTTCTCTAAAAGTTGAATCTGGCTCATCTTCAACACACCACTGCAGCCATGACGCAGTAGCCCCGATTCAAATGTATAGAAAAACCTGTGTTTCACCTGTGTTCACGTCATGTCATTATGCCACTCACATGAGTATATCTTGGAAAATACTTACAGCTTCCCAACATTGGTTAATTAGTAAGGCTTAGTAATTAAATAAGTAAGGAAATTACATTACGTATGGATTGGTTTTCACACATCCTCAGACAGAACAGTCGCCAGCCTGCAAGCTGTTTTCAACAACAAAAGGTCAAAGTGAGTTTGGATATATTTTTAATAATCAGGTTGATTTACAAACTGTGCGTGTTTTGTATGGTCTCTGCTGTTTCATGATTGAAACAGCTCACACACTCTCACACTCCGGTCTTAAGTAGCAGATTTGATCTGCTGCTGATGTGTTTCGACTCTTCAGCTGTTGTGATCTGCAGAATGTGGTACTGCCTCTTAGATACCTTTTATATCTTTGATTTTGTGTTAGAAAAAGCTATGATTGTTTTCAGTTTGAACTGAATTATAAATTACGTCAGTTGAGCATTCAATAGCCATCCTATACTTCCCCTACCTGATGCCATGGTGCCATATATGGCAATAATCCAGCACACAAAATAAATATGATGTTACCAAACGCTCTTCTTTGTTGTGCATTTTACGTTATGTTTAAATCAATCTTGTATCTTTGACAAGACCTTTAACAAAGAACATTTACATATTGTTCATCTTTTTTTTTTTTTTTTTACTGATGTTCATTCAAGTCCTGTAAGTGCTCCAACTGTCGTCTGACACTGTCTATGCAGAAAATGAATAGGACTTCTATAACACAGTCTAGTACAGTATGTACAAGCATCTATGGAGCATCTATGGTATCTATGTAGAGAAGCAGTTACATAATGCAATTGCATTCTCTTTGTGACCCCCACACAGTGAAAGTGGTGGACCAGCCTGTCTTTATATAAACCTGCAGACTATAACAGGCTCCCACCTGAGTGTCAACACAGTCCATTTTTATGGGTTCAAGACGAGCAGGAGACATGCATTTTGTTCACAACTGAACGTTGGTTAAAACAGGATGATTGTTGTAATGGAGAAAGAAAGTATGAAAATATCATGAGTCTAAATCAAAACTGTCTGTTTCACTGTGTGTAACTAAAACAGCGAAACAAACATAGAGTATATAGTAGAAACAAGTAGGTGGGCACCAATATTCTGTGGCAGACCACCGTGTGTACACACTGATCACTGCCAGCACAACTTACACTGCAAGTAAAAAAAAACAACCTACAGGACTTCAGGCCTACCACGCTGCATGCATGGAATCACAAACAGTGTAAGAGTCTTCAAAGTGACAAAGTAAGACTCCAGACTAAAACAGTTGATAGAAACATAGGCCAGACTGCATTGATGAGTCAATTCAGTTTGGCATTAAATTTGAAAAAAGGGAAACATGGCAAAAGTGAATTATGTCAACTGGTTAAAAAAAAAAAACCCTCTGAGGGAACAACCCTTCTATATTAGCATACCAGTTGTTCAATATGTGGTCCTGCTTAAAAGTAAAGAGTAAAGATGGCTGACTCAAGCTGACTCCTTCTCCAAAGGGTTGGATTATATTTGTGATATGTCCAAAGTTAAACAGAAAAACACAAGAAGTGTCATCTATGATGTCAGCCTGGATCAATCAAATATATATACACAAAACCTGATTAGATTTCTATTAAAACAATACAACACATATCTTACAAACATCTCAAGCCCCAGACAAACGCACAATACAATAAGAAGTTATCCTGTGCTGTGATTTACCTCCTCATCTACTTGAACTTTTCCTTCAGACAGTGATTCCCTACCTTCCCTAGAGACTCACCTGCAATTGTTGCATCCAGCTGGGGTTGCATTTATAGGTGGAGGAAGTGGTAACAACTTTATTAGTGTCAGTAACAGCAAGGAAGCTGAAGTAGCCAAAAAAAAAAACAGAAGAAGAAGTCTTATTACATATTTCCTTTTCTTTATGTGTCCTGGCTTCACTGCAGTCTGGTCTGTTGTTGGTGGCTCTTTGATGTTGAATGATGTTTATCATTCTGCTTTACATAGAGCTCCAAATACAAACACAAAAACACTGCCAACAATGAAGATAGACCCAGAAATGCAGTGCAGTGCAAAATATGTTTCAGGGTGTATCTGTCCTTTAAACCTTAAGCCACGCTGACATTTCTGGGAATAGTAATATAAACTGCTCGTTGATGTTAGTAAAGTGACTGCATTTAATGCTATGTTGAATTCAGACATTCAGTTCTATTTTGCTTTTGAAGTGTAGAGACAGTGGCCAATACAAGACCTTGGCCTTTTTTTTTCTTTTTGTGATGAGTCATTTCAGTGCAGTAAGCAGGCATAGATCAGCTAACTGAATGTGTCTATCTATTTCTTTTTTGTTGACACAATGGGACTGATTAAAAAGACAAAATTGATAGCCAGTGGCAATGTGCTAATTCTCTGCACTCTAACAGTGAGAGGAATTTCTGCTTCCACAGCTGACCTTCTTTGATGTAATTGTGCTCACATACACACACACACACACACACACACACACACACACACACACACACACGACCCACGGCAAGACAATCTCTAGTGAACCTACAGTAGGTAAGTCCATTTATTTGGTCAAATAGATCCTGAAAAGCCTTCATATTGTGTTTCTGTAATAGCTGTGCCTTAGAAAATGGTCTTTGTGGAATAATGCTGCATTACTTCACATAGAAAAACTGTATTATTTAGCCCCTGTCTGCTGTCCAAGTGATCAATAATTGCTCTTTGATGAAACAGAAATCAGTTTTATTTTGGTGAGTGGTGCATTTGTTTAAGTTGTTAGTAATGTATCAACAAAAGCTTAACTGCAAAGGCAGCAATGACAAAACACAATACATTTGACTAACTGGGTTGCCAAACCCAATTTCCTGCACTGGTACAACAAAATCCTCAAGCAGTTTGAGGAAACGTGAACTCGTTTTAGCGAAGATTGAAAGCTGTTCATCAGTATTTTGCAGACACAAAGACACAAAGCATGGCCCACATTTCAAGGTCCTGAGGAAATTGAGTGGAATTGTTATCCTGCCCTTACTTGCCTGCATAGCCTTGGATTGTGTATGAAACACAACACTCTGCTCTTATTGTGACTCTGCCAACTTTTCAACATAAAAGACACAAAACATGAAGACAGACAGCGCCCCAGCCACCTATAGATTGGACAAATAGCCAATGTAGAGTCCAAGGGGAAAATATTTTCTGCAGCTTTCCCTTCTGAATGTGTGAACGGCTGAACTAGATGAATGCAACATGAGCATGGCTGCAGAGTCCCAGTAAGAATAATGGCAGGCGCATTTACAAGTTTCATGTTGTTAGGCTTGAGATAAACTATTTCACTTTATGTAGTGCTTTGGTCATTAATCTTGGTGAACTGCACAGACAGTGCCTTCCCCTTCCATTTTATTTATCATAGCTTCACACAGGAGCCTCGTTCCCCCACCAAGCAGTAACCTTAAGCACAGCCGTGCTCCACTTCCTCGCCTTCAGCCGTACGGCTCGTTTTAGGGTCACACATATTGTCTTTGTAGCTACGTGGGTACTCTTAGAAAGGAGCTATAATGGAACCAATGATAAACCATTGACACCTATAGTAAAACTTCTAGAGGGCAGTGCACTGGGGCAGGGCCAGAGTGGTGGCACAGGCACCCACTGGAGTCTGATTTGTGCACCCCCAAGCAGAGTCAGAAGGTAGTTGGCCTACTATTGTTATGGACGTCCACAAAAAGATGTGGAAGGCCTACACAAGAGAGAGATGAGTTGTTTGCAGTCGTTTTGCTTGTATTTCAGTCTGGGAGTCTTGCTGATATATAGGAGGGATTGGAGGACTATTTATGTCTGTGTCCAGGGGCCTGATTGATAAAGTTGATATTTCATTTATTATACTGAACAATGTAACTATTGATCATGGGTAGTGCATTAGGGCTGTAAATTTGAGTATCAGTAATGTGCCCCCCTTCTTTAAAATGTGTCTCAGTCTAGCCCTCCCACTCAGAAGTTTCTTAACCCACCCTTGGCCGTGCACACAGTTCTTATACAGTCTACAAGAATATGTTATAATTCCACATGCGGCTGTTGAAAATGTGATTCTGTGGCGGCTTTGGCATTGCAGGGAAATAAGTTGCAGCCCTGCATAATCAGATTTCTCCTCCATAACCCCAGCACAGATCTGTGAACGCTGATAACCCCAATGAGCTCTGATGCATGGGTCTGTCTTATAATATGGGATGCATGAGTTTATCTCTTTGCTGTTAATGTAGGTTGCAATACTTAACAACCAGCAGCCCCGACTTACTCTCTGCAGGCCTGTGTGAGGAATCCAAATCGGGGTATTGACTTTGGGGTATTATAAAAGACTACATTAAGTCAAGGCAGGGATGTGACATTGCAAAGAAACTGGCTGATGAAACTGAGCTTATTCAATGCCATTGCAGATCAATTGTAACTCAGACACAGATGAGATCCATCATACGCCCTTATCATTCTGTCGACTTTATCAGACGAGATCTTCAGCTTTGTATGTGTTCTCAAACATGACACATTTTCTAATGTAGCGTGAAGTGAGCCTTATGTTGTTTGGATAGTCAGCTTATGGCACTGCATTTACCACCAATCAGTGGTACCACAGTCACTTGGCAGTAATGTTGGTGACAGTTGTTGCTTCCTGTGCTGTAAAAGAAGACATGAAGCAGGTTTAAATTCTGAAGATTTGAACCTTTATCCCAGCTTAAGCTTGGAGATAAGAGACCGTGATTGTTTATCGACTGCAGAATCGTATTGTGATTTCAGTGGTGGCCTAAAGGTTAGAGAAATGATCTTGTGACCGGTTCAATCCATGGACCAGCAGGATAAATCTGGTCGAGGAAAGTGAAAAGCAGTGCTTGCCCCTCCCTCATTACCACCACTGAGATGCCTTTGAGTGACCTCAACTCCAACTGCTCCAGTGGAGCTGCTCACTGGCCAGCAGATCACACTGCTGCTTCCAGGTGTGAATGTGTAACTGTGTGAATATGATCACGCTGTTTCTGTAGCTTACTCAGTCATTTATTTTAATGACCCTAATGACCAAGCTAGCAAAACTAGCTTGCAAAGATTGTTCCTGGTGTTTTTGATAGGGAATAGGAAATAATTAGCTAATGACACCAGTATGTGTGCCTGACTATATTGTACTCATAGAAGTGCTGTTGAAAATGACATCATCATACATTTATCAAGATTACAGTAACACATGAAGTATATATCATTATCACATTACTACTTTAAACTTATGGAGGACTAAAAGTGCCAAAATTAAATAAATAAATACATCATTAAATAATTACTTAAATGTGTCATTAATTAATTAAAATTGGAATTAAATACAAAATGTGTTTTTAAATTTCATGATTTACATTTACATTTCATGATTTACATTTACATTTCATGATTTATATTTACATTTCATTGTCCTGTGTTGCAGCGCTCCATGAAATGTCAAACTGTCAAACTCGCCCATCAAAGTCAGTAGGTGGGGCTAACGCTAATCTAGTCTGATCCATTGCTTTGGTCTGAAGCATGGGCGAGGCTAGCCCATTTTTAGAGGTGCTTCGGCACTTTGTCTTTGACAGGCTTAAATAATGTCCAAAATAAACTCCGTAGTTTGTGGTTTAAAATGTATATGTTAAGGATGAAAATGAAAACACCCCCGCTTAGCACCGTTTACCAGTTAGCTCCGTTAGCCCGGTTAGCTCCGTTAGCGCCATTAGCGTGGCTACAGTTGAACTGGAGCGGTCCGTTTATTAAACAAAAAGAGCAGCGCGACAAATAAACTGCGTACATGTGTAGTGCGTACGTGTGTCTCTGTTGTTAAAGTTTATCGTTACTTTAGAGACTCATTTTAACAATCGGGAGTCATGACGTCACGCGTGTCTTTTTCTGGTCAGTCGTCATGGAAACATGAAGCCCTGTCAGTGCTGCAGCGTTTGGACCAGAGTGAAAACAAACGTGTGTACGAGCTGAAAAACGAACGACATATCACTGTATACCACCCTGAAGTAGAGTGCCTGGATAGAGACGATGGTATATATCTGCTGTGACTGAGCCGCTGGAGCCGGAGGAGTTCTGTTCAGAGCTTCCTCAATCAAGCGAGTCTAATAATAGAACATCAAGGAAGTGACACACCGCACATCTCTGTTTTCAGTGGAATCTCAGGAAAACAGTGCAAAGAAACACATCTCTCTATCATAAACCGTTTCTGAGATATTCACAGATTTATAACACTTTAGACTTTTAGGCAGATCCGAGTCCCAGTCCGTAGAGATGAATAGCGCCACCCAGTGTATTGGAATGTGTTCACTAGCTCTGCATCAATCCATTATCTGGAATTGATTTGCCTTGACTTGATGTACAGGGTGACCAATCAGGCGTTAGGATCCGCCTACCAACTTTGATGGGCGAGTTTGACAGTTTGACATTTCATGAAGCGCTGCAACACAGGACCATGAAATGTAAATGTAAATCATGAAATGTAAATGTAAATTATGAAATGTAAATGTAAATCATGAAATGTAAATGTAAATCATGAAATTTAAAAACACATTTTGTATTTAATTCCAATTTTAATTAATTAATGACACATTTAAGTAATTATTTAATGATGTATTTATTTATTTCATTTTGGCACTTTTAGTCCTCCATATAAACTTAACATGAATTTAATTATTGAATTTGACCCAGCTGCTTGTGCAGAAAGTTAAAACACAGTGGTAGTGAAGGTTGAGGGTAAAACAACATCTGTGTGGCCTTTTTATTATGAGCCAGCAGGTAGATTTGTCCAGGAGGAGGCACAGAAGCTGCTCCAGAGAGTTGTCCTGCCAGCTGAAAGTCAATGTTCACCCAAGTGTAGGAAGACATCCCTGTCTGACTGACAAAACCTTTGGCCAAGGTCAGCGAGTGTATGTGTGTGTGTGGTTATGTTACTGTTGGTGGTGCTGAGGGGCCAATGAGTAATCACCCCTCTACGGTTTTTCATTCAGGCTGGCCGGCAGTGGGTGGTGGTAATCTCCATGCTAGTGTTGAGTCTAACCACTACAGACACATTCTGCTATTGAAAATCACTTTGGGAACAGTCAACATGTGAAAAATCATACTGCTTCAACCCAGAAAATGTTTGATGGACAGCAATGTGTGGGAGGCAGAGTCCCACCTCTTAGGTTTACATGAAATGTCAGCTCAACATTAACCCAAACAAGAACTAAAAAATCCCAATATAAAATTTCCTCCATTTTTGTGTTTAGGCGAGCGATCAGCGAAGACGTTAACATCATTCACTGCTATGCAGTATAAAATAGGCCGGCATGTATAAACACAAGCATTTATTAAAATCTGAATCTAATATATAAAAACAAACCACACAATATGAAACTGAATTACATATACTATCCTGACAACAACAACAAAAGGTGTGTGAGGGTGAATATACCTGGCTGCAGTCCAGAAAGAGTGTGTCTGTTTCTGATCTACACCACTTTAACTCTAACCCCGCTCAACTACGACAAGTTTATTTCTAATATGAAGATTATTTATTGTTGACTGCTGTTGAATCCTGAATGGAACCCGTTTAACAACCAGAGCTGATTTGCTGTTAAAGGGTTCCTCCTGATCCACACTTCTCTTCCTAATATTTCCTGTTTGGAATCACATTACATTGTTTTTGAACCATTTACTTTTAGCTTGTAACTAATCATGCATGTATGCACCATCAGTGGTACTATGTTTGACAACGAGTGCATCGCCTGAAAATAGGAATCATTAAGTTTTTGTTACCTACAGACACTGTGGGTCCTCTATGGAGCCCGCCATGTTTCTACAGCGGAAATGCACAAACTAAACACTGGTACTAAACAAGGCCTTTCACATTTCTGTGTGTTTATTTTTGAATCAACATCTGAAAAGATCATTAATGACTGGCTGTAGGTCCTCAAAGCCCAGCATCAAACAGCTTTCCCAATCAATAATCCACTTCCACTGACACCTCCCTGTATTAATTTGTATTTTCCATACATCATTTGCTTTCCCAGTCAAATGAGGCAATCAATTTCACACCCCTGCATGTCTTATAAGTCTAATAAAATCCTGGCACTGTCAACTGGGTGGGGAATATTTCAGAGTTCAATTCTGCTAGTGTACCGAGGCTGGGCAACAGTTGAAAGCCAGGAGGGACCAGTTGGCAAAAAGGTCAGGTATCAGCTACTCTGACCACGCCAAATGTCAGCAAGACAATCTGATAATTTGTGACCTCAGGGTGAGGAGAAAATCAAAAGAGGCTATATTCAGGATCTGTAAAAGACCCAATGCAAAATGTCAGACAAATATATGCTGGAATGAAGTGAGATGTCAGTCAGAGATCAGTGTCGGTATTCAGAGAGCACACACATACTGCAGTAACATGTAATTCATGTCTAATAAAAACCTCTAGCTGCAATGAGCTATTTGTTTAGCTGATGAGAGACAAATGATTACTGTTCCTCTGCAGAATGATTTTACATTTTGATTTAAAATACCTGGATACAGTGAGGCGCTGAATCCCACTGAGGTGATGACAACATGGTTCATTGAATTTAGATTGTAAAACAAAGTACAAGTGGAATATCTAGAAAACAGTCTCCTCATTATAATTCAGGAAAACTAATGCTAACAGTTCATCTCAATGTCACAGTTTGTGGTGACAGAATGCAGATATTCTTGCTTTTTTTCAGAAACCAATTAAAACATGAGCTGAGGAGAATCAGAGGCGGATAAATCATTTGAAAAAATCCCATTAGAACAGACACAGAGGACTCAGCTGTGTTTTTAAAAGCCAAAAGGGTCAAAGAAAAAAAATTAATAGGCTTCATAGGTAGAAATAAATAGACTGGGGAAAGGTGTCTCTGATGGGAAATGAGTTTTAATAAAAAGCAGTCCGTTTTCTTCACAGTGGGGTAGACAGAATACAGAATATGCCAGTATCATCAGCTCTGGCTGGCAGGCACAGAGCCTCGGTGAAACAATCAGCTTAGAGGCAAAAGCACTAAAACAACCCAACCTTGCCACAAATGTGGCTTCCCTTGCTTTAGGTTGGATGATCCAATCGCAAAACATGAATAACCTTGGTGCAGAAAAGCAATTACCCTGCAGCCTAGACAGAGGGGCCAAGGCCCTGACACCTCCAGGGCCAGAGTGGCAGTGCTATGCTGTCACTGTCTGTGCTATGGTACATTTTAATACTGTATGTGCATTTCTGTTTAATCACGCAGAAATAGGGGCAAAGTCAGGAGGTTCAATCTCAGAGTTTCATATAAAAATCCAGTACATTTTTCAAGTAAATGTCTAACATGCTCACAGTGACAATGCTAACATGCTGATGTTTAGCAGGTAATATTTATCACATTACAAGCAAAGTCAGGGGATCACCAAAGTCCTTCATCATCTGGGGATGGTGCCACTCCATCTAAAACTACTTGAGATCATTTCAGTCTGGACCAAAGTGATGGATCGTTAGAAAGACAGACCAACCATGTCACCATTAGGACCAGCTGATGGGTCTACAACAGACCATCAGTACTGAAACTGTAATTAAACTGTAATTAAAGCCATTCAAAGAATATGAACCTAAATAAACATAGGCACCCCTTTGCCGCTTTCTTATAGAGGCACCGCACTGAATGTGAAGCATGGAACTGAATTTGTAAATGTGATTTCAGAGCACTTGAATCTAAGAGTCTGACCATTTGGTGAGCCTGCTTGGCCATTAGAAGTACAGAAGGAAAGTCAATTTAGAGCCTCTTCAGTAAAAACGATTGTAAATCTTACACTTAATTAAAAGGACCTCAATTTACTGCTCTTATCTTAGGTAATCATGTTAACCAATAGGGGTGCTAAAAACTCATTAGGGGTATGGATTTTAATTAGCAACCTTGTAGAAGCAACGTAAAATATCCCCCCTCGAACAGGAATCCTTTTGTAATGGGAATATTTAGGCTGTGTGGTTGTTTGGAAAGATAATTATTAGCTAATGAAGTGTATTATTTTCCATTTGTGCTCTGAGTGTTGTCCTGTTGGACACTCTAAATATATTTTTAGTTTTAGTTTTTAAACCGACCATAAACCTTAAATAGACAGTAGTTTGACAAATTATACAAAGTAATACATTTAGAACTGATACTAATTTACTCTTTGGTGAGTAGTGTTATGTCATATTTTCTATACTACTGCTTACCTGAAATGTATGAAGTTGTTTTAGAGTCTTTAAAAGTGATTATTCTCAGGTACAGTGCTGTGTCACCATCAGTACATGTCACTTGAACTATGTAATTAATTACTTATTACTGATTGATAATATAGTTACATTACATTGCTAAATAATATTACAGTAATACTATGTAACACAGTCACATTAGATTACTTTCTATTACTCAGCCCACCTATGTCAAAAAGGTGCCTGCTAATAACTCCTAAGCCTCCATACTCATTTTGGTTTAACAAGTACAACAGCTACAACAACAGCTAGCTTAGCTCCAACTTCAAAGTGGGGAACCTTTTTCATATCAAGGGCCATTTAAATTTTTATTAAGTCCTCCGAGGGCCATACTATTATGAACACATACCTAGGGATGCAAAAAAAGAAGAAAAAAAGCTAAGCCTCATTACTAAGTCTCTAAGTGGCCGTTCAGACAGGGACAGGCAAAACGGATGCCGGCGGCGTTTTTCAATTCATTTCAGTGGGGGTTGTGCGTTTCCGCACCAGCAGACCACAACGCAGGCGTCGCCGCAAAAAACGTTGCCAGCGACCGGCAAGAGAAGTTGAACCAGATTCAACTTTTGGAAAAACGGAGCCCCACGTCACACTCCGGCCGCCAATCTGACACTCAGATCGGTCAAACCTCCACAGACAGCCTGAAATGTCTCTGAAGCAGAGACTATCCAGGTGGATTCATGGACTAAACTCTGATAATCTACCTGTGTGTGTGTTCTCACTTTGTTTATTTCATGTACCAGCTTCTAAATCTGAGTCTGACTCGCAATTTACGCTGCAAAATATAATGACACGAAGAAGTTTAATTTGATTTGTGTCCGATGATTAGAGAGAGAGAGAGAGAGAGAGAGAGAGAGCTTTGGTAGAGAGACATAGAGTAACAACACAGAGAGCGAGCGCCGGCCTCGATAAAGCTGTCATTAATCAGAGAAATAAAAAGTTATTTCCTGATTGTTTCACAGCGGTTACATTCGGCAGGTATAGACACGCCCACAGCAACCCACCTCAGCTCCCCTCACCCCCCCACCACCGCACTTCCCCACCACCGGTTGCCGGTTTGCCTGTCCCTGTCTGAACACGCACTAAGCCTCATGATTGCTGCATTTCTACACGTCAGACTCACCTAATGTGAGGGCTGGAACTGTTTCTCTTTGGCGAGGCATCTGATGTCAGCTGG
The DNA here is from genome assembly GCA_946959425.1 of Argyrosomus regius. NCBI lineage: Eukaryota > Metazoa > Chordata > Actinopteri > Sciaenidae > Argyrosomus > Argyrosomus regius. Next base: position 27,308,957 of record OX336890.1, on the reverse strand, counting down.
CAGTGATGATGATGCTACTGTGAAAGCTGCTTGTTGAGCACCCAAACTCCGCCGAAGAGCGTTAATTTTATTCAAACGCATTTGTCCATGCAACTCGTTGAGTTTAGCATGTTTCGAGCTGTAATGGCGCTCGACATTTGCCTTTTTCATCACTGCCAGCGCCTCACCACAAACTAGGCACACTTGCCTTTCACTTCAAAAAGAAAAAATCATTTGTCCATTTTTCCTGGAATACGCGGCATTTTGCATCCACCTTCCTTTTCTTGACAGTCGCCATGATGCATCACTTGTCATCCGTGTCAATCACTCCGGCCCAATGCAATGACACGTACATCACATGCTGTATTCACTGACCCTGACGTTGACTCGGACATACATAGCCGTCTGTTTTTTCTCAGAAAACTAATGGCTGTCGATATTTTTTTTCCTGATTTTTTATTTATTCATACTATAAGTGCATATATAAAATATAAAAAATTCATTGCGTTGCGGGCCGGTTGAAATGGTCTTGCCGGACGTTCCCCACCCCTGCTTTAGCGTGAGCGATACTGGATATTTAGTTGCAATATCAGTATTTGAATCTAAAAAATGATATATCAGCCCAATTGAACAAAACCCAGGTGAATGTAAGCTTATGGGTCAGACATACTCCATATAAGATCTATGCCAAAGCAGGTGGATGTGGCTCAGTTGGAGGGACAGTATAATATTAACTGTGCCAGTGGCTACGTACGTGTTGGCGAAGGAAAGCTGCCCTCCACAAGCACCAAGCTAACCCACACCAGAGCTCACCATAAGACACAGGGCACACCACATTTAATATCAATGAGGCTAGGCTAAATAGCAGAAACACCTCTCTGTATAATGTACCACAGTTCAATGGCACCACATGTGGCCTTACAGATGAATCAACAGCTCTTTACCAGTTTCAACAAAAACCTATCATCAGTCAAAACCCTGATGAAGAGAGGATTTATTGCAGACTGTTGTATTAAACTGCACTAGTTATAGCTAGGTGGTCCTGTATGTTTGAAATTATACTTCACTTCATACTTGATACTTCAGTCATCAATAAAAAACATTAATGCATGTTACTAACTAAACTTCTTCCCTGGAGTTTCTGTGCTCTCTCGTCCAGCAGGTTCTCATGGATCGTGGCTGCTGCTGTGGTCCTGCACGACGTCCACTACATATATTATTACTGTCATTATTGTTACCATATCTCCATTACAGTTTATAGTTAGTTAATGATTTGCTGCTGCTGTGCATCTGTGTTTCTCTATCTCTCTCTATTTATCTGTCTTTTATTTATCTTTATCTGCATGTTTTTCTTGAGCTATACATTCATGTTTCATATGAATTTATACATAATAATCCATACCTGGAAAACTTATAACTACACTATGTATAGGTGTGAATATCACCACTTAATCTAGCGGAAGGCAAGCCAAATAGCAGAGAGTGGATGTGTTTTACTTTTCCCTGAGGTAGAAATTAAAGGTGATATCAAAAGGTCAGCGAGAAATCTGGATCCAGAGGTAAGAGCGCTGGATGATGAAAGTATTTGCTGGTGGAGTGAGCTGTGTGTAATCATACCAAGTCTTCCTGGAGGAGGAAGCAGCATTCTACCTACTACTTTGCTCTGAGTACCTGTATAGAATCACATACAGTAATAATCAATTGTTCGGGTGCAAGGCTGCGGTGGACACCACAAAATCAGTCAATGATACAGGGAAGCATCGCTGAGGTTGGCTGGGATCAGGTCTGCAGTGGCAGGAAGTGGAGGAGGAAGAAACATTTTGCTGCAGGCTTGTATTGCATGGTACGAGTGCACAGAAGCAGGTGGCAAGTGTCAAGGTGTAAACATTTTGGAAATTAAATCCTACCGAATAAGATGAAAACTGTCGAAGAAGAAAAACCATCCATGCTCCAAAAGGAAACAATGTTTAGGCTGTGCTTATTTCCTCATTTCATACTTTTCTATTTTTAATTCTTTGATCAATTCAGGTATAATCATGCACAGAGTTTTCAGCGCTGTGGCCTTCCCCAGTGTGTAGGTTATTCCCCTGCTCATGTCATACTCCATTTTGCACTGCAAGAGGGGTTCTGAAACTGGGTAAGTGCTCAGATTATTTTTTATTTGTTTAGCTATAAAGCCATATTCACACAGAACTAGTCTTACATTGGCATCTTGTCAAATTGATGACCCACCCTTCCATCATTATCCTATATGTTCACAATGGAACTCACTGTAATCATCAATGGGGACTATGATAGCATTTCACCCCCTGCCATAAGAAACTGGACTGTACAAACACAAGAAAGGAACAGATACTTTATTAATCCTTTGGTAGGGAAATAATTTTTTTCACTCAAGTTTTTACACGAATACAACAACACACAAAGGGCATGCAAATGTAGAGAGATGGTGGTGACACACCAGTTAGGGGTTCGGAAGTGCCCAGGATGTGAACTGGCACCTTTCCAGCTACCAGTCCACCCTCCATACAATGGTCCCTGTTGGACTTAAACTGGCCACCATCCAGATCTCAAGCCAAGTCCCTACGGAATGAGCTACTGCCATCCCCAACCCTCCCAAATGGGAATAAGTCACAATTGGCTATACACTGAAAATCATCTCATGCTCTGAAATTAAAAACAGAAAATGAAACTTAAAGATTGTCTTGGGCAAAGACTAGCTCAGTTTCTTGAAGAATGTTTCGCCTCTAATCCAAGAAGCTTCGTCACTTCTAACTGACTGGTGGGTACTGTTTACCTATGTGGGGTCGATGACACCTTAACAGGCTGTGACTGAGAATCACCAAAGAAGCTTCTTAGATGGGAGATGAAACGTCTTCTAGAAACTAAACTAGTTCAGTTGCCTGTGACAACCTTGAGTGGATAGTATAACCTGGATGACTGAGAATTCACAGACATTAGGACCATTTCATTTAGTTCCATCTTGAACCCATTTAAACCTGTAAAGAGACATCTATGTATTGTACTGTACTGTATGAAGCAACAAAATTTTCCATTCATAAACCCTGCACAGTGAAACAATGCCAACACATCATCCTCACAACTCTCTGTTGCTGTTGTAGCTAACCTGAAACACAAATTGTTGAAACAAACCAATTTAAAACACAGGCCGGTCTCATTTGGGGTCTAGTGAGGTCACATGTTCTCCCAACAATGTTCTTACCTTCTTCTGTCTTTTTTGCTTCCTCCGACAATGTCCTCTTATGTCTGTTCACCTCTGCCATTATGTCCATAGAGGCTGCTGAGCCTGTTTTAGGGGCCTTTTTGACATAAAAAGATTAGACAATGAAAAGCAGGCATCACACCCAAAAGGATAACACAGGCCTAAGACAAGAACATCAGAACATTGTCATGCTAAAAAGGCTGGGACAATACGATACACAAAAGAGAAGGATAAAAAACAGATACAACGTGACAGCACTCAATACTCAATACAAATGTGACTAACCGTATCTGAATATTTCATTACCATAATGAAAAGATTCTGTGTAATCAATAAATAAGAAGCATCTCTGCAGTGTGTAGTATATCAAATCAAATCAAATCAAATCAAATCAAATTTTATTTGTATAGCCCAAATTCACAAAATACATTTTGCCTCTGAGGGCTTCACAATCTGTACAGGGAGCGACACCCTCTGTCCTTAGACCCTCGGTTGGAGTGAGGAAAAACTTGCCCACAAAAAACCCTTTTAACAGGGAAAAAAGTGGAAGAAACCTCAGGAAGAGCCACAGAGGAGGGATCCCTCTCCCAGGACGGACAGACGTGCAATAGATGTCACGTGTACAGAACAAATCAACACAAACATATTGTACAATTACAATGAATGATAAAATGACAATGAATTACAATGAATGATAAAATGATTACAGTAGCAGTGGAACCTGTGATAGAGATAGAGAGACACAGATGCACAGCAGCAGCAAGTCATTAACTAACTATAAACTGTAATGGAGATATGGTAACATTAATGACAGTAATAATATATGTAGTGGACGTCATGCAGGACCACAGCAGCAGCCACGATCAAGTATAGTCAAATTTGAAAACATAATATAAGAATGAATAAAGAATTTCTGTGTACATTTAGCACAATGGCTCTAACAGTTTCAAGTCGTACTACAGGGCACAGTTTGTGAATTTATTCAAAATATCAAATGAGTTAATGGATCAAGCTGCATGGGCACATACACATGTCCCACTCTGTTGGAGGGTCTGATCACTGAATCTGTTGTGGAAAGTGACAAAAGGTGCTTTTTGGATCAAGGGGCGTTGCCAAGGCAAGATAAATCTCCCCCATAGAGCTTGGACACTGGTGGTGATGGTGGCTAATGACTCACATGAAGTTGATGATGGATGAAATGACATGCATAACAGCAGCATAAACCTACTGAAGTCTGTGGTCGATGTGCTATCGGATAGATATGTCCAGCCAATAATAAGAACAGTTGATTACATGATTGACAGCCCCAGAAAATAACAGCAAGGTAATTATGAGTGAGCATGCATGAAAGGAGTGAATGTCGGGATAGAAAGGACAATGTACCATAAACCATCAGCGACACTGAAAATCAGAGTACAAAGTCAGTCTGTCTAGAAATGTTCTCTCTGGCTGATTTGAGAAAGAGTGTTTATGGCTGTCAAAATCAAGTGTTAGCTCCACAATCAGATATGTTACTGTTTGTAAGTAATAAAACTGTTTTATCAGCTGGCTTGAAAGTAAAAATCTCCCTGGAATACTAATGTGAAGTGACTGTCTTACACAAGTGTTTGTTTATATGTGAAAGATTTGAAGAACGCTGTATTTTTTGAGCAGAGTCATGGATTTCTGGTGCCACGTCTGTCTCTAATGGGATATACTACACCAGTCATTTGAATTCAATACATCTGTACATGTAGCTACTGCTTTTGGGAACTGGTGTATAATGTGTGTTAGTATACAAATTATACCTGTGATTAAAAACTTGTATTAAGAAATATTCCGATTTGAATAACCAATTCCCACACAAAGATTAGAGAAACACAACCCTGCACAGACTGGAACTCAGTGTTCATAACAACCTTGCTTCCAAGGTGCCTCTGCAAACGGGCATGATGTTTCTGCTTCTATATATTCAAATCGTTTGTCTTTCTTTCTTTGAACCATAACATGGCTATAAAGGTGACAGTGAAGTTAAATATTTGCAATTTTTTTGGATTTCCTCAAACATGGTAATGTAGAGTTCTTCATCTGCCTGTGATACTAATATTCAGTTGCAACTAATAACCAGTGTGAGAAGAAATTGATATTGTCCTTGGAGGATAAACCCTCATGTTTCCTCTAGTGTTGCTGTACAGCCATGATTTTCATTTGTTCACTGTAAACATAAAAGTTGCCATAAAAAGTATTGAAAATGTGAATTCCATTTACATTTGATGATTCCACATGTTACATGTCACTCCCTTATGTAGAGAGGCTGCAATAAATGTGGAGATTTGGTTTTTTTCAGTTCAAAATGAAGGTTAATAGCAGCCTCTCACGCTGGCTGGTAATGCTGTACTGTGTCTGCAGGTGTGCTGACTGTGAATACGTCAACATTAGATATGCAGCTTGTTTCATTGTCTTTTGAATTTCTCTTTCTTCAGCTTCATTCCAGTCATCAAAGCTGTTAAAAGAAATGCAGAGGTCACACATTGTTTGGAATTAGATATCAGATTGTTAATGTGTTGCAATAAACAGATGCTTTGACTGCATCCCTGTTGCTATGCTTCATTTTATGGCTCATTATAGATACAGGATGATAGTATTTGTCCAGTGCCAGACATTGAACAGTTACAATGGAGCTACTTACAGTAGTAACTTCATCAGAGACACTAAGAAACAATCATTACTGTTGATTCCTGAGAAGTGAACTATAGAAACACGTTAATAAGTTCTTCTGGAACCAAAATCTAAAATCAAAATGAAAACAAAACAGAATATAGAGTGTTACAGCTTTAACTAAACAGGACTGTGTGTAATGCTTTGTTTCTATTAGCTCTGTTCGAGCTGACTGGGGCTGTTTGGTTTGTTTTGTTTCATCTGCGTTGTTGCTGATTGGCCAGCCAACCATGGAGCAACAAATCTCATTGCACCTCATGTTGTAGTGGCACTAGAATGAATGAACTCTGAGACAAACACAGACATGGCAGATTCATTATTATTCTTCACTTCATTGCTGATTTTGTAAAAACAGATCTGACATTAAGGCTACACTCAGTGTTCAATACAACTGCTTCAGAAAACATTTTGCAGATGTGCAGGAAATATTATATTTGGAATCATTCTTCATTCATATTTTATGTGTATGGGTCGGGCTGGGTTAAGACACCTGGCAGTGGTCCAGCCAGACGGCATTTGTAAGTCTAAACCCTGAAGGATGTAGACAAAACTATGTCTGATGGCACAGTCACTGCTCTCTGACAATACTCAACATGGGGGCGGCTGTGGCTCGGAGGTAGAGCGGGTCGTCCACTAATCAAATGATCGGTGGTTCGATCCCCTCCAGTCTGCATGTCGAAGTGTCCTTGGGCAAGATACTGAACCCCAAATTGCTCCTGAAGGCTGTGCCATCGGTGTGTGAATGTGTATGAATGGTTAGCTCCTCAAACTGATGAGCACTTGGCACCTTGCACGGCAGCCAGTGCCATCAGTGTATGAATGTGTGTGAATGGGTGAATGAGATATGTACTGTAAAGCGCTTTGAGTGGTCAGAAGACTAGAAAGGAGATATATGGTCCATATAAAGTACAGTCCATTTACCATATAATAAAACCATATTCAGGTTGTGTTGAGCAATTTATTTTGCTCATCTTAGTATGTTGGTAGTATTATATAATTTACTGCTGCAGCCACTTGATACTGCTTACTGATCAACAGCTTGAGGGTGAATTAAGAAGAGAAGTAAGACGTTGTACCTCTTCATTTGTTTGACTGCATTCCTTCCATTTTGTACTTGCAGCATGTCACACTGAGCAGAGAGACATCTGAGATCTTCCACTTCAAGTAAGGATCTAGTTACCACTTTCTATTCTGCTGTGGGAGATTTAGACATTTAGACATTTAGACACATTTGGAGTCTCGGGGTGAGGAATGGTGTGCCTTTGTTAAAAAAATAAATATTTAGACATAGACATAGAGATCATCTTCACATCAGTGAAAATGCTTATAGTTATAAATCTTTTATATATTTTGTTTTTTGTCTTGAGCTGAGGATGTGCTCTGATATTTGAGGGCAAAAAGCGCTGTTCAAAGAAATGACTGACAGCTCATAAAAACAGGAACTTTAGGAAGTCCCAAGTAACAAACAAGTACCCAACCAGGATTTTGATTCTGACAGTAAACCTGCACTTTGATATGGACTGAATCAATGTGAAATAAAACAGAATGTCTGGCTCTGTAAGAGGGGGGAGAGGCAGAGAGAAACTCAGAGAGGTTCAGAGAGTCAGCTACCATGGTTCATCCAGAGTTTCACTCATCTCTGTCACAACTTCAGCCAGGCTTTAGTTTTTCATTTGTCTGTTTCCTGTTTTGTCACACTAACTCTCATGTCATTTCAGACTCTGCCACTCCCTCCTGCTCTGCATTACCTGCTGATTTCATTCACCTGGCCTGCCCCACCCCCACACTCACCTGCTCCTCATCAGCTAATCAGCCCTCAGTATATGTACCGGTCCATTTCCCTCAGTTCTTTGCCAGATTGTCTAGTGTGTTTACCTAGCTCTCCAGCATCCTGTCATTCTGATTCTGATCCTGCCTGTTAGTGTATCGACCTGCCTTTTTGGACTTTGGACCTTCCCTTTTGCCTGCTCCTACTGGATTTGTTTGCTACGCGGATTGACTACCTGGTTTGACCTCTGCTCGTTATTAAACGCTGTTCCTTCACCTGAACTGTTTCCTGTGTCGTGCTATTGGGTTCTTGCCTGCCATTTTGTGGGACCTGACAATCTCAGAGTTTTCACTAAACCTGCTGTCTGGAATTCACCCTAGAAACATTTTGACAGCACTGGGTTCATCTGATCGTCTCTGTTGCTGTCGCAGTGCATTGGAGTGGCATTTGTCTGCCGGATTGGGCAGTGTGAGAGCGTGGCACTGAAGGTGATTTGCGGCGCATTCAAGCACAATCAATTATATTCCTCTCAGGAACAAGCTTTAGTAAAAGTGTGAAACAGCTAGAAGTGATTTTCCCCCATAAAGAAAGTTCTGAGCAGGAATGCCATTTTTGTTATGTGGTAAACAATTCTTGGATTCATTGGATTTGGCATTAAGATGCAATCTTTACAATGAAAAACATACAATATCACCAAACTTGTTTATGCCCCTGTAGTTTACACTCTCGTACATACCATCCCGCTGAAGTAAATACTCAGTGGCGCACCAAATGTGGATTATTTCCCAGATGAAAATAGTCACCAACAAATACACTATTTCCTCCTTGAATAATGTTTATTAAACTGATAAAAAAACAAAAAACAAATCTTCTTTATTTAGACCTTAGTGTTTATAGTCTCAGATAGGTTAAAGAAGGAAAGGACTGTGAGCCACACAAGCAAATAAGTGGTTTTGGTATTCACCAGCCATATCCTAAATAAAATTAAATAATTACAAAATAATGATAATCAACATAGCATAAAATTAGGGCAGTCTCAGGCATTAATCTAATATACAATACACTGTGTAATTAGATTCAATACAATTCTCAGCACCCGGTTCTACTGGCATGATTAATTTAGTAAGCAATTAGGAAATAAATGTTTTTCATAAAGGGCCCATTTGACATTTTGGGAAGGATGCTTATATACACTTACTTAGCAAGAGTTAAATGAGAAGATTGATGTTAGTTTACGATGTGACAACGCTCTGGTCGGGTTAGGTTTAGGCACTAAAACAACGGGATCAGGTTTGGGTTAAAATTAAAGTCTTTAAAATAAAAAAGTCTTAAAGACATTTTGTTGATCCATCCAGACACCAGAGCACCTCCCTACATGGACTTTTGTTGCTTTGTAATTGAGTCACCTGACTTCCTCCCTTGGTCCCAACGGAGTAGAGTCATAGATACTTGCTGCTAGAGACTTGAATGTTATTGTCATTGGGGAGGTTTTACTACTGTCAGTCTAGCCATTTCCTCGATTCCAGCCTTTATGCTAAGCTAAGTTAACTGGCTGTTTGCTGTAGATTAACATTTATTGTACAGACATGAGTATCATGGTATCAATCTTCACCTCTCATTGTGGGCAATGGGTATGTTTTTTTTTTTTTAAATTAAACATCTCATCACCACATAGAAATATGTTTTGAGTTATCCTGCTTGGGTCCAAACAGGGTCAAAAATATTCCCCAGTTGATCAAACCTTTGCTGAATGATGCATCTCACCTCAAATCAATATGTTCAACTCTACAAGACCGAGTGGCTTTATTTTAGCAGCTAGTCTTAGAAAATGGCTGTTTCATTAGTGAAAAACAAGTTTACTGTGCCTTTGTGACTCCTGCTGATTTGTACTCTGTTTACATTTTCTTCCCGGATGTGCCAGAGTCATTCTGGCACGTAGAAGCAGAAACATCATGCGTGTTCACAGAGGCACCTTGGGAGCAAGGTTGTTATGAACATTGAGCTCCAGTCCGTACAGGGTTGTGTAGCTCTAATCTTTGTGTGGGAATTGGTAATCATGAGGTGGCAGACCATCGAACACAGATTGCCATGTCAGATAGGATTAAAGATAGCATCGCTTTGATTGATATGTTTGTGTGGGTGGCTGATGGATGCCAATGTGACAGGAAGGGTATGATGACCTCTTGTACAAGAGGCAGTTTCAGGCAAACAATCCGATTAGTTGAAGATATATTGTTTTTAAATGTGCTGCTAAGCTGGAATGGAAAAGGCTGCCATCATATCACCCTTCCATAACACTTAAGCAATTTAAACCTTTTACTCTTACTATACAGCACTTTGATGAAAACTTCCTCAGACAGTCAGCATACATTAGTAACCACTGTGACAGCCAGAATGCCTTTGTTGTTCTTTGTCGTCTCAGTACAGCATGTAGTCCTGTGTTTTATTGCTAGACAAATATGTGATGCAAAGTGAGCGGATTCATTTGATGTCTGAGCGTCGTCAAAGCAAACAAAAGAATGTTTGGCACAACCTTGTGTAATAGAGGATCAAGATTTAAATATTAATCCACTTGCCTCGGGACATGGAGTACACAGAGTACATGATGGAGCACTCACAATCTGTAGTGAAGAGGGAAAGCACTGTGTCATGTTCATACTGTGTGTACTCCAGTAATGTCTGCACTCCATTTGGCCATGCGGCTGTGCTGTGTGTTCGGTGGTGGTGAAAGTGGTGAGACCTGGTTAATGGAGTGTGGCCTGTACACAGAGCAAGTTGAGTGGCTCAAGCTGTGGTGAGGGCAGCATTATAAACATGTTTGCCACGGTGTAAGTAATTTTTAGGCCAAACTTTAATTCCATATTGATGGAGAGTACAGCATCAATCAATGACAAGCCTAGGATGGCAAACATTTCCAGAAATTTTCCATGGGAAGTTAAGCTGGGGAATTTTGGAAACATTCAAAATCAGAAATTTATGTGAATTAACTGTAAATTGTAGTAATTTAAACCAACTGTATCATATCCAAACATAAATATAAACATTTTGTTTTGTCATAAGCAGACATGCAAAATAAAATAATTAAAAAAACATTTCAACAGATTTATTTGAAAGTACAACTTTATCAAGTTATCAATTATTTTATTGAACAATATTATGTAGTCCACAAGCTCAAATGTGTGTCTTCAATAGTCTCTGTGTGCTCTGGGCTCTAAAGTGTGGTCCAGGTACAGAAATCACCTGTGCAGGTAGGGGGCGTGGCCTCAATAGCCCTGCAGTAAGCAGTGTGCTGTGTGCATGTGATAGCGGATATATTCAAGTGTACCTGCATGAAATATGGTTGTTTTAGTCAAGATAATACTAAAATGTAATTTCCTCAACTCTATTTAAGATCCCTGTTAAGGGTGAATCTTCAATGTTCTAAATTTCCCATTTATTCCCTTAAATTCCTGTTTATTCCCATGGAAAGTTTGCTAAATTCCCAGAATTTTGCAACCCTAGACAAGCCTCTTCAAAGATGAGCCCATTTTTAACAGTTTCTTGTTTAAAGATTTTTTTTTTTTTTGCCTTTTCAAGCTTTATTTGATAGAGACAGCTGAAGAGTGACAGGAATGAGGGAAGAGAGAGACAGGGAATGACATGCGGGAAAGAGCCACAGGTTGGATTCAAACCCTGGGCTTCAGCAAGGACTGAGCCTTCGCACATGGGGCGGCTGCTCTACCAACTGAGCTAAACGCCGCCCTAACAGTTTCTTGTTTAAATGTTGAAAAAGTTGACTTGAATCAGGAGACAGGATGCGTTTATTAACTTTTAACTCAAATCTTTTGTTAACCTTGAAGTGGTTTTGTCACTTTAATCTAAATCAATGAAATCTCTCTTAAACTCTGAAGTTACACACAGTCTAAAAAGGCAATAAAAGAAAAGAATGCCTCAAACGTGATGTGTAGAACTTAACTGTGACTAAAATTATGTATATAATATTCAGTGTCTGATACATCAGATCAGTTTTCCTTATTTTGTATTTCATTATTATTTAAATAAATAGCAGTAAATAGTAATTACTGATCTTTGGCAATGGTCTCAAACCATGGTACACACAGGAGGCCCAGTTAGTGGACTCTTGCTGGTTGCTATGGAAACCGAGTGCTCACATTTGTTCCAGTCTTCAGCTGAACTAAGTGAAAAGTTATCTGATCGATTCTTAAAACAGTGAAAAGTCAAAAGTCAAATTCTCTGACAAGCCGAGTCAGTGCAAATCTTTAAAACACGTCTTACAACCCACTTGTTTTCTTTTGCTTGATTTAATGACATTTACTTTGTGCTTTATACTACTATATTGTTTTCCATCTCTTCTCTACGCCCTCCTGTAAAGGAAGTAACTTTACAACAACAACAACTTTACAAACTCTTTTTTAAACACAAAGGCTATTTATGGACAGCACAGTGGGTGCTGCATGCATACACACGTTATTTAAATAACACTTCCTATAGATCATCACCAAAGGTCACAACACATCAGCAACATAAACATGACCATAACATACCTGCCAAGTGACCTTCTGGACATGAGATCAAACCATGGGAGTTTCAATTTGGAATATTTGGTCTATTCAATAAAACATATTCTGGATTTGTATCAAACTGTGTCCCATATTACAGATTTCAAACCTTTTATAACACCAACACCTGTAATCAGCGTCAGGATTTTTTTTTTTTCTCAACTACAGTACATGTTCCCACATAGTTTGCTTCACTTGGAAATGCAGAATGCTACGTTAGTGAGGATAAAGATGGTAAACGGACTGTACGTATAGAGCACCTTTCTAGTCTTCAGACCACTCAAAGCGCTTTTACACTGTTTCATTTACCCATTCACACACATTCAAACTCTGATGGCATTGGCTAACATGCAAGGTGCAAACTGCTCATCAGTTTTTGGGAGCTAACCATTCATACACATTCACACACCGATGGAGCAATTTGGGGTTCGGTATCTTGCCCAAGGACACTTCGGCATGCAGACTGGAGGAGCCGGGGATTGAACCGCTGATTCTCTGATACGACCAGCTTTACCTCCTGCGCCTCCAATTACTGTTTCACTGCAAATTTAAATGAAGAGTCTGAAATCACTGAATGAATTAATGAAATGTAGAACCAGTGTTTGGTATGTCCATTCTGGGCTACTTTAGAAACATTGCGTGGCATCTGTAGATGCAAAGACACAATGATTTCCCCTCAATCTTACACACTAGACCCTAAAATGCTGCTGTATTTTCTGCTTTTATTATATTAGTCACCTTGAGTCACCTTGGAAGAGCCAGGAAACTATAACTAGTTGTTCTAATGATATCTGGAGAAAGACAGTTAACTATGACAATGACATGATGACATGACATTATATCAATATCACTTTTTACATGGTGTTTTGATTTCAGTGATAACAACCTGAGTCACCAGATTGTTCTAAGTCCCCCTCATGGCTACTGACAACTGCACTGTTGTCTTTCCTCTCTTCAGATGTGAGTATTTATGATGTGCAACATATAAAATTCATGGTCCTTTCACTGCTGTCCTTGACCTGCTCAAAGGCTTTGAAGCCATTCCTCCCACTGCAATGACAGGGCCACCTCATCTCCTGCTGTATTTCATGAAGCACAGCAGAATATAGTGAGCCATTTTAGGATTATTCCCATTGATATGGAGGCATAAAATATTCTATATTTTATAGGTTGTACAAGCCTCATAAAAATGCTTTTCCATGCAATTACAGTGCAAGATAGACAAGTTCCCTTTCTTCAAGTGTTACGTGCCTTGAAAAGCACATTTTCCAAAAGGTTCAACACCGCAATAACATGCCATTTCAAATAAAACATGAGAGCAGTCGTGTACTGTGTGACCACTGCTGCTGAATAATGAATAGCACAGCAACCACTCATTCTTCTTGCGTCTTATCTCATGGCAGCGTTTCATCCATTTTGCTCGAGAGCAAACTAAAGGTGGCAGGCAGCCCTCGGGTTTCAATAGTAGATGTTGAGTTTGTGACAAGTTAACTCCAGTACTAGTCAGCCCCGCTGAACAGAATGGAACAAGAGCAAGCTGTTCTAGCCCATCAAGTTTAGAGGCACATTACCTAGGAACAGATATCCAGGAAAACAGCTGCTGCAGCAGTCCTTGGAGCTGCCTACTGGTCCCGCACTCTTTCACCAGTCCCCATGTGGCCCCTGTGACATGCCATGCAAATCCAAATGGATGCCCCCGACTTTATAGGGGAAAATTAATGTGAATTTTCTGCATTTTGAGCAGCCTGTGCAACAACACCACATGGCACCATATGGTGCACACATAGAGCCAAAAAGACGATTGGGATATGTTAACACAGTCATATTTGTGTGGACAAGTTTTATTAAAGCGTTCAAAGTGCTTCAAGACTGAAGTCATTTAGAGCAGGCAGCTTTTCACATGCAGTAAAACACAGAACAATTAAATACAATAAAAGGCGTAGAGGAAGTCTTTTTCAGTGGCAGTCCATAGAAAATTATTCAAAACCTGCTACCCAGAATATAGCTTTACTCTTACTTTATCCCACATGTCAATGGACACAATTAAAATAGCACGTGGCTAGTAGCATGTGAGCAGTTAGCTCAGTAGGTACACCCCATGGGAAAAAAAAAAATCTTAACTAGCATGTGGCCATTTAGTTCTATTCATTTCATATTACAAAGAAATAGAAGGCTTTTCCAATTGCCTGGCCTTTCACAACTGATTATACCTTTCTGTCTGGATTTTAAAATATGAAGCAATTTGCATATTATGTAGTTTTTACCTCCTCCCCCAAAACTCTTTGGTGTGAAGCTGACTGATGCACCTGAATTCAACAAAAAAATTGATAATGGCTTTGTAGCATATCATCAGAATCTGTAAAATTAAGGAAGAGTGATGTTTACAAAAAGCAATCTGTTTGATGAGTGCTTCAAAATCAATTTCAAGCAACACGGGTCAAAGCAGCCTCCCTTGATTTGACAATGGTACTGTAGCGTACTGCTCCCCAGCTAAATGGTGGCGGGTAGACGCATGCAATTACCCAGTATAAAACACTCCTGACTCCCTCCTAATTATAAACCCTTGTGAATAATCACAGCCCACTGCAATTAATGGAGCAACTCTTCAGCAGAACTACAGCTTGCATTAGGAAGACATTTTAATTTTGCAGATTTCATTAGGCCTATCTATTTTTTAAATTAGACTGAAATGTGGCTGACCTTCTGATGCCACAGAGGTAGGGCTGATTGCAAATCTGTGCCAACTATAACATATGAGAAATGCAATTAACATTTTCCACATTTGTGTCCATAAACCCCCAAAAAAGAAAACTGATATTGTACATCGTAATTTTTTTAATATCTCGTAAAACCTGAATAAATAATTTCCAGTTTGCTCCAGAAACTCTGAGCAAACTGTGGTTTACAATATTTATGCTTCCAAATGTGACAGACAGATAAATAAAGTATCAAAAAAAGATGTCCCGTTTACATGGTCCATAGTCAGCAATATAAAAGTTTTGTAGTAAAATGTAACATGACAATTTTTCCTATTAAGAGATATTTATCAGCCAACAGCTGGTATTGCTTTCACCTTGTGTGTTTCATGACCACAGAGGTGATCTGTACTTTGGCAGATGTTCCAATGTGTGAGAAACTGTACAGGTGTGTATTTAAGATCAAAATGAAGAGTTCACAGATGGGTGTGGTCCAAGCCATCAGTCAGTACTCATGCCATAATGTAATGTAATGTCTGCTGAGTAGTAATTTATGATATCTGTAAAACATTTTGACATGTTACAATATGTTTTTACATGCATGAATGTCAAAACTGATTTATACATATAGTGTGTTCATATATATTTATATATATATTAAGAAGAAATGTAACCTACCTATGTCAGATATCAATCATGGCATTTCCCATATGTCCAACATCATCAACAACTTACATTACATTACATTACATTAGTGTTTTGTGGGTGGCCCTTATTAAAATATTCATTTTAAATATGTACCTCATTTAAGATAACTATACTTTTATTAAAATTTATCTCTATCACAGGTTCCACTGCTACTGTAATCATTTTATCATTCATTGTAATCCATTGTCATTTTTCATTGTAATTACACAAAATGTTTCTGTTGACTTGTTGACTGTACACGTGACATCTATTGCACGTCTGTCCGTCCTGGGAGAGGGATCCCTCCTCTGTGGCTCTTCCTGAGGTTTCTTCCACTTTTTTCCCTGTTAAAAGGGTTTTTTGTGGGCAAGTTTTTCCTCACTCGAACCGAGGGTCTAAGGACAGAGGGTGTCACTCCCTGTACAGATTGTGAAGCCCTCCGAGGCAAAATGTATTTTGCGACTTTGGGCTATACAAATAAAATTTGATTGATTGATTTGATTAAAATTTATGAAAAAGTTATGAAAGTAATTATAGATATTTCAAATATAATTGTAACTAGTTCAAAAGTAATTTTCATGTGCTGTAATTTGATTCAATAAAATTTTATTTTAACAAACAATTTTAACTTTTGATTCTGAAACAATTTATACTTTTTTTCTAGTTTTCCAAAGTAAAAATAGCTGTTTGACATATCACTCAGTGCAGACGTCAGGCTTCATCCACATGGATGTAGGCATCAAATGGCAGATGAACAGGGGCGGAGTGGCCATCGGGACGACCGGGAGATTTCCCGGTCGGCCGGCGGCCAGTGAGCTCGGCTGAGCCGGCCCGCAGGCAGCCCTGCGCGGCCGTGTGGCGTTCATGACCAGCCCATGGAGTTAAAATTTCGGGACTCAAGCATGTTCCCGTGAAAATCTCCAAGATCTCCGCCAATCATACTTATGCCCAGTACGACGGCCAATATATATAAGACCCATTGTCTCTCTACATCTCACTCATGGTTGCTAGAGTGTCTAGAGTGTTAATTTATTTTTTTGTTCATAAATGAATGTAGAATGGTCGGAGCAAAGCCTCATGGGAAATGGGAACCGTGTAGTGATGGAGGGAAAGAAGAGAAAGGAGAAAGGAGGGGCTGAAAAGGCCAGAATAAAAAAGAATCGGATGCTGGAGGAGAGAGCATCTAAACTGTCAAAAATCACGGATTTATTCCGAAATAACCAGGCGGTGAGTGACAGGGGCGGACCGGCCTACGGGGGTACCGCGAGGTGGGTCAGTGGGCCGGCCCGGTACGGCGTGGTGGCTCTGCACGAACCCGGCTTGAATCAGCGCGTCCGGTCGGGATGAGCCGTGAGCCGTCCATGCCTCTTATTAGGAGCCCAAAAGAACAAAAGAACAGGCAGCCCAGTCCAGAGAGCAGAGGGACAGAGAGAGACAGCACAGCAACAGGTGTGTGTGTGTGTGTGTGTGTGTAGGCTACCTGCTAGGGCAGGCTAATATATTCTATAATCATAGTTGGCTGAAAATCTCAGGACATGTGTAAAGCTCAAGCATGTGGGAGTCTCTTTTCATATTTAATATCTGACAGTACAGCTAAAGATACAGATGAGAACAGGGCAGAAGTGGTGGAAGAAGAAAGTGTGGCCTAAGAGGCCCATGGTGAAGCGGACACCTTGAAAGGTCCAGGACAAAAGATTTTAGAAAATTAGTTTTGTTTTTGCTCTCCAGCCTCAGCTCCCCACTAGACCAGTTTCATACACTCCAGCCATTCTTGCCATTACAATGATAGGAACCTCAGTCACTACTAAATCTGCTTTTTTTAAAATCTGAAGCAATGTTGTCTTTTCCCTCTATTTTCTCCTCAGAGTACACCAGAATGCCTCATTTATGTGTTAAAAATCTATTTTTTTTCTGGGGGACTGTTCACAGACCCCCTACAGTACTTTAGTTCTCAAGTATGGTGTGTTTGAGTGAGTGAATGACAGAAAGAGAGAGAGACGGGTCTGCGTGACCGGGGGGGGGGATTTTAGTCAGGTGGGTGGCTGTAATGTGATAATATTATTTATCTAGCTTGCTAACTTTTAGCACAACACATTTAAGCTAGTTTGGCTGTAAAAACATCAGTATTGTGTATGGACTAGGGCCAGAAAGCGCTCAGTGGCATTAGCCAACATTGACAGCATCCGCCACCATCATCCGCCGCCCCGGCCCGAGTGGGCCAGTCAGGTACTAAATTCCCGGGCCACTTTTTTGCCCCAGTCCGCCCCTGCAGATGAACACCACCTTCTGGACGCATTCCAACACTCCAACAGAATGGTGCTATAGGGGGATTTTGTAATGTTGTGATTAAATATTTAAATATCAATTTTGACTACACTTTAATTTCAATTAGTTATTACACATTGTATAATTCGTGTTATAGAATGAAAAAAAAGTTGACCAAGTATTAAACCCTGTGGATCACCATATGGAAATATCCCTGTTGGAACCAGTTCAGGGCCTTTTTTTAGAGAAACCACTACATGTTACTATAAGCACAGTGCCATCTTTTGTACCACGTACATCATACAGGCATTTAATCAAGGAGGACTAGTACAGAAACTTTGCAAACATCCGCACTTTGTGCTAGGTCGTTTAAGACTTTTTCGAGCACAGTTTCTGTGCTATGGCCTATTCAGAATCCTTTTTGACTTGTATTGTGAGCACAAAAAGGTGTTATGTAATCATTTTTACTTACTTTGTAGAAAATATTTCTTGTCAACATAAATTAGGCAGAGTAAGCCAATAGTACACATGTAGTTTAGACAGGACATGGTTGTACATGATTTTATTCATAATGGCTAGGCTGGTTTAGACAGCGTCTGTACTAAAAAATAAGACTGGTTGACCAAATGCATATTACTCCGCTTTGCAAGAGGTGCTAGTTAACCCAAAAACAATAACATTGTCATTATCAAGTACCCCTTATTTGAAATAAATGAACAACAACACATTCTTACTTGCTCTCTCAGTGAGGTAGAGCATGAACATGCTGCACATCCTCATTTCTGTTTCTACACAGGAACTAAATCCATCACGCTCTGGGACATAAAGGATCATGATTACTCAAAATGTCACTTTAACCGTGTGTGTCCTCACCTCCTCTGTTATCTTCACCCACTGCCATTTGTCTCTTTAATGAATGCTTTACACAGCGCACCATTCTATACAAGAAATAGCTTTGCAAATGTGTGATATTTTCATATGAAAAATGTACAATTGTTATTTGAGCCAGTAAGAACATATCCTAGTATGTTTCAATTCAACAGCCAATAACAGCTGAAGCAAATCATTTATTTTTTATCAATTGCAGACATGAATTTATGACTAATACTACTGCTACTGCTAATTTGTACTGTTATTTGAAAACAATCCAAAATTGATCCAAACTTAAAAATCTTGCTGACCATCCCTTTAAATATAAATGATGAATGATTGCATCAATACAGCACTGGCAGCTTTTGATATTTTCCTTCCACCAGAGAACTCTTTCTTATCAGTTTTGTAGAACTGTCACTACCAGGTCCAGATGGCAATAAAAACTTCAGTGTCAGTATTGGATCAAAGTTGGGAGATTGTAAGGCAAACGCTTCTCATATGGGACTCTATCCCTGGAGCCAAGATGGAGGGACTGATAAGAACCTGACTCCTGGCGGTTCAATGCAAAATGTATTAACGTACTAGAGTATGTTGTTTTCTCATATTGGGCCCAGTATGTCCTGCAACTGGAGAGGGGGAGGAAATAGAGTTATAGCTGACATCTTATTGCACAGTATATTCACCATCCACACTCACTGTGGGAGACAATACTGTGACCTTTGACCTGTAGGAAGGAGTAGGGGCTGGAAACAGGAATGATTTAACAAAAAGGAGTTTACCATTTCCACAGAATCACAAAAGACTGTCGAGTCAACAAAGTCAACACGAAAAAAACTGAACAAAATCCACTAGAGAAGGCAGATTCTGACTTTATGTTTTTACAGCGTGTTCAAGCAGTGACATGGCCATCACCCATCTTCCCACAGAAACCATTGTCATTTTTTTCTCGTGCTAATATAAATATATTAATAAATGCAACTCTAAAGTGTATGTAGCTGAAAAGACTTTGTTGGAATCTGTGTTTATTTGCAATGGAGTATTTATGTTTATTAGTTTAGTTTATAAAATGTATTTATATCATAGACCACCTACAAAATACATTAAAAGATGCTTTGTACCAGATAAACTACTAGCTAATTTCAATCTGTAGTCCCTGGGCAGTTAACGGTAATAATAAAACACGAGCAAAAACCCAGGCAGGCACACATGGACACACACACACACACACACATACAGACAATAGAACATTTCATAGCAACAAACACAAAACCAAATACAAATAACAGTATTACACATACACATACATACATGCAGTATATCCTTTACATTTATATTTCTTTATTGATACTTTCAGTGAAAGGATAGGTAGTGATATTTAAGGATCAGATCCAACAATAATATGATTCAATGAAAAGTATTGGGTCTATCAAATGCTGATGAATCATCTTCTTCTGTGGCCATGTTGGCTGTAATGCTTCTTCCGCTTCCTGGTTAATCTAAATTAGATGTCCCAATGACGCCTGGGTGTAACAGCACTTACCTGCCAATCAAGTGGCGACGCTGTTAATTATGCATAACTTTTGGATATTCAGCCTTAATATCATTTAAACAGGTGAGTCAAAAAAAAAATTCATGTTCATTGTCATGAACGGGGAAATTAGCTATAGAGACCAAAACTGTTTTTTGTACCAGGCTGTAAACATGTTTATTTCTGCTGTGAAGTTCATCATGTGGCCACTTGACGAATTACAGTTTTTAGCACTTCCGCATCGGCTTCATTTCCCAGCATTGGAGGTTGCTGCTTGGTTGCACTTGGTGACTTGCTCCTTCATCATCATGAACACACACTGAAGTTTATTTTTATTGATTGATTCAATACCACACCATCCTGTTGCTGTAAATACTCAGTAGAACACCAGATGTGGATTCAACCATGGCTGAAGATAGGCCCTAAACGAATCCACTGTTTCCTTCCACTGAGCATATGTTTTAAGATTTATGTAATGAAACATTATATAAATTTTCAAAGATTTACATCTTCAGTAGAACCTGTGGGACTACCGAGGACGAGGACAGGGTTGGAAAATATGAAAATATTGTGAGATGCACCAACATTGTTCATTCTTTCTAACTGAGGAGTACACATTGGAGTTACTTTTTGTTAAACTAAGAGTTCATGTTCAGTATTTCTACTTTGTATAGTTGATTTTTAGGAATTCAGTGTTTGCATGAATTTGCATTTTGTCTTAAATAAGTAAATCTGTGATTTAAATACCATCTGGATTCATACAGCACATGCAGTACACAGTAAACTTAACACCCACGTATGGCAAATAATAGATCAGATGCTGATCTATGCTGCTGTGTAATATTTTCCCTCTCTTTCGCTTTGTCTTGCTCTCTCTGGTTGGTGACTTGACTCGCAGTGCCCTCTGGGATAGCTCTCGTATTTAAGCCTGGACTTTAGTTGACTCTGTTTCACATGGCTAAACAGCGTCTTGCCCTCGCTGAGTCTCACTCACTAGGAATTGCAAAAAAATGGAGGCTCAGTGCATAGGGCCAAGGACTTAGAGAGAGCTTGGGGAGCGGGGTCACTCTCAAGTAAGAATTGTGACTGGATGCAACAAGTCAAGATGAGGTCTCTGTGGGTTTGAAATGAAGAAAAATATTTACAGGTAAAGCGAGTGAGGCAGGTTGAAGGAATGAGAAATCACACACAGAATGTATAAACTTAACACCAGGGCATGGATGTATGAAGTGTCTCTATAGACAGACAGTCAGCCAGGGACAAAAACACTCCTATACCTCAGAGTAGGATCTGAAACTAATCTATATTTGCTATTTCACATAGAAATGATGGTCACATCTTGTAGTTCTGACAGTTTTGATAAAAATCTAAATGCGGAAAAGCACAACATTTTTATGCATAGGTGGATTTCATACACATAAAATATAAACACAGCATTTATGTTCTTCCTCCTATTTGTCATGAGTTGAAGTAAAACATGTGACTGAGACTTCCTCTCTGCACACAAAAGGTTTATTATTTTCAAATTTTGTTTGTGAGCACTCCTTAACCAAGATAATCCATGTATGATGTGTCACGTTGTGTGCGTGAGTGCCCTGTGGCTGTGGTGGGCTCATGGTATGGGCACAATGAATGCAGGTACAGGTACATGAATGGCAATTTGGCAATTTGAATGCACATCATTGGCCAATTGGCATTCCAATCATCTGACAAAGACATAGAGCATGGGTGGAGCTGAGGGTGTCTGCATGAAGCCTGGTCGCTCAAACAAGCCACCTGACCGCACTCACCTGTCAGTCAAAGTGGTCACCCAATTCTGCATAGCTTTAAGCCTTAATATCATTTGAACAGGTGAGTTCTATAAAAATCACCCCAGTACAGTTGTCATGAATGGGGAAATTAGCTATAGAGACCAAAACTGTTGTTGCTGTTTATTTCTGCTGTGAAGCTGGACATTTTAACATGGGGACTTATTGTCATGAGGCCAGCACCATGACAGTTTTTGTGTTGTGTGTGTCTGTACTGTTTGTTTCTGTTCTGTCACTGTCTCTCTACCTGTTTGTATGTCTATGTTACCTTCCCCTCCCCCTTGCACTCTGTCACCTCTGCTGGATCTGCCTACCTCCCACTCCACACCTGCCCTGCTGCTGCAATCAAGCCAACTGGTTTCCATCAGCTCATCACCCAGTCTGCACTTAGGTCCTGTCCCTACCTTCAGTGTCAAGAAAATGTATGTATAGATTATGTGGTCCCGCCTGCTCGCAAATGTTCTCGTATTCCAGCTAAACAGAAAATATGATATATAAAAAGTCATTGCACTACCAGAATCTTGACTCATATTTGATCATATTTGTTTGATTTGAGAGTTTGATCTGAGTTTCCTGAGTTGCGCTGGACGGACTCACTGAGAATGACTACACAAAGTAGCCACATCCTAAAGAGGTCTTTTCTATAATTGAGTAAACCGGCTAAGTGATATATTTTATGGATATTTCATATTATATTCAGTGTGTAACAACAACAGACTAGACTAATTTAGTGACTTATTCAGACCAACAGAGAAACGTGATGAATACACTGTATATTATATTAGGCAGGAGGACACCTGAGTCGTTTTTCTGGTAAAATAATATCTGATCAAAGTGCAGGCAGCACAGAGGGACAGGTGAGGGAGAGGAAGGCATGCTGATACATGAGCAGGTGAGAAGCTGGAATGTAAACTATGATGCAACTTAGCAGGGCACATAAAATCAAGATTTAATGTTTAATTCTTTGTACAATGATTTCATTCACGTTAGGCTTTTATTTTGAAACAACTCAGCAAAATACAAGTGAACTCTTACCTTTTGAAAATTGTAAGTGACTCTGATTTACACATAGCTGAGAGAGCAAATAGTCACTCGCTTGCAGTCACTTTCGTGATCTGGCCAACAGAGATGGATATACTGTGGAAATGAGTGTTTTACATCTCATCTGGATACGACACACGAAACGTCAAGAGGAAACAGGGTCGTCGCATGCATCAGCATAAGTGCAATCAAGGTTTGATTTATGGCTGCAGAAATTGTTGGTTCTGACAGAATCATCAGTGTACAGCCACACTTCTTCCTTCCATTGCGAGCACATTTTCTGGAAAGACAGCATCATCTCCTCTGTATCTCATACAAAGTCAGTCTCAAGACAGAATCTGTTTTTGACAGACTTCCTTTTAATACGCTCATCATAGCTGTCAGTTTGCACCACCCTCGGCAGACCAAACATAGTGAAGAACTTCAGCATTGCCTTCGTAACAGCTGGTGCTGTAATTTTTCGCAAAGGGACAGCCTCAGGAAAACGAGTGGAGACACACATTACTGCTAACAAGAACTGATTACCAGCCTTGGTTCTAGGCAGCGGACCCACACAATCAACCATCACATGCTCGAAAGGGTCACCAACCGCTGGAATAGGACGAAGAGGAGCGGGGGGCACGGGCTGATTCGGTTTCCCTACTATCTGGCAAGTACTGCAACCTTTACAAAAAAAAAAAATGCTTGAGAACTCGATGATATGTTTTAGTTACACCCAGATGACCCGACCATAAATGTTCATGGGCCAGCTTCAACACATGCTGGCGACAATTAACAGGAAGGACTATCTGATGGACCACACCCCAATCCTCACCGAGCTCAACTGCTGCACTGCCTGACTGTGAAACCCACCTGCGCATCAGAACACCATTATCAAGAAAATATGGTTGCTTAGGCGTACACTCACTGGGCTCCTTCACAGCAGCAGTCATACATTTAACTAAGGACTGATCTGTTTGCTGGGCAGCAATGAGAGCCTCACGATGCAGTGGCAAGGGAGCCGCAAGAGCAACGGGCTCCTCCACCTGTTCAGGTTTTCTGAAACCGCAGTCCCCTGAACCACCACCAGGGGGCAGCTCATCCTGAGAGAGAGCAGATGCAAACAGAATCTGTCAAATCAACCTCCTGGTCCTGGGCCTGCCTACGGGCGCTAGCTCTTGTTAGCACACTAACCGTAAAGACATCAGGATGTGTTTTAGCTAAATCATCATGATCAGACTCTGGAATGGGCTCAGCAACGACCTTGGGGGCAGGATAAACCTTACCGCCAGCTATATCATTACCCATGATGAAATCAACGCCATCAATGGGAAAACAAGAGCGGACACCCACATGAAAATAACCAGTTGCCAGACCCGACTGCACATGGATTCGGTGCAGAGGTGCGGGGATGAAACCCATCTCAATTCCCGCACTAGCGTCAGACTCGGCACCAGATGGCAACACACTGGACAAAATGAGGGACTGTGAGCAGGCAGTGTCACGCAGCGCAGTTACCAGGCGCTGGTCTTCGGCCTGTCCTGTAAAAGACACCAAACAATTAAATATGAAAGGCCTAAAACAGTCATCAGGCACCCCTGACACTATGGCCTCGTCGCCGATGGAGGTTTTAATAAGCCCCACACCTTTTGGCAGCCTCGCAACAGGCCCCTGCTTACGCTTCCAGGCAACACAATCAGCAATGAAATGACCCGACTTGTGGCAATAGAAACACTGCCGATCAGCTTTGGAAGCAGAAGAAACAGCAGAACCTGACACCTGCGAACCCGACTTCTGAAAAACCTCCCGAGGGGACTCACGTTTAGCCAACACGCTTTTGTATGTGAGCGCAAACTCATCTGCCAAGGTGGCAGCCTGCTGCAAGGTGGACACTTTCCGTTCATTTAAATACACAGCTGTACCCTCAGAGACGCAGTTTTTAAACTCCTCCAGTAGCATCAATTCACGCACTGAGGCAAAATCGCCAGCCTTACAGGCCCCACACCACCGGTCGAAGAGAATGCTCTTTTCTCTGGCAAAATCGATGTGGGTCTGATTGGACATCTTACGAAGATTGCGAAAACGCTGTCTGTATGCCTCAGGTACTAGCTCATATGCCCGCAGAATAGCACTCTTAACTTTATCATAATTAAGACCATCCTCCACAGACAAGGAAGAGCAGGCCTCCTGAGCTCTGCCGGTTAACTTGCATTGAAGCAAAATAGCCCACACATCCTCTGGCCAGCATAACGCAGCGGCAATACGCTCAAATGCGCCGAAATAAGTCTCCACCTCTGCCTCACGGCATACAGGGACCAAGGAAATGTGCTTACTCACATCAAAAGTTCCAGATGGACACGCCGCAGGTTGAGCCTCACGTGCCTGCAGCTCCACTTGACGCAGCCTAATAGCTGTGTCTGCCTCTAACTTCTTTAATTCCATCTCTCTGCGAAACTGAAACTCACGCTCGCGCTCCTCTTTTTCTAACTGAAAACGAGCCAAACGGACTTTCAGCCTGGCTTCCACTTTTGAGCCAGGAGTTGACTCCACAGAGAATGGGACGAAATGGGGTAGTGTGACCGGCCTCCCCACCGTCCCCACCTCTTTCACAGCAGGAGTAATCGGCTGCTCGGCCACTCCCGCCGGGCGGACTTCACCTGGAGAGGCTGCTGCCTCAACCTGAGCATCCCCGGACACCGGCAAGCTAAAAACCCCTCTGCTGACCAACTCATCTAAAAGGACCGCTTTTAGCTCAGCCTTGACAAGAGAGTTAGAAACCGAAACACCATAATACTCCGCAACCACAAGTAGATCACTCTTCTTACATCTATCAAACACAATTAATGATGGATAAGACACAAATGCTTCAACGTCAAACGCTGCCATCATCAAACACACCGGGAGAAATATCAGCAGACCACAAACAAATGCTGCTGCCTCACACACAACCAACTGGAAACCACCAGGGGCACATGCGGCGCGTACGATGTCCGAGCCCACACACCAACAGCCGTCACGAAAGACAAACTTCCCCAGATCCTACCTAATATAAACTTCACCTATCTATCTTCTGGGGCGTGCCGGGCTCGAGGCGTCTTAAAGGCAACACATCAGCTGATAACGAACAACAAACAAAACCAACCGGTACAATGGCGAGAACAAATCCCGGACGAGCCCCCAAAATTGTTACGACCCCGGCAGGGCAAAAATTAAACTAGGGGAATATAGGGAGGTAACAATTAAAGCAAAGACCAAAAACAAAGAGACGAACCAAGGACCGTCTGCAATCACAGGGATTTATTCACAAACGAAAATATCAATACACCAGAAGGAGAAGGTTTCCTCAAACGAAATAACGCCGGCCAAAACGATCACACTGCTCACCACGACCCACTGGCTACAGGAACACACACCACTGAAACACCCGGCAGGAGTTTATAGCCTCCAGGTGTTAATCAGCTAATCAGCTGATTGAGGAGGAGAGCGAAAGGGCGGTACCTGAAAGAAAAGAGAAACAAAAGACAACAAGCCCCACACACCAAGGCCCGTAACAATAGCGTTTCCCAAAACACTTCTCTTCTGACAACATCTCTGCTTAGGACACTTTTGGCATCTCCAAAATACCAGCAGAGGTGGGAGTGATTTCATCAGGTAGAAACTTGATCAAATATTTAGTTTCACTCTTAGGCCTATAACTACAGTAGCACCAAAAATGCATCACTGTGAGAATATTTGGCCAGTTAGGAGTGATTTCCTCCTCTCAGAAGCTTGATATGTCCCAGAATCCAATAAAAGCATGTGTGTCTATTTTTCCCTCTTAGGATGGAGGCATAATTTTATCCTGCTGTGAACAAGTGTTCCATCCTTCGGATGCCCTCGTTTTCAACAACTAAAAGGTTATCTATCAACATTTGAGACTTCCCTCTCCTCAGATGTTGCTGGGCCTCAATGAAGACAAACACGGTATGTCATGTAGGAGCTCCTAAAACTCTCCCCCTGTGATCACTTTACCATACCAGAAGAAAGCCTGACAGAGGATCAGAGTACAACTTTGTAAGGCTTGTTTGATGTTGCATATCATACACACTTGAAGAGCCTCGCTTCAACCCCCCTCCCTCAATGCATCACAGCCGCAGGGCATTTACTGTGAAACATGAACACGTGGAGGAGCAGGAGTCTGCTCAGTTTTGCTAGGAGACCTGCATGTCAGGTGATGGATATACAAGGAATGATTCAGAGCTGTAAGCATGAGGGGCGCCTTCAGAGCAGCTTGGAAGTAATTTTTGTCCATGTTTTGGATGCAGCGCTGCTGTTAGTGGATACTGCAAAGCTGTACTTCAGAGACATAAAAGTGCTTTCTTGTAAAAGTTTTTCACAGGCTCACTTCGACAAGAATAGGCAGCAAAGAAGAGTCCAAAAGAACTTTTCATTGTTGTTTCTAAACTTGTACGCAACTTTCAATCAAAGCAGAAGTCTCCGATATCATTTACATCACCTGCAGGTAAATGCAAACAGTTGCTTTGAATATTTGAAATCTAATCATCATACTGCTTAAATTTACTCTAAAGTAATTACAGTAATGCAATTCTGGTATAACAATATATTTATAATTTTTCATTTCAACCAAGCAGTCTTACACATGAATTATAAATGCTTAATTTTCTCTGCTACTTTTATTATTGTTACAAAACAAACCTCTTAATTGATTTAACAAGGTCACATTGAGCATATTTTGATCAGTTTAAAAAATGTAATGAATCATCAGTCACCCACAGATTGTACATGAGAAAACACTGCAGCTTGGACCACCTGTGGGCTGGCTCTATTTGTGAACAAAAAATTAATTTAGTTTTATTACAAAAATGTAGTATGAGACAAACAAACACTTTACCCCATCTCCATTTCCAAGACGAAAAAAAATTCAAGACGTAGTTTCATTTTTAAAACGGTTTGTTAATCTCCTTAAACATATTTTCAGGCAATGGGCACAGACATGGAGAAGCTCCAGCTCACAGCCCTTCTACATCAGGGCAAGACACGACACAAAACGTATATTTATATATATTATATATATATATATATAAACGTATAAATACTATGTGGAGACTAAAGCAGCATTTTACGGTGGTATCCATGGCTTTTTTCTATAGGAACCAACACAACTTGATGTGTCACATATCTTTGTTATGTGAAAAAAGCTTTGCAACAGGATATACTGTATGTGTATGTGCATGACTAATATTGAAAAAAAAAAACAATCATCTTTGCAAAATAGAAATACATTTAACATGTCTGTACACACACAAAATAACACAACTGTGGACTAGAACATTCAAATTCCACCTTTAATGTTTTTTGCCATTTTTCACTGCTCTTTCAGTCCAAAGATTAACACCAACACAAACATTAGTCAAAAAAAAAAGAAAAAAAAGGTGATATCTTCAAGAAAAAGGTAGAAGTATTTGAATAGGATTCAATACAGTCAATGATTAAATGGAGCCAACATCTAGGAGCTATTAGTGACATTGCACTTCAGCTAGAATCAATAGACAAACACAGTCCCAAACTTCAACACAGTGAGACTCAGCGGTAAATATGACACAATGTTTATTTACAAGTGGAGTAAGTACACTGCTGTGTTAAGTATAATGTTTAATAAAACATTCATCCTTTCCTCCAGTCCATTTCTGACTGTCTCTGGTAAATCCATGACAGCTGGACATGCTCTTGATTGGCTCCCTTGAAATCCTTTAAATCCGGTCAGTTTGCAGGTTTGAACCGGAGAGGCTCACCTCAGCAGGTTCACCTCAGTGGAATTAGAGGTGCTTCTGTCAGGACCCAGTACTGAAACCATTCTGTCTTCAAAGTCACTTTTAACAGAGCTATGTTCAATCACATCACAAATCATATGATTTTGAATCCTCAGCCATTATAAAGCAAAAATCTAAAACTGAGCACTGTGAGAGCATTAAAATGAAGCAGCTAATTATTTGATTCTTTATTTTTTGGCTCTTTTAAAGTGAGGATTAAATCACTTTAACACTTGAACAAAAAGCAGAGTGCAGGACAGGACACAGGTCATCTCTGTCCTTATATCATCTTGTCACATTATCTTTATGGGCTATTTGGTCCTCTCTTGCTAATGAATTAATTATGAGACAGACATTTTGCCCTCTTCAAGGCTCTAATCTCAATACACAACACACTTCTCTACTCTGCTTGTTTTTCCTCCTCAAAGAACTAAACCGTGGCAACACATTTCGACAAAAATAAGAAGTATGCACGTGTTTAAAGTAGGTTATTTGGCAACATGTATGCATGCATGTGTGGTTACTGTGGTAACCAAATGCTCTTAAAGAAGCAAATTTGCCAGAATCACAACAGAAGGGCAAATAGTGTATCAGCAGAGCTAAAAAAACTCATATTATTTTAATGATGACATCAGTCCAACAGTTAAGTTGGTCACGTTGAGTTGGAGGTATGAGTCTGTCAACGGCTGCTCATTCAAAAGCACATTAGCTGCTCCTGACTATCAAATATTATATTGCAAATATTACAAATGACCTGCTGACAGTACAGAACAGGACCAGTGTCTTGTTTTCTGGATGTATTTTTGATTAACAGCTGCCTTGAAATAACATTTCCTGAGTTTCTTGTGACTGCTTCACAATAAAAGTCATTCTGTGTTTGACCAGTTGGCCGCTTAAAACATGAATCAGCAGAAGGATGTTCCGTTTGCATTAGCAGGAACTTTATATAGCTCTGATACAGCTGTAGGACAGTGAACACACAACAATGAAGGTGTCTTCAATGCGATGAAATAACACTGGAAAATAATGCATGCAAATTGACACTGTCAATGGCCAATTTGCATGGTCAGTCATAGACAGGTCAAGTTTCTATCTCTTTCACCAGAAAATCAGTAAAAGAACATAAAAATGATTCAGCATTTTCTATCTACCGTTAGCTGATTCATCATAATACAGCTGGTGGAACTAATTCTCCAGTTATTATTATTCTGCTTCCTACTTAAACTAACACTGACTTTATATAGGCACTGTCCTTTCATATACACACCGTATAAAATAATCAAACATTTAGCTCTGCAGCTACTGTAAGAAAAATAAATCTCATATTTCCAGATTATTTTCTGCATGACTGCACACAGCTGAAAACAAAGCACATAAAAACACACTATATCCAATGCAACATCTCTCAGGCAAAGGGAACACACAATGTCAGGCCAAATATTCCTCAAATAACAGAACATCTACAGCAGCACTGGGAAGAGCAGGGTGCCAGGCTACCGAGGGGGTCAACGACAGACAGATCAGCACTCAAGAAACATGCTATGAACCAGGGCTGGTTCAGTGTCAGTGTGATGTTCTTTGTTTTTTGTATATTACACACACTCATTAGGCTGTGTTATGACATTACACCTTGGATGTGATTTTTTTTCCTACAGGACAGACAGAAATGTGGATTTCAATGCCATTTTCTAATCCCATAACTTCAAAGGGTGCATTGAAATAAGTTTCAGCTCCATGGGGGTCAGCCTTCAGCACACAGATACATTGATTCCAGCACCCAGTAGCCATCTGATAAGGCAAAAAACAGCATTTTGATCCCCTCTTCATTTTATCTGTTCTGGCATTGAAGTCTTGGCATTCTGTTTGAAGTGTATAGAGTAAGTCTCGCAGCAAAGTAATTGTTGCTGCTGATAGCCTCATACAGGCCTGGAGAAGGTTTTCATTGGCTGAGACACAACACAGCAATATTGTGGGTAGATAGAGCTCAGGGATCAGGCTGCTATCACAAGCTCCACGGGCCACTCCAAATATCTAATCAACCAGGTCATTTGGAGATGTGATATTAAATGATCTAGATAAGTGCATGGGCATTGTGGGAGCTGTAGAGTGAGGGAAGAGGATGAGTAGCTGTGTGGGAACGGCAGGTGCATTTACTGAGTGTCTGGGTAAGTTCCACACTGAGTTAGCAATGGCTAATACCAGGGCCGTTTCTAGCTGTTTGGAGACCCTATGCAAAATGCTATTTGGGGGCCCCTATTGTGTAGATTCCTAACCTTTTCAGATGATCTGTGGCGATGCAGCATGTTATATTTTAAAATAGGAAAACAGGCTTCAGTACATTAATAAATGCACAGTAAAAAAAAAAAAAATATCTTAACTTACTTAAATGAATAAAAATACAATGGAGCAGCATCCATATTAATGTACAAACAATAAAAAACACAAAACTAGTAAGAATAACACTGATGTTTCAGGTAGTAAGAAACATTTACATGTAACACTGTAACCCCTTCAGCACCATTTTGGATCTGTTTCTGTGATTGTGGTATGTAGAAGCACAAGTCTGACGTTTGAGGCCACTGCACAAGATCAACAGAAATCAGCAAAAGCTATTATCTATTATTATTTTGATGCCATGATGCAATTGTCAGTGGTGCCTTCTGTTACTCTCCTCATTTCAGTGAATGGAGGGTGGCTGTAGTTAATCCCGTCATACCTGTCGGCAGACGTCACTCACTGCGTGACAGCCCAGCCCAAAGATGATTTTGACATGATTACCCTAAAAACACAGTCACAGCTTCCCTATGATAGCAGCTTAGTTTTACTTATAAACTATTAAAAAACATATATGCTTTTTTAAGTATTAAGGCTAAAGCATTTACTACTGTATGTTTAGACAGCCTTAGCTGTCCATGACTGGTGGTTATGTCTTAGGTTGGTGCTATACAATTAAAGCATTGCAGTTACATAAATGTATGGAATAAAAAAATACATAACAACCCAAACAAAGATATAACAAAATATGTTGCATTTCCCGCATTTATGCATCTATTTATTGTCAGTTAAATTTTAAAAATGTATATTAAAAGGATCATTATTTAGCTAATGGTCTGTAATATCTGAATAAATTGAAGAGGTATATTGTATTTTAGTGTTGTCAAGCAGAGGTCAGCATAGACATTCCAGTACTAGTACTGGGGTGGCTCTGGCTCGGAGGTAGAGCGGGTCGTCCACGTATCAGGTGATCGGTGGTTTGATCCCCGGCTCTCCAGTCTGCATGTAGAAGTGTCCTTGGGCAAGATACTGAACCCCAAATTGCTCCTGAAGGCTGTGCCATCGGTGTGTGAATGTGTATGAATAAGTACAGTCCATTTACCATTTTACCATTTACTAACCACAGAGCACCGTCATTACTTTACTTCAATGAGGATATGAGAATGAAAAGAAAGAATGAAAAATAATCAACTGTCCAGGCATTTTCTTCCATAGAAAAACATTCAATATGAGGCAGAGCTGTAGATTTTAGACCTTGAGCATAAGTCACAACAACAGTAAGGGAGTATTCAGGTTTAGTCCTTATTTGCTTAAAAGACCACAACGAGCTTTCGCACTTGTAAAATGGGAACAGAAGCTGCACTACTGAAATTGGGTTTGGGCTCATGCAATATGTATTTTAAGGCATTCCAGTTCAAAGGTGCAAAATAAGGCAGCAGGGAGTAGAAATGAACACAAATACACTCTGCACCTTTTTTATCTCTGCAGACAGACCGTTGAGAGGGGATGTTAACATCTGAGAAAAGCAGGTGTAAAATCTGTGGCACTGTTCATCGTGCAATGAAGGGTCAAGAGACTGAGAGAGAGAGAGAGAGAGAGAGAGAAACAAATTTATTTAAAGTTACTTTATCAGACAGGATACCTCTTAATAGGTCGGTAATTATCCTGTATCATGTTCATGTTTAGTGTTTCATGTTTAGTCCTGTACTGTATGTCATAAACACCTTGCCTTCAGCACTTCCTGTTTTATTTTGTACTTACCTTTTCCCTCCCATTTCAGACCCTGACATCCTCCCTTTGTCTGATTTTCCCGCCTTTGTAATTGTTTGCCCCAGCCCTGATTGGTTTCACCTGTCTTCACTTACATCATGTATAAATAGTCCTTGTCTCCCTTTGCCAGTTCATCTTGTTCAGTTTGAGTATTGTCAAGCTTGACTCTCGCCTTCATAAAAAAAGTATATATGTTGTTTTGTTTTGTTTTCTCTTTTAATATCATGTGAACCTCTTCTTTGACAAATACAGTAATATCAGTCTGTGCATAAAATGAGTCAAAGATTTAATTTCTTTAAAGGTCAGATATCACATCTCATCTCATGTTTCCCGAGTCCTGAAAAATAAATCTAGTACTGTACAGTAAATCATTATGTAAATATATTCAGTGTTCTAGCAGAGGGTACTCTGTACTCTCGGACATCTCAGGCGTTTGAACAACACAGTCAGTGCTGTGCTATTGCTGGACTATGAGCCCAGCTGGACTTTGTGGACAATAAAATCTCCCCCATTGCAATTACTTGAGGAGACTGAACATATAAGGGGTTTCCTCTCTGGAAATGCAAGAATCCACCGCAGAGAATGAAAGAATAAAGCTTTGTGAGTGAAGATTTTAATGTAAGGATGCATCAGCTTGATGAAACACTTTGCAGATGTTGAACCTGATTTCAGGCTGTATGTCACAAGATGACAGGTGTAGAACATCCTCAGTACCCGCCAACAGGTTTAGAAATGAACACCTGCACTGTGGTTACCACACCACTTGACAAGTGAGACACATGATGTAGATATCACTGAGTGTCTGAAGGTGTGCGTCAGATCTTTCTATCGCTGTTACATCTGTGCTACTCTGATATAAAGATATATAAGATTTTTAAAACACAACTATTTATCAGTGTTTTAGTATTTGGGGTGTTTTGTGGCTGTTTATCTAGATATATTATGCGAATACTCAGAAACAGTTCCCACCATGAGCGAGCACTTGATGACAGCGGCAAGGAAAAATGTACATTACATTTAGAAACAGCTGTTATACATCATATAATACAATCACATTTCTGCACATTGCGTTTGTGTTCTGCTTGTTCAACAGGTGTTTAATAAATTGATCATACTGTCTCCCTTTTGCTGCATTTATGGATAATAAGGATTGTCGGGTTAAATTGAACAGGTTAAAGTCTGTGGTGTTTCTCAAAACCAGACAGATACCTGGCTGGTTAGGTGAGTCATCATCATTCAGTCACCTGACTAAACAACAAAGCTTCCTGGTTTTAGATCATTAAAAATGTAGTTTTACAGTAATTCCAGTTCTTGATTGCAGTAAAATATATCATGAAATCTGTTTTATTCTCTAACCTGTACAGTTACACTGCACTCTAACACTAATACTGTATATGTAAGGTGGCAGCTCCAGTTTATATGACCGTGGTGGTGGTCAATGCTCAGAAAGCTTTTGTGTTTATTTTGGTACCTTCTAAACTTCAGGAAACATCAAAAACACATATTTAGGAAGAAGCTTGTAGTTTTTATTCAAACAAAGTCATTTGCGAAAATGCACACAGCCTGTCAGAATATATTGGTAGTGCTAGTGTTAACTGAGAAGTAAAGCTGCATTGCATGTTGTCAGCAGGATATACCACTGGAGAAGTTAAGGAGATGTTGGCATGTACAGTACAAGGAAAACAGAAGAGGTTCAAGGATGGATACTTGTGGAACCCCATATAAAAAAGGAGCAGTGGAAGACATGCAGTTGTTAATGTGGACCCTAAGGTTGCAAGTCAGACAAGTAGGAGAGCAATACTAGAGATACCAATCTAGTAGTGATCTATTGATTAAAATGGGATGATCAATGGTGTTTTTTTTTTGTTGATGAGGCCCTGAGCTGTTGGAAAACAGAGATTATAAAACAAGTTTGATTTTGTAAACCAGTCACTTGCAACACAGTGCAGCTGTGTGTTTAAATGGTAGAAATCGTCTTTGTTCTGAACGCAAATGGCGTGCCACTAAACTGGAAGAATCTCGCTTAGTCTGGCAAGATAATCTTAAAACATACAGGAAGGCTCTCCGTAATGCCAGAACAGCCTATTACTCTTCATTAATAGAGGAAAATAAGAACAACCCCAGGTTTCTCTTCAGCACTGTAGCCAGGCTAACAGCTCTATTGAGCCTTCTATTCCTTTAGGTCTAAGTAGCAATGACTTCATGAGCTTCTTTAATGATAAAATTATAACTATTACAGACAAAATTCATCACCTCTTGCCCTCAACAGGCACCGATCTGCATTCTTACACAGCAAGTTTGGAAACAGCTGTAAAACCTGATATATATTTAGACTGTTTTTCTCCCATCGACCTTCATCAAATAACTTCAATAATTTCTTCATCTAAGCCGTCAACCTGTCTCTTAGACCCCATCCCAACCAGGCTGCTCAAGGATGTTTTACCTCTAGTTAGCCCTTCTTTATTGAATATGATTAATCTGTCTTTATTATCAGGATATGTACCACAGTCCTTTAAAGTAGCTGTAATTAAACCTCTTCTTAAAAAGCCCACTCTAGATCCAGAGGTTTTAGCCAATTACAGGCCGATATCAAACCTTCCCTTTCTCTCTAAGATACTTGAGAAAGCTGTAGCCAATCAACTGTGTGACTTTCTCCATAAGAACAGTTTATTTGAGGATTTTCAGTCGGGATTTAGAGTGCATCATAGCACAGAGACCGCACTGGTCAAAGTTACAAATGACCTCCTAATGGCATCAGACAAAGGACTCATCTCTGTATTTGTCCTGTTAGATCTTAGTGCCGCATTTGACACCATTGACCATCAAATTCTTTTACAGAGACTGGAACATCAAATTGGCATCAAAGGAACCGCCCTAAGCTGGTTTAAGTCGTATTTCTTAGATCGATCTCAGTTTGTCCACGTCAATGATGAATCCTCTATGCACACCAAAGTTTGTCACAGAGTTCCACAAGGTTCTGTACTAGGACCACTTCTATTTAGTTTATATATGCTTCCTTTAGGGAACATTAATAAGGAATCACTCCATTAACTTTCATTGTTATGCCGATGACGCCCAATTATATTTATCGATCAAGCCTGATGAAACCAATCAGTTAACTAAACTCCAAGCATGCCTTAAGGATATAAAAAGTTGGATGACCTACAATTTTCTGATGTTAAATTCAGACAAAACTGAAGTTCTTGTAATTGGACCCAAACACCTCAGAAACTCTCTTTCTAGAGACTTAGTTACTTTAGATGGGATCACCCTGGCCTCCAGCTCCACCGTAAAGAATCTTGGAGTTGTTTTTGATCAGGATTTGTCCTTTAATGTCCACATAAAACAAATTTTGAGGACTGCATTCTTCCACTTACGTAACATCACTAAAATCAGACGCATCGTGTCTCAAGCGGATGCAGGAAAACTAGTCCACGCATTTGTTACTTCTAGGCTGGACTATTGTAACTCATTGTTATCAGGCTGCTCCAATAAGTCTCTTAGGACTTTGCAGCTAATTCAGAATGCTGCTGCACGTGTTCTGACAGGAGCCAAGATCAGAGATCACATCTCTCCCATTTTGGCTTCTTTGCATTGGCTACCTGTTAAATCTAGAATAGAATTTAAAATTCTTCTCTTTACATAAAAAGCTCTTCATGGTCAGGCACCATCATATCTAAAAGAGCTCATAGTACCTTACTACCCCTCTAGAACACTGCGCTCTCAGAATGCTGGGTTCCTTGTGGTTTCTATAGTTTCCAAAAGTCGATTGGGAGCCAGAGCTTTCAGCTATCAAGCTCCTCTTCTGTGGAACAAACTACCATTTTGGGTTCTGGAGCTGGCTCAGGTCATCCCTTAGTTATGCTGATATAGGACTAAACTGCCAGGGGTCTCTCTCTCTCTCTCTCTCTCTCTCTCTCTCTCTCTCTCTCTCTCTCTCTCTCTCTCTCTCTCTCTCTCTCAGCATCTGTAAACATACATGTCTCATTAATGCATGTTAATGCATGTTACTAACTAAACTTCTTCCCTCGAGTTTCTGTGCTCTCTCGTCCAGCAGGTTCTCATGGATCGTGGCTGCTGCTGTGGTCCTGCATGATGTCCACTACATATATTATTCCTATCATTAATGTTACCAGATCTCCATTACAGTTTATAGTTAGTTTGTAGTTAGTTAATGACTTGCTGCTGCTGTGCATCTGTGTCTCTCTATCTCTATCACAGGTTCCACTGCTACTGTAATCATTTTATCATTCATTGTAATTCATTGTCATTCTATCATTCATTGTAATTGTACAATATGTTTGTGTTGATTTGTTCTGTACACGTGACATCTATTGCACGTCTGTCCGTCCTGGGAGAGGGATCCCTCCTCTGTGGCTCTTCCTGAGGTTTCTTCCACCTTTTTTCCCTGTTAAAAGGGTTTTTTGTGGGCAAGTTTTTCCTCACTCCAACCGAGGGTCTAAGGACAGAGGGTGTCACTCCCTGTACAGATTGTAAAGCCCTCAGAGGCAAAATGTGTTTTGTGAATTTGGGCTATAAAAATAAAATTTGATTTGATTTGATTTATAATCTTGCTATGATTTTCTGAGATGGTAGAGCTCTTATTTTGGAATAACGATCATAGATCTTCCTGTCATAGAGATTTACATATTATTTACTTCAGCAGGATTTACTGTCATGACTTTGTTTCACAGGCATAAACCAAACTGAACTTGGACACAGTTATAAACAGGCTGGAACGCCCACAGCTATAAATCGAATCACAGTGCAGTAAGTGAGTCGGCCTGAAGCTATGAGCAATAGTGAAATCATTAAGACATCATCCCTGCTGAATATGCAGTGTGAATGTTTGCATTCCAGAAATGGTGTTTTGTATGACACTAATCCATAACATATTGCACAGCACGCTTCCATCAACAACACCATCGTCATTATACGTCAACCAGACGTTCTTCTCTCCGTCGTTTTCCTTTTTTCTTTATTGTGTTTCGTTTCCTTTTTGCTGCTTTATTGGCTTTCAGTGAGGTGTGGTGTGATTAGGAGCTGAGGTATTAGCGGCCATCTTAGTTCTAGATAAAATTATTTTAATTAAGATGTTTGTGTACAGTTTCGATTAAGGAGATATGGTTAATTAAAGTTCAGTAAAGTTATTTAAAGGAGCTAATTAAATCTAATTTCAGGAGGCAGGATATATTTGAGGACTGATAGGAATTGTCAATATCTTTATTTACAAAGTTTATTGTTTACTTAATCATAATGACATTTAGAGGATCAAGCTGTAATCCCTGCACAAACAAGATAATAACAGTCTACAAATACACATCATGTACTTTCAAATAGTGAACTTCCAACATGGATGTGCAGCCAAACGTGTTTCATCATTCCCTCTCCTTGTAGAAACATGATTTATAATGCACTGTTGTGCCCATATGAATAATTTGCTGATGAATAATGAGCTTGGAAGTGTAAAAACATAATGTGTGTATCTACAAAACAAAATGAGCTCATATAAACTCTCAGAAGATGCATCCCATCCGGTTTCCTCTCCTGAAATGATGATGTGTCTCACTGAGCGAGTGAAGGTGAGGTTATAATATATGAGCTGAGAAGTGTTTTATTATTTGCCAGCAGGAAATGTGGTGCCCTAAAATTTAGTGCTGCACAAAATTATTCATGGCTGCATCACAAGATTTCTGTCTTTGAATCAAGGTCATTATCGGCTTTCAGAATAAAAGTCTACATATTGAAAAGTATGACCTCATATATTCTATAGCATCATAACACTTTTAAACAAACTTTCAGTCATTAACGATCATTTTATCTTACTGTTTACTGTTTACCCAGAGGTGAAAGACATACTCAAAACCTTTACTGCAGCAATACCACAGTGTAAATGTAGCAACAATATTTAAGTATCAAAGGTAAAGTACTCATTTGGTAGAATGGGTTGGGTGTAGTGTTGGCTTCAGGACTGGGGAAGGCACATGAAGTCAGAGGTCTTTCAACCAAACAAAAGTACAATTTCATATATTTATATACAATGGTTATATATATATATATATATAAAATAACATATACATTGATTAAGACGTGTTTCATAATGCCAATATTAATGTTTTTAGGAGAATATTAACTGTCTCTCAGCCAGTATATGGCCACCTTTGTGTTGAGAGGCTACTAGCTCTGTGAACGGTAGAAAAGGAAGATGTTGAAGGTATATTTTAGTCAAATCAAATCAAATCAAATCAAATTTTATTTGTATAGCCCAAAGTCGCAAAACACATTTTGCCTCTGAGGGCTTTACAATCTGTACAGGGAGTGACACCCTCTGTCCTTAGACCCTCGGTTCGAGTGAGGAAAAACTTGCCCACAAAAAACCCTTTTAACAGGGAAAAAAGTGGAAGAAACCTCAGGAAGAGCCACAGAGGAGGGATCCCTCTCCCAGGACGGACAGACGTGCAATAGATGTCACGTGTACAGAACAAATCAACACAAACATATTGTACAATTACAATGAAAAAATGACAATGGATTACAATGAATGATAAAATCATTACAGTAGCAGTGGAACCTGTGATAGAGATAGAGAGACACAGATGCACAGCAGCAGCAAATCATTAACTAACTATAAACTGTAATGGAGATATGGTAACATTAATGACAGTAATAATATATGTAGTGGACGTCATGCAGGACCACAGCAGCAGCCACGAAGTAAGTTGGCGAAGTAGCCAATCATGTTCCAATCTTTTATATGATTTGTGGTGTAGACTTTATTTCCTGACTTCAGCCTGGTTTCCTCTTTCAGGCAACATTAGACCAGTCTGTGGTGTCACAGTCCTGTGTTTTACACAGGGGTGTAATATAGATGGTTAATATTAAAACAGTAGCTGTGTTTCCATCCAACTGTATCGCAAATTAACTTTCAAGGTGAAGAAACTTTTTTTTGTCTTTGCTAAGCATCACCTCCAGCAGATGTTCTCACATCCCCGACAGGACATCTGAGAGATCCAAACTGATGTGAGGCACAATGACAGTGTTTTTCTAGCACTTGGTGATGGAACACTTATGACAGATGAAAACAGTAGAGATGCTATGAGAGAGAGCTGTTAATTACTGTATGTTGTGTCATTCCTGCCACTCATTTATCACCACTGCAAGGTACTCTACATGTCTTTTTTTCTGTTCTGTTTAGCCTATGAAATACCTGCAAACAGAGCAGGCATGAGCTGTAGATCTTATTAATCAGTGCAACTTTTTCCAAATTACTACCTATGCCAGCACAAGAAGATCTTTTCTCCTAATGATCTTGCAGTGGGTTTTTGAGCCATTAATGGAAGCAAGGTCTAAGCCTAAGTGAGGCACCCAGTGTGCACCAAATGAACAGGTTTTATGCTGTCATTCAACTCGGGAAAGATTAACACCCCAATAAAAAGGTAAACAGCAAGCTAAACAGCAAAACATCAGGCTGTCATGAATAAACCAGAGAGACAGTGAAAAGCGGGCTGGAACTCAGCTGCAGTTGCGCACATCCATAAAACATTCCCTGATGAGACACTGGCATGAGCTTTATCAAATCTTCATTTTCTGTCCTCCATTTAATAGAGCTCCAGCACACTAATTTGAACCAAATGGGAAGAAGAGAAGCAGGAGCATTAACGCAAATGGCCATTCCCAGAAGAGCAGCCAGGACCTTCCTGCTTAAAGCCAAGGCTCTTCTTTTTTAATCTTTACCACTGTGTCCTGTTCATGCCAGTGATGTTTGCAACACACATTAGAAAGCCTGATCTTTACTGTTAGCCAACCACTTTATGCTAAAAGAGTACTGACACCAGCATGCATTTTCAATGACAAAAAAAAAAAGAAAAATAGAAGAAGGAGAACAAGTTTCCTCAGATCAAGGCTGACATGAAGGCGCAGGGGCAACTGGTACATGGTAACTCAACAGCATGTTTGTTTACACTCTAGCCTTAGCATACAAAGCGGCAGTAGAAAAATAGATCTGCTTAGCACATGACAGCCTCCATCAATCAGCTTTGAGCCCTGGAAGGGGAGACACTGGCAGGATCAAACAGGCTTCTTGTCTGTCGCCTCCACACTGAGCCACACTTGACTTTCCCAGGCAGGTAGCATTTCACACCCAACATCTAACATGGGCCACGCTCTCTAGAGAATGGCGCTCGTTCCAGCACAGCACACACTTTCTTTAAGGATTTATAGGATGGAATGAGATCTAATCCATGAAATTCCCCAAAGCAGGAGATGACATCCCACATGAGACATCTGAATGTATGTGGTGTGTATGTTCATATTTTAGCACATATTTATTCCATAAAAAATAATCTCAATGTTTAATGACAAATGCATATCAGATGACATGTACTGCACATGCTATGGTTCCATCAGTGCCAATAATAGTTTGTGTGGTATGTGAGTGTAAGACTGGTTTCATTTATGTGGAAATCTATTAAGAAATAATAATTGTTTCTCTCTATTGCTAATTGATAAACAGTTATTGAAACTTCATTCCCCCATCCATGTTCAGTTAGAAGTGATGTCATTGTGTGCTGACCACTTCCTGAGTAGTTTTCTTCATCACTACAGCAAAGTGAAAACTCTGAGGTCTGTAAAAACAGCCTTATCACCTGCTTTTAAGTTACTGTCCTTAAAAGAATATTTGAAAAAATGATTCAACATTTTGGAAGATGCTTTAGTTGGCTTTCTTGCTGTGAATTATCTGAGAGGATCAATACCACTCTCAGGTCTGTGTGTTGAGTATGGAGCTGATACCAGAAGGCTATTAGCTTAGTTTAGA
Organism: Argyrosomus regius; assembly: GCA_946959425.1. NCBI lineage: Eukaryota > Metazoa > Chordata > Actinopteri > Sciaenidae > Argyrosomus > Argyrosomus regius. The sequence goes on along the minus strand of OX336890.1, from coordinate 27,267,185 downwards.
CTGGAACATCTAAACATCTCAAGATGATTAAGATATTGTTTATTGCACGGCATAATCAAGCCAGACAAATCAGATTTATTTTGAACATAATTTGACTTTGACAGTCCAGAACAGACTCTGGCCTTGTGTTACAATGTGTGTTACAAATATTACAAATCATTGTTGGAAAGTGGGCAGCCAGGAGAGTGTTTTTAGTGGCAGAGAGGAGGAGACCTCTCATCAAGGTGAAGAGTCTGACATAGCTGTTAAGTTATTTCACAAAACATTAACAAAGCATTTCCACTTGTTTGATGTATCTTTCATAATGCATAATGACAGGAAGAACATGTTTGAACATGTTTGTGGGATTCATCAGTGTTGGTACATCAGAGAAAGTAAAGAGATCATTATTTGCACGCATTTGTAGTCTAATATTTAGTCTTTAGCACTTCATAAGTTTCTTCTACTGCCCTATGCCAATTTGTACACAGATTCTTCTACAAATTCTTCACACAAAGCAAACAGTGTTCTGTGCATAGGACATTCACCATTATGTTAATGACAGCATTTTGTCTTTGGAATAAACAGAAAAAAACTGAATGGTTATCACAGAAATCCAGAGAAGAAGAAACAGAATAATGGTTTGGAAGAAGCCAGCATGCCAAACAGAAAAACAGTCATCTCCAAGGCAAACAGTGCCTTTCAGAGCTGAAGAGCTCTCCAAGATTAGAGAATAGCGAATATTGAATCATAGCTTACCAACTGTAACAACGCATGGCAGGTTTGTCAAGCTTTGGATCTCTCCACATGCCACAACTGCGTGTATAAGGCTCGAATAAGAGCAACAGACCTTTTTTCACAGCAGCCATTTTGACATGAAATAGTAGATAAATTAATAAACTGAAGGTTCCATTCCATTCAGGTCAAACAGAGTCAGGGTGCTGCTGTGGTGCATGTTGGCTCACTGGAAAAGCTCTGCTGCAATAAATGGAATGGAACCCTAATTAGTATCATTGGAAACACCTGCTGACCCTACTATTTCATGTCAAAATGGCTGCTGTGAAAAAAGTCGCTGCAGTTAAACTGGCTAAGTCATTTGGTATGGCAAAAACAGCAGTGTAAGATGGACTCACCTGGTCTTCAGAGGGTAAGTGACACCTTATATGATAACGAACATTAAATGACACATGTAATCCACAGATCATTTAGAAAAGCAATTTTCTTATTATATACCTGTATTATACACCAGCATTCACGTATGTCTAGGCACCCAGCATGCAGCACAAGAAGCTACTCTCTGTACATTGCGTCATTGTTGCAATAATTACGGTCAGGAATGGAGTCATATGGTCTAAAATGATTAAGGAATAGGACCAGAATTACATCACTCTATTCTTGTTCACAGTGGAAACAGCAAATTCTTTTCTCCAACAGAAAAACACAAACCACCACCCACCCAGAGCTCTCTTTCCATCCCAATTACTGCTGGAGCACGTGGCGGTGCTGACATGTGAAGCAGAGCCTTCGGGAGGGCAGTGGCTTTACAGTGGACTGCTGGATTAGAGTGCTGGGTTTCATCTTCAGCACAGGGTCCACTATCAGCCCGGCCTGGAGAGCTGTTTATTGTCGAGTGTGTGTGCGTGTGTGTGTGCTTTGCACGGTGCCAGAAAACACCATTGATCCCCCAAATGCAACACTGCCCGTCTGCACACTCCAAGAGCACCTTGCAGAATGTCAATTCCAAAACTCTTGTCTTTTTCAATGAATGCACAAGTCTGTAACCTGGCTCCCACAAATTGGATCAAAATCAGTGGAGGTTTTATCCCTTCTGGCAGTGCCTGGAGCCCAGTATTTCACTGCAACAACTGTCAGTCATGGGGAAGAACAGAGGTGCACATTTGGATGGGGGGATTTGTTCCTACTTTTAACTCTGCATGTCTTCCTATCCAGTGAAAGCCATTTTTGAAGTAGATTATCAGGCATCTCCTCTATAGCTCCCAAAGTGAGGGCTCTTGCCAGTGTGTTATCAGCATTTGGATTGTCTTATTCCTCTTACTGTACACCTGCATTATTGTTGCCTCGAAAGACAAACACACAAATTTTTCATTGAAGGGCAGATGAATATTTTATGATAGATCTCTCTAAAATCAAGGAAGGTGGTTAGTATGAAAATGAAGAGATGTCACAATGAAATTAAAGAGAAACAATAAATAAAATATCATATTTGAATGTAAATCACACAATAATAAGATTTGTTTTGTTTCATAATGAGCTTGAATCTCACAAGAAACTGAGCTGTGATATAGTTACTCCATTTCATTCACGACAGTACCAGACTCTGTGTCAAGCCCTTGGGAACGTAGAGCATATTTTCCTTTATCCAAGAACCATTGTGTTATTTTTCATTGCCGCTGACATTTCAAAAGCTATCTCCCTCAAAGTTCCAAGTTCACCTATCAAGCACTGCCCTTACCGAGACAGATTAGGTGACAATTTGTTTAAAATGTCACCCTCTCTTCCAATAACACTTGTGCACATGTGGGACTTACAGGACTTACAGTTTTATCCTGAGCCGAGTCACAAACTGAGAGATGAATGTAATTTAACAGCAGTGTGGCAGTCCAGGGAAGCATGGCAAGCATACAAACAAGCTAATGTTATCTGGTAGTAAAGGTTCTACCTGTACCATAACTATATATAACATATATAACACTATATCAACTGCATTAAGTTTGAATGAATGTAAAAGTATATTTAAAATGCGCAATCTGTAAGCTTTAGCCACCTCATGGTCTAACTCATACTCCAGATAAATCACCAAGGGCTGGTGTTGATGCTAACTGTAGCTGCTGTTAGCTGGTGGTTGATGAACTGTCATCAACCAAGTAACATCAACACCAATAACCAACAATTTAAAAATGTTAAATATTTAACTCTATCTGCTCCTATTAGTGCAGATTATGGAAAACAACAAAATATCTTATCATAATTATGCAGGAAACATTATGTATAGCAATATTACCGGGTGACTATGGTCCCATACAAGCATTGAGTAAGTGATTGAACAGATCAATGACTGAATGTGCTAATATCCAGTCACTGATCAGTATATGTGTCCTCCAGTTAAACGATAAAACTGAAATAATTGTCTTTGGACCCAGGGAAGAACAATAAGATGTACTCCAACTCTAATCACTTTAATTAAAGACCACAGAGCAGAGCAGACATTTTAGGGCTTACATTTCAACATCTACATGAGGACTGTTAGAAAATCAGCCTGTTGTCACAATGAGAATTAATCAAGGCTTATGTTTCAGCAGAAAAATGTGTCCATATGTTTATCATCAGCTTGCCTAATGTCGTGGTAATAGATCTCTCTCAGACAGCAGTAGCTGAGCTAAGTACTAGTTAAGACCAGGAGTCAAAGTAAAAACTAAGAATAGCATTCAGTTTTTATGCTCCACATATCTGAAACAAACTCCCCAAAAATTGAGCTGAGCTCAAACTCTGTTCTTTTCATTCATGGCTTAAAACCTCTCTGCGTTTATCTGAGGATCCACTTTATTCCAGCTCTGCCAGAGGATCCTAAAGAGGGCTTCATAGTGTTACAGTATGTATTGCTTTTCACGTGTTGCCAGACTTGTTCAGCGATGTCGAGGCCTGATTACTGTGCAGGGAAAGTCATGCAGTCAGCACTGCTTGTTCTTCCTTGGACTTCAAATAGACCTGGCAGAGCTTCAGTGCATGTTTAAGGTCCTGTAGGAAAAATAAAATCTTTTCCACTGAATGTATGGCTGGAGGGATGACATGCCTCTGCAGAACAGGCTTTGCACTGGATCTTGGATACAGATGATGTTCTGCCACACCAGAGATGATCTTTGAAGGAGACTTACCCAGCACACTCTGCACTGTTTCCTTAAAAACTGTGATTTGGTGCTGTGAGAGTTTTTCAGAACTCAAGGGAACAAGTGATCAGTGAACAGTGGTCCTTCTTCAAAGTTAAAGCACGAGCACTTAGAGCAACACACAGAGAAGTTGTGTGCTGTGGACAAAATGATACCTTGTCGTCTGGGCCGCACGTGTTCCATTCCTGTAAACAAATATTTGTTTGAAATCAGCTTATATGAACTGCAAATGAAGACAAATCGTATCACAACCATACAGCAGTAAATAAATATAACATCTTTACAGTCTTTAACCGACAAATGGAGAGAATTTCTAAATTCATCACAAGAATCAAATTGTGAAGAAGTGGTACAAGTTTCATGATGCCTCTGTTAACATTCATATATTGGATAACAGGGCCTGTCCAGGATAGGTGCATGCTAACTGCATATTAATGTTCAGAATAGTCAACTGGGAGATGAAGCACATCAGAATCAGAATCAGTATCGCTTTATTGGCCAGGTGTGTGTACACACACGAGGAATATGACTCTGGTTCACTTTGATCTCCTTTGTACATACAGGTATAGACATAAGTACAGTTTAAAAGACAAGGGACATGACAGGTAGGCGCAGACATAAACATAAAAACATAAAACTACTAAAATAACTATATACATATTTAAATATATATATATATATCTGTATTTGCATAAATATAGATATATATGGTCGTGTATCTATCTATAGACATTTGTAGACTGGGTAAACATTTTCTATAGTTAAATTTGAAACTTGCATGTAAATATTAGAGCATGACAAAAATATTTAAAGTGCACCAAGCTCACCTGCTGACTCAGCCAAAGTGTTTTGTAGTAACTTATCATTATGAGGTAAATGTTAATCACACAGTGTAACTTGCCAAAAAGATTCAAATCATTTGTTTATCCTTAAAAATTACCATATTTCAGACTTGAACAAAACAGAATAATACATCCACCATCACTCAAACAGAAATGTGTGCCCATGTGAATACAGCCTTTGTTTATACACAGCAGTCCTACAGCAAATTTACAACACCAAATACATTTTTAAATACACATAATCCCTCCGTCTTCTGTGATAGTTTTGGACCGTTGGTTGAACAAAATTGGTCTCTGGTGTCCGCCCTGGACACCTTGCTTACTGTTTAGTGTGGCTTTGTGGAGTAGAAAACTGCGGTGCAGCGAACATAAGGCAGGCAAGGCAAGCAATTACATATCCATCCATCCATTTTCCATAACTGCTTATTCTTATCAGGAGATGATCTCAGCTGATCCTAGCCTGGCTGAGAGGCAGAGCACACCCTGGATAGGTCACTGGTTCATCACTGACACACAGAGACAAACAACGATTCACACTCGCATCGAGCAATTTAGAGTCACCGGTTAACCTGCATGTCTTTGGAGGGAGGACCCACGCAGACCCAGGGAGAACATGCAAACTCCACACAGCATAACATATTTATAACACAATTTGACACCAGTGTCCACAAAGAACACCCAAGTTGTGTGGAGTAATGACCTTGTTATGGCCCAGTAGGATTTATCCAGTGTAGACATGTAGACGTTTGGCTCTATAAATACCTTTCAACATGTTGTTTAGCTGGTATTAGCTATAAAAGCCTCAGTGGAGGATTTGAAGAAGCGCTTTATAACACAGATACAGGCAGGTTAATCCCAAAAGCCTGATCGCAATGTGTTTTTAATCTTAACATGACAGAATGTAGACAACATGAATGAGCCTGCAGCACCATGAGAAAATAAAGCCGCTTTTTATAAAGATGTACTCTATGACAGCATCTCTGTGGTTATAATGAGCAGCAATGTTTGCATAGCGTGGGCAGGCTCGGTGTGACACGACTGTAGCAGAGACACCTGTCAGACCTCAGTGCTGTTGTTTCTTCACAAGCCTGACCTCTGCATCCCCATTGTTCTCGTTCGCATTCGCAGCTGAGCGGTGAATTGTATTCTCAGCTGTGTTCTCCGGGGAACATAAGGAAAACAGGATTACATTTATGAGCACTGTTTTAAGTGACTAGCACGCGCTCATGCATATGCCCTTTCAAACACCCAGCTGATCTTTCCTTCCTGAACAGTGTTGCTGCTTCAACCTGTTCGCTTTATGGATTGCGATTTGAGATACTGTTTTGTGTATTAGCTTGACCTTAGCAGCAGCAGATGAGCGGATTGAATTCTGAAATGGTATTGTTTTGCATTTAGCAGCAACACCACGGCCTGTGAACACAAAGATAAGACATTTGAATGGTTTTGTATTTGTTCTAAGGGGAGAACACTGAGGCGTCTAGCAAACACATCATCCAATTGTCAGTAAAAAAGGTTCATCTTAGAGCAATCTTCCAGCTCTAGCCTTCCAGTCCACTTCTCTAATACACTAATATCTCACAGATATGCATCATCACACCAAAGCCTCCATAAAATGTGTTTAGGGAAATTCCCCCCTGGATAGCTAAATGGCTCTTTAGAATAATTGCTCCCATTTCTTACAGATTTGATGCATGTATTTAGTGAAGAAGCACGCTTTCCTTTGAGTAATGGCAGCATTAGAATAGTTCAGCTTGTGATGCTGAAGGCAGCAATCAGCCACTGCAGTGAAGACCGTGTAGATGTGAAGGACAGTGTTCTACTTCTTAGTAGATGTTACCTCAGTGCCAGCATCACAACTCGAGAGGCTGGAACCTATTCTGAAACAGGAAAGATGACGGCTGAAGCAACAGTGATGGCTAGAACAATGACATTTAACATCCAAAGAGGTTACACCACCTTTGATATAAATTTATTTTACACATTAAAGAAGAATACAAGGGATCAGCTGTGAGGAATAAGCAGCAGGGCAAAGAGGTTTCTTCTTCATTATGTGCGGCTATTTCAGTATTTGTTGTCATGTGCGAGTCATCTGTCATGCTGACACATTGATGCATGAAACCCATGCATGGGCTCACATGAAATTCAGCATATCTATTGTTCATATTTATTATATAGCTTATGTTTAAGAGCTCATGCTGCATGTTAATCACATAATTATTCATCCATAGATAGGTAGATCAAAAGTGCAAAATCACGCAGAGATTTGGCCAGTTAAAATATAACTATTAATAAAGGATTTATAGAATACAATCATGTAGGAACATGCAGCTTCATAATATCTGCACTTTGCATTAATAATAGGAAGCTTTTTCTGAGAATCACAAATTTTTATTCAGCAATGAATTTTAGTCTGGTGTCATGTCTGTTTTGCAGTGTACTGAGCAAAAAATCCACACACTTTATGGTTTTTATACTGAATTTTCAGTTCCTGGAGTAGTTTCATCATCATCCACAGTGACTTACATTTTTGTCCAGCTGTAAGTAGCTCCTCCATTTCCTTTGTGCTTTGAATTGTGGGAGAAGAGAGTCAAGAGCAGTTTTTTAGTCTGCATACTGACTGTTACATTATGAAAAAAATCAAACATTTTGTCACTTTTTTCGCGTGTGAACACACTACCTACTCAAAAGCTGCTTAGATTTAGTGTGTACAGTAGTATGGATTTGTATTCTGTTTGAGATGTTCTTGGTCAGATCCATTTGTGTTGTTTTTTATTCTTTACAATTTCACTGTTTGAGGTGAGGAGTAGCAGTAAAGTGATGAAAAAAAATGTATGACCTGTGTTAGTTTTTGAACAGTATATCTCTATGAGTGCATATACACGTACTGTATGTGTGAGACTAACAAATATGCAAATAGTTCTTGCATATTTATTATTTATTTTACACGTCTGTATACAGTATGTGCAGTACAGAAATCACGTCTAAGTTTCACATCCCTTCATTTACATATGTGTCTCTATGTGTATACATGTATGAATAAGAATTCATAAAGAGAATGTATGTTTTGTAGTTTGTAATTTAAGTTATTACGTGGCACTGTGCAAATAATGACAATTAAAAGTACTGGAATGTCACTAAGTGCATATACCCACTTTCTGTACAATGAAGGTACTTTTAATTTTCAGAACTTTCTAATAATGTAATTTTCTGCATTTATGAGTTTTAGTTAGTAGTTGCTTTGCAGATTAATATTTTACTTGTCAAGCATATAATGAGCTTATTAATGATGCACTGTGTATGTCAAAACAGTGTATTAAGGAGTGAAATGATTTGTCCTCCAACCAGCTATATTAAAATATTGCCTCCACATTAAGACATCAGTAATAATCCAGTAATACAACATATACGCTAACAAGAGACATACTGCTGCTTAATGAACTGCTCATGGTGATACTTTCACTTACTGTGAGTAGAACATTTGAATGTTTCCTCCTCCACACGCTATGGGTGATTTCAACAGAAATATATTAGACCTATAAAACCCCTATCCTTCAAAGCTCAGCTTAGATACTATACTTATTTCATGTTCCTTTCAATAAAATCAGTTGATCTTGCATAGTCAGCATGCAGCATCCCTTTGAGTGCAGCAGTAAAGTTTGGATTAAGTCTTATCCCAGACCAACAGAGTGGACATCTCCAAAGAAAGACATTTTAGTCAAAAGCTAGGTTTAATTAATATCTGTGAAGGAAGCCATGCATTTCAAAGTGTGTTCTTCCAACAGGGCGATGTCTCACCTACCTACCTCAGAGACACATCAAGAGCCAAATGAAAGTGTACCACATCAAAAGTGCTACAGCACAAGTGTGCGCTTTCTTTTGATGGGACATGGTATGCCTCAAAGAGAATGGCTCTCCAGAACATAAGGAATTCCTTTTTTCGAATCGACTCCACTCTTATGTTTACGGCCTCCTCATGCTTGATACATGACAGAGGTTGTAGAATATTTATCCTCTCCTTCTAACATCCTTCATCGATCTACACTGTCAATGGAACAAGGTGGAAAGCAGTCAAAGCAACACTCACTATATTCACTATCAGCAGTACCGCCTCTCTCTAGTGGATTTTTGTCTTGTTTTTTGATTGAAATAAGATGGTTTCATTACCCACTACACTATATGTAATATTTTTTTCTTTTAAGTAACAATATTTGAATTTACTAATACAGTTAGAAATGTCATAATCTGCAAATGCAACTGCAATGGTGGCGTTCCAGCCAATACACTCCACCTCTCTTGCTCTCTTTTCTACACTGTTCAGCTGCATGCAACCAAAGCCCATTCAAACATGATTGGTCTATTGTGACGGCCCCTGCCTAGCCAAGCCTCAAGCGTGTTAATGCTGGTATGAGTCGTGTGTATTTTCCCCGCAGATCTATGGGTACCTGGGAGAGTGTGGGTGTGGCAGCCAGCCGAATTTGGAGCACTTGTGCCTTGCTGCCACTGAGGATAAAAGGCCCTCCCCCAGTGCTGTTTGCTCTCTCTGTTTTTGTTTTTTTAGTTGTCTATTTTGTTATAATAAATATCTTTACTTTCCTGCCATCCATTGCGTCCCTTCCCATATATGTCATGGCCTAGGAGCCGGGTTATGACATACTGGGGGCTCGTCCAGCCGTTTTTTTTCCCGTTTTGTCCGCATTTCTGGGTAAGATTTGTGAGTTTGTAGTTTGGGTATTTTTTGGGGTATTTGGTGTCTAGTTGTGCGTCGTTTTGGGCTTGTTTGCAGCTTTGGGATTGGTTAAAATAAGGCACTACATATCCACCGTGGCCGGTTTTTGTGCTGCGGACTTTGGGATTTGCTGCGCGTATGCGTAAAGTGTGGCACGCTCCGAGTCTTTGTTCCATGTGCGTCAGAGCGCGCGTACGCTCAGGGCCTTTGTTCCTTTGTTTACCGGTGCAGGTAAGCTATTGTCTGCTCACGTGGGACTGTGTGTGGGTTTGAGGGAAAGGACGATTCTTCGGGGATGGCTTTGTAGGGTAAGTTGAACAACTTGTGTATGGCTTTAGTTGTGTGAAGCATTTGTTGTGTTGTTTCTTACCCGATTTTGCAGGGAGACTAGTTTGTTTGCTCGTTGTTTATGCTGGTAGCAGCAGGGCCTGATGATACTGTGTTGCCCGTGCGTAGTTTTGTGTGAACTGGCGAGGAGTTTTCCCTGGTAGGCTGTAGCGACGTTGTCCTTTGAGTTCGTTGAGCTGGTTGGGGGATAGTGTTGTGGCGAACGTGGCCGAAGCTTTGCTTGGGAGCATGTCCGTGGTTTCGGGAGAGTTGCTAGTCCGCTAGTCGCTCTCCTGATCCAGCGGTCTTTAGTGCGTAAATACCCACCATAAGTGGCCACATGAAGACTAGGGGGGAGCTTAGGTAGTTGGACTTGTGGTTAGATAGCGGGGAAACTCCAAACCGGGTTGAGGATTATTTTTAGTGCGCACGGGTAAGCGCTGTGTCTGTTGGGTCCAGTTGTGTGCGTAAACTTTGATTTGCTCAGTTTCTCAACTTTGTACACATTGAAAATGTCTGAAATTAGGGACTTTATTGCTGCTCCATCTCAGGAGTTATTAGATTTGTCTACAAAGGAGCAGTTGCTCATAGTTGCTGAGCATTTTTCAGTGGTCATTGTCGGAGACAAACGCCTTAAAGAAAATATTAAAGCAGCTATAAAAACAAAATTGGTTGAGGAGGGACGGATGCCTGGAGACAAAAGGGAGTCTCCAAGTCCTGCTGCTTTACATTTTCAGACACAGGGGTTAACTTTTGAGCAGCAAAAAGAGATTTTGGTTTTGCAAATAGAACATGAAAGAATGAAACAGGAATTGGAGATAAAAAAGCAACTTGAAGTAGAGAGAATCCGCCAGGAATCGGAGAGGGCAAAATTAGACCTGGAGAGGCAGTGCTTGGCTTTGGTCAGAGATGGCATGTTGTCTGGTGAGGATCAGGGCAGACAGGTGGCTAGCTCTTCTGCTCATCGCTTTGATGTGAATAACTTGCGCTTGTTACCTCAGTTTAATGACAGGGATCCAGACACTTTTTTTTCATTGTTTGAACGTGTGGCTACAGCTAGAAACTGGCCTGATGAAGAGTGCGCCCTTATGCTGCAGTGTGTCCTCTCAGGGAAAGCGCAAGAGGCTTATTCATCCTTGAGTCTTGAGGATAGCTCTAGCTATTCTAAAATAAAATCTGCGGTGCTGAAGGCATATGAGCTCGTGCCCGAGGCATATCGCCAACGCTTTAGGTCCTGGGAGAGGAAAAACGGCCAAACATACGTAGAGTTTGTTAGGGATCTGTCAACTCACTTTAAACGGTGGTTATCTGCGCTTGATGTCACTACGTTTGAGAATCTGTGTGATTTGATGATTCTGGAGCAGCTTAAGAATTCTCTTCCAGAGCGCATTGCGAAATATATCACAGAGCAGAAAGTCACTACCGCTGCTGCTGCTGCAGTATCAGCAGATGAGTATACGTTGCTTCACAAGAAGAGTTTCAGAGAGCGTTCTGTGGGGCGTGATGTTTTTGGTGGGCGAGGAAATTATTCCGACACTATTTCGGCTGAGATGCAACGTTCAAAGAAAGTTGTTTTGAAATGACAGTGGTAACCTTTGTAATTATTGTCATGAGAAAGGGCACTGGAAGGCAGATTGTCCTGTGCTTAAGGCTAAAACCAGGGGAATGAGAGCGAAGCCTGCTGCATTCGCTGCCCTGGTTAAAAGCTGCTGTGTTTCGGAGGTGCCAGTCTCTCATGCTTGTGAACCTGGTGTCTTGGCGGCTTATGCTCCTTTCATTCGGGACGGGTTTGTGTCACTTGTAGGAGGTGATGTTAAGGTCCTGATAAAAATCCTGAGGGATACGGGGGCTTACGATTCCTACATTGTCGACTCTGTTTTGCCTTTGTCCGGAGAGACGGATACCGGTGGCTGTGTTCTCAGTCGTGGGATGGGGCTGAAAATTCTTCCTGTTTCAAATTTTTCATCTAAAATGTTTCGGCAAGTGTTGACGCTTCTGCGTATTACGCAGAACCAATCATCGGCGTATCATGCGCAGAGCCAGGGTGCTTTGGAGCGCTTCCACCAGACTCTTAAGTCTCTTCTGCGTGCATATTGCACAGAGTTAGATAGAGACTGGGAGGAGGGGTTGCCATGGCTTCTGTCGGCTGCTAGGGAGGCAGTACAGGAGAGTACAGGCTTCAGCCCAAATGAGTTGGTCTTTGGACATGCTGTGCGTGGTCCCCTGGCTGTGCTGAAGTGAGACTGTGTGGATATGAATCCACCTACTAACCTGGTGGAATATGTGAATGGGTTCAGACATCGTTTGTTTGTGGCCGGTTGCATGGCGAGAGAAAAGCTGGGCCTGTCCCAGAGGAGAATGAAAGAACTGTATGACTGTCATACAGAGCGCCATGAGTTCAATCCAGGGGACCAGGTCCTTGCACTTATGCCTATGGTTGGTTCGCCCTTCCAGGCCAAGTTTGCAGGTCCGTACACGGTAACTGAGAAAGTCTCTGATTTGAACTATGTTGTTGCAACACCAGGACGGAGGAAGACTAAGCGTCTCTGCCATGTGAATCTCTTGAAACCATATTACAAGCGTGAAGTTGATGCAGATTTGGGTTGCCACCTGAAGGATGGCGTGCGTCCAGCTCTTGCTGTAGCTTCAGAGGGTTTGGGGCATGATGGAGATGGGGTACCAGAGCCTGATGAAAGCTTGTTGTATGGGAGGCTAAAAAATTCAGAATCACTTGGTAACTTAGACAAGTTGTTGGCTCACCTGCCAGAGTCCAAGCGTGATGAGCTGTCGGAGTTGGTGCATAAATTTTCTTGCTTGTTTGGTATCATTCCTTCGCAGACTGACTGGATGGAACATGATATCGATGTCGGAGATGCTCGACCGATTAAACAACAGTTTTACCGTATGGCCCCAGGTAAACGTGATTTTTTTGGAGGCGAAGGTCACATACATGCTCCAAAATGATATTGCTGTTCCATCATCGTCCAGTTGGGCTTCTCCATGCATTCTAGTGCCAAAACAGGATGGAACACCTCGGTTTTGCACCGATTTGCGGAAAGTGAATACTGTCACAAAATCTGACTCGTTTCCATTACCCCGCATGGATGACTGTATTGATCAGGAGGGGTCCGCAAAGTTTGTGAGCAAGTTTGATTTGCTTAAAGGATATTGGCAAGTGCCACTGTCTAAGCGTGCACAAGAAATTTCTGCATTCATCACTCCTTCTGGCCTTTATTCCTATAAGGTGATGCCTTTTGGGTTAAAGAACGCCCCTGCGACCTTTCAGCGTTTGATGAACCGCGTTGTGGCAGGGTTACAAGTGATACCTGGCACTCGCATCTTCAGCGCATTCGGGCGCTGTTCGAACGCTTGGCTGAAGCTCGGCTCACAGTGAACTTGGCTAAATGCAATTTTGCGATGGCTACAGTGACGTATCTCGGCCGTGTAGTGGGGCAGGGTAATGTGGCTCCGGTCCAGGCCAAGGTTACGGCCGTAGCCAAATATCCACAACCCACGACAAAGAAAGAACTTCAGAAGTTCTTGGGGTTAGTGGGTTACTATAGGAGTTTCTGTAAGAACTTTTCTACCGTCGTGTTCCCTCTCACAGAACTGCTTAAAGCGAAGGTGAAATTTGTGTGGTCTTCGGAATGTCAGTTGGCTTTTGAGAGTGTGAAGTCGGTCCTGTGCTCTTCTCCTGTTCTAGCTGCTCCTTGCTTCGATCGAGCATTCATGCTCCAAGTAGATGCCAGCCAGGTGGGAGCAGGCGCTGTCTTGCTCCAGAGTGACGACCAAGGGGTGGGGAGGCCGGTCAGTTTCTTCTCAAAAAAGTTTAATAATTACCAGCGTAATTATTCTGTCATTGAGAAAGAGGCTTTATCACTTATTTGGGCTTTACAGCATTTTAGTGTATACGTTGGAGGAGGAGGACCGACGGTGGTCTACACGGATCACAATCCCCTGACCTTTTTGCATTCCCTTAAGTGTCCAAACCAGAGGCTGGTGAGGTGGGCGCTGTTTTTGCAGGCCTATGACCTTGACATCAGACATATTAAGGGTGCAGACAATGTTATTGCCGACGCTTTGTCACGTGCTCCTCAGTGTTAATTAGCGTGAACTGAGGTTAATATACTACCTTGTCCTGTTTTATTCAACTGTTGTTGCTTTGCCCGTCTTCTTCATTTGCTTCTCAGGCGCCGAGTTGCCAAGGATGGGTGGGCCTAGGAGCCGGGTTATGACACTATACAATTTGGACCGCAATCAAAACACTTGAGGGCATTTTAGCCTCTTTTAGCTTGTTGTTTTGGTCTTACGTCCAACAGAACTTTGATGAAAAAGCTGCCGTAAACTACCTGTCCAGCAACAAACGCCAGGAAGACAAATTTAGCAACTAGCTGGTTATCATAGAGAAGCATTTAGCAGCTATAAAGACAAATCAAACTGTCAAATATGAATTAACTTTACTTCTAAACCTTACACATGTTTACTAAATGTTTGTCATGATAGGTTCAAACCTAAAATCCATACCCCTGGTTAAGCATTGAGCATCTGCTGGGTGTGTAAATGAATAATAGTTTGGTACATTATATTGAAAATATGTCTTCTAAGATTGTTCTGCTGTTATTTATAAATCTGCTATTCTATCTATTTCTGGAAAGTGGCATGAATTAAACCAAAAGAAAATTCTAAGATTATATCAACATTAATTACATCAAGAAGATGAAAAAAGAAAACAAGCTCATTTTTCATCTTTAAAACAGCACCTCTCTTGTAATCTTGTCAGTGGATGTGCCATTACCATTAACTTGCAAGCAGGGAAATATGAAGGAGCAAACAATGAACATGACAAAATGTGAAATTCCCCAGCCTATCTCAAGGTCTCATTTCCCTGGCAGCTGCTGGGAAGCAGGGAAGATAGATCCTCTATCAACAGCCTTTGGGAGGAGGGTTGTGCAATTTTTGTCCCAGGCAATATATCTACATTCAGTCAGCCTGAGTCATATGGAAGCTTTATCCCTCTAGAATGTATCTAAGAGAAAAAAAAAAAAGAAAAAAAAAAAATGAAAAGCTCCAAATGTGTAGTCAATTTAATCTCAAGTATGGAGACCATTAAAAGCAACCTGGAGTGAATTATGCCCACAATGAATTACCTTAAGCCTTGATTGTGAGGGGAGCTGTTGTGCGTGGGTCACCTGTCATGCTGACATATTCACATGCTCCATCACAGCAGCAATGATCCTCATAGCTGCTACAGTTGAATCACAGGCGAGTAATCTCCAATTCCAATAACATCCACATCTGACTGTATCCTTGCAAATGGTGAATAGAGCTCCATCATCTTACAAATTGCCAGACTTGAGGTAATACATTTCAGTCTATAATTTTTCATCCAAAGACTGATGGGCTTAATTTACATGCAGTTCTGTAGTGTTTGGAGATACAAGGGCTTCTCAAGAGCACTACAATGTGATACTATACACAGTACAGTACAGTAATTGTACATATATTACTGATCAAGTGGGCCACGATGTACTGCTTAAAGAGCATACACTATAAAAAAATGATTCTGTGGTCATGTAGATTTGAATTAATGTATTAGGTAAAATATATTCAATATAATTGTGTTTTTGATTTTGAGGCAAATATTTAATTAAATTTCAAATAAAAATGTTTGAAATAAAATCCACCCATTGTAGTTAAATAAAACATAAGCATTATGTTAATCTAATTCCAAATAGAGAGAATATTGAGTGAATTCAAATTAATGAAATCAGGCAAATTTTAATTGGAAAGCACTTCCTGTCAAAGTGCGCTTTTTTTTTTTTTTTTTTGAATGCAACAGGCTATCATCTGCCCACAGAACATTTGGAGAGAGTACAGACAGTGAATGTTCATCTTCTTCCACATTGCCCATCTTGCAAAATTTAACTGGTTGACTAAGGTAAGAAAATGTATTTTCCGTTAGCTTTACTTCCTGTGTGTGGAGCTTGTTATGTCTTCCCGGGCAGGTAACGTAACTTCTCTCTGTTGTTTCGCTGTTTTGTTGCAACTTGCAAATGTGAAGGTAACTTACCTAAACACACGTGAAGTCAGTCTATTAACAGTGTTACGTTTTAGAGCCGCAATTTTATTTCTTTTCATACATAACTCTGTTAATTTTAGCGTGGTAGTATCCGGTACACAGCGGTTAGCACTAAACGTTAGCAGGAGGGGAGGAGGCTTAACATTTTACAGCTAAACAGTACACTAAAGAAGTTTCTGAAAACATCAACTCAATTCCTTTTCCCTCATTAAAAATCCAGGATCTATAAATATGTAAATATTTTGCATGAATTCATTTCATTTTTCACAGGGGGATGATTTTCATCTGTAGAAATGTGAAGCTGAAAGGCACTGCTCATATCTAAAACTTTGTGTTTTCCTCAGGTGCAGCCAAATGAGATGGCAGTGTAAGTCTGTGGATTCAGAGCGACAACAAGGGGTGATCTTCTGCAGCATTACAGACTCCAGACTACTGTTGTGCTACAATGTGTCGAAAGCACGAAAGTATATTGTTAATAAAAGTCTTATTTGAGTATCTATGGAGTTCTGTACTTTCTGGGCCATAGACTAGTTATTACTCAATTATATAGCATTGATAAGTAGAATTAAATAAATTTTTATTAGTACTATTTACACATTAGGGAGTTTCTCTTTTTCAAATCAACTCAATATTTTTGTTTAGGTTTTAATCAATTCTGTACTGTTTTCTATTTGAATCTACTCATATAAAATCAATAACTATTAACAGCCTAATTTAATTAATATTTACTCAATACCAAACATTGTTGAATATAATTAATAATATTGCTTGTAATCTGTTGCCTCATTTTTATTGAGTAGATATGGTGTATCTTTTCTTACAGTGTATTTGGTGCTAAACTCTCATAGATACGGTCACCGACAGTCCTACCATGTTTTTCTTCGTTTCAGGATTCACGTTGAATTCTCTAAGTGGTGCTGCTGGTATTGTCAGTCCAGTTCCTCTTTGAGAGCCAGAAAAATAAAAAAGTAAAGAGATTTAATATTTCTACACTCAATGAACTTCACCTGAGCAGGAACTTTTGAATGGGAGAGCCAGACAGTTATAAAGAAGGGGGGCTGTAGCAACCAGTAATGTAATAACGTCCAATAATGTAATAACCCACAAATAACGTGATAATTCTGGCCATTTTAAATGTAATAAAGCCAATAACATAATAACATTTTGCCAATAATATAATAACTTATTACATTATTGGCTGGTTATTACGTTATTGGTGTAAAAAATTTAAAAAATTATTTGAAAATGTAATAACTGCAGCTGATAATGTAATGATACATAAATACATATATAAATAAATAAAATAAATAAATATATTATTACCTTATCAGCTCCAGTTGTTACATTTTCATCTAACACTGAGCAAACACATGTAGGTCACATGACCACTGTTCTCTTCCTGAACTCTAGCACATTCCACTAAGTGATCTAACTACCATATACACTTCACAGTAATGGATGAAATAATATTCCTCCATACATGAAATTATGAATTTACATATCTAAGCAAATAAACAATATTCTAAATAAAGATTTTGTACAACAAATAATTCTCAAATTGGCTCTTGAAACCATAACTGAGGAGAGAGAGAGTGCTGCATAGTACGTACCCTTGATGAATGAATATGACGACTATGCCATCCACTATATCTATTTTTGATGAGCACACTGCACAAAAACTGCAAAATAACCAGTTATAAGTTATTACATTATTGGCAAAATGTTATTACGTTATTGGCTCAAAAACTTTATTACATTATTGACATGTTATTACATTATCGGCTTTATTACATTTAAAATGGCCAAAATTATTATGTTATTGGACGTTATTACATTACTGGTTGCTACAGGGACAAAACTGTTAAATGAGTACAAATGATGATGTAACAATGTATGTTGCATGTTATGAGCATTAGTTTTTTACAATGGCACATTGCTGTTTAAATGTCAGATTCAGCAGGTTGGGACAGTGAATGGTTTTCTGCTGAGGAAGGACGGAGCTGTTCTTACACTCATCCTGCTGGGCTGTACTCTCCTGTCAGATGATTTGGAGATTGATGATGTCCACTGTGCTCTCACACCTCCATCAGAAGTCAGGCTGGTCACTTGTAAAGAAATGCAGTGCAGCAGTGATTACGCACGGGACTAGTATAACCAGAGGGCTTCAAATGTACCCATTTATGTCTATTCTATGCGGCACATTTGCACAGGATAAGCAAAGTCTGTATGCATACAGCTGTGGGTAGCACACAGAATATCCACAGTAATAAAAATTAATACTGTCACAGACCATATTATCAGAACATACACCATGTCATCCTGAGCATCAGTTTGCGTATACAGATGTACTGTAAAATTTACATCTAAAAATAATAATAATTTTTTTCAGTATCGAGGAGTATCGATACTGTCAGGCTGCCACAAACGGTGGCAGTGATAATGGTGTCTCTCCTTCACATCAATATTGCATATTTCAAACACCTAAACAGTCACCTCCACAGGCCTTGTTATAAATATAACCAACACTGTGAAAATCAGTCATGCTTCTCATCACCTGCTGTGATTCTGCATCAATCATGAGAGCAGACGTTTCATGACGTCTGTTAAGTAAAGTAAAGTTTGGAGCCATTCCTACAAATGTCAAATAAGTATGGAAATGCAGTCAGATATTCCCTGAAAGCAGCATCATGACTCAAAGAGAGGAAGCCCAAACTTGTGAATCGTGGATCAGTTACACATCATCATTATCATCGTCTTATATCTTACAGCTATGACATCACCAAAGGTTAAGGGTCCATGTGACCTCAGTTACAACAGGTGACAAATTAGATCATGACTATCGTTTTATGTGCCATTGATAGTTTCTAATTGGACCTCAGAGGAACTCTTGGCCCAGATATCCGTTATCCATTTTCCAGATATCTGCTGGCTCACTGGAAGTCCAGACACATTGACCTCTGCCCCCAGAAGCTAAATCATCTTAGATAGGTGACGCTCTAGACCAGACATCCACTGGTGTCCCTGGGGGAATAGATTTTTCATAGATTATGAAATTATTTATTTTTTAATGCAACCTCACATAAACTCTATGATCCAATATTTCTATTCAAAGTGCACACTTATACCTGCATAATATTGGTAATGCACTTTTGATATTGTTGACACTTGAACAGTTCTGCATGAAGAAAATCTAATCGCATCACAGCTTCTTTGATGGTTTCCTAGAATATGTAAGTGTCCTAAAGTGTTTGTATCTATTGAATTGTTGGGTGTAAATATTATAAAGTGACCAGTCTAGAACTGTTCTATATGAAAAGTGTCATGAGATAACTTTATGAATAAAACTGTATTGAATTATGGTAATGTGTGATTCTGCTGTTGCAGGAAGGTCTTGATGGGATGGAACAGATTGTATTCAAGAAGGAATGAAAAAATACAGAATTTTTTAGATCAAGAGGTACGCCTGTCATTTTAAACCCAAAGCAGCTCTGCTCACATTGCTGTCACTGACAAAGCTGAGCGAGCGCTACAGCTAGCGAGCAAATCTGCTAGCATGTGTGCTATTATTACACTATAATAACAGACCACAGTGGTTGTGGGACAGCTGTATTGATGATCAGGGGGAATGACGGCTGATGCAAATGTGTGATTGTAATGTCTGTTAAAAGAACTGTGTCAATCAAACAAATATGAGCCTTACTCATAGAAACCACAAATTTACCTACTTAATTACAGTATTAGCTGAAAATGTGTAAGGGCATATATTTTTCAACATTACTACCGGTGTAAGCCGTGATGCATACATATCCTGTGATTGCTGTGGGAAAGGAGTGGTTAAGTGCAGGGACGGACTGGCCATTGGGCAATGTGGGCAAATGCCACTGCGGCCGCCTGGTGATGCGGCCGGAATAAATAAATAAATAAATAAATAAATGAATAGCGGAGCGGAGTGGCCGCATCAATAGGCGGCCGCGGTGGGCGGCAAATGAATAAATAGGCTTAATAAATAAATAAATAAAGCGGAGCGGCTGCGTCAATAGGCGGCCGCAAATCAATAAATGAATAAATAAAAATAATAAAAAATAAAGCGGAGCTGAAGGCGGCCACAAAAAAGAGGGGAAAAAGCAAACAAACAAACAAAACGGCCTGTTAACTCTGACAAATAATAGGCCTACTAAACTAAATAATAATAATAATGACGTTTTTCATTTTTCCTGTAAAGGACTTATAGCCTAAATTTATCTCATCTCTAATCTATTATAAGGTTTTTTGGATGTTTTTCTGTCGTCAGTGGATTTTCTCGCGATTGTTGACCTGGTGAGATGATAGGTCAAATGACAATTGAATGATGGGTAGTGCGAGCAGGTCAACAACACGGAATGAAATAAAATGGATCGAGGAGGGAGAAAACGGCGAGTAGAAAAGGGTGGAGCAGAAAAAAAGAGAGAGAAGAAGCGTAAGGCTTTATTGGCTGAAAGTGGGAAAAGCGCAAATATTGTGGAGTTATTCTCTAAAAAGCCTGTGCCCGGCGATGCGGACGGTGGCGCCCCCAGCTGCTCTGTAGCTGCTGCTGCTAGCATGAGTGACAAAGGTGACATGATGGCAGACGAGAGTGGGAGCAGGTCTGAAGAGGAAAAAAGAGAGGTGGAATTAGTGGAGGAAGAGTCACCAACACAGACTGTAGGCAAAGAAATGGACGTTGCCGTCACACCTGCACCTGCTATTGCAGCCACAAGCAGAGAAACAGCTGCTCCAGTGACAGAGGTGATCCAGGATGAATATAATTATTTCAAACGTCCAAAATCCAACACACTTGAATTTTTTTTCAAGTTTCACCCAAATCAGCCTTCTGATGCACAAGAATCTGTCAAGAAATCATACAGACATAAAGATGGATCACAAAGAAAATGGGTGAGTTATGATGCTGAGAACCACTCATTATTGTGTGCAGTTTGCATGGCATTTTCTAAAAAGACAGACACAAGTGCCTTCATTCAAGGATGTAAGGATTGGAGACACATTCACCAGAGGCTCAACAGTCATGAAAACACACATACTCACCTGGAATGTGTAAATGCTTACCTTTCATGGATAAGTAAAGCAGACATCCCTAACCTGCTGGATTCAAATATGATGTCAGCTCACCGAGAACAGGTGCGCAAGAGGCGACAAGTCCTAGAGCGTGTCATTGATGTGACAAAACTGATAGGCAAATGCGCACTCAGTTATCGTGGAAGTAAAAATGAGGCAGCTCACTCACTGGCAGACATGTCTGTGGATCACGGGAACTTTCTTGAGATTCTTTTGCTTGTTAGCAAATATGACAGCTGCTTACAGAAGCATGTTCAAGACTGCATCCAAAAAAGCCAATCAAGCACTGGCAAAGGAAGAGGCTCACTAGTGACATTAATGTCCAAAACTACAGTATGTTCAGTTTTGGAGGCTATCCGGCAACTCATCAAAGAAACAATTGCAACTGAAATAATCCAGGCTGGAATGTACACTGTACAGATAGACACAACCCAAGATATAACATCAAAAGATCAGTGCAGTGTTGTAGTCCGCTACGTAACAGAGAGCAGCATTCAGGAGAAGCTACTTGCAGTTGTTGAATGCAAGTCATCAACAGGGGAGGACTTTCTTAAACTGCTCAAGGAGACGTTGGCCACTTGCAAAATTGATGTGAAGAACTGCATTGGAAACTCAACAGATGGGGCTGCAAATATGCAGGGGCAATACAGGGGATTTTCTGCCTGGCTGTCAAAAGAAGTCCCAACCCAAATGCATGTATGGTGTTATGCCCATGTTTTAAACCTGGTTATGTCTGAAACCACAGGTGTTGTGATAACAGCAGCATCATTATTTGGGTTGATTAATGAGATTGCAGTGTTTCTTCGTGACTCATATCAGAGAATGAATGTTTGGGAAGGTGTGAGTCAGGACCCCCAACACAGAAGAATTTCACTGATTGGGGAAACAAGATGGTCTTCAAAGGATGCTGCATTAAAGAAGATCTTTGGATCCTTTGCCCAGCCAAAGAATGCTTTGTATGTGGACTTAGTTGAAACATTGTCCAAAATTCAGGACAACTTACAGTTTAAGCCAGCTGTACGTGTAAAAGCACATGCCTTCATTGAGTCACTCATTAAATATGAGACAGTTCTCACTGCACAGTTGTTCCTGCGTGTTTTCACACTCACATCGCCTTTGTCAAAGTATCTCCAAACCAATGCCATGGATCTCTTGACTGCCCATCGCATGGTGACAGAAACACACAACAAACTAAAAGACTTTGTCAGAGATTTTGACACAGTGAAAGATGCGGCAGACAATTTTGTGAAATGGGCTAATGATGGATTCCAAAATGTGGACTCTGAAATGGAAGTGCAGGCTGCACTGCCACCAAAACGCATGAAAAAAAGAAAAACAATGCCAGGAGAATCTGCCGATGAAGAAAACACAACTGCAGACTCATTGACAGCCTACAGGATCAATGTTCACAACATCATTCTTGATACAGTCTCTGAGTGTATGCACCGCCGCTTCCTGCAGCACGGGAAACTTTATGCTGACTTATCATTACTAGATCCGCTTCATTTTCCAGATATAAATTCAAATGGGCTTCCCCATAATGCACTTGAGGACATCAGTAAATGCCTCACTCCTTTTGATGAAGATGCAACAGTTGAAAATTTACAATCTGAGTTGTGCAGCCTGGCCCTCCACTGGGACACTATTAAAAAGTCCCCTCTCAGTGAGTACACAACCAGAGAGTCACAGTCTCTTACCTCTGAGGAAGAAGAGAACAATCAGGAGGACATGGAGGAAATTGATCTTGTTAGCAAAAGATGCACAGCCTGCAGGAACTGTGCTGTGTGTTGCTACTTCCTCCTCCAGCAGCTGAAGTTTTTCTCACATGCGTACCACAAAATACAGTTGGCCTACAAATATTTGTTGACCTTGTCCTGCACACAAGTGGCATGCGAAAGAAGCTTCTCGACACTTAAGTTCATTAAGAGTCGTCTCAGGAGCAGAATGCGAGAGGAAAATTTGGAAGCCGTCATGTTAATGGCAACAGAGAAGGAGATCCTCATGAGACTGGACTCGGATGATGTGATTGATAGAGTGGCAGAGAAAAGCAAATTATTGCGCAACCTGCTACTGTAACTACATAAAGGTAAAAAACATTTATTTTTCATGTTCTGGTTAAGCTATACTATTATGTTCTGTGGCAGTGTAATGTTTATGTTTCTGTTGGTTGCAGATGACCTGAGAAGACAAACGTGGCCTCTCTCTGTCAAAATTGCCAGGGCCTCTTTTTGGTGCCAGTCCGCCACTGGTTAAGTGTCACTTGAAGTGCAGCCACTTTGGACACGTTGTTGTCACTGAGGACCAACTACAGCTACTACACCCAGGTAATACAATAAATGACTCTTTAACTCCATTTTCTGTTTGTAGCACTTTAGGGTGGTATTAAGAGGCAATGTTCTACTTTTGTTATTACTGTAATTATTCAAATTATTCATTTGTTTATATATTGTTAACAGAACATGAGCTTCAGGTAAATACACAAAAC
Organism: Argyrosomus regius; assembly: GCA_946959425.1. Lineage (NCBI taxonomy): Eukaryota > Metazoa > Chordata > Actinopteri > Sciaenidae > Argyrosomus > Argyrosomus regius. The sequence continues at coordinate 27,243,748 of OX336890.1, read as the reverse complement.
TTCTACAACTAACTACATTACATTTATATGAAAAGTACAGAAATAATGGGGCTCCAGAGCAGTCCCCAGCACAGAGCCAGCCTTCTTGATCAGATTGTTCAGTTTTTTTGTGTCACTGGCTCTGATGCTGCTGCCTCAACAGATGGCTACAAAGAAAATTGCACTCGCAACAACAGACTGGTAGAACATCTGCAACATCTTACTGCACACATTAAAGGACCTGAGCTTCCTCAAGAAGTAGAGACTGCTCTGCTGTAGACAGCCTCAGTGTTGGACCTCCAGTCCAGTCTGTCGTCCAGTTGCACATGCAAGTACCTGTCGTCTTCCACCACTGGCCAAATTCCAGACAAGGCGGTTGTTTCCATACAATGCTACAAAGTCGTCTGAGAATTTCTGCAGATGACAGGACTCAAGAGTTGAGCTGAAAGTCATGAGGTGACCAGTATGAAGAGGAAAGGTGAGGTACAGTCCTCTTATTCACTTATTTTCGTAACAATTTCTGGTAAGTAGAGGTGCATACCAACATAATTTATCACTCTCAGGAGACATAGGTAAGGACTGAGTCCAGAGACAGACCAAGAACTTCAAGTAGAAGATACAGCATTCAAAACACTGCACTGCATTGATATGGAAATACATTTATAGTTCATATCTGTTATCTATCTACCCACAGTCAGTGCAGTGTGGAATGTAAGGTAGATTTTGGAGATGAGGGAGAAAATAGTCACGAGTCTGACATGCTGCTGTATGGACTGCTTCATGAATACATCAGGTGACCAATTCAAAAAAAGCCCTCTTGTTTACACTCAAGAACAACTATTAGCGCTAGGTAGCGCTAGCATACCCTTGGTGGAAAGACCAGTGATCTCTGCTGAATTGAAGAGAAGAAGACGAGGATGCAGAGCTGGATCTAAGCACCAGGAGCAGAAAAGGTGATACAAACTCTCCATACCATCATGGGTTATGTTACCATGGGGAATGAAAGATCTCTCCCCAATAAGATGGAGGAGCTAACGGCGCTGGCCAGGCTACAGAGGGAGTATCGAGAGCATCGTGGCTGGGTGGGCTCGCTGTGGATTCACTGGTGACTTCGGACAGCTTTTAACTAGTGAGAGAGGACAGGAGAGTGAAACCTGATGTGTTGGTGGCCTGTGAGCATGGAGGAGGTGGGAGAGAGGAGGATGTTGGCAGGGCTGGCGTCCATCATGAGCGGCTCTTCTCACCTCCTGCATGAGACTGCGGTGGCCTTAAACAGCTCCTTCAGCAACAGACTGATACTCCCACTATGTAAGAAGGAGTTCTACCACAACTCCTTCATTCCAACAGCTGTCGGACTCTTCGGCACCTGCATGACTTCATGACTTTATTTTTCTGTATATTTATTTTCAACCTTGTGTATATGAGCTACTGTAACAAGTGAATTTCCCCGGTGTGGGATCATTAAAGTCTATCTTATCTTATCTTAGCAGTGCATTTGCTGGCTTTGCTTCTCGTGTGAGGATGCCAGTGTTACCTCAGTTTCTCTGTTGTTCTGTTATGCTAACTTACAACAACCACACGCTGTCTCCTCCTGTATGTGCAACTAATAATATGGATTCCATAATAATCACACTAAGCTAAGCACTTAATTCACTGGCTTTTGTAAAATAAACGACTTGGTTAAACCTTGATATGATGTGTCTCTTGTCATGGCCCAAGAACCAGGTAGGAACAATATTAATATGAGACTTGTTAGGTTATGGTGCCCACGGCACATCGTTTTCAGTTGGACCCCCTAGCAGGTTCAACCAGCCATGAGCAACACTTTTTGTCAGCTTGCTATTTACAAGCAAACAAATCCATGTGGTTGTGAAACCAGCCACAGTAATTTTAGAGTCACATGGGAACAGTGAGGTGAGCGTCAGTGGTTCAGTCTTAACAAGGGCCCCTTAAATGTGAATGGCATGGCAGCAACATCATATTGAGCACAGAGTAAAGGCAAGCCGAGTGACTATTTGAGTTTCTACAACAGCAATCAATGTAAAATAACGAGGGAGTATCTGTCATCGCACGTCGAACGGAAGGGATGGAGTGTGATGTGCAGACAAATTAAGCAGCTGCCATAAGGCACTCAGGCTGTGGCTTTGAGGTTTAGTTGTGTATTGCTGATGAGTTAGTGGGTTAACAGAGAAGATTCTTTCACACGTTCAGGTTCATGACGTGGAAAATGCAATGACAGATCACAGATATTAAAGTGCTGTACAAAAAATGAAGGATCAATTGTGTCTTGCACTTACAGATGAATGTATGCATTCTGGATGAGTTTCGGATTTCAGATTCAGAAAAGTTCAGAAGAAGAAGAAGAAGAAGAGGAAGAAGAAGGGATTTCAAACCAAATTAGATTTTGTAACTGCCTCCTGGACTGATTTTTATTACTCAACAGCTCACTGAGTTTTCTCAAATCTGTGTCTCAGTGGGTCACAAAGTGTGAAATCTGCATTCTCACATCTTTGACAAATCATCTGACAGCAATGGTGCAAAAAGAATTAGAGCTCTTCTATCAGAGACGGTGGGATGGTGGCTTTTTTAACACACCAGAAAATGATTTATGGATTTAAAACTGCATGCCTTCAGTTTGATTTCAGTTTGATTTATATTACATTTGACTGCTATGCCCTGTTCTCTGTTTGGAGATAACTGAATTAGCTTGAACTGAACTCAGATACATGATTTTCTTTAAGGTGTCATAAAAAATGTTGATATTATGATCTGAAGGTGATTGAGATTTTGGTGTAATTATTGTAACTTCATTTTCACAATAAAGGGTTAACTGTACCTATACATGACCACATATACAACAGCATATTAGTACATACATACTAGTGACATGACATGGGATACCCATACTTGAGACCTTTGCTTTAAAAAAAAAAAAAAGCACTGTTACTCAAGAACCCGAGACAAAGAATGCATGCTTGAAGTTTAGTTAACTGATTGGTTTCATCAGGCTTGATTGATAAATATACTTGGGTGTCATCAGCATAACAATGAAAGTTAATGGAGTGTTTCCTAATGATGTTCCTTAAACTTAAACTTATGTTCCGCCCGTAAAGCTATTTTCTGAAAGTGTGGTAAGACAAATAAAACATTATTAGGTGATTAATAGGAAACACTGGTGATATTGCTGCAGTTGTGGCCTTGACTACTTTGTCTGAGACTAAGACAAGACTGAGTAAAACTGTGGGTGATTTCAAGACAAGACAAGACCTTCAAAAAGTGGTCTTGAGACCAAGACCTCAAGATCTCAAGTACTGCAACATTGCCAATCAGAGCACTTTAAGGAACCACGGGCAGCTACAACATGATTACAGGCCTGATTGACACTAGGTGACAGTCATTAACAAGGTTAGCGTCAATGCTGCATCAGTTATATCAGAACTGAAGAGCAAAGGAAACAAAGATGTTTTCTTCTCCTGACTGTCTTTGATAAGAGTTTGAACACATTATGGTTTGTTGATCTGATTGGCTTTGATAACCGCTGATGATGGTTCATCCAGTCACCTACCAAGTATAATGCCTTTTTTCATACAGTTTCTAACTACAACTTCCCTGACGGTTCTGTGTAACAAACCATCTGGCACAGTCAGGTTAACTGATCAGTGGACTGCAATGAGCATGTTGAGCTGAAACAAAATTAGAACTTCTGAAGCAACTCCAGAAACCAATGATTCATGACAGCAGAGGGGGTCAGTGGGTGGATGTTTCCTCTCAGTCTGGTCAGTAAAATCTTAAAATCAATTTCTTTCTTTTCTTTTTTTTTTAAAGATTTTTTTTGGACTTTTTGAGCTTTATTTGACAGAGACAGCTGAAGAGTGACAGGAATGTGGGGAGAGAGAGATGGGGAATGACATGCGGGAAACCCTGGGCCGCCGCGGCAAGGACTGAGCCTTTGTACATGGGGCGGATGCTCTACCAACTGAGCTGAACAACACCCCCTTAAAATCAATTTCTGCTGAACATGTAGAGATGTTAATTACAGATATGTGACTGTTCACCACGCTTCAGTTTAAAGTGCATTACTGCTGTTCAAAGAGCCACACATTTTAAAGTGGCTGACTGAGGCTGGAATAGCAGATGAGGAAAAAATGAAGTTAGAAGATAGAGTGAAAAAAAAAAAAGGACAACGTGATTTTTGATTTGCTTCTCAACTGCAGAAAGCAGAACTCCACTCCTGCCTCTTTACTTGCTCTTCAAAAGTCAAGTCACTGTTAAAAATCACCCCGAGGTTTCTGCTCACTGACTTTGCACTGGAGTACACGCTACTGCTAAGATGATTTGAAATACAAAATCTGCCATGAAAGTGTTATCTCCCCTCTGTCTGAGCTCATGCTGCTTGCTTGCTAGGTAGAAGAGGAGAGACAGAGACTGCTGACCTGTCTCTTGGCAACATTTATGCTACACTTAGCTAAACATGGAAATGGTCAGCACTGACGTGAAGCCTGAGACAGAACACGTTTAGTCCTTTAATATTCAAAAACATCATGATCAAGTGCTTCTCTTGCCTAAACCTACAGTCCAACAAAGTCTCCAACCTGATTCATTAAAATGATTGTGATCTGACACTCCCTTCGACAGGATGATTGGACAGCATGATAAGTTTGTACATTACATTACAAATCACTATATTTATGTACAAAAATGACTGTTAAAGTTTGTTCTACCAACCATTAATGTAGGTTTCTTTTAACCATTAACCCAAACAGTGATCTCCTGTGGTAAAAACAGACATTTTGTTGACTACTAAGAGGTAGTCAACTGTGCATATGTGGTCTTGCACTCTGTATACTCAAAGTCCTATGCTTAATATACCCACCATTCACCCTGACCACCTCTTGAACTTTCTACCTCTTGTTTGAAAGATTCTAACAAACAAACAAAAAAAACCCTGAGAATTACTGATGAAATTTTACACCACGCAAATGTTTCTCTGCAGCTGCTGGAGATATCTCAAAATGACATCACACCATCTGTTTAGCCAGTTATCTGTGAGAATAAGAAAGATTCAGCACTAAACAACACACAGAACCAGAAAAGACAAGGTGTTTAAGAGTGCTTATGTGTTAAGGTGGGATTTTTCTCTGAAAGCACAGCTGTGTCTCGCCCTGAGCTCTACTGCTTCTCCATGAAATAAGTGAAACAAACTGCACTTCTTTATCAACTAAAGGATCAGGGTTTGAGGCACGTTGCATAACTAATTCAGTGTTATCGCAATATTATCTCAACTATTAGTTGCAAGTCTGGTGCTGTCACTGAGACATCCAAGACTTAAGATGTACACAGTATCAGCCAGAAGTGTTATTATGCTCTACAAAGAATGTAATAAAAGTAAAATGTGGCTCTTTTAAAGAATCTAAAATGTTTTACTTTGTTTGCATTTGATCAACTAAGTAGATAATTAAAATTAAAAATAAATAAATAAAAAACATCAAATGAAAAGTTGTGTCCAAGTTTTTGACTGGTGCTGTATATACATCCACATCTGTGAATTCTTTCTTTGAGTTAAAATAACAAGAGCAGCGATGGGCAACAGTGTGTGAAATTCCATAATTCAAGATTTGAAGTTTAAATTTATTTAGCACCATTTTCTTGCACATACACAGTCTGCAAAACTGTTTTGCCTAAGATGTTAATTTATAGTTCCACCACGGAGGGAAATGAATTTTGCTTTGAAGGAAGGTAAAATAAATTCACTATTTATGCTCTCACACAGCCTACCAATTATACTACGACCATATCCAAGATGCAGTCTATTCATATCCTTCTGCTTATGCTATCATACTGCCAGCTCTTTATTCTGTCTATTATGTCTACCATCAGCATTGCACGTATACTTATACACTTACACCTGCACTGCTAACTGGAACAGTTGGACTTGTTCACACTGCTTTACTGTTGTAGGGGAGATGTCTTAGCAAATTTATCTACCCCTCACTGATATTTATCCATTACATCTATACATACTCTACAGCAACAGTAATGACAATAGTAATAATGCTGTATTTATCATTGGGTAAGTTGTTGTGGTGCTCACAACATCCACATCTCTGCAGTCTATCAAGCTTGTGAGCTCTGGCGGATCAATGAGAGTCTGAGTCTGTGAAATTCTAGTACAGTTTTACCATTGCCCTAAGTGATCTGTGATAAAAGAGGGTGAGTCAGACAGTGATGGATATAGATTTTGAAAAGGATTTTTATCTCAAAGATATTTTATGTCTCATCGCATATATGACATGCAAAAGACAAGTGGATGTTTCAATTGAAGCCAGATGTGTCTGATCAGGGTAAATGTTGCTCGAAGAGGAAATCTTTAAGATGTCCTGTGCTTTATGTGAGAAAAGGGCATGATTCATGGCCAGAAATATCACTGGATGAAATTCCCAGCAGACCTGTGAAGATTTTCTGATTTGTCTTAGCCAATTAAAACATCCTGATGTCTGTACTTCAGAGGACGTCTGGGTGAGTGTCAGAAATGATATTATATATATATATATATATATATATATATATATATATATATATATATATATATATTATACTGTATGTATTCAATTATGATAGAATAGGGGCTAGACTATGAAACAGTGAGAATGTAAATCAAGTGTTAAATTAAAAACAACAAGCATCACAGCCCACTGGAAAAGTCCAAGTTTGAGTGTGCTGTCTTCAAATGCTCCATTATATTCCCTTATCTCGCTACAGAATAAACACATAAGGCTATTTGACCAAAAGGCCCAAACACATACTTCTGAGTCCACTCACTGTTAAATTGCCTGTTTTCATTGTCAGTTTTACTTTTTTTGGAGTGCAACAGCTCTGGTAGGAAACCCAGCCATGCAGAGAAAGAGGGAGATCTGTGCTGTTCGTGGTGACTGGCTGCGTGTCTTGACTTTCAACAGGAGACAGCAGCTACAACAGCCTACTAGTATCTAAAATGAATATTTAAAGCTGCCTTTAAACAGATCTCACATTTATCACCTTATACATTTGGCCAATGTGTATACAGACATTTGCTAATTTACACATGATCCAGCAGATGCAGAGTTCATTATCAGAGTGATAATTTTGTCCATCTGACAAATACAAGTTGGATATTTGTCTTTAACTGATCCAGAGAAAAAGATCTGAATCAGTTTTTAGCAAAATTCTGTTCTACAGCTCAGTCACTTCTTAACTGCAATTGATAATATCAATTAATACAATAGTGTCATATTATTTCAAAAGTGATTACACTACTTCTCTAATGACATCACCCTTAATTAGTTACATTACTTATTACAATACATAACAGCTCTGTTAAAGGTGCCTTTAAGCAAGTAAAGCCTTACAACCCACACGTCTGTATTTCTGTATTTTTCTCCTCTTTTGGTAGAGGCTAGTTACCTCCTCACACTTCCTCCAGCCCCTGCACCTGACACATGCCAGACTATTCTGTGTGAGACTATATATCCATCAAAGTCCAGGACAGGAAACAAACTGAGCCCCACCAAGTGAAGGAGAGAATCTTTTAGACATCACACACAGCACAAGTAATATATTACTTGCCAAAAATGGTAGTTTACAGCTGGAGGCGACCAGGTATCACAGCAGCAAGGCTGCAGAACTGGGTGATTGCAGTCATTTGATGCATTGTTTATATAGAAAACACTGATTAGTGTTTCAGTGTATATATGGGTGATTGAGTGTGTAACCTATATATTTTGTTATTCTCGTGTGATTTATGCACTCTTTGTTTTCAATTGAATTCAAACTTGTTCAAACTTCATTTCATTTCTTAAAATATGGAAACAGTTAGCTGTCTATTGCCAAAGTTTAAATAGAGTAGACAAGGAACAAGTCAAATAACAGAAACTGTAGTGTAAAACCAAACACAGAGTCGCTTTATGTTGAAGAGGGACACATGGAGCATCGTCTGCAGACAAACCTTGTTACCGGGTTCAAATGCAAACCTTTCTCTGCCATATTTTACCAACCACAGTGAACTTCTATGCTCTTGTGACACCCCAACAGCAACTCAAAAAGCTGGCTGACACTTTGACAGGTGCACTTTAAACCTTTGTGGCATTGTGAGTGTTCAGACGCAGGGCAGTTATAGTGCCCCCTCTGGAATCCATACCAATCCCCTTATGGCAGCTTGACAAATCACCCATCAATACCTGTGTAATTTGCACCAATGTGGAACATCAAACAGGAGAGATCGGGGCAAGTTTAAATATGGCCGTGTATTGCAGAGAGGGAGGTTATCGCCCTGCACCCCAGGCTGGCCTTTGCTTCCAGAGACCTACCCTGTTCTTCAGCACCACCATGCTGCATGAGAACTGCTGCTGCTGAATCATCAAGGAAGATTCACTGGGCAGTGCTATTGATCTGTGACCCAGGCTTGTGCCCAAGAATTTCATTCTCCCCATCAGGCGACAGTTAGACAACAGCAGTTCCAGCAGCACCACACACGGGATGACTGATGAGTGGATATCTTAACTATATGTTGGTATTAAAGTATTAAACAGCAAACTCCAGTATCAGCCTACACCTGCAATTAATACAGAGGTCTGTCTGTTTACATAAAAAACATGCAAAGCTAAAGAAAAAGAAGAAACACACTAAGAGCACATTGCTGCTGCCACATGAGTACAATACCCGTTTGGCAAGTTTTAGAACCTAAACCACACCTTTAGTGCAGATTCAACACAAAGTTACAGCACACACTGTGAAAAGGTAGAGGAGGAGGAGAAAAGGAAAATAAAATGCATGGAAAAGTCAAAACCAAGCACCAACCTCTGTGGCTGTCAGATGAAGCCAATGTCAAAGTGCTAAAAACTGCAGAGCCATGAGTGGCCGCTTGAGGCTACAGAACAGTTCAATCTCCAAAAGTCCTCATGTTAAAACGTCCATCTTCACAGCAGAAATTGGACAAGCAGATGTTTTTTTGAGCACCCAGGTATCATTGAGCCCGCTTTAGGTCCACTGATCCATATATGGTATACTTTCATGTGGACTATTGGTCCTAAATTCCAAAATGAAGGGACATTTTTGAGGTAATGGTTTGGGCTGAAGTAAGACTAAAGGTGTAACACAGAATTGATTGACAATTTATACTATATGCTATAAATAAAAGGTAAAACCAGACGGGGTCATTTTGACCCCAGAGGACAAAAGGTGTATGGCAATACAGAGCAGGAACAAATGAGTGAGCTGCAGAGCTGCAGACATAAACTGAGATGAAAGTTTGTTCCCTTGTGTTTTTCTGTAATTTCTAACATCTAAGCCTCTCCTGAAGAGCGTCAGATTGCCCTTCAGAATAAAACATGTAGCTGTTCATCAGCACTGTCAGGATCTGCATGCTCTGAGCTCTGGCTTCACTACATGCAGCAGCACAACAACTCGAAGTTGTCATGGGGAGTTTTGGCTCCTTTATCTTATTCAGAGCAAGGAGATGTTGATCTGACAGCACTCACGACGCTGCTCAAAATAAAACAACAATGCTTCTCTGTCAGATTTGCCACATCTTTCAAAGGCTGATTGAGAGCTTAAAGAAAGTTTAATGCATCCGGATGCTCAACAAAATTCAGTGCTGCAAGAGATGCTGCAACTTTGTTACACTTTGGAGGATTTCAATATAAAGCACATGAAAAATAAATTAAATATGATTTTCTCAATATTCTTCATTCATCTACAAGAGTTAAAGAAAATACAGCAACTTTGATTGATGACATCTTAACAAAGAATGACATGAGGGGTCTTTTCATTTGTCATTTTCCACATATTCCATTTATTCTTTACTCAGGTTTAATTGAACTAAACACAAAAAGAAAATAATAATAATAATAATAATAATAATAATGCACAAAACAATTATGAGTAAGACAAATATTTCTAAATTCAAAGACATGCTTACCAGTATTTCATGGCATGATCTATACTGATTTTACTAATTTTCTGAACATGATTAATTTTAGTTTTAATGAATATTTTTGAATTGGCAGTTCTTCCAACAGATCCAGTGTAGACTTCAGTGAACCTTAATTTACAGTTAGTTTACTGAAGCTGTTTCGGAAAAAGAACAAACTGTATGTGTAATGTGTCAAACCCTACACCCCTCAGCCATGATGTCCATTAATATAGAAATATTTTTCATTCTATCAGATCGGCAAAAACAAATATTTCTGTGAAACATTTAAGACCTAGCTAACAGCTAATTGTAAAAAAAAAAAAAAATGTACAAAAGGATTCTTTCTCATGTAGATTATAATTCAAAATATTAGTATTTCAGATTTTTTGCTTCACCTGATGGACAAAGTTACCTCTGCACTGGAAAATAAATAAAAAGTATATTCCATGACTTTTAAAACGCTTTTGATACAGTCAACCATCATCTTTTATATGATGTTATCATGATTATTCATTATCTGTATAAATATGTTTATATGACACCATGTTCAAATGGTTAAAAAAAACTACATCTGTCTACAACAGAAGACAGTTTGTGTTACTGGTTTATCTTCCAACAAAGATTACTCTCTGGGGTCCAACAGGGGTCCATTCTTGGACATTTATTATTTCCTATCTATATTAATGATGTATCTTATGTCTCAAATATCCTTTCCCTATGCTTGCAGAGGACACAACCTCACTGAAGAGGGATTTTTATGTTGGTTTAATGGCTACACTGGCTACAGATTGAATAAATTATCTTTGAATAAAAAAAAAATTTAGGTACAGGTACAAGTGAAAGGAATTTTCCAGAGCAGTTCAAGACTTACAGTACTTTAGAGCAAGTTCAGTTTCAAAGTCTGTTTATTCGATTGTCAATCTTAGATCTTCCTCCTCCTAGATTTGTCACCTACAGAGGACAATTTGTTCATTATTATTATTATTATTATTATTATTAATATTATTATTATTATTAGTAGTAGTAGTAGTAGTAGTAGTAGTAGTAGTAGTAGTAGTAGTAGTCGTAGTCGTAGTCGTAGTCGTAGTCGTCGTCGTCGTCGTCGTCGTCGTCGTCGTCGCCATAGTAGTATTCACTAATAATGACAATCATGTCAGTAATTCCTTCACCATCATTCTGTAATGACTGATTCACTTCAACTCTTTTATTACTTAAACCAAGGCTGGATTATTACCTGGACATCTGGCTCCCAGGGGCCTCAGACCATTGTTTAAGCTGATATGCTTACTGTATATGGTGCAATATATTTGTCTTGTCTTTTGTCATTTGTAACTTTTTTTGGTTCTGGGAGTGTTGTTGCACTTAAACACGTCCTTGATTCAACTTCAGTTATCATTATAACATTTCCTGCCTACAGAATATTCAATAAAACATGAGTTTGTCACAGTCAGTCCCTCCTCCGTCTACGCCTACCACAAGGTGGTTGTCCCGCCCCTAATCACACACACCTGTGTCTCATCACCTCATTGGCTCTGTGTATTTAAACCCTTTGTTTCCCCTTCCCCAGTGCCAGATTGTTAGTGTACTATGAGTCCTACTTTCCAGCGTTTTCCTTGTGTGCTTATCGGTTTTGACCCTTGCCTGTTTTTTGACTCTGCTTTTGCTTTACCCCTTTGGATTGCTTGCCTGCTTTACCTGACTGAACTCCTGTGTACCGAACCTTTGCCTTGGATTAAAAACTGTTTACCTCCTGTATCTGCCTCCCGAGTGCTGCAATTGAGTCCTGTGTCCATGCTGAGTAAAAGATTTAGAGGTATACCCAAGGTTTGTACTGTATGTTGAAACTTAGAAAAGTTTAGTAAAAGTGCTGCACAGCAGGTTTAGATCACATTTGTTAGCTCTGAAACCAAACAAAGCTGGGTTCACAGAGCCACAGGTAGGGCATGTACTATTCTTATGACATCTTTTTGATACTCCCAACAACACAAAGCCCAACCACTACACTTTGTTGTTTTACTGTTACAAGAAGTAATAAAACAAAAAAATAGGGCATGTGGATCTGAGGGTACACATCCAGCACTTTGGTGCAGGCTGTGATCATCCTCAGCATCTTGCATTATTCAGCTCCATGATCAGCTTTCTACTTCCCTGATATCCTTTGAACAGGCACCATTTTGTTTACATCAGACTCAAGTAAATGTTTGAAGTGCCTTATATGAAACCTTGTTGCCTAATCTGTTATTCAGGTCTGTGTTTGAGCTCTGGTGGATGAGGTCTTAATAATCGAGACCCATCTTTGATGAGAGCAGTACCATAATAGAGTCTGGCTATGTTTAAGTCTGTATGCTGAACTGCTCATAATGAATCCTCCTCACAATACACCAATAAAATATATTACATTTATATGCAAATTGGAAGCTGGTGATACCACATTGCCAGCAGGTATTAGGAAATAAGCACATCTTAATGAAATATCTTCTGCTTGCTGGCCACAGTATTATGTGGAGCTGCTCACTATTCAGCACAAAGAGGGTCAATTCTAGTTTTAATGTTGCTTGCTCACCTTTGACAAATTTGTTTAAAGGAGCAGAGAAAGTCTGCTGTTTTTCCTGCAGCAGCAGGACGGCAGAGAGGGCAAGCAGTGGAGGCTCTGGCAGGATTTGATGTGATGCCAGCGGGCGCACAGAGGAAAGTTTAAACTGCAGAAACAACAACTGAGAACATGATACTCAGCCCAGCCTTACCGTGTCCCAAAAACACAACAAACATTCGCCTGGTACTGTTTCAAATATGACTCTTAATATTTACTTGATATTACTTAATATTTGTTTAATATAGTAATTCTATTTCGTCATGTAATATTAATGATATGTATACAATATACGGTTCAGGTTGTGCAAAATCCGAAGTTCTCAAGGAAGAAATTCGAGCATCAACCAAGTATGCTTCAGCTCTTATCTTCCCATGGTGAATATACAGTTTAATACTCAAAGTATGTGAGAGCAGCATTTTCCTGTTTGCATAGAAAGGCATTTATTTAACAACATGCACACGTCCTCTACCAATACCAACCCTTTTTTCTTATAATTTTGGATAAATGAGTCACAATCAGACAGAAAATGACATTGGGCTTTGTTACCTTTAAATAAAGAGACACAGTCATGGGATGAAAGTAATGGTTGGATAAATGGACCCCAAAACAAAAAATATTTAATATTTCTGGCACATAACGCTCATTAATGTTTCAGTTAGTCCTCCAAGCAAATGACCATGTTAATCTGAAATCAATTCATCATGTTAAATGTCAAATTTGTATGAAATTGGTCCAATGTGTCAAACTTACCTTAGTGCATAAATCACCTCTTACAGACTGTCCCTGAAATAAAACAGCCTGACATGCTCGAGCACAATGCTTCTCAACCTTGTGGCAAGCGGTGTGGAATGGGAGACGGGAAGCGTCTCTCATCAGTGTTAACCCTTTAATGACATTCAGAGGGGACAAGAACTCAAACACCATATACCATAGTCTACTTTGTTTTTAAACATGTTACCTGCCCAGGTACCTCAGTAATATGCATTTCTATCTACACTGCTCAAAAAAAATAAAGGAACACTTTGAAAACACATCAGATCTCAATGGGAAAAGAAATCATGCTGGATATCTTTCCTGATATGGACTGGGTAATGTGTTAGGAACGAAAGGATGTCACATCATTAATGGAAATGAAAATTATCAACCCAGTGAGGGCTGAATTCAACGACATCCCCAAAAACAAAGCAAAAAAATGATGTGGCAGGCTAGTCCATTTTGCCAAAATTTCTTTGTAGCAACTCATAATGGTACTCAGTAGTTTATATGGCCTCCACGTGCTTGTATGCATGCCTGACAACGTCGGGGCATGCTCCTAATGAGATGACGGATGGTGTCCTGGGAGATCTCCTCCCAGATCTGGACCAGGGCATCACTGAGCTCCTGGACAGTCTGAGGTGCAACCTGGCGGCGTCGGATGGACCAAAACATAATGACCAAGAGGTGTTCTATTGGATTTAGATCAGTCGAGCATAGGGGCCAGTCAATGCTATCAGTTCCTCCAGGAACTGCCTGCATACTCTCGCCACATGAGGCCGGGCATTGTCGTGCACCAGGAGGAATCCAGGACCCACTGCACCAGCGTAGGGTCTGACAGTGGGTCCAAGGATTTCATTCTGATACCTAATAGCAGTCAGGGTGCCGTTGTCTAACCTGTAGAGGTCTGTGCGTCCTTCCAGGGATATGCCTCCCCAGACAATCACTGACCACCACCAAACCGGTCATGCTGAATGATGTTGCAGGCAGCATAACGTTCTCCACGGTGTCTGCAGACCCGTTCACGTCTATCACATGTGCTCAGGTTGAACCTGCTCTCATCTGTGAAATCACAGGGCGCCTGTGGCAGACCTGCCAATTCTGGTGTTCTGTGGCAAATGCCAGTCGAGCTCCATGGTGCTGGGCAGTGAGCACAGGGTCCACTACAGGACGTCGGGCCCTCAGGCCACCCTCATGAAGTCTGTTTCTGATTGTTTGGTCAGAGACATTCACACCAATGGCCTCCTGTAGGTCATTTTGCAGGGCTCTGGCAGTGCTCATCCTGTTCCTCCTTGCACAAAGGAGCAGATACTGGTCCTGCTGATGGGTTAAGGACCTTCTACGGCCCTGTCCAGGTCTCCTAGATTAACTGACCGTCTCCTGGAATCTCCTCCACGCTCTTGAGACTGTGCTGGGACACACAGCAAACCTTCTGGCAATGGCCCATATTGATGTCCCACCCTGGAGGAGTTGGACTACCTGTGCAACTTCTGTAGGGTCCAGGTACCGCACCATGCGACCCGTAGTGACACTGACCCTAGCCCAATGCAAAACTAATGAGAAACTGGTCAGAAAAGATGTGGAGGGAAAAAAATGTCAGTGGCCTCCACCTGTAAAACCATTCCTGTTTTGGGGGTCGTCTCATTGTTGTCTCTAGTGTACCTGTTGTTAATTTCATTAACACCAAAACAGATGACAATGATTAACAAACCCCCCCCCCCAGCTACTTACCTGACCAGATCAATATCCCAGAAGTTGAATTGACTTGATGCTATACTCTGATTAAAAAGTGTTCCCTTAATTTTTTTGAGCATGTATTATTTTAGGTCTAAAGCAGACATGTCGACTGTTGACTGCGAATGAGCCATTATTTCAATTCAACAACATATCAGTTAAACAATAATTAAAGCCAAAATCAAATTAGTTGGTGTCTGGGGATAACTGATTATTCTGGAGATTTGTGACCCTAAAGGAACCACTGCTCGAGCTGCACACCTGGACTGATGAGAGAGACCTCTGTTGGCCTTGCTCCTAACCCTGGGCATTTCCTGCAAATATAATGAGAAAAAAAATACATCTTTAATAATAGTGGGACAGAAACGACACCATGTTATCTTCGTTTCTCTCCTGTCTCTGTCAAGTTTACCCTGGCTGGCACCAAACATAGGGTGCACACTCACTGAAGGTGTCTACCTCTGATGGACTTGATGGCATGTGAATGAATTCTGCGTTAGTCAGTTGTCCATGTCACATTCGTCCATCTTTTTTTTTAGTTTCCCACTAGAAGAATCTGACAAAATCACTGTGTTCTACCTGCTTAGCAAGCTAAATGGTAAATGGACTGTACTTATGTACACTGATGACATGGTTGACTGCCATGCAAGGTGCCAACTGCTCATAAGTTTGGAAGCTGACCATTCATACACATTTACACAATGATGGCACAGCCTTCGGGAGCAATTTGTGGTTCAGTATCTTGCCCATCATCTGATCATCTGATTTTTAAAAAAGAGCCGCCGCAATGAACTGGTGAACATAGTGCTAAAAAGCCAGATATTTCTCAGGCATTGATTAAAACCAAAAACAACTTAGACACTGAAAGAAGAGTTAAGATTGAACTAACATTCTGGTCATGGTCACATATTCTGGTTGTATACATAGGTGACAGTTTGCAAATAAATTTGCTATATCCTTTATATTTTTAGGGTAAATGTAGCTTCAACCAACACCATGATCTTTCTATGACCCTAACCGGATGTTTAGAAGCCCAAATCTGACAATATTATGGAAGAGACACAAATCCCTTCCACTGTTATCAAGGTCCTGTGCTTTGTACGCTCAACCATCGATCCCCTCCTGCTCCCTGTATCTTCCATTCAGGATAAGAATCGTCACTCATCTTGGATCTTAAAAGCTGTTGTCATTGAACATATCCCAGGCTGCAAATTACATCTCCTCCAAACCGTACATGTTTGAGAAAAGACAGGGTTGCACTACCATGTGATGCAGTGCACACGGCAACAGAATGATGGACTGCTTACGTAAGATTCACTTTTTCGGCTAACTCTCTTCTCTTTTTTGAGTGACGCCTGCTGGTAACATGACTCACCTGTCAGTAGACAGGAGGGACCTGACATCAGCTGCTCATGCAGCACTGACAGTGTGCCTTTCACCTGAGTACAGACGAAGGCTCATCTGCAGCTTCCCGGGCGTTGAAAGATAAGTGGTGACCATATGAAGGAAATATCAACCAGCTGCAGACAAGGTGCCAAATTCAACACATTTTTTACTTATCAGGCTAATTAACCTATCTGGAGCGAGGTTGTGGCTCTATATCACCAACCATCTGCTGACGCGCTGTCTGTGCCATTACAGTCTTTTCCACCCACGTCTCAGCAGACACACCACCCATCAATCACAATCTGTTGCTCTCACCCGCTCTCTCATGATTAAAGCCTTCTGCACCATCACAGGCTAATTATTAATGAGGGGGACACGCAAAAGGATATATGGCTGGACAAAGAGATGACATCTGCTCATCTGCTGCCTCGTGGTACATTTAGGCTGGAGGGAAAGGGTGGTTAATACAAGTCTCCTGCATGAAAATGACTGTCATGTCACTGTGCAGCTGGTGCACACAGCAAAGTAGTCTGTGCCACAGCTTCCACACTGTAAAGATGACTTCAAACACTGTTCCCCTCCGCTGTTTCACATGGTGAAAACTATACAGGAAAACACCAACTCTTCATCTCGGCTTAAAGAATAATTCTGGTTCATTAAAGCAACATTTGTAAGATTTGTGCAATTTGGCACCCCGAGTTCCAGGGTGCAGTTCACTTATACACCACTGTGGTTAATGTGGACAGCTGGACATGTGTATTTGACATGATTACATTACTTATGATCAAAAACTTTGCTATCAGCCAATCATTAAGCAAGGTCACCAACACAAGACATAGCAGCCAGCTAATATTACTTACTCGTCCAACAGCAGTCAGCCCAGCTCGGCGTCTTCAGCCTTTTATTTCACTAAGCTCTCACCAACCACTAAAAGTCAGTCCCACATTTACTCTTGGCGGCCTCTTGCCCGCTCACTCTTTCCTTTTCTCTTCTTAACGTCTTCTGTCAATGTCCTTTTGGTTTCTTTGCTTCTGTCATGTCCATAGAGGCTGCTGGGCCCAGTTACATTGGCCGCTCGCCCGGCTCTGGTTCTGGCTCAACACCAGCACCACTCTCCATCAGCATTCCCCACTGGCTCGCCCTCGCTAGAGGCCTGAAAACCTCCTTCCGGCAGTCCAAAGCTCCTTTGCAAGCAGTGTGTAAATAACACTTCTTGGTGCTTTGATCTTCCAGTCCAGGCTGAATGGACTTTTCCACAATTTCGAGCAAACCCTTTGCTGCCAAACCTAACTGCATGAGCATTTGCTATAAATGTTCTGAAACTCAAATCCTTACGTCTTCTAACTAAGTAATTCAGGTTCTTGTGCACATAATAAGTAAGCATCAAAAAAGCATTATAGGAATTTCAAATATTGTCATTTAAGTTTTTGAAAACTTTCCTGACATGGCGTTTGGCATTTAATACATTATTAACAATTAATTCTGCAAATCAATCATCAAAACGCTGTAGCCAAAAGACTTCACTACGTTTCATGTGATAAATAAAGGAAATATTGTTACACCTGTTCTCCTTATTAAACAGAAAAATTCAAGTGTACACCTTCTGGATTCAACTGTCTCTTTTACACTCAAAAAATGAATTGACTTTAATTAAATTTATTTTGTCAACAGGTTCCACGTGATTGTATTAAGTTATTTCAACTCAAAAATGTTATGTTAGGGGTTCAATTGTATAACATTTTTGAGTTGAAAGAATTTAATACAATCACGCGGAACCTGTTGACAAAATAAATTTAATTAAAGTCAACATTTAATTTTTTTTGAGTGTACCAAGCTAACATTAATCATCCTGTTAACTCAATGTAAGACACATTTCATTTAAACAGACAGAAACAAAATGAAACTGTCTTTGTTAGTCTTTACACTGTTCACTTACTTTTTCTAACCCCATGCTCAGTAACTCTTGTTTGATAAATATATATTATAATATTATTATATTGTTTTTGTCAAAGGAGGTCTGGTCTGGTGGCTTTGAAGAGAGCGTAGATTAAATTCCACATCAGACTGTCTGAATATGTTTACGCTTAAATTGATTTTTTCAGATGGTTAAGATAGTTTTGCTGCTTCCCGCCCAAAGCAGTACATTGTTTAGCTTCCATGCCAAAATCTGATTTTTATTATAACCAATAGCCAGATAAAAATGACCAATAATTCAGAATTCTCCTTTAAAATGGTAAAATGGGACCCCTGAAATCTCATACATATAATACCAGATGTGTGTGGTCAGGTTTATTAATTTCCTATATAGTCTTGTTCACTCTTCAAATCTCTACAATCATTTACAGCATGTTGAATTTCCTGCAGAACACATCAGATGGTTTAAAATTAGTATGAATGTGTTTATATGACTTGTAGAATATGATATTTGACTCTAACAAGACTTGCTTCATGTGCACAGTTGAGGCTCTTTAAGGTGGATGGCATAAGATGTTCACTAAATAGATATCAAGCTATTTCACATGTACAAAGCCTCCACGCAACTGCACCTGGAGATGTGACCTGAATCAGATATGTGCTGTGTCATTTTTTTCTAAAGACTTTTGAAGCATGCAAACACCTTAGAATTGTCTTAGAAGCTTCTTTCACCTTCCCAGACACATGCTGAGAAGGCTGGAGGAGGACACTCAGACATATATGAATCCTCTGCCTTTACTGCATCTCTCTCTGTGTTTTTGCGACTAGCTGTGATTTGTGATTTGCCTTTTTATTGCTGATAAACAGCATGCCAACCTGCTGGAATCACCTTCTCTGCACCAAACTGCCACTGCGGCTTTTCATGTATTACAGTCATGCTGAGCTGTCCTTATGATGTCCCTATACAAACAAACTGTCAAACACCTCCCCCTTGTGTATCTGCACTTTGCATGTGACAAGGGAAAGGGAACCAGCGGGCTACGCCGACAGAGACCAGTAAAAAGTAAAAGTATGAACTATGAAATATTCATGACTGTATATCCAGTGCAAAGCCTTCAGCAGAGCCCCTCACACCCTGTTAGCTGTGGTATATGAAGCATTGACAGGTCTCTGGGAAACTCATGACACACACTGGAGGATCCAGACATCCCTGTAAACTAGCTTGTTCTTCTGATTTTAAATGAGGACTTTGTTTGTTGATTTCATCATTCTACAGACCTCGGCATCATACGGAAGATTTAAAATGCTTAAATAAAAACATATCAAACTAAACCATAAATTCATGTTGTTATATGTATTTCCTTTTTTATGTCTGTACTCCAGTGTGTCACTGTGTTACGTGTATCTTTAGCTTGTTCTCTTTGATAACTGGATACAATGTTTTTTTCTTTGTGACATGGATTTTCCATTCCACATTAAAATTAAGAGAGGTTAAAAGAGGTGTAGAATCCTAATATATAATAATAATCATAAACTTTTTTATATAGCACTTTTCTTAACAAGGGTACAAAGTGCTTCACAGAAAACAAAATGAATAAAAGAAGAGCCAAATGTTGTTTACTCTACTGCCTCCTCTGCACAACAACCAATAAAGAAATGTGGATAAAAAATAAATATGAATGTAAATAAAAACACATACAGGGATCAAAGCTTCAGCTGAAAGTTAAAAATGCTAAATAGCAGGAATGAGGATTCAATTCAAAGTGCTGTCATTAGTTTAAACAACAAGGTGCTTTTCGTATTTTCAGCTGGAGACACTTTGTGCATGCAAAAACTAAATACAAGCAACTGCTCAACTACAGCCAGCATTCACATATAGGATGAGATCCCCATGATTCAGTGTTGATTAAAATACAGTGCACTGATATAGCACCATATTCATCAAATATTTGGATTCATTTGCATGAATGACAGCCTTTGATGATAGTTAATGTGAGACATTTGTTTGGTTTTATGGCACTTCTATGTTGTTCATTATAAAGTCTTAAACTCGTAACAAGGATTCCTCTGATATGACATGAATGCGACATTAGATATTAGTGGGACAGATCGCCTTTCACACTGAAATTATTTCCTGTAAGCTAAATGGCCAGATGGATATTACTACTGACTATTGACTGTATATTAGTTAAATCTGTGCATGACTTTAGTTTTAAGAGACAGCTTGTGACATGTGGAGGGATCCTCTTCGTAGAATTCTTAGTTCATGTTGCTAATTGTAATAGATGTCTGCAAGATAGATAGCTATAATTTTAGTACTCCTGATGGAAGTTTATTTTAGAAATTTCGGAGGTAAATCTTTGGCCAATTAAAAAAACGTTAAAACATTTATATTAGGTTTCCTTTACCATAATTTTCAGGACATTGTCAGTCACAATGCCTCCCTTAAAACTGCAGACAGTTTGTGTCAGTGTCAGTGCCGACAGTCTGTGCAGACAGGGTGGCTCCAGCCAGCTAGCCCACAAAAAAAAAAAAAAAAGTGTTGTATGCTTTCATCAGCTTGCATCAGCTACACCCATGCTTCTGCCCCCAACCTGTGTGTTGAAAATCAGTTCATTTAGGTACTAAACAAAAAGCTAAATAATGTTTTTCATGAATTATGACACATTCAATTCAGCCGTAAAAAGGGAAAAAATAATATAAATAATGTTATTGCATTGTTTGTTTGGTTTGTTTGTAGTAGAGGTCGGGCCATGGTGGGATTTTAAAGTTATAAAGGCTGATATAATAACGATAGTTTGGAGGAGGGAAAAGCTGATAGCCACTTAATTGGTTAATTGCTTACAGGATGCAAGGCCACTAACAGAGCCAGATTCCTCCCGTAACAATAGTTCTTCAAACGCCCGATCAGCACCAATTAATCTTCCAAAATGATGAATCAGTCGACCTCTAATTTCTAGGCATTCTAGGCACAGGCAACCTTCCATAGAGTGATGTGTGGATGGATTTGTCCAGAGTATACAGTTGCTGCACAGTTGGGTGCAAGCCCTTTCTGAGATTTGTGGGGTTGAATTCAAGTCCACAGATGCACTCGGTGACAGATGGTGGTTATCAGACAGATTGTGGTGCAAGTGCCTTCTCCACAAGGGTCAAGGTAAAAGCAAATAATACTCAAAAATTGATGTAAAACATTTGCCAGCAGCTATTTCTTTGGGTTTTTTGCAGATGCTGCCACATTTTTACACTTGAGTAAATGACCTTATTTACCTACAGTATACAAAAGACATATTTATAAAGAGCCCTTCCTGTTGAAGGTGACTCTGACCTTCGACATGAAGCAGAACTTCTTTTTATTCAAGGATCACTACAATGTTGCAAAATATATATTGTGCCAAATACATTCTGCCAACTTCAAAAGTCTTGAGTATCATCTGTCATTTCAACATGATCATTTCAGGTTTATTCATCACTTTATCATTGTCATCATTCATTATCGCTGTCACCTCTAACAAGATTAGACTACAGAAGATTAGAGTACACAATACAAAACACAAAAGTGTCAGTAAGCGAAAGTGAAGATAAATTATTTGTGCCTGCAGATGAAAAACTTTTAACAACAAAACATGGCTCTATATTTAAGTTCATTTTGAATTTTGTTCTCATGGGAACAAAAAATGTATTTGTTTTTGTTTTTGTGGGGGTTTTTTTAGGTTTTGTTTTTCCAGTTCTCTGAAATAGCCTGGCAAGTTTAAACATGTCACTTTAATTCAAAATAATTTAGCTCACTCATTTTCTCTCAGGATAATAAGTAGAAGTAGTGTCAAGTCCAGTGATGGAATTTTGACGTCTCTCTTGAAATGATTCAGATCCATGTGTACACTATTATGTTACTAAATAACATAATGAAAAGTTTATCATGAATGAAACATGAACGTAAAAATGTATAGAAACATTGCTTTTCTTTCAAACAAGCCTGGGTCTGTACCTGAATCAGAGTTCACATCATCATCATCATCATCATTAGTGGTTTTTCAACAGTTCAAACTGGTTTTGTGTTCACTGATGGCCGTTTGCAAAATAGGTGGGATCAATGCTGCTGTACAGCTTGTTGTACGTCGACTTAAAGCTGCACTAATTATCAAATGACATGTGAGTCACATGACTCACATGAGTCATGTGAGAAGGGTCAGTCTATGATGATAATGTTAGGAACTGCAAGTGAACCATATCAACTGAAAATGGCGTCAGCTGGACAGATTTCAGTAAACTTGGGATAAGGGAGGGGCATGTGTTGTGTGTGAGTGTGTGCGTATGAGTCAATATACGTAAATAAGTGTATACGTAGGCTATATAAAGTATTGTTGGTATGGGTGTTTGTGTGTGTGTATAGACTCGTAGATGTTTATTTATTAGGTTCTGATATCTATTTATACTCACAGTCACTGTTGATGACATTACATATCATAATTGTTTTATTTACTATGACTGTTACTCTGAAAATTATAAACATAATCACTGTTATTTTTTATTATTGATGTTGTTGTTGTCATACATACATCATACCTTTGTTAAAATGCAGGGGAACAGTTGGGGCAGTGCCCTGTCTGGTGGGTGTCCTGACAGATATCTCTGTCAGCAAACCCCACAACCAAACCCAACTGCCAATCCCTAATAGACAGACACCCTTCTTAGGGAGCCGTTTTAATAGGGATTAAGCCCAAATGGCCATCAGGGTGGAGGAGACCCAAATCAGAACCACAACCATCTCCACAAACAAAACAGCATAGTAACCAACCAACCAACAACCTTTTCCCCTTTCTCATCCAACGTACACACACCAGAGCAACAACTGACAATGCCATTTTGAACTTTTGCTTTCTGGTCAGACTCTTTTATTTTTTCAATGTGAACATTAACGTAGGTTGAGATAAAGTATGGCACAAACATGTATAAGTTAAGTACAGAAAGACACTTTTTATGCCTGCGGGAATCTTGAGATGGAATTAAAAAGCAGACTTTGTAATCATGACTTTCACTGTAATGTTTTAGCATCAAAGTATTGATCCTCTCGTTGCCACAGATTAGATAAAGTGTCCAAAGGGGAGTACTCTTAAAAAGTTGGAGAGGTCCTTAAAGTCTCCAGGGAAGTTGGTATGAAATCATAAATAACAACTCATTCAGCTCCACTTTGATGGGCTTCCCTCTGCATCTGCCTGACATTCACCATGTCCACACAGAAACACACTCTTGTCCTTTCCCAGCTGTCACTGCTGCCCGCTCCTGAGGGGTAATTGCACCGCCAAATCATTACTGTGCTCCCTTATCAAATGGCCACCAAACTCTTGGAAGCCAACAGTTCAGAACCCTTTCACATAAAACAAAGTGAAATCCAATAAGAAGCAGAACAACAGAGATGAATCTTCTCTCAGACTTGTCTGATCAAAATGATTTCCAATATAAATTCTCTGTAAAGGGCCTCACTGTTTTTCTTGTAAATTTCCAAAGGCAAGCTGCAAGTTACAAGGCCAGTATTTCTTACACGGCCCTTTCTCAGTGAAGCTGGCAGTAATAAAAGTACCCACACACCTTTGTTGCCTCTGGTAGAAAAAAATATTTCACAACAATGATTTGCTTCTGGAGTTCCAGTAAGCTGCAGAAAAAAACTGGAACCCAGAAAGAAGAAAAAAAGAATTAATCAAGTCTCACAAATTGATAATAAAACAGTAGTGTATGTTGTGGGGTAATTTTTAAATAATATCTGTTTCTAGCTGTCTTAACGGACACCATTTCCCATAAGCCCTAGACCACTGCAGGTGCAACATCATCCGGCTAATAAAAGAAAACTAAAGTTGAAAAACTTGACTTCATAGGAATTTTGGATGTGGATAAAACCACATTTATATCTGAAGATACACTGTGACACTGTAACAGCAAAGATACATTTCATGGGAGCTGTTGTTTTTGTTCGCTAACAAATTCATTCTTGTTTAACTTTGATAAAATTATGCAAGTTTCAACTTGCAGTGTGCTGAGTGGATGAGTTCATCTTATGATTATAGAATATGTAAAGCAGGTCCACACTTCATTTGTTCAGGAAGACCAGTGACAAAAACACTCAATGACAGATAGCAGTGAGTTAGCCACTGTTCCAGGGGGCTAAGTCTGTACGGCCTGGTCTGTCTCCTCAAAAAATGAAACATGTTGATGGGTTTACCTAATACATTTATCCAATACATCTAATCTAATGCAAGTGCACGTGATAAAAAGATCAAATCTTAGGGAGTTAGAAACAGTGATTCATTTGTTAGCATACAAAGTTTTACACTTATACAGTACCAGTCGACAGTTTGGACACAGATTTTTCCTTTTCTTTTACGACTGATGATTCTCTCAATCATTTGAGAAGTTGAAGGCTGAACCATGCTTCTACCTCAACTCAACACTGCAAACTAATTTGTTCAGTCCAACTCATTTCCAACTCCAACTCCCTTCACTACATTCAAGCTAATTTTAGCTTTGAGCTTACACATAGCTCATGCAACAGCCTGCAGGGATGACTAAAGGTTCAGGTTGGGGATTGATAAATAGATGTTTTTCCATAGCTTGGTGATGACTCAAATTGTCTCTTCCGTGTTTTCCAGTGACAAGAGGTTGTGTGAAATGCTTATCAATCGACACATAGACTGTATATTGCTACTAAGCAGCTTTCACAGCTAAAGAGTTTTCCCAGATCATCCCTAAAGTTGTCCTCGCCTCTCGTTCACGTAGTTTTCAACCTGAATTTCCTAACATTAATAAAGATCATTCTCAGACACTCCTGCCCTCAATTTCAAACTAGCCCAAATCCTCTTAATAGATTACGCGCCATCAATCAGCAAACACAAAAGAGAGTGAGGGAGTAAACTCAGTATCCATGACTAAGCTTATTTGCCCTGGTGATCTCACAGCTACGACTGGGGAGCGGGTGTTGAGATGCACTTTGCCACAACATTACATCTCATCCACAACAGCAGACAAGGCCAATGAAATAGGATATGGAGAGTTCCACTCAAACAGCCCTGACTCTGACAATTGCCATATGGGACCTTTAAAAAGCTGCGTCTCAGATGGTCCAGGGGGGCTGTCATTTCGCTTCAGTTTCATTTTCAGTGTTGCAGAAGCAACCCATAGCCAATTAGTCCAGCGGTCATCAGTGGAAGAGGAGAAGAGCTGCGGTCAGTGCTGGTCCTCAGATGGCTGACCTTGGAGCAGCAGACCTTCCCTGATGCATTTGGGTCTACAGAGGCAGTGGAGCTTAAAGGCATTCTCCCTGCTGCAGCTCCTGCCCTAAATTAGATAGGAGGCACTAGATTACACAGAGCATGAAATATGGATCGCTTCTGCCCCCTACTGGCAGCATGACACTATTCAACCAACGCAGCTCCTTTCCAGAGCAGCAGCAGCACAAGGTGACGATCAAATGGTGCAGTTGTGGTAAAAGACAGGATTCTGGAGAAGGCCAAATTGCACAAAGGCCTGGCTCATAGCTGCAGTGTGATGGGTCATGGCTAAGAGGAGTATGCAGAAAACCCTGTGAACAAGTACTTTGTATGATTTGAATGTTCCATAACACGAGGACAAACCGACTCCTTTCAAAGTCACTAAAAGAATCTCTAGAAGTTAGAAAAAATAAACGCTTTTGAAACTGTTCTTGACTTTCAAAACTAGGCCACTCCTGATCAGGAAATTGCACAAAGTACACGCTCAGCCTCTTTAATTCACACCCTCTGTAATGAGCTTATGAATTATGAGTTTTCCGGGGGAAATAATGGATTTGTATGCTGAAGGAGCAGCCAGAATGACAGCCGCTGTAAATGAAAAAAAACGACTTGCGCAATTACAGTGAGCCATTATGGAAATGTCAGGTCATTTCTTCTTCCTCTGATGTAAGGGAACTTAACTGCACTATGTTAAATGTAATCCATGTTCCATGTGAACATACTGTAATTACAATCATAACAAAATAATCAGGAAATTGAATTCTACCAGTCTGCCATTATTGTGCCTCACTTTGACCATTATGCAGTCAGCTTGAGGAGTAATGTGATGTGGGCTGTGCTTTGAAAGGTCTTTGTCAAGCGCCAGTCGCACAATATCCTACAGTGCTGCACAGCTAAACATACAGTACATAACACAGTGTGTATTAATATATACTGTAAGCGAGCTTTCGCAACAAGCAGTCAATAAAGTTCGTCATGAGTGATTGTGTCATGTTGTTTTCAGTTAAACACAAGATTTATATTTTTACCAGAATGAGGTGTGTTTGACCACGACTGTCTTCAACACAAATAACAGCTTTTTCAAGGCGGAATGAACCAGATGTTACTCTTTAGTTCATCTGCTCTCCATCACAATATAATGGAGCCTGGAAGTCAGTCAACACATCATATAACGCCATGCAATTGAACTCTAGCCAAAGGGTGACACATTTGTAATGCCAGTATCATTACTTTTACCCAAACTGTTAGCAATATCATCAAGACCCCATTAAAAGAAACGCTCGTCCATATGTTTTAATCAGCCCTTCCAATTACCATCACAGAGTCAGCCCCCTGAGGTGTGTCAAAGATAGATGTTCTAAAAGGTGACATTAGGAACACACACTGATGAAAGATGACATGACACGTGTGAAGGCTCAATGCAACAAAGAAAGCATGTCAGTCCAAAAATACAGAGCAATACAGTTGAATCATATGAATTCATGATTGATGGACAGGCATGCTTGATGTTTTTTTACTGTACAGGTGTAAATAATCTCCTCATAATGTGGACAACACTGTAGTATTAAAATATTGTCTTTATTTTTATTGCATTATTGCTCTTTCAGTTTTATATTATATAGTTTTATATTTAATTAACCATATATATATTTGTATATACTGTAAAGTATATAATAAAATGCTAGTGAGTAGAATGAAATGTAGGTATAGATATAGGTTATATTGTTCATTATACTTGTTCATTTTATATATATTTATATTTATTCATATATATATATATATATATATATATATATATATATATATATATATATATATATATATATATATATATATATATATATATATATATATATATATATATATATATATATATAATGTAAACATATTTTACACAAGGGGTTTTAATATTTTCATACAGTTTGAGTACTTTACAAGGGGTGAAGGATTGATTATGGAAATTATGTGTGTTTGTGTGTGTGCTGTGTGTTCAATGAAGTCAGAGGTCCTTCATTGATACCAATTTATATCAACAAGCAAATAATAAATTCAAATAATTAGAATAATTCCATCATTAAAAAACAGCCACATCCTGTAAATTGCTCTATTTACTTCGTTGTAATGCACTAACCCAATACTCACTTTTCACTTCTCTTCTCTCCTCGTCTATCTTTACCACAAACATCTCTGCCTTTCATTGCATTATCTTTGATAATGATTTGATTGATGATTTTCAACATGTGAAAAACCACGGGCGTTTGTCTGCTCATAAGTTGTGGAACGCACTGAGGTATAGTCACATTCATTTTCTGTCCCACATGTATTCACTCTGTCTCCCATTCACCTCAATTGAAGGATTTATGACTGACAAATTCAAACATGTGTTTCCTGTTTCTGTGCCCTAACCTGCCCAGCTCAGGTCAACAGTAAACCCAATGAATAAAAACTGTGTTTGGAAATAGAGAAATTATTATTGTAGCCATGTTCCATCACATTGTTTATTACATTATCAGACTACAAAGCACAATATTTAATCATTACTCACATTAGCTGTGATATCAGTGTGTGACTGTGTCTTTAGTGAGGTCAACCACTGATACGGTCTGGCTCACAAGCTGTGTTTCAACCCAAAGGTGTTGATGGGGTTGAGGTCAGTTTGTCCACTTTAGACTCACCAAACACCAAAAATGTCTCCATGGAGCCGCTTTGTGCACGAGGGCACAGGCATGATGAGACCTCAAAGTATTCACAGCCTTAAGCCTTATCATTTAGATTTTCAGTTCACTGTCATTTAGATTCAGATTTTCCTTTATTATTTAGAACTTTTTCTACATACCTTGCTTTCCTCCGTAAGTACTCACACGACTTTGTTTTTAATTAAAGCAAAACCATCAGGCTGAAATCTTTTTATGGCCCACATTTCATTTCCACTTTTCCACATTAGGATGACAGTGAGTGGGATCAAAGAGCCACCACTGAAATATATTACAGTATGTGTTGCAAAGAGGTTCATACTGCTATACTCAGCCTGGCTGCTTGTCAGAGACTATTGAGCTATTATCAAGATCTCCTATGAGCAGAATGAGCAGACTCACACTGCGTGCAGTGCAATCACAGTGTCACTGAAACAGTGAAGAGAAAATAAATACACAGATGGACAATCTATGTCTTTTCGAACGAACACAAAATAGTCATCTGAAAACCTATTGAGCAGCCAACCTGCCACACAGAATCAAACACTTGCCATCACAGGTAAGGGTGATGTTAAGGGTCTAAAAGTAGATTTTCAACTTTTTAGGAGGTGAAAAGTAATACATTGGAGGCAAAGCATTTCCTGAATGATTGTCTATATTGTTTGTGTTATTGATTATTATTATTATTATTATCTTTTTTTGTACGTACAAAATACAAAGCTAATACCACAATTCATTTGTAATGACAGCACTGGTGCCAGTCTTATGATCGTTTGGTTTCACTTCTCTGTCACTTATCTAGTCTGACATCATGTTCATGTTAACCATGTAATTTGTGTTTGGGGGGTTTGTTTTATTTTGCCCTAACCAGTCAAGTGATGGAAAGTAACTGAGTACTTTAAACTGTACCTATGTTCAGTTTGAAGTTGTGCATACTTTACTTATATACTTTTTTTTTTAAACAGCTAGATTATGCAGCAAAATCAACTCATTAAAAAATTCAAATCTATATGAATGTTGCATGCTGCTTCCATCTGTTCCATATCAGAGTTCTGCCCTGGTATACTTTGACATGCAAATTTGCACCATTGACCATCTACAAGCCTTTGTGACAGTGCAGTGTACAAAATGGAGGAAACTATCATGACTTATTAGCTATGTTGTTCACTGAAGTATAATGAGGTCTGGATACAGTGTTGGAGGTGGGGCACTGTTCATTCCTATGACAGATGTTCATGGGGCATGAAGCCAAAAAAGCCACTTCCCACTGTAAAGAAATTACCTGGGTGAATGCTCTGTGGCCCCCAGCGCCCTTAGAGCATTCACACAGAGACTTCCAATGGTTGAGCCAGCTAACTTTCAGTTTAGCCCTCACCTACTGTAACTTGAATAAGGACATAATCAAATTTTAATAGTGAAATGAGTCATTTAGTGGAGTGTGCAACGCTTAAAAATGTATCCGTCATTTTACAGCTGCTTCTTTTACAAAGTACTCTTGGTCTGTGTGTAACCCACTGCCTCTGCACACCCGTTGCCAGACCCTCTACACCTCCCCTGGACTCAGCGTTGTGATTTTTTAGTATTTGTAGTGGAGTGTCGTGCGGAGAGAAGGAGGCACCGGACGCAGGACTCGGGATTGTGGCTGAAACCTTGATTGCACTTTATTTCACAGTAACACTCTACATTTCTGCTGTTTGCTATCACAGTGGCTGTCGGCTTCATAACACCTTGCGGGGCAAAGGAAAGTAAACTTTGAAAAACATGGCATCCTACACGGAGCAAATCTCAAAAGTACGGTGTGAATTGCCGTATCTGTTGTGCATAGACAGCGCCACAGTGCCACCTTGTGACCTAAACAGGTAACTGCCTTACATGTGTAAA
Organism: Argyrosomus regius; assembly: GCA_946959425.1. Lineage (NCBI taxonomy): Eukaryota > Metazoa > Chordata > Actinopteri > Sciaenidae > Argyrosomus > Argyrosomus regius. The sequence continues at coordinate 27,213,610 of OX336890.1, read as the reverse complement.
AAGTATTATAATTACACGTCAACCATGTCAAACTGGTCTCAAAGCATGTGCACTTCCTAGATGCTTGCTGTTACCATTCAGTTTTATTTAACCTCCTTTGTCAGAGTAATAATTGTTGCACAAAAGAGCAATTGTTCTGAGACAGGAGTGGAATGCACACATTAAAAAAAAAAAACCGCTAAGCTAACGACTTTGCTAACTAGCCATTAGCAAGCTCATTAGCTTGGAGAACTTTTTTCCGTCTTCATATAAATGGTGATTAAAATGCCAGAGGGGAGTATTGATAGAATTATTGATCAACATGCTGCTGTAGAATCAGTTTGTGATAAGAGCTTCCTGTACATAAGTGTATTGATTAATTATATAATTAATATGTAATCAATCAAATATCATATCCATTATATCAGAGGGCCGATGTCTGCCTCATATATATCAGTTGTTGGTTTGTCAATAGTGTCATGAAATAAGCATTATGGAATGAGTGGCTCCATTTTGAGTTACACTAAACACGTCCCCTTAAAATCTTTACTTGGCACGTCTTATTCATTTCCAGTGGTCAAAAACCCTGCTGTCTATTATCTGTTACTCTTTGGTGACACACAGTGACATCTGTGCTTTCTCTTTCAAAGTAACTTTCAGGGACATTTTGATAGCCTTAGATTTCAGTAGAGTTTAGATGTCAGTGACCTACATTCACAAGCTGCAGAATATGATTAAATGTTGCTTTGGATCTTTCAGAGAAGCCCCTTCAAGATGACATGGATGAGTCACACAGAGTTAGTCAAGTTAGAGTTAGTAAATGAGTTCCATCTGTGGATCAAACGAAGGCTGTGCTCTCCAACAGGTGTAATTTAGATGAGAGAGCAGCATGTGATCAATATTCTCTGATAATGAGTTAGTTAGGGAGTATAAAAGTTCAAGCAAAGAAGATCAGCGGCTGAGTGGAGTAGAACGAAAGAAGCTAACTTGAACCTCAACTATGTACAAAAAAGGAAAAGCTGTAGCTGAAAAAAAGTTATGATATTTCCACAGGAAACATAACTGAGTAATACTGACACTTTTAATGCCGTAAAAATCAGAGAAGAAGAACTCAGTTTCCTGCAAAAGAATGGACCCTACATGTTTTGAAGATCCTGTTTCAGATTTCAAATACTGCACAATGGATGCAAATTTGACATGATGTGATTAAAAAACAAACAAACATAGTTTTAATCTCCATTTAAACCTGATGAATCACATTCCTGTGATGACACAGGGAGCACACATGATCATGAAGAAGAATTCAGGATCAGCATGCTGCTACTGAAAGACAATGACTGGCTCTAGTCCTATAGGTTTATGAGATTGTCTTGAACTGCATCTGTCCTGTGTCCTGATGCCCAGCACGCTCTTCCTCACATGGTTATGCCTCATCTTATATTGAATATTTATAATCAGGTAGTAATCATGGTAGAACTACTATTTAAGTGCCTTATATACTTTGCTGGTTTAATAATTCTAATCATTTGAACTTCCATTACTCAGACAACTGCAGCTGAATTTTCATGGACGTGACGCTGACAGTGGCTCGACTCAATGAGTCCTACTTAAGCCCAGGAATTAGACTGGAGTAGGCTAGTTTTGGATGCAAAAATACATACTAGAATACAGAACAATTACAAAATGTCATATAGGATTTCAATATGTTTTCTGGCCATATTTCACTACAGCTGTCTGTTCTCCAGTCCCTCCAACAGTCTCTGAACTGAAGCTTTTGGGGTTAGCCCCCTACAGAAAAGCGCTTCACATTAAATTATGTGGAAAATGACAAAGTGGCGAGAGTGGCAGCACAGCCAAAGGGGCAGAGACAACTTTATCTTGGCCTTGTGCACATCTTTGTTATTATGAATAATAATATTTTCTTTTCATTGCTTGTTCCATTATTTGCCATTTTTAGTTTCTGCTATTTTTTCTTGTTTTCTTGCAATCTTCTGTTTTGTATATTTCTGTCTGTAATTCACTTTTTCTGTTTACATTGTTGCTCCAGCAGAGATACTCATTTATGAATGTACACTGTGCACATGCAGAAAATGTAATGATTAAATATCCATTGTGAGGAATTCTCAAATTCACAATAAGAGAAACAAAAAAAACAGAAGTTTTGTTTATGAGGAATGAAATAAAAATAAGCATGTACTTTGACATAGAAGTCAATTAGTATTCTGAAGATGGGGTTGTGATGACCTTCAGTTTCACCTCATCATGTAAAAGGAAAACAGTTTCAGACCACAGACTAAAAAGAAAATGATCTACAATTATCATCACATGCAGTTTGGTCTCCGTGAGTGGGAGGTCTGGGAGTCTCCACATAAAAATATATAGCCTGAAACCTGATGAATTGCATTCCATGGTGGTTACATGATGACACAGGCAGCACACAGGAACATGGAGAGAAACCAGGATCAGCATGCTGCTACTGGAAAATAAATACTGGCTGTGGGCCAGTCCTATAGGGTGATTAGATTGTCTTGTGTGGTGGTGTTATGTGTATCTGGATGAACAGCGTCAGTATGGACACAAGCATCAGGACATACAGTAGTTAAGACTAGAGAGTCGACAAGAAGAAGAAGACTGCTGTAAATCGACTTTATGATGAAGTATATGGTTAACTTCATCCTCCTCACCTCCGCAGTTCACGCAGGGCTGCTGAGAAACAGACAAAGTTGCCCGCAGGTCTGCGATGCTTCTCAGTGCCCTGTCCCGACGCAGGCCTGTTATTACGGGAAGGTGAAGGACGGATGCGGCTGCTGCGTGGTGTGCGCGGCCGGTGAGGGTGATGCCTGCGGGGAGGTGAGCGGTGGTGGTGGTGGTGGTGACCTCTCCTGTGGTGACGGGCTGCGGTGCGACTCTCTCCGGGGAAGGAACGGTGAGCTCCAAAGCTCATGCGTGTGCGCCTCCTCCGGCCCGGTGTGTGGCAGCGACGGCCGGACTTACCCCAGCATCTGTCGCCTGAGAGCCGAGAACAGGAGGGCCGAGCTCGGTGAGATCCCACCGGTCATTTTCATCCAGAGGGGATGGTGTGATTCAGGTGAGCTGTGTCATCCACCTTTCTTTCAGTCTTTCCTTCTTTAGTTTGTATGATGGAAAAATCTTTATGTGCTAGAGGTAAAAAAAAAAAAAAACAACTTCAAATCAGTGCATTACAAAATGTGAAAAATAAAATACCATATCTGAATGAAACAGTGCCTGTAAGTATCAGCTCTGCAGATAAAACTCTAAAGTCTACAAACTGATTAAATTTGACACTTTTTGGATCAAACAAATGAAATCAATGTTGATTAATGAGCTCTACAGGTACTTTTCCCCCATTTGCAGCCTTTGTACTAAACTAAGCTAACTGGCTCCTGGACAGATATGAGGGTAGTATCAATCTTGTCATCTAATATATATATATCACATGTACACACATTTGCACATCAGTGTAGATTGGTCATACAGTGCCTATCATAAGTATTCACCCCCTTGGATGTTTTACCCTTTTATTGCTTTCATAAATCAATCATGGTCAATAAAATTTGGCTTTTTTCACACATAAAATTGCAAAAAACTTTAATGTCAAAGTGAAAAGAGATTTCTACAAAGTAATGTCAATGAAACAAAATTATATAAAGAAAAATAATTGTTTGCATAATTATTCAGCCCCTTCAAGTCAGTATTTAGTAGATGCACCTTTGGCTGCAATCACAGCACTGAGTCTGTGTGGATAAGTCTCAATCAGTCTTGTACATCTGCACACTGCAATTTTGCTCCATTCTTCTTTGCAAAACTGCTCAAGCTCTGTCAGGTTGCGCGGGTATCGGGCATGAACAGCCCTTTTCAAGTCCAGCCACAAATTCTCTATAGGATTGAGGTCTGGGCTTTGACTCGGCCACTCCAGAACATTTACCTGGTTCTTTTTAAACCATTCCTATGTAGCTTTTGCAGTATGCTTTGGATCATTGTCTTGCTGGAAAATAAATCTTCTCCCAAGCCGTAGTTCTCTTGCAGACTGAATAAGATTGTCCCCCAGGATTTCAGTGTATTTTGCAGCATTCATTCTGCCCTCTATCTTTACAAGCCTTCCAGGGCCGGCTGCTGAGAAACATCCCCACAGCATGATGCTGCCACCACCATGCTTCACAGTGGGGATGGTGTGTTTTTGGTGATGTGCAGTGTTTGGTTTCCGCCAAACATAACGTCTTGTCTGATGGCCAAAAAGCTCAATTTTGGTCTCATCAGACCAAAGAATCTTCTTCCACTTGACCATGGAGTCTTCCACATGCCTTTTGGCGTACTCTAATCGAGATCTAATATGAATTTTCTTCAACAGTGGCTTTCTCATTGCCACTCTCCCATAAAGCTTTGACCGGTGAAGAACCCGGGCAGCAGTTGCTATATGCACAGTCTCTCCCATCTCAGCAGCTGAAGCTTGTAACTCCTTCAGAGTAGTCGTAGGGGTCTTGGTGGCTTCTCTCACTAGTCTCCTACTTGCACGGTCACTCAGTTTACGAGGGCGGCCTGATCTAGGCAGATTCACACATGTGCCATATTCCTTCCATTTCTTGATGATTGATTTCACTGAACTGTGTTCTGGATGTTCAATGCCTTGGAAATTTGTTGGTATCCATCCCCTGAATTGTACTTTTCAATAACCCTTTCCCTGAGTTGCTTGGAGTGTTCTTCTGTCTTCATGGTGTAATGGTAGCCAGGAATACTGATCAACCAGTCTCTGGACCCTTCAGACACAGGTGTTTTATATCTCAATCACTTGAGACACACCCACACCACTCAGGTGATCTTTCATTTCACTAATTGTGACTATTGGCACCAATTGGATGGACCTCTATTGACTTAGACCATTAAATTAAAAAGGGGGTGAATAATTATGCAAACAATTATTTTTCTTTATATATTTTTGTTTCATTGACATTACTTTGTAGAAATCGCTTTTCACTTTGAAGACTTTAAAGAGTTTTTTCCAATAAATTTTTGTGTGAAAAAAGCCAAATTTTATTGACCATGATTGATTTATGAAAGTAATAAAATGGTAAAACATCCAAGGGGGTGAATACTTATGATAGGCACTGTATATGTAGAGGGCTTGACCGTGCTCTGACAATTACTGCTGAGATTCCCAGATAGAACAACAGTACCAATTTTTCACATAAGTCAGTTTACATTTCATGAAGAGTAACACTCCACCAGTGAAGATGGTTGTGTAATGTCTTATGTGGCTCTGGAAGGGCTTTCTTAAGTTCTACAGTATAAACCATGATGATGTCATAGGGATGTCATCAAGGTTATCTCAGCTTAGCCTGAGAAATGACACATTTTTTCACAGGAATCCTGTAGTACAAAGCGGGGTGGGAAGTTTGAAAGGCTAGACACAGGCAGATAGGCTCTAATGTGACCCAGCAGACTGTGGTGTATCAGTCAGGACTGAAGGAATGATGTGTTTGTGCTCTGCAAACATTTCTTGAACAAATAAAGGTTCAAAATATGGTGTGAGGTACTTGAAAGACTCCTCCCATCATCACATACTATAATTTGACTTGAGATGCTAAAAAGCCTTTCTGGAGTCTGTGTGTATGACTCTAATATTGGATGAAAAACGATATCAGAATGTTTGATACAATGTGCCTCCAATGTTCTGCATATTCATGCTCAGAGGAGCAACGAGACAAAATGCAGTCACAAATTCTCGATGATGGCGTTGAATTCTCCTGAGGGAATCCCAGCACCACACTGCTGTGCAAATATATCCTCTTCAGTTTCCCATTCTGTGCTATTCATTTTCATAATGCGCAGTTTCTTCAGAATTCATTATGCATTAGACCTCTTACTGCTCTGCTGTACAAGCATGTATGCAAAGCTCACAGATATATAATGTAGAGAGGCCATAAAACCTCAAATAAAGAGTAAAGAAGAAACAGAATGTTCTTTTGTGTGAAGTCTGGTTATAATGTGACCACAATGAACCAAGTTAGTAAGAGTGTAAAGCTACAGTACAAGACTTTTATGTACAGACATACATTTGTTCACTGAACATCATGATATCTGCATGGAACACTGCAAGTGGCGATGTCAAACCCTAAATACATAGCACCATGACCAATAACAAAGAGAGTTAGGTAGACACAGTCAGTACTTGTTGGTCTTCTTTCTAATTATCCAGCAGTTGCTTAATAAAGAGTTTAATGTGGATTACATTTACATTTAGTCATTTAGCAGACGCTTTTATCCAAAGCTACTTACAGAGAAGGGAACAATGAAGGTACAATGCGATAAGAAAGTGTTAGTGCAACAATAAGTGCTGTGACAATTCTTAAGGGATAGATTTAGCATGTCAAGTTGTTGGTAGTGTTGGAGAGGAGGTCCTCTCTGAAGAGCTGGAGGTCTTCAGGAGGTTTTTAAAGGTAGAGAGGGACGCCCCTGATCTGGTAGGAACTGGTAGTGCGTTCCACCAACGGGGAACAACAGACAAGAAGAGTCTGGATTGCCTTGAACGAATGGGTGGCAGAGCCAGGTGTCGTTCATTGAAGGAGCGCAACGGTCGTGAGGTAACATATGTCTGTATAAGGACGTTCAAGTAGGTAGGTGCAGAACTGAAGACAACTTTGTAATCAGCATTAGTGATTTGAATTTAATGCGGGCTGCAACAGGTAGCCAGTGGAGCTCGATGAGCAGTGGGGTGACATGTGACCTTTTGGGTTGGTTGTAGACCAGGCGATCATCTGAAGGGGTTTCACTGTGCAGGCTTGGAGGCCCATCAGGAGGGCATTACAGTAATCTAGTCTTGAGATGACCTTGTGTCAGGAGTTGAGTAGCATGTTGAGTTAAGTAAGGCCTGATTTTTCTGATGTTGTAAAGTGCAAAGTGGCATGACCGGGGAACTGAGGGGACATGCTTAATGTAAGGGACTCTATTGGCATTTTTTTGAAAACATATAAAGTGAACATTGCAAATAATCACTAGATAGAGCCAAAATATATTTGATGCTTTACGTTTGTGCCTAGAATAAATGAGGATATACAGTATGTACAGGATGTATAGTATGTGGTTTCAAATGTTTAAATGTCTATAGGTAGCCAGTTTATGTAGCCAAGGAGGTTGTGTATGGGCTATTTCTGGGTCAGGATTAGTAACTTCCTGACTCGGCCAAGAATTAGTCCAGCACATACAGTAATCCTTGTTGAACACCAAAATGTCGTGTTCACACTGTACTGATTTAACAAAGAGATTAAACATGTTAATTAAAGACCTTTAGTTGTGCAGGTAGGTGGATTGTGTTCCTTTTAGACAGAGCCAAAAACCATTTCTCTGTTTCCAGTCTTTATGCTATGCTAAGATAACCAGCTGCTGGCTGTAGCTTTAAATTCACCACACATACTCTCTACAGAAAAACAAAGTATATTCTCCAAAGAGCTGAATTATTCCTTTAAAATAGTTTTAACACTGGCAGTGTAATGGAAGCAGCATGTCATCTGCCCGTCAGCTCTCAGCCCTGTCAGTAAATGTAGGATATAAAAAAAGTAACTGCAGCTGCCTTCTGCCCTAAGAAGACCAAGTGTAAACCTTCCATACCACCAAAACAGTTGGCAGTGTGTGCTGTAACAGAGCCATTGTGTCTGTAAAGAGATGTTGATGTTTGTTTTCACAAATGTATTAATGCTGTGAGCACCACAAATCAAGTATGGTATTCACTTCCATTGCATCGCTGCAGAGGCAGGACAAGCAAGCTACCAAACTCTTTCCATGTCTATCTCTTAGATACAACTTGATGTGAGTCATTTGGATGAAAAGATTCTGTAAGGGTGAAGAATACAGTATTTTGAATGAGAAGACTTAAAGCCATGTAACCCATGCTTCCAGTGTAGAGAAGGTAAAATTAGGACTGTGACTTGCAGATAGCAGTGTGTATGTCAAGAGGCCTGTCAGTATATTTCATCACTTTCCATCACTGCTGCTCAGTAACTGGGGTGATCTGGAAACAGACAGGCCAAAATGTTGGCATATCTACAGCTACTCTGTCTGCTTAACGCAACATGTACCTGTGTGTGTGTGTGTGTGTGTGTGTGTGTGTGTGTGTGTGTGTGTGTGTGTGTGTGTGTGCAAGAGAGAGAGAGCGTAAGAGAGAGAGACAGCAACCATACCCATATGTATCCACCATATTACTGAAGAGAATCCGCTCCTACCATGACACATTGTATTTTCAACATACTGTCCTGAATACATGCATTACAGCTTACACACATGTGCATATTATAAACAGTTGACAGATTATTGTGAATTTTCTACAGTTCAATGTGAAAGTTAATATTACAGCACTGTTTGAAGATGAATAAAAGAATGTTACAATAATAGTTATATAAAAATTATACAATATTTAGTAAAATTTTTGTAACACAAAACAGTTTATTAAGCAATGTATGTATTTCGATACAAGAGCAACTGAGTATTGTCTATACACTTGTAGCACTGCATTCATTGGTCAGTATTATTAGTATTAGCGGTGTCAGCCTAAAATCTAAATGTATTTAGATGTATTATTTTTAAAAACTTCTGAAAAATGCATCTGCCAATGGCGCTCGAGTCATCAGAAGATTTTAATCATGCATTGTTTACGTCCATGTTTGCAATCTTCTTCGTCACAGCCTTTGTTGGTCTTCAGTGTACTACTACATTTTTGTGTGCTTTACCGCCACCACTTCTGTACCACAGGTGAAAAGCTCTCTGTTTGAGAAGAAAGTAGCACACATATGTGATTGAAATGTTAAATCTGCTGTGTGATCTGCATTGTATCCAATCAGCAGACTTACACTTGCTTTACATTTTGGAGACTCAATAGCAGATTAGATAACATGTCACATATAATTGGTTTTCATCTGATGGATGATCCACAATTGCAAAAGCTGGCATAGCCACACAGTGAAATCGAGAGGGTAGAGAATGGCACGGGATCTCCTTGCCAGCGGCGAGCATACTGTTGAATTGTTAGTAGAGCTTGCTGACAGGCGAAATAGTTGGTGTTCTGCCACACAAGTAATTTGCATTTAAGGCTGTTCCTGCAGAGACAAGTTCATTTGTGCAACTCTAAACACAACATCAGTGAGAGTGTGGCTTCATGAGAGGGACTGTGTGTTTGCCTAGAGAGCAGAGGGACGAGAACATTGGAGATATTGTTGGAGAAGAGATTGCACAGCCCTTATAGGTGACACAAACAAATGAAACAAATGAAACTCAAAATGTTACCTTAAACTGTTTAGGTTTGACCTTCTATTTCCTCTTGTAGGGACTCAAGCCATTAACTCTTTTGATATCAGACCAAAAAAGAGATAGAAAACTGTATTGTAAGTATTGTGGTGGCAAGGCAGCAAAGCTGCACACTGCTTTAACATGCACTGTTCTATAATCTGTTTTTGTGTTTGTGGTTAGTCCATGATCTCAGTGAAATTACAGGCCATAAAAGCAATCATGCGTCTCAACTTGTCTGAGAATTAAGACATAATATGAGTCATGTGCTCTGAAACTGCATCCTTGCATCCATTCAATTCAATTCAATTCAATTCAATTCAATTCAATTCAATTCAGTTCAATTCAATTCAATTCAATTCAGTTCAATTCAATTCAATTCAATTCAATTTTATTAATATAGCACCATATCATAACAAAGGTTATCTCTTGACACTTTCCATACAGAGCAGGTCTAGACCGTACTCTTTATAATATTATTTACAGAGACCCAACAAATCCATCTACTCATATATGGAAAAAAATGTAGGTGTGAGGACTATTGTAGGACAGACTGTGAAAAGTCAGAGAAGTAGTGACTGATGATGATGTGATGATGAGGGAAAACACATTATGCAAGAAATAAAAAGAAAAGGATCAAAATCAACCGACTGTCCAACCATCCACAGAGCCGTGCCACCACCATGGCTAAAATACTTTTCCTTAAGTTATTATTAAAGTTTTACAGGTTTACTCGTCATGATCATCTCTCAGAGGACTGAACAGCCTAACCTGTCTATTTACTATGCTCTAATAACTTGTGTCCTCAAAGGAATGCAACATCCAGAAAGTATGCGCTACAAGTTCAACTTCATTGCAGACGTGGTGGATAAGATTGTCCCAGCCGTGGTGCATCTGGAACTTTTTCGAAGGTAAAACTAACCAAAGCAAGAAAATGAAACCACCTTCAACACAACAACACAACAAAATGATGTTGCCTTTTTGCCCTTTCCATTTCCAGGCTGCCATTTTCCAGTGGGGAGCTCTCTGTGTCGAGTGGCTCCGGGTTCGTAGTGTCAGAGGACGGCTGGATCATCACCAATGCTCATGTTCTCACTAACAAGCAGCGGATAAAAGTAGAGCTAAAAAGTGGTTCGCAGTACGATGCTACAGTCAAGGACGTGGACCAGAAAATGGACATTGCACTCATCAAAATCGACCCAGATGTGAGTGCCCACAGTTTCCCCTCAGCTCCCAGAGGGCCTTAGACTAAATTCTGTCTAGTGTTTGTCTTCTGGCCTGGCAGCTTGTCATCAGCAGCTAACATCAAAGTTTATTAATCCTGAACACAAAGGGGGCAGATATTCCTTGGAGAAAGTCAACTAGGGCTTTTGCTCACCAAAAGAATCTATTCCTTAACATGGTCAATTTGTCGTCTGACTTCCTCTGGGGTGGTATTTGGTCACGCCTTGTAAATTCAAAGCCTCAGCTATTTTTTGTGTATTTGTGAGTGCTGTTCTGAATAAAACATGTCACTGCTCAGACATACTCCTACACAACCAGCTGCTTTGTATGGCAGACAGGACTACTGACCACTTCAGACAGACTCCACTCAGCATGAAGCACATGATTAACATATTTAGTGCTGATCTGAATACAAGAATACATCAAGATCAAGGGGAAATCACCATCACTGCATTTGACTGCTCTGTCGGTGAAGGAATTTGTCTTAAAACAACTGGGGACGGGTGACAGCTTTACAATGCTATATTTCTCTGTGTTGCATTCTTCATAGAAGGAAGGATAGCTTGCCTAAAAGGCTCCATGCCCTGGGAAATGTGGCTATAAATTTCCATTTCCCTCCAAGATAAATGGCCTCAACCTACAATAAGATGGGGCAGGGAGAGACAAGCTAAGGTTCAGTTTACTTTTTACTCCTCAAATCCCGTGTTAGAATCACATACAATCAAGACTAAAAATGGATGGAAGTGAACTTCATAAAAGGAGTACTCGAGTTCAGCCAATCCAACCTTGACTCAAGTCACATCACTTGAGATAATTCATCAGATTTAAGAGACTTTTTTTCGCCTTTTTTTGGGCAGCGTTAAATAAACTGCTCCATGAACTGATACAGTTTGCTGTCCTACAACCCGGTATTTAAGCAATAGTTTTCTTCATATTGTCATTTCTGTTACCACAAAAGTTGTATCTAGAGGTGCTAAGTCAAAGGTGCATTTGCTGGAAGACTCTTTCACCTCTCCTTCCTTAAGTTTGGAAGAAGGTGGTAAAAGTTTACAAGAATCTAAAGCAGGCAAGTCCTCAGGTATTCTGTGGAAACAGTGAAGAGACTAGAATCTTCTTGACTTGTTGAGGAAAACACATTAAAACCTTTAGCAAAGGGTCAGCGTAAAGCCTCAGTCTATGCTAACCCATAGTTACTGTGTGTACCTTAAATAATCCTACAATGACAATGACATTATTTCACCCATTCATAAAGGTGTGCGTCATGTCTTGTCATCTTTGTGCCTTGCTGCAGAGTCCCCTGCCTGTGCTTCACCTCGGCGAGTCATCAGACCTGCGCCCCGGTGAGTTTGTGGTGGCGGTGGGAAGCCCTTTCGCCCTGCAGAACACTGTCACCACTGGCATTGTCAGCACTGCCCAGCGCAATGGCGTGGAGCTGGGCTTCAAGGACTCTGACATGGACTACATCCAAACTGATGCCATCATTAATGTTAGTGAGGCCACAGTTAGCATTAGAAGCACAATCATTGCTTCTCTTTGTTCTGCATCTTATTTGATGTATCTTGACAACGTTTTAACAATGAATAAGAAAATGTTTTTGTTGCTCTGTCGATTCACAGTACGGTAACTCCGGTGGACCACTTGTCAACTTGGTAAGAGGATTTAAAGGGATAATACCAAAGCATTTGCATATTTGTTCTGCTTTCTGCTATGTAGGCGATCTTTCTTGTTTTATTTATGACAGTGAGGACTAAGGTCATGATTTAATACCCAGAGTCTCCATTCTGCTCCCTCAGGTTCAAGATTAAGCCTCCCTCACAGTATTTTAGGACAAGACCTGATTATGAAGGCTTTTGCATCGTTACTGTGGAATAAAATCATACTGATGGTACATTCATTTATCAAGGTTGCCACAAATTTTCTCTCCCTAAAAATTCTGTTCTTTCTCAAGAACGGTTGCCATACCGACAGTGCATTTTATAAATCGTCCTTCACTGTGAAAACACAGATAAGTGACTACAATAACCCAAAATGCTGGTTTTTGTTGTAGGTACAAATAACACTTAACAGACCATGAGCTATGTCACGTGCATTGGAAGAAAAAAGCCATAACTGCACTGCGGTAACAAAGCTATGTAATCAATGAAGCCCATCTCACCCCTCTCCTCCTATTGTGTGTTTAACAGGATGGAGATGTAATAGGCATAAATACTCTGAAAGTGGCAGCAGGTATCTCTTTTGCCATCCCTGCAGACAGAATACGCCAGTTCCTCGCTGAATCATTCAACAGACAAGTCAACGGTGAGCAGGATCTGATGTGTTGCAGATATAGTCACAGTGTCTGGGAATTACTATATGATCTCATTGATTCATTCAAATTATCCCAATATTCATTTGCCTTTAGGAAATACAGCACAAAAGAAGAAATACATAGGTGTGCGGATGCTGCAGCTCACACCGACGTAAGTAAACATTTGAAGAAGTGTAAGGTACCACATTTTAGGAAGGTGTCTAGTCTCTGGCCAAGTTAACACCTCTGTAAGTTTGTACAGTGGATATATTATAAGACCTGGATATTAGACTCCAGAAAACCCTAATTTCAATGGAAAGTGCTCTCCTGATACATCCATTGGTTATGCCAGCAGTGATTTGAGACGTTAACACCAGAATGCTAACATCATCGCAGGGACAATACTAACATACTAGTACAAACATCATAGTTTGGCATGTTAGCATGCTAACCACTAAGTACCACCAAGAACAAAGCTGAGCTCCACCTGAGGCTGTTGTGAGAATGAATGTACTAAATGTCATGGCAATCCACTGAACAACTGTCAAGACACTTCAGTCAAAAGCACAAATGTCGACTACACTGTGGCATTAGAGGAAAAGTCACTGAGATTCATCCTCTGGTGACCATGAATGTTTGCATACATGTTGGGTGAAAGTGTTTTTTTTCCCCCATTAGTGTTTCAAAGTAAGATACCATCTCACTACATCAGTAAGTTTTTTGTTGGACAGTGTTACCTGGAACTAATCAGTATGTTGCACAGTAAGCACTTGGATAGGTACTAGGTTTTACAAAAAGCAACGGCAGCACTGTGATATTTGGAGTTCTCTGAATATTTTGCAAGGTGTGGAATAAGAACATCCCTGCAGCTCTCAAGGCTGTAACATTTTGATCCAGTTTGACTTGTTTCAGTTGGACTAGACTCTTTCTAAATTTCTCTAATCCTTTATCTCCACTTGTCCAGTTTGATCCGAGATTTCAAGGAGCGTGAGGTTGAATTTCCAGATGTGAGCTCGGGGGTTTACATTTACGAAGTAATACCTGGAACAGCTGCATCCAGGTAGGAATCCAGCTACATTCTCCTCTATATGTGATGTGAAATGCCAAACCAATCAGCTCACAGTTTCAGAAAAGCAAAATATAACACTGTATGTTTGTTATTGATAGTGGCTGATGATTGGCTTTTCTTATAAATCTGATCTACTTGTCAAATGCTCAATGTAAAAACCTGACACTATCATGATTGTTTATGGGAGACTTTCATCTTAACCTCCAGAACTGCAGTAATATTTTTATATTAACAAACGGATATTTTTTACATAATTTAGCCACTATGTTCAGGTTTCAGGTTTTTAGCTGAAAACAACTGTCTGCTATGACTCAAATGATGTTAGTGAGAGCATAATTTTGGGCTATACCAAAACTATAATATACCAGACGAGCTGAAAGACACTAAAATGCGCTGTAGTACAGAGTTGGGTAATAATTCTGTGTGGGTTCATCACTAAGAGCGTAAAAGTATACACATTAATCATTAATCTTCATCATTTAGTAGTCTATGTTGGACATTGTCACAGAGAATTTTTGGCCCAACCAAGGTCGCCCTAAAATGTTTGCCGTTGCAAAAAAGATGTTAAAAGATGAAATATGTCTTTTTCCTGTTGGTATAAGTTTCAAAGAAAGACACCTCACCAGTGAGTTGTATTTTTATTAGAAAGTCTTACCTGAAGCTAATCGGTATGATGCACAGTAAGTGCTTGTTTAGACACTAGGTTTTACAAAACACACAGCAGTGCTGTGAACAGCCATTTGGAGGCCTCTGGATATTTTCCGAAGCGTGGAATAAGAGCATCCCTGCAGTTTTCAAGGCTGTAGATTGAACTGTGGGCTGGTTGTTCATTATACTTGTGCTTCCCACAGGCAATGCACTGACATCTTCCTCTTAGTGAAGACAGGATCTATCTCTCTGAGTCTTTAGACTTTCTATATTCTTAATAGTCCAACACGTCCTCCTGTCACATTGAAGTCTGAAGCTTTGGACAGAATACAGTATTAACATAACATACAAGTTACCATGGCAATGCTGAACTGTCCGCTATACTACCTTGTCTGGTGAAATCAGACTGTAATCTTTAAATAAAGTGTGCATGTATTGTTAATTAGTCTGCATAAGATCATCAGCAAGTGTAAATGCCTCAAATGTAAATGTCAAGCAGTGCAGTGCATTAAAAAGCCATGACTCCACCACTTCTATTGTTTACTTTGTCTCTTGAGGGGGAAGGAGCTTGACAGGAGAAGACTTGTCTAAAGGTCAATGATGTTTTCCTGAGGGTTTAAGATCTACCCGGCTGGGCTGGCTCTGTTTTAGTAAGGCTTTATGCGTGAGTGATGCATGGTGTTGTTTTTCCACAGCGCCGGCTTGATCAATCACGACGTCATCATCAACATCAACGGACAGCCCGTCCACACCATGCAGGAAGTGAGCGAAGCTATCCAGAGCAGCACTGAACTTTCAATGGTGGTGAGACGAAAAGACGAGGATGTGTCAGTAATTATCCATCCTGAGGAGGCTGACTGATACCACGGACTGTAAATGTCAGCTATTAAAGGAAAAAAAAACGTATTCTCAGGGGTTAAAGTGGGATTTGGCAGGTGGGAGAACCCGGAGATGTGGTGCGATGTGGGGCACAAAGTCTTCCCACATGCATATCCTGCTTCATAAAATGTAAGAATTTTCTGCTTTTATCAATTCTAATAATCTGATATTCAGTTGTAGGGTTTTTACGCTGTTTTGAAGAAACTGACATAATGTAAAGATTATCAGACAAGTCACACACAATACTGTTTAATTCACAATATTTAAATAAATCAGTTTAAAGAAGTGTTTGTCTTTGAGCTCAGACCAGTTTGTAACTCCATCATTCCTATTTATTTGGTCTTTGTATATAATTAGTCTATGTGTCTATCTATGTATTAATCTCTCTATATTTATATTTATATTTATATTTATATTTATATTTATATTTATATTTATATATTTTCCTCTTCACATTTCATCAGACTGACTGATAAGCTAAACACACTGAGCAGCAGTGATTTCAGCAGCTAACCTTTGTGATAAAACTACACCAGCCAGTGCACGTCATGTTAATCATCCATATATTCAGTATATTATAGACTCTGCTGCTTGGCTTCTTTCTAGAGTCGATATTTTACTCAAATGTTCAATTTCTCGACTGAAACAAGACACATCATGTTCCAACTGAGGCAACAAGTCACAGCCATACACACTACAGTCTTCACAAACTACAGTGACATGCCCATAAAACCTTTATATGGAAGAAAGAATGAAGGAAATGAACGACTGAGTTGTTTGGATGAAACAATCCCTCAAAGGTTCTGTGGCATATTTAGTTCTGTATGACTTTTTTTAGAAATTAATATCATTCATTCATTTAAAATGAACCGTTGAGCAGCTGAAATCCTACTTCAAGTAAGAATGGGAAACATTCACTTTAAGGGCTCTTTCACACCGCAGGATAGTCCGGGGGACTCGGTCCGATTGGGCGGGGAATGCTGAAAAATTTCACACCTTTATTTGGTTTGGTTCACTTTCACACTGCACCTTTGAAAGCGGACCAAAACCGACTGGACAACATCATGCAGGATCAGGAGGTAGAGTGGACAAGGTGGAGATCCCTGGCTCCTCCAGACTGCCAACATGCAACATGCAACATGGTGTCCTCGAGCGAAATGCTGAACCCCAAATTGCTCCCGAAGGTGAATTTGTATGAATGATTAGTCAGTGTTTGCTCCTAAAAATGATGAGCAACTGGCACCTTGGCAGCCAATGCCATCACTGTATGAATGTGTGTGAATGTGTGAATGAGATATGTAGTGTAAAAGCACTTTGAGTGGTCAGAAGATGAGGAAGGCGCTATATAAGTACAGTCCATTTACCATTTATGGTCAAATAGCAGCTCACAATTACAGTTTCCTTTTTTCTAAGTAGCTCAGTAATTTTCTGAAACAGCTGCTCACTGTAGTTTTTAATCAAAAGTTACTCAAACAGGAGGAAACAGTCCATTCGTTGGGTTGGCTGTTGCACTGGGCAGTGTGTTTAATCCACTGTGTACAGCAGTTAACAACAGTTACTTAAACTGTTGATTATATCAATGGAGGAACTCATGAAGCTCCATCAATCCAATCTTGTAACCTGAGTCACTATCTTGAAGTACTGAGGAAAGAGAACAATCTCTGACATTCCACCCTGAACCAGCCAAAGCTCATGACTGGACTCATGACTCGGATCCAAGAAGTAAGAAAACACAATGTTCCAGATAGTTTTTATTGAGTCGTAACAACTGTGAAGAGTGAGAATACAGCATGAGACACTTTAGATTCTGCCTCAGCATCACAACAGTCTGTTATAACCTTCATTAACTCATCACATCACCTCGATTCTATCTCGAATGGCAACTGTTTTTTCTTTATTTACATGAGCAGAAACAAGACAGGTGCAATCATTTGTAAAAGTAACATTGTAAAGACTCAAGAACACGACTCAACACATAAGACACTAATAATGCACATAATAAATAGTGGAGTGGACTGAAGTTAAAGAATATAAAGCATTTCCCAAGTCAAGCATTTGTTTGGCGGATCAATAATCTATATATGTACATAAACTATTTTACAATGTCTTCAAAGAGAACTCAACACAGAATGCTTCAGTTTGTTTTTACACTGAGACAGAGCTGGATTCACATTTGAGAATGAAAACGAACAAACATCGATAAAGAGGAAAGATTTTTCTGTAAGGCAGCATACTTCAAACTGTCGGATTGTGAAAGAAGTCAAAAGTGCAGTATGTAAAGCAGTGTCTGATAATATACTGCTGCTGCTCCATGACTAGGAGAG
This sequence comes from Argyrosomus regius, assembly GCA_946959425.1. Taxonomy (NCBI): domain Eukaryota; kingdom Metazoa; phylum Chordata; class Actinopteri; family Sciaenidae; genus Argyrosomus; species Argyrosomus regius. The sequence goes on along the minus strand of OX336890.1, from coordinate 27,195,909 downwards.
TAGACATGTTGATGATCATGTCAACTTTTTGACATAAAAAGGGTTTTATGGATCCATTAACATAATGAAACCAGCTCGTTGTATGAAAGAGAACATAAAGCTCTAGTTCAGAAATGTAACAAAGTGGAAGATGAAGATTTGAATATTTAATGTGAGACCTGAGCCGAGCTGAAGAAAGTCAATGAAGATGGAAGTTTGGTTTAGTTGGAGACATTTGAACAGGTTCAGACTACACCTGAATGTAAAGAGGTGATGGAATTTACTGCTCTCCTCGAGTTCATACTGAAAACCACTAAATCATCACCTCGTCAAAGTGACTCATGTGAAAACTGTCCGTCTTTAGACTGGTCTTCCTCCTGGCTTTAAACTCTAACGTTAATCAATCTGAGTACAGTTGGAATGCATTAAAACAGCAGAGAAAATCAGAAGTCAGAACTCCACCAGCGGAGGCGGACAGTGAAGGGTCAAAGCTGAGTGCTTTGGTAATTTGAAGAAGGAGAGCTATGATGAGAGCTCCGTGTAGGATGCTGCCCTCAGGAAATTGTAGAATATTTCTAAGATCAATGCGCAGAGTTTAACTGGAGTGGAGGATTCTTGGTCAGTATGAAATATTAAGTATGTGAGCAGTGACTGTCAACGAGGCTGTATCACTCTGCAGCGTGTGTGTGTAGCTGCAGAAAACATGGACTGCAATGTACATGTCGACTGAATTGTATTTTTCTGCAGGACCGTCATCAAATCCCAAAACTTTTGATTCCCACACTGAGAGCGGACAGACACACACACAGACAGACAGACAGACAGACACACAGATACAGACAGAGACACACAGACACACACACACACACACACACACAGACACACACACACACTCTGCTGTGCTTCATTTTTCACTTGAGGAACATTTTGAAGGATTCCAGGTCTCTTTCACCCCTAGTTCACTTTATTTGGTCCAAACAAAGAACACCTTTTTAGTTCTGCAAATGATCTATTATCTATGTCCAAAATCCAGAAAGGTTTGTTATCTGGACGTCGTGGATTTCATCAGGCTGCCTGGCAACAATGACAGCGATGTAACAAGCTGGACTAATATTAAACCCATCTACTGATCATCAACTGTCAGTCTTAGAAGCAATGTAGATATTTCTGCTAATCATTTGGTAACCATGGTAACACATGCATGCCACCATGAGTGCAGTAATTTTGCCTAATCCATCAGTTAAAACAGAGGTGTGTGTGGTGCTCGTATCAGTGTTTGTTCCACATGAACTGAACTACAGCTGTGAAACATGACCTTAGCTGACAGTTCTGGTGAGAGCTGAGTACAGTAGTCGTTCTTGTGCGTTCTCAAAGTGGGAAATTTCTGGTGACTTAGACTAGATTAAAATCTAATTTGTTTTTCTCGAGGGTCCTGGGAGCCTTGTAGAGTCCTCAGGAGGTCCCTGGACTCCACTTTGCACAGCAGAGCTGTAAATCCTCTTGGAGCTCACAGAGTCATATCCACAGCAAACTGAAGCCGAATCCCCGGAGTTCTCAATATTTAACATGCTGTGAAGAGTCCTCAGTCACACTCTGCTGTCTGACTCAGTAGTAGGTACACCAGTTGCTGTTATCGCTGGGCATCAGGCCGCCCGTGATGAGCAGGATCAGGTCCACAAACCACCAGATTCCCAGGCCTCCCAGGGTGAGCAGTTTCCCAACAGCAGTGCCGGTGTGGCCCAGGCAAAAACGATCGACCCCAAAACAGCCCAGGAAGAAGGAGTACAGCAGCGTGGTGATGAAATAGTGTCCTGTGTATCTGCACAACAGAAAACAGTACAGGTGGCCATTTAAGACAATTTAATGTCAGCTGGGACGAAATGTAAAGAGAACTGTGTAAATAAAAGAGTTAGAGTTAACAATGGACATTTCATTCTAACACCAGTACCATGATATCAATACAATGAACTAAGACCTTAGTGTAGTGGAGAGTGAACCCTGTTCTGTACGATATCCTGGGTGGAGACAGTCTGAACGTAACAAGCCTCATGTAGTATTTAGCATATAACTATTGCAGTAGTGTCTTTGTACAGGAGCTGCTTTCATTGTGTCTGATTTCGATGCAGTAACTCTCATGTGCTGATGAATGCAGAGAGATGCTGGGAGAACATGGAGTACTGTGAAAGCATGACAAATACAAAGTAAAGTGATGCTTCTATACATGTGTGAACATTGCCCTCTAGTGGTGAAGACCACAGATTTACATCTGAATGAGTTGGGTCAGTTACTGGATATAATATGTCCTGCTACAGTGCATGTATGTATGAGAAGGGAAGTCTCATTTTTAGCCTCAGTACTCGTGTCTCCATCTGATCTCTGTATGCTGTATTCAGTCTCTGCCGTCTTCACCATATTTGTATCCATTTCAATTAAACTAATAGCACACATTTATTTTACAGGATGCATCATCTTGTGTCATATTTCAGTATTGATGGTACGTACAAACAAACATTTTATAGGTTAAATGACTAATCAATTAACCTAGAAAATAATCAGCATGAATTGATGATGAAAATAATCAAATCATTGTTGCAGCCCAAATGTGTAATTGTATCAAAACCTGAGGTTATTCACATTTAAGGGGCTGAAACTGAATCTGTGAATAATAGTTTCAGCTCTAAATTCAATATATTAAAACAATTCATTGCTCAGCGTTGTTATAAAAGTTACTGTGTAACAATGTTTGGAGGTTTCTAGTGTAGCCAGCAGATATCTTGAAAACAGATTTGAGACTTCCTCTGCAGTTTGATTAGCATCTTTATACATGAGCGCGATGAGGAAGACATTTCTGCTCATCTCTAAACAGATATTGGCACATGAATGAAGATAACTGTTAAAAAAAAAAGCTTAAAAGCTGAATCGTCATTAGACCATAGTCAGTATCTATATTCATACAAATCTGCTTATAGAGAGCACGTGACCCTCCCAGATGTCTTATCATGGAACAGTTTTGGCTTTGTCTGCTACATTTCAGGCATTTTGTTTTGTGTATTTTCCTTTTAATTTTAAACACTTAAATAACTTCCAGACTTAATGAAAACTTGGAATACAACATTTAGACAGATATTGAGCTTTACTCTGCCATTAACTGGTGGAGCCAAAGAAGAAGTGAGTCATTTAAGGACCATATTCCAAACATAACTGTAAAAATGAACACATGAACACATGAAATGAATACAGTCTTGATGAGGTGTGGTCTGTGCCTTACTTGATGCATGGAACGCTTCCTCTGAGGAACTCTCTGGGTCCGGCACACTCTATACCATCGAGAGCGGTGCAGATAACCTGCGTGTTGTTCACTTCTTTTTTCGTCTGGCCGCCCCACTGAAGACAAAAAACAGACAATGAATTCATTTTGATTAACAACATAAAATGCTGTAAAAAAACTAAACTAAACTTACCCCGACACAGCCGTGGCCCATCTCCAGGAAGGCGCTGACGTTGCCTGCATGATCCACGGGGTCCTGACAGTAGATGAACTCCTCCGGCCTTTAAATTCAACGTATGAAGACGTACAGAGTGAGGAGGAGAGAGGGTACAATCACAACACTCCATCACAGGCAGAGCATGAATGAAGGCCTATTCATAGAATACATCTTTTAATGAACAGGCTGGTCAACAGCAGCCTGCAGCTGTTCATCAGGGAACAAAGAGTTGGCTGCTGCATTATTACACACATTCACACAGGAGTGGTACATTCTGTGGGGAGTTCGTGGACTGACTGTTCTCACAGATCTCTGACAGTCTGCTGTCAGTCTCACAGCAGCTGCCGTTAGCTGACATGCTAACGACACACTAGACCAGCGTTACCGTGAATGTGACTTACAGGTAGCTGCAGAGGACCACTGGTGACGGGGGTCTGTACTCATAGGCCTCTGTATAATTCGTACTTTCCGGTACGTCATATTTCTCTGGTACTTCGGGCGGCTGCTCGCTGTTGAACGGGAGCGTCGTGGCTCCCTGACCGGGGGAAGAAGTAGCTGGCGTCTCCGTCGTCGACGAGTTCTGGGAGTGAATTCCTTCCAGACATTGTAACAGAATCACCGTCAGCAGCAGCAGGAACTGTCCACACAGCAGAATATAGCTCACTGAAATCATTGTCAGCCTCAGAACGCTACATTAATCCTCATAACAGTCATAACACAGCCGTTCATGGTAAGCAGCGACATTCAGCTAGCTGCATACGTCGTTTGTTTGGTCTCCGCTTCTTCTTCTTCTGTGGGCAGACTACACTCTTTAATGGCGCATTGCTGCCCTCTACAGTTCGTTAGGAATTACTCCAGCACTGTGCATAGTCCAGATGGTCACTGGTTTATATCAGGAGTGTCCAAACTTCTTTTAAAGAGGGCCAGATTTGACATTGTGAAGATGCCCAGGGCCGATACTAACATTTTAAAAATGAAAGAATGAACAATAAGAGTTACATACAAATGCACTGTTCTGTAATCATGTTATTTTCATTGTCACAATTATCTTTAATGACAATGTCACCAAATCTAAGCCAATCAGGCGTGAACAAATCTAAACACCGGTTCTTCCTTCTTTCACATCTGGAGTCAGATAACAGAATAAATTGTATGGAACACGTTAAACTTGCATGAAGTTGATACAAATCTGAACCTCATGTTCATTCTGAACATGACTTATTATTATGAGTGATGCAAAGTCTGTTAACATTTAAGTTTAAAACATATCACTCTTGCTCTTGTCTTTACAAGATCATTCAGAAAGTAATATTTTAGTGTCACATCTACAGATATATAACAGCAGCAGTTTGTCCTTAGAGGTTCAAATGCTTCATTATGTCAACCAAAAAAGACAAATCTTCCAGCCATACAGTATCTGACAATCCTAGCAGGCCATAAATAATATATTATAAAAGCGAAGCTGCAGGCCGCATGAAATCTGACCGCGGGCCGTGATTGCCCCCCGGGCAGACTTTGGACATCCCTGGTTTATATGTTAATTCATTCCAGTTATCCAGGTTGAGTAAATTACTCAGGGTGAATAAAAACCATTGTTTTTGTTTTTCATATATATTTTTATGTCCTCAATGTAAACATGCTCAATGAAAATACAAAAATATGATTTATTTATATTTTATGCTTTGGTGGTTTCTCTTGTACTCCTGTAGAGTAATGCTGACTTGGCAAATAGCCTAGTGATTGTAAACCTGGGGTCAGGACCACAAACAGGAATGAGAGACGGGAACTTCCTTTCAGCCAATGTCAACCCTTTAATGTACACATACACTACATACTATAGGTTACATACTGTGTTTTTATATATGTTAATGGTCCCAGTCACCTCATTTCTATCTGTTATTGTTCTTTTATGCCTAAAACAGACATTTTGCCCGTTGACTGTGAATTAGCCTAATGATTTCCATTTCCATTGACAGAAGTTGTGATCATTGGATCAGAATTCCAATTCTAAAACTCTGCAAGATCCATCTAGCTTGACACACCTGATGTCACAGAGATATGGTGGTGCACGCAGTTAGCAGTTTTCTTCCATTCTTTACTATATGTATGTTAGTGTTATGAAATGTGCTGTAACAACTTTTTTGTTGCCATTTTTGTTGTCATTCAGTTGATTTGTGCTTTAATGAAAGTCTCTAGCCTGTATGGCCTAGACTTGCCATACAGACATTAGTTTGCTGCAGTCGTCAGCATTTTCTGAAAGCAGATGCACTGGAACACATTTCAATTTAAAGACGGGAAAGCAGAAAAATGTAAACAAGTACTCCAACTTTGAATGGCATTGCATTGTACTACTCTTGTAGGAGATTGAAAAGATTCAATTTCAGAGTTGTCCCGGAACACAGGATAAGTCCTCATGAATTCTCCTTCTCAGCTCTCTTTGACCTCATGACATTTTTTTTTTTTTTTTTGAGGAAAAGAGACATAGGATGTAATTTTTTTGGCCTCATCAACCACAGCCCTAATGTCATATTTGAGAAGCCATTGTTAGTCAGTGTGGTTGTTTAAAATGTTTAACAAATAAAAGTATAGGTCACATTCCCTGGATATTCTATTATCTGGAATCTCAACTGTAATACTGGGACTACTAGCAAAAGTGTGTTTAGGACAGCTGAGCTGAGAACAGTCAGATGTGTGTATGACTTGCCAGATTATTAGGAACCACTGGCTAAAACTAATACAGTCTAGGACAAAAGCCAGCACTTGTTGGCTGCTTTTCCTTCACTCTGTGGTCCAACTCATCCCAAATCATCTCCATTGGGTTTAGGTCGAGTGATTGTGGAGGCCAGGTCATGTGATGCATCACCTCCTTCTCGGGTCAAATAGCTTTTACATAGCTTGAAGGTGTGTTTTGGGTCATTGTCCTGTTGGAAAACAAGTGATGGTCCTACTAAGCTCAAACCAGATAGGATGGGATGTCGCTAACCTTGAATTTTTAATAAATCACCAATAGTATCACCAGAAAAGCACCCCAACACCATCACAGCTCCTCCTCTATGCTTCACGGTGGGAACCACACATGCAGATCCCATCCATTCACCTTCTCTGCATCTCTCAAAAACACACCAAAAATCTCAAAATTGACTCTTCAGACCAAAGTCCAGATTTCCACTGGTCTAATGTCCATTCATTGAGTTTCTTGGCCCAAGCAGTTCTCTTCTTGTTGTTGGTCTCCCTCAGTTGTGGTTTTCAACAGCAATTCAGTCATAAAGGCCTGATTCATGCAGTCTCCTCTGAACAATTGATGTTGAGATGCGTCTGCTACTTGAACTCTTTGGCACATCTGTTAATTGAAAGCCATTCCAGATGACCACATCATGAAGCTGTCATTAAAGCAAAGGCTGCCTACTTTAAAAAAAATCAAAATTCATAATTCATAATTTTGATGATTAGTGTTAATCTAAAATTTAGAAAATAAAAATAAACAATTAGAAGGTGTGTCCACACTTTTGACTGGTGCAGTTTAATACAACAGTCATTCTGTAAAGGCCCTGATAATCTCTTCTCTTATTCATCTCCTCTACACCAGTGGAATCTTTGGTTATTTCATATTTCACAAGTTGTCACCACATACTTCCATGCACCAACCAGAGAGAAGTATTTGAAGCAGACTCTGATGATAGTTGGTTGTCAAGTTGTTGTTCACCTAAAAGATCTTTTGTGACTTGACTATTTTTTTTACACAAAGGGACTATTTTCATATAAATATGTGTAGGTCTATTCATACGTCATACTCCAAACTTTATTCAGAATTCGGTCAGTTCAATGTTTCTGCATTCGAAGGGAAGACATATTCTGAATCTAGAAGTGCTTTATATGATATATATATTTATATGATTTATCTTTCAATACACCTTTAATCCACCAAGCACTGCATATTTTCAATAAAGACAACTTAATATGTTATTAATAAAGTCATGTTCATTGAAATTAAATAAATGCTCTTTGCATCACATTGATTCAGTCGTGTTGGCAATAAGATGCAGATATGTATGCAGAGACTTTGGCATTATACAAGCTTGGTTTGAAATAATTGTCGTTGGCACAAGCTGACAGCCTTCATGATGGGAGTGGGCACACCACATGCAGGACACTTTCAAACAGTGATAACCACTCTCAAGTCAGTATTTTCACCCTGTTTGTGAATCGTCTTGAGTGCAATCAATTGCAACTTTGTTCTCCTGGTCGGTTTTGTGTAACATTAGCAAATCAGGATTGAGATATTTCAATCCAGCACCACCCACGAGAGGAACAGATGAAGATATCATTGGAGGGGTGAAGTAGTCCCGACTGTGGACGCTTGGATAGGCTCTGAAATCCACTCTGGACTGCACTGGTGGGACGAGATACTGGGCTGATGCGGCACAGAAGTTGGAGTAGGGGTAAAATAGAAAGCCTCTAAAGTGTGAAAGGGTCACCAGGTCCTGTTAACAGGTGGAAAAATACACATCATCAGATCTTTAATAAATAAAAGTGACAGCTTAGATCTGAGATAGCCTACTGAAATTGCACCCAGGCTTAATTTTTTTTTTTTTAACAAAGATAAATACAGCTAATTATTATTTTATGTAAATGACTCATATTAGTTTTCAGTTTAAATAGAAATAAGAAAATCCTCCTGAACAGAACAGAGCAGTTAATGGGTGATTAATATTTAAATTACTATGCACCTTAGATTTATTATATTATGATTTGATGCACTGGCATTAATTAACTTAGTACATTACTCAAGTACTATAGTACAATATTAATGTACTCAAAATTGTACTTGCTTATTCTCCTTTCTATTTCTAGTTCACCATATTTCAGAGAAAAGTATTGTAGTTTTCTCCGAACTGCTGCATTTATTCAGCAGCTGTAGTGACTTTGCAAAAACATTTATGAGTTAGTAAGATAGTTAACAGTGAGTTCAAGTTAGCTTCACATTGACCGACTGCAACATTAAAATGTTGCCTACACATTAAAGGATTGCTGCAAAATTTTCAAAGTCAAGTGCCCGTATGTAGAAAAAGACAGCTTTGTGTAAATCCTTCCTCCTGTTCATACTGGACAGTGAAAGTGAGTTACTCACTGATGTGCTTCTAATCTCAGGGATGAGGACAAAATACACAAAAAAGTGTACCAAAGTTAGTACGAGGCTTCAGCAGACTGAGGCTAATCCTGTGAGTATCTTCCAAAGTCCGTTCAGTATTTCCTCTTTGTGTAACTGTGTCTGAGGAAGCAAAGGGAATTTTACAGTAAAAAGACGGTAACTTTGGAAGATACCCTCGTCATTGTCTGCAGAAACCTCGCACTAGCTAATGCAACTTGGACTTGTATTGAACTTATTTTAATTAAACTACATTTCAGAGACTTTTTTTTTTTACTTTACTAATAGCAGCTGCAAATTAAGATAATACATAAAATAGAAATTGAAAATAACTCAACGGCAACTGAACATTAAACGGCTATAATAAAACGAAGAAGAAGAATACAGGGGTCATTCTCTTGTATAAAACAACTTTAACCTTTGATGCCTTTACTGTAATATTTTGAATTCGGTGAAATGAATATTGTATGTGTGTATGTATTGTGCAAGCATCTGACTGTTTGCTGGTTGTGTGCGTACCTGTACCAGCGGGTGCTGTTGAAGGCTGATGGGAAACCCTGGCGTTCCTGGAGTCCTGACAGGAGCAGCCAGGTTCAGTCCACATGACACTGCTCTGCCCATGGTGGCACAGCTGTTCCAGGTGTTTACTTGGGTAGAGTGGAGAAGACTGTTGGGGATACATGGATCCTGCAGGTGTTTGTGTAATTCCGGGGGATAAACAGAGCTGTATGAAAAATCACTGCATGATTTGGACAATTGTTCCTTCTCTGAGTCTTGTGGCTCACAGCAACCCGCTCCATCCTTTAATGTTCTGATGACACGGCCGTGTCTAAGGTCCGTTTCTCTCTGTGTGCCGACTGTCTGTATTGTTATGGAGACCTTTGGCTCAAGTTTTGTTTCTTGGTGGGTTTTGAGGACTTGTTGCCCAGAATTGTCCTCAACATGGCCGTCTTTGTCACTGTCACTTTCATGAGCATCTTGAAAAAAATAAATAGTAAAGTTAGTTTTGGATTCATATTTCTAAACTCACAGAATAGGTATTAACAAAAACGACTATTTTTCAAGTTGAAGAGTTGAAAAACATTTTCTATACCTGAAGATTTGGAAGTGTCTGAATATTGTGCAGAGGAAATTTTTACAGGTTCCATGTCAGTCATCCGCATCTCTTTAGACTTTGGTGAAGAGTGTTGTAGTTTCCTGATGGAACAAAAGAAAGAAAGAATTCACTGAGAATAATTAAAGAAAAACAGTCGTAATACACAGTAATCAAACCCATCCTGATTTTAAAATGATTTTATCATTAATATGAAATCACTCAGCTGTGAGTGGAACATTTGTGCTGCTAATTCCTCTTGACAAATGTTGAAGTACTGTTTGTCTGCAGTGCAGCAAACACCATCGTGTTGACCTCAGGAGGCTTTTTTGGCACGTTAGATACAAATAATGAAATGATTCATCAAGAAAATCATCATCATTGATAATGACTCACATTGTCATAAAAAATATAAATATTACCTTTAATTAATTCACATCACATTCTGTTTTAGAACTAAATTCTCCTCCACTATATAAACTTAAAGTCTATTTTTACTGTAGTTTTTATGAAGCTTTATGAAGTTTTTCTTGGTATTTGAACATTTTAGCAACTTTTTGTTGTTTATGCCAAATAGTGGTTATATAATAATAATAATAATTATTATTATTATTATTATTATTATTATTATTACTATTATTAGTTGTTGTTGTTGTTGTTGTTGTTGTTATTTTCTAGTCTGGTTCCAGTGTTTTGGACTAATTAGTTTATTTAAATTTAATGCAATACAGAAATTATTCTGTATATTTCTGTTTTTTTTGTTACTGTTTTTCTGGCACAAGAGAAGATGTACTGAACAAATAATATAACAGAAAAATATGACTTAACATTTCACTGAATAAATATATTGTGACAATTATTTTTTAGATTTGAAGATATTATAATTATTTAGACACTAAGAGACTTTTGTTTTGGTATTGAGGCTAAACGATCTGTAGTTATAAACTTTATTTTGTAGTTTATATAAATCCATGAGACAAAACAAAATGAAGAATGGACTGCACTGAATCCAGTTTACATGATACTGTAGTACAAATGTGTGGTACGTTACTAGATTTCCTTTTTGTGATATATTTGTACTTCACCACATTACAGAGCTAAATATAATAATATTAATAATAATAATAATAATAATAATAATAATAATAATAATAATAATAATAATAATAATAACAATAAAGTGGGCTTTCTGTACTTTTACTTTTGACACTTGAGTAAAGTTTCAAGCTTCTTCGTGTGTTTTTTCTTTGTGCTCTGAATACAGACTGCAGAACTAAAGCCTCTATGAAACAAATCTTACATTTGCATACTGTAACAAAATATTCAACATTAATTTTCATTGTAATGAATGAATAATTTGCCTCTTCTCTCGTCTTCCGTTGCCCGTGTCTCGGAATCCCTTGGCGAAAGGATTGTTGTCTATTTTCAGCTGTGTGATCTGAAAATTGGTCCAAATGAGAACAAGATAAATAATTAGACCTGCTTAAATAAATGTAATACATGAAATCTAATAAATGAGTGCAGGTTGGTGTTACAGTAAAGCCTCTTACCTTGTCGTTTTGGTAAGCTGTCACTGCGATGAACTCTGTCTCAGAGAAGACGTATGTCCTGAAGGTACTGTAGGGCAGTTTGAGGATGTCGTTCGCCTTCACGATGTGAAATCTTGGCTGATATTTGTGCATCGAGTTGAGAATTGTCTGCAAATAAGACACGAAAATGTGTTTTTTATTTTTAGCAATAACCAGAAACTTAAATAAAGATCAGATTCATTCCAATCATCATCACAACAAATCTGCTGAATTATTAATGTATTATTATTGACAAAAACAGAATCTGTTCTTTATTATTATTACAAACTTACAAATCCATGCTTATCCGATATGTTGTTGGTCAGTTTCAGTTTGTGGAAGTTGACCACTTTGGACATCCACTGCTCGCCCGTGGCCGGACTGTCCGGGTGAATGTACATGCGTTTGGGCATCTCCGGGTCCGCCTTTCCCGCCACCATCCAGCGGGAGTTATGAAACTTATACCTGCAATCATCAGCCGTCACGATGTCCATCAGAAGAATATATTTGGCTCGCCTCTCCATCCCGGTGCACCTGGCCTTGAGCGGCGGAAACATGCGCCTGCATGGAGAAGAGATGACGGCGTGAAGCATGCATTTATTAAAACACAGTGCAACTCTCCATCCGTGCGTAATTATTAGACATATACTACCTCCCAGATTTTGTAATGACCATTTCAGTGCCGCATTTATGGAACTGTCTCCAAAGGTCGCTGGCTTCCAAATAAAGTTTAGGCTCGTCCTCTGACATTTCCTCTCTCTCCAGAATTTCGGGAAGCCTGCACGAACTCAAAGACTGCTCCTCCGCCGACCTGTGAATCATCGGCTCCGCGCTGGCATTCAAACTGGGATCTGATGACCCTCGGGAGGATAAAGCGATGGCGGACAACAGCGAGGGCCCGGCCAAGATAGTCCCGTGAAGGGCCACATCTCCGACTCTTGATGGAAAGACTTGTGGTACCTCGCCTGGGACGCACAGCCCCGAAAAGCTGCGCATGGTCTCCAAAGGAAAAATAAACTTTTACGCACGGCTCTGTTTGGGTTACACTCTTATGCCACGTTGATACCTGCAGGATGAGCGTATCTGCATTTTTTTTAGAGTCACCAAAACGCAGTGAAGATAGCAGCCTTATCACTGTGTTTACCTTTTCTCTGGATGTTTGTCTTAAAATCCTGCCCACTGTCCAGTGCGCTCTGTTGCCTCTCAGCCTGTGTCTAAGCTGATCTGCTCCTTGACACGTTTGGACTCAGTATGACACCCAGCAGTGGGTGGAGCCTCCCTGGTATTGCACTTTATGTGCAGGAAAATACTGTCTCAAGTTTTTACTTCACTGTTTGTGACAGTCTGGTGTTAAAATTCAGCTCTATTTATTATAAAGTGAGGCACCAAACCTGAACCAATTAAGTCATAGAACACTTTATTAGGCACAAAAATGTGGGGAACTTTCCCCCTCAGTTCACATGAAATTATATCATGTGTGTTGTCCAATCTGAGGGTCCCCAAAAACAATGCCATGAACCACAGAACTTCCCACAACACCCACAACCCACGCTTTCTGGTCTGACTTTAAGTCTTCCCACATCATTCCAGTGTCCTGTGGTTCGAGTAGCTCCACTGATGTGGTCTCTGATCCCATACAGCGCTGCATGAGGACAGCACAGTGATTCAGATCTGTGGAGGTGCAGCCTCTGCCAGCAATTGTCCCGGCTGGATTAGGCTCTGGGTTTGGTTACAGGGTTTTTATTGCTCAATGGTCCATGACAGTGTAGGAACGTCCCAGGGAAAACTTTCTGTGAGTGAGGGCGGCAGGTTCAGGGGGAGAAGTGTGTGCCACCCCTGATGTGGAGCACTGCGGGGGCTCTACAGTATGTCAACATGAGGAGGTGGTGCTCAATAAGAAGTTGCATAAAACCATGAAGTGTGAAGAAAGTCAATACAACAAAACAATCAATGAAATTCAAGTTGTTGCATTTAAATGTTTTTGCTGCTGGATCCTTTGATCTGCCGCATTAGTGATTCAACCTATGCTCAGATTCATGCTGTATTTTATAACATCACATTAACACAAGTTTACCCCAATTTAACTTAATCAGGTTCACGTAATCAGATGAAAGGTGCCTCTGTCATTCCTGCTCTGCACCCTGTAAGTCTGTTCTCACATTCAAATTTTGGGCTCTGGGTCATGAGAAGTGTGTTTTACAGCACTAAGTCACACACCACCAACTATTTGACTGATTTTGGTGAAACTGGATCATATTTTATGGAGAAAATGTTTTCTAGTTTTCCCTCTGATGTCCTCGGGCTGCTCCACCTCAACTCTCTGTGATTTACAGAGTTTCCTGATGGACAGTGAAGTAAACTGCTGCCAACTGTAGCTGCTGTTAGCTAATGTTAGATAGCTTTATTACCTGTAAACATTACTGGAGAACATTTTCAGGTCTAGGAAGAGGGGAAAGGTGGAATGGGGCCGTTGCAAGCAGGTAATGTAACCAGGCTCAGCAGCTTCTATAAACATAGATAGTGGCAGAGGCTAAGAGACTGGAGAGGACAGAGGAAGCTATGAAAAGAAAAGGATAGAGTGAGCGAGCAAGAAGCCACTGGACAAGAGTGAATCTGGGACTGACTTTTAGTCATCAGGCAGAGTTCATGAAATAAAAGGCTGAAAGACAGACGCCGAGCTGGGCTGACTGCTGTTGGACTAGTAAGTAACCAGTGAGATTACACTGTTCCTACATAACCAAAATTTTATGTTATATTGTTTAAGACCATTTTCCCCTAAAAATTCAGCAGTGTTTCACATTCTTGACTTTGGAAAATGTATTTTGAGAAAAGCAGCTTCAGCATCTGGTGGTCTTTATAGTTTCATTCATCTCCAGTTGATGAAGGTTTGAGGATCTAATAAGTTAACAAAGTTAAGTTAAATGTCACTCATGACATCATATTACCTACACTTTGTACATTATGTGACATGACATTCACTATTTTGAGATGAGCGTGTTTTAACCAGTATGAAACAATGACATGTTATTGTGATGCATGGCAGACTGTCAGTATGAAAAAGACAAACTGAAAAAAAGACTACTAAACTGTCACGTACAACTTAGCGAAGAATATACTTGGGACCTAACAAAGCACATAAAATAGGTGTAGATCACTAAACACTTGATGAAAATACTGAAGGTCCTCATTTTAAATGATCTTAATTGACTGAATGATATGGACGACAGTTTAACTGGGAGAATAGAACTAGAAACTGGTGTGGTGTGATCAACCAGATCATATAGAAACACTATATTCGTTTGCATCTGAGGTTCGCGATGCCCCGACTCTGGTAATATTGGCCCCATAACTTAAACCTTAACCCAGACGCAACACCTGGACTACCAATGATGACAGTGAAACAACTTTAGTTGTAGCAGCCTAGTTGGCAGAAAATAAAGAGTTTCTCCCACTGGACTTAAAGTTCAGAGTCAATGACTGACACTTATTTATAGGTTGGTACAGCTAGTCATAAGCTTTGATGAAACAATGGTAAGGGGTAACAGCAGTTTTTCTAAAAGCAACACACGGAGGCTTGTATTTCAGCAAAGACTCTGCTGTGAAATCAGGAAATACCTCATACTGGACCCTTTTGTTACAGCTTCCCGACAGCTCTCTGATCAGATGCCTAAGTAAGCACACTTCTTATTCAGAGGTCATTCAAGATATGTGGTGGGTGGCAGAGCTGTTGATGACCCAATCTTTTTCTGGCAGAGAAGCAGGGGAAAACCCTGCCTGTCCATCAGCCAACTTCAAAGAGCCAGTCAGTAATCTGAAACAGGACCGAGAATGATGGCAAACAAGACGCCTGGCTGTTATTTGTGGGTTTGGCCCACAAGCTGCGTGTGAAACCTGTCACTGAGGATAAACCCGCAGATCTCCACTGGGTCACTGCCCAGTAACACATTCTCCTGAGTAAAACCTCCACATTACTGGATGGACCCTTTTGGATCTGGGCATATGGTCCATAAGTCAGGAGCAGCTTGGAGGACTGGGAAAGGAACCTTCATCAGGCAAAAACGATTACAACAGTCAAACAAAAGAGTATTCCACCATTTCTACACTGCACGCCTATAAAGAACCCAGAGTTAGACTCACGATCAAAATCGACGGAGCGGAGATACCGCCTTTTTTTATTCCACGGTTTCTTCTCCCACAACACAATTCAATTGCCTACTGTTTAGTTGAAGAATCAGGTGTGTTATAGCAATTACTGTCACTTTGTGACTCAAGCAGATATAAGGAGTGGGCTGAATGCCATTAGTTTCAGGTATTTACTCAAAAACCAAGTATAAAACACAAATTCAAGACAATTTTTTTTTTTTTTTTTTACATCGCAATTCATCAAAATTTCTGGAAATGTGTCCAATAGTTGTTGAGATATTTAAATCTGGTCTAAAATGCAACATCATGACTGGAAGAAAAAAAGTCAGGATCACCAATCAAAAACAAATCAAATTTCTATATGTTTAACAATGGAATAGTTAAAACCGACCAACATCACCATTACCTCAAGCCTACACACCCATACCCCCAGTACCCCCTCACACGCTACCACTCACTGCATTGCCTGATTTGGTCTGAATACAGCCTACAGGGGGATTTATAGTTGTTAAGTTACCATAGCTGCACATGGAGAACTGTGAATCCTACTGATTTTGGTTAACTGCTGAATTTGAATGTAGCATCACCAGGTGGTTGACAATTATGGTTCAGACTGAAAAATTTGAATAAGCAATACATGGAATGAAGTGAAATTTACAACAGAAGTGTGAGGGTATACATTGTAATGACTTTGTTGATCCTCTGTCTTCTCCTCCAGCGACGCCGGCAGGTCAAAATTTTCACTTAAGCTGTGAATGTCTTAACATGGATTGCGTACAGATATCTGTGGAACCCAGACAATGTATCCCGCTTCCTTTGATGATCCTCTGACCTCTCCTCTAGCACCACCACTACGCTTTATACAAATATGTCAACACTTACATGATGGATTGCTGTGAAACTTTGTGCATACATTCATGAAGATAAATTCTAATAACTTTGATCTCCTTACATTTCATGTTGCACCATTATGGAGTCAAAATAACTTTGGTTTATGACAAAGTACCATCAGCCTCAGCAAATGCTTGCACACTAAGACACTAAACCAACACAGTGGACATGGCAAATATTACACCTGCTGAGCCATAAACATGCTAGCATTATCACTGCATGCATGTTAGCATGCTAATGTGAGCATTTAGCTCAATTAGAGCCTCACAGAGCTGGTAACATGGGTTTACTCTGTGCTGCCTACGCTACCCTCTGAGCTGATTGATCCCACAGTTCATGTTCTTTTTCTCATGGAGAATTTGGCTGTTTTCATGAGGCCACTGGAAAGCCTATTGTGACATCATGAGAATATTAAAATACCAAATAAACCCCTGCATCCACTAAGGCAAGAAAGACCAAAGGGATATTAACAAGATAAAAGAAAATATATTTATATTTCGAGGCACGGTGATACTTTTCAGCCAGTGCATCCAAAATAAGCTTCGTCAGCTGTAGCATCAAAGATCCTTTATTCAATCTCTGTGACCAGAATGTTAATTTGCAACTCAAAATATCTCTGATTTCAAAACATCGGCATCATTTTCTTGCAGACTTTATGTGCTCTGACTGGAAACCTTCTCCACAACCAGGGTCACTGGAAAGCTTCCAAACCGCTCTGGCCGCACTGTCTCCCTAACACCTCGTATGTTTGGACAGTCAAACGTTGATGAATGGCCTAATGGTAACAGGTTAGTGCAAGGGAACATAGTTGGGCTTCAGAGGTGGGAGGAATGTAGTTTAACAGCAGAGCGGAGGTGCTGAAAGAGACGGGGCCTGCATTGACATCAAACGCACACACACACACACACACACACACACACACACACAGCAGCCACATGTCTTGAGGTGGGGCCGACTGGAGGACTATCCATGAGAAAGTCAAGTGTAACCAGTCACCTTCACACTGCAGGGTGTTGTATCATAACTTCCTTCATGTCATATTCAGTCTAATAAAGTAATGGAGATTTCCTCATGCAGTACACACCTCGAATACTCACATTTTATTCAGTACTTGAGAAACAGTTCTGGGGTATCATTCATTAAACAGTGAAATATTTCATGGCAAAAATTTGATTTTATACGGCATTCATGTGGTATTTTCTTGTCAATTAAATGGCAAAACAGCATTTCTTTCCATGGAAAAAACTTGTATTTGTAGTGTAAAATATGGAATAACTGTGAAATCAGAAGAAAACGTTTTACTGTAAAATTCTGCAGCTGCCCATTTTTACAGTTTTACAATACTGTGTAATTTCACATCACACAAATGTTAGTTAATGTCTGTTAGCATGTTCAAACTGATTCACTTTCCAATTGAGAAAACAAATTGTTCATATTTTGTATTACAGATTATTCTGACGTCATATTTCAGCAAAAATTTCAATTTAAATCTTCAATTTAAATTTTACAATAATATTCTTTCCTTTGTGATACACTTAACTCTGGGAGGCATTGTCATTGGCTGTTTTTAAATGAAATGAATTAAACAATCTTTCATATTTAGAACAGCCTTCATTTCCATTCAGCTCATCATACCTTTAACGTGACAGTCTCTATTTAGAGTCAGTGTTTAGTTTGTCCGGTCTGGGCTACTGTAGAAAGATGGAGGTTCAACATGGCAGACTCTGTTGCAGAGGACCTGTGGCTCATTGTAAGATCAGAAACATAACCATTTTCATTTTCAGGTGATGAAGTGATGTAAAAATATAGTTATGAAGAATATATTCCATTTCTGACATGTTCAATGGAAAGAGATCTCTAAATATGACACAGTGGACCATTAAAGGAGAGGCCACAAGAGAGTCATCATGGAGAAAGATATAAGACTCAACAGTCAACTGTTTCTCCAGAATTTGTTTGCCGTGCACGTGCACAATGTTGTACATTGTACATACATGTGCACAGTCAGTATTCCACTGGTCAGCATTACATAAGAGTACAATACATAAAGAATGAGTGATATGCCAATAAAGGCAGTGAAGAAAAAGAGTGCGGGCTAACAAACATGGTTGTAATCAGAGCATGACAGAAGATTTTGTAAAAATCGGCTTTGCAAATATTGAGGAAGGAAATGCATTCATTGTTTTGTTAGTCTCACATTATCACTGTAGGTTCTGTTCAGTTAGAGGCACACAATAGTAAAGTATGTTTCATTTATTTGCATTCATATTTGATTTTCAAGTTATCATGCTGTTTCTTCTGGGACTGACTGGTACAATGACAAACATTAAAGATACTCTGTGTAGCATTCTTGTTATTTCAGTTTTACTCACAAAAAAGTGTGTGTGTATCTTTGAGGTCTGAGTGCAAACTGATGTGTTTGTATTCAGCCACCACAACCACTAACACCAGTATGAACTGATGTGACAGAGCCAACACCAGCATTATTACATAATCCTGAGGAACATTTGTAGAAGGGCCCCAGAATGAAAGTGTAGTTATAAAAACTTTATTAATTTATATTGTGCTTAAATGTTGAATTAAATAAAGTTGTGCTTGACACATATATCATATAAAGTGCTGGAGGCCCATGTTATTATTACAGTATATTTGGAGAGGTTTAATCTGTCCCTGATGATGTTCACTATACTCTTTCAGTGGCAGGTAACAATATTTACATGTGATGCCAGCACTACAAACAGTCAGCAATAGATAACATGGAGGCCGGTGCCGCAGCATGCTGTGTCTTTATGAAACATGGCTGCAGGACATGATTCACACCGGCCTGGTCCAGCTCAGTGTGTTTCAGGGTCAATCTGTGTGAGGAGCAGATATAATCTTTGGGAGGGGGGATTCACAAGGTAGTGCTAAGCATTGTTCACATTTCCCAGCTCCACAGATCCCCTCGGGAAGACACAGTTAAGACAATGTTTTTACTCAAAGAAAGAAATGTTGGAAGGAGATAATAATTAATAAAAAATAATAACAAGCAATTAGTACATTGGACAGTGGTGGCTTCACTGTTTGCTACACTAAAAGGACATGTATAATGTTTCTTTTCTTTTTTACCTCCATAAACAGTTAAATAGAATTGTGCACAAAAAATGTAAAAATATATATATTTGTCTTAATGCATGTCAACTAAACTTAGAGGTTAACAGGTTAGCTCTGAGAGGCAAATAAAGCTAAAACGTGTTGATACAAGTTTTTAGTGTTAATGTATCCTCTCCTGTTCTATATATGGTGGCAGCTGAACCATACCACACATTATACCTTATAACCCTGTCTAAGGTTCAATCCCTAAAACAAAATAAATGTATGGATGCTCTTGACAGCATCATCAGACCAGTGGGTAAAATCCAAACAGAAAAGTTGTGGGTCATAAAACCTAAACAATGAGTTGAAAGATGTTAAAAAGCATTACAAGCATTACACATGAATTTCATAGTTACGATGAAAATATTGATTAGTGCAGCTTTAAACCTCAGTAAAGACAAGTTGTGAACATTGACATATCATCACCTTTTAAATAGATGAGCTGAGGAATATATATAAAATATGTCTCTTAAGCTGCTAAATGTTCCTCCATGTTCACCAGCTAGTCTCTCATTGTGTCTGTCTGCTGTTCAGCGTTAAACACAGGCAGTGTGGTGGAAACAGCTGCTTCTACGGCTGAAACTGACGCTATGGGATCTGTAAGATTGAACCAAACCGGTAAAGCGGTGGCTAAAGCTACATATAAAGCTCTGTAAAGCCCAGGGAAGCTGCAGATTCAAGTTAATCATTACCAGAGACCCCTTTCATATCGTCACATTGTTTTCACATTTGACATGTTGTCATTATAAGAATATCAATTCTAGTCACGTTACAGCAGAAATTAAAACTGCAAGTTCCAAAATGTATTTTAATGCATGTCAAACAAACTGTAGTACATAAAGACTGTATTAAACGTTAAATCAGAGTTCTGAGAAGGCTGTAGTGCTGCTGAGGAAGCGTTCACACTGACCTCTAACAACATCTTCAGATGTTTGCTGTGAAGTTTGTTGCATCAACAATGAGCCAGCGCTTTAAATCATAAGAAATCTTCAGTCCAAGTCAAGCCAAGTCACCGCATCAGACCCAGCTCCACCTCGAACATGACTGATGGAGATGTGGTGAGGCAGGATCATACACATGATGCAATCTCTTTGTAGAGTTTAATCGTTGACTATCAAGTCCAAATTGTTTTTTTAATTTTTGTTGCCGTAAGAGTGTAGATACATTTTAAAGTTCAGTATTCCAGTTTAACAACCCAAAACCATAATCACAAATGAATTCTATTTTTTAAATAACATGAATTGATGCTTTCTCTCCTACCCACCTGACATCACCTGAATCAGATTTACTAAGAAAATTTTGCATCATCATAAAGACTGTCAATTTCTGTACACGTGCCAGTCTGTGATCATCCTCAGACTGACGGTAAAATAACTGTTTTTCCAGTTCATTCTGCTCGGACAGCAAACTTTAAAACAAAGGTTTACGCAAAGAAAAAGAAATCAATATTTGTTTCCCAGAACCAACAAGATCATTAATCAGTTGTAGAAGAAGGTGAGCAAAGAGAGGGGATGAGAAAGTGCTGTGGGAGGAGGAGGCAGAAGGCCCCTGGAGATCAATTTTCACACATTAGAACTATTAGTTTATTGAGAGGTGAAAGATGGATTGAAGGCTGGACGTTAAAGAGAGCTGTAACTGGAAAACAGCTTCTCCACTGATGAACTCTGTGAGGAGCTTCACTCCAACATCTCTCCATCCTTACGTAAGAGTCAGCTTCAATCCTTTGTATGTGTATTCGAGGCCACTATAAAACACTTTAACTGCATAATGAAATGTCCATTATTAGAAAGACATGAGTGACATAACAGTTAATCATACATTTAAAACAGCTCCTGCTTCTTTTTAAAGAATAGTAGATGACAGATGTTTAAAAAACAGATGACAAATGCTGAGAATTCTGACAGACTGCGTTGTATTTAATGGATATCAGGAGCTAAGTTAAACATTCTTTTTTCAAATATAGTAAGTTCTCAAGTATGACTTTCAATATTTGACATGCATGTTTAAAGTGAAAAATGTATTTATATTTGCCAAGCTCTCTACCATGGCAACAGTTTGTGTTTAATCTAAAGTCTGGATGTCATTTTAGAATAGATTTATGCTGAGAGGTGTGAAGAGCATGATTTACTATCTGAGTCAGAGTCTGGATAGCTGATAAATATATACATGGTAAACTGATTATTTTTCAAATGTGTGCTACATGGTTACAATTGGGTTGCGTGGTGTTAGCAGTGGTTAGCACTGTCAACTCACAGCAGAAGGTTCCTGGTTCAGACCTCAGCTGAGCCTTTCTGTGTGGAGTTTGCATGTTCTCCCTGTGTCCATGTGGGTTCTCTCCGGGTACTCCGGATTCCTCCTACAGTCCAAAGACATGACCTTTATAGGTTAATTGATGACTCTAAATTGGCCGTAGCTGTGACTGTGAGTGTGAATGGTTGTTTGTGTGTCCTGTGATGAGCTCATTTCAAGCAGCGGCACCTGTTTTTTCCTCAAGTTTCCCACTTTTTTCTGTTTAAGGTGGTGTCTGTTTGGTTTGATTTATTGTGGAGCTTTTATCCAAATAGAGGATGTTGCAAGTTGTTTGAGCAAATTTCAATTTGTGGCTCTGTGAATAAAATTGACATGACACTAATCTTCTGGCATTACAATCAGCACTGTGAAGCTGAACATCTCTGTTTCCCCTGATCAACATGTCAGCAGTGACTGGTTTGAAAAATATCACCCACAAATAAATCAAGCCTGAGAAAAAGGAGAGCTTGAAGCTGAGCTGTGCCACTTCTGATTACAAAAGACACTGTAACACGTAACAACTGCAATGATTTTCATTCATCATTTTCTATCATACATTCAACTGAATGCAGCACAAGGACAAGAAATGTAATGTCCAAACTGATACACTTTATTTTTTGTAAGCAACAAACAAGTGTAAAAGTTGCTGAGTGCACAAAAATGTTTGGACACAGATAAACAGGTTTGTTGGTAACAGGTGATGGATGATCAATGATGATTCACCACTTTGTGAAAACTGCAAATAGAAAAAGAACTGAATCTTAAACTTTCAGACAACCTGTGGGATAAGGTAATCAAAAGGGTCAGCTCCACTACTTCATGTGTACGTCTCAGCCTCATACAGTTTAAGGTCCTCCATAGGATCCACTACTCTAAAGCTAAACCTGCACAAATATACCCAAATGTATCAAACAGTTGTGACTGGTGTAGCCACGCCCCTGCCGACTTTAGCCACATGTTTTATTTCTGCTCAAAACTACAAAATCTTTGTGGGGCATTTTTTTAAAACATTATTTGACCACCAGTGTCCCTTTATTGCTATCTTCGGGGTCCCAGTCGAGTTTCCAGACCTACGTGTGGAGGAAGCAGACATTATAGCTTTTTCTTCCCTCTTGGCACGCAGGAGGATACTAATGTCTACTGTCATGGAAATCTTCTGGTCCTCCATCAGCTTCCTCCTGGTTGGAGGACTTGATGTTTTTTCTTAAACTTGAGAAAATCAAGTTGTCACTAAAAGGCTCAACAGAGAATTTTTTTGTCAGGTGGTAACCCATGATTACATATTTTAAAAATCTAAAAAGACTTTCAGTTGAGCTATAATTATTTTTCCTACTTAGTACAATGTCCCAGGATCCTCATTTAATACCAAGCCGTTACTTGCTTATTTATTATTATTATGTATTTGTTTTTATGTATTTCTTTTCCATTTGTTGCTTTATTTTATTTATTACTTTGTTCCTTTCCAATATTTGTCATTGTGTTGTGTCTCTTTCTTTGTTTATATGATTGTTTAAAAAATTCATAAAATTGTATGGGCAAAAAAAGAAAAGAAAAGAAAACTGCAAATAGTGCAATAGTCAAAGAACTTTGTTCCTCAGTGCACAGTTAAAGAAATGTATGGATTTCACCATCTACAGTTCATAATGTCATTCAAAAATCAGACAATCCAGACAAACCTCTGCACGTAAGAGACAAGGCCAAAAATCAAAATGCCTGTGACCTTTGACCCCTGAGACAGCACTGCATTAAAAACTGACATTAACTGTAAATCATTGCATTCTGTTTTTATTCAGTTTTTACAGTGTCGCAACTTCTTTGGAATCAGAGATGATGATTTATGTTCTGATGTACTCTTATATCTTTGTGTCTTCGGAGACGTAGCGTGAACTGAATGATGATTCTATATTCTGATTAGACTTGATGATAATTAAAAATAGGTACGGTACATTATAAGTGTACATTATAAATGAATATGATGTGATATGACAAAATAATCTCTCACATACATACATACGTGTTTCAGTGATTGACCTCTCTCAGCTACTTTTCTCCCGTGATTGACAGCTCATCCACCTGTCTTTCCTTCAGGCTTACATTCAAGTTCAGCGCTCCAAACTGAACACCAGTGCACTTTTCAGGATAATTTACAGAAGCTGGCAGACTGTTGCTAATTTTCTGGAGTAGCTTTTCATTGCGCGAGGAAGTCAATCTCTTAAAGAAGAAGTCTTCTCTGCATTTACAGAATGGTGCTCCATTCATTTCTCCTGACATTAGAATATCTATGCAAACAGAGGAGAGTGACTGGATTTCTTTATTTGAGCAGCACTATGATTTTTGTATTTATCATAATATCAGAATCAGAAATATCATATATAAAATGACAGCTGTCAGCATGTCATCACCTGGATGTGACATATGTGTCAGTGAAACACATCCTGGAGAGCAAATAGGTAGGAAATGAGCGTTTCAATTAATAAGATGTGTTTTCCTTTTAGTCAGCACAAAGAGCTGGGGTGATGGTGGTGGTGGTGTTGGTGTTGGTGTTGGTGTTGGTGTTGGTGGTGAGGGTGGCAGGGCGGTGTAAAGCCCATTAAAGTGCGTCTGAAATGAGGAGTGACGATATTTCACCGCTCTGACAATATTCTCTCAGGCCTGTTGATTTGAATCGTGTGAATATTTATGTCCAGAGGTGTTTGTCTGTTCTTAATGTCTGCACTCTTTAAGCAGACAAAGAGGACAGTTATTGTCTGCTCTAAGTGGTCGTATATTAACAGAGGCATGTCCTGCCAGCAGAAGCATTAAGGTCTCCTCATTATTTAATCATTCGCTGCTTCACACTGTGGACTTGTCAGGAGGCTGGACACACTGCTTACTGTATACTGTATGTGCTATAAACACACACAGTGTCCATTTATCAGAGAAGCTGCTGTACAGGATGATTAATGCTAACAGCTCACATCCAGGTGATGTCATTATAGCAGACCATCAATGCAGCCTTCAGTTTCTTTTAATTAATACAGTTTAAAGTAACTTCTGCTGAACAGAAAGCTCTATGACAATTACAGCATGTAAAACACTCAGCTCTGTCAATCACACTGCAGTACCAACCTAAACTGAATTTAGGTTGGTACTGCCTTACCTTACATTACCTTATCTTATCTTATCTTATCTTATCTTATCTTATCTTATCTTATCTTATCTTATCTTATCTTATCTTATCTTATCTTATCTTATCTAACGAACACACATTTTAATAGGATGTCATTTTCCTTATCCTGTCCAGATACATCTGATGAGTTAATACCAGGTGTAAATACAGCGACTCTGTCATGTAATAAGTACACGGACCATGAGACAAGTCACATCAGGATCTAAATTAGGTGACGATGACTGATCGATCATGACATTTTATGTTCACATTGAAGTAAGTGTCAGAGCATGTGTGCTGCAACATTGTGAAAAAATTTTAAAAAGAGTTTTTGCCCATTGGTCCATCTTTTGTATTGACGAACATACAGATACCACATATGCTTGCATTGCAGCATTGTACAGTGTTGTTTCTTTATTTCTAACACACGTAGGCTGCATTGCTGAAATCGTGGAGCATGTGCTTGTGTAAAAGTGATGCCTTCTCTTCCTTCTGGAAGCATTCACTCCCAATTGTTTACACTAGAACAGGTGTGGACGGCTTTAATAAAGATGAGCACTGAATCTGACTGTGACCAATGGATATTAAAATATCTCTTGACCTTGCAAACAGGGATTACAGTGCAAGTCTGCCACAGCGGGAGGCGACTACACACAGCATGCCCTGCGATCCTCTCCACTCAATAAGCTGAGGCAGAATTTATGGCCCCTGCAGACAGCCTCTCGCTGTATGTGTTGGTCTCTGCCGCGGATTACAGGATATACAAATGGTGATGCGTGGGTGTCAGGAGAGGTGCTAGACACTGGTGTTTCAGGTTTCAAGGGTCAGCTGGAATTCTGCAGCTTTCTCGATGTAAATGAATAATGTCTTCCCAGGGGACATATACAGGAAATACTAAGAGGCCCAAGTCACCACTGGATCATAAACACCTTTATGTTTGCTCTCTTATTCCCACTCTGTCTCTTTGTCTGTCTCTGGGGAGCAATAGCATCATCCTCAAGTTGACTGCATTACTGTAATTTCTCCCAGGATCCTGACACAAATCTGGCGCCCACCATTTCATGTCAATACTTGGCTCTGTCCGTTAATTGAACAGAGCAGCATTCTTTTATGAGACACAACAAAGCTGGGTGAGCAAGCAAGCAGACTCTGCAAAGAGCTGAGTCAAATGTAATTTGCTGATCCACACACCATCATTAGATGTTTTCTGTGACAAGACAAATCATGAACAAATGCAGGGTCGGGAAGAGAAGGCCAAAAAAAAATGACTGATTATCTACCTGCCTGTCGTCAAATCTAAAAACTGCTACCAGTATCTAGTGCGTGTGTCTAATCCACTACTCTCCAACTCTGCATGTAGATGCTAACGTTCTATGAAATGTGAAAGGGGTCGTTCATAGTGACAGACCCAGAGAGAATTCTACATTTTACCTCAGCTCCACTTTGCGTAGTCTTTCAGCTTATTTTTTTTTGTTTTTTACAGCCCACAGATGGAGCACTTTTGATTCATTCTCATCATTTATTAACCAAATGTCCAGCAGCTGCATGGAGCTGTTTTCAGACCCGCTGTATGCCGCCTGCACCAAATACCAGAAAGACAAAGTTAGTAACTAGCAATGTTGGACAGTAGCTAAAAGTTCAACTACATTTCCCATGAGCTGATTGGTAGCATTCCAATTTCCAATAGCGAGCATTTTTTTCCACTATGAAGCGAGGCAGTGTAACCACCAAACACTACACTGGTAAAGATAAAGAACTGTTGCTCCACCACATACACAGATTCTCCATCTGCACCTCCAGAAGCAAAAGAACAGCTAAGGTGGCTTGTGACTTTTAGTATCCAGCCAACCAGTACTAGTCTGTAGCTGTACTAGTTTCAATGTGGTTTCCCCAGCAATGGCAAATAACTGTTTTGACTTTTCCAGCGGCAAACAGACAAAGTTACCAGCTGGTGAACATAGTGGAGCATTTAGCAGCTACAGAACCAGATGTAAGAAATTCTTTGCTAACTTGTTTTCCATATCAATATCAAAGGTTGCAATATGACAATATTGTGTTCACAGCTTGCTGCAATATATATCATGCATACTTATGTACTTGAGAATGTTTTATTTGATTTTTTTCTACTATTTCTAGTATATGAGTAGATTTAGGAGTATTTTTCCTAACGTGTGTTGTTGAAAGCAAATTTCAAAATAAAGTCCTCGCTGAAAGTTAATTAATGAAGCTTTAAATTAGTAGGCAGCACAAGTTGCACCAAAATAGACTAAACATAGTAATCTCTTTCTGGAATTTTACTGTTTGCTCTTTACTTCAGACTGTGTTGACTCAGCTCCATGTTGGAGTTGTTTGAACACTGTGACAGAAGCCGCTAAGCTTTCCATGATTCAAAATCAGAAACTTCATTATGTACGTATACAAATATAGCAGGGTTATCAGAATAAAATGTATGTACTTTAAAAACAGTTGAGAATGGCATATCTGGTTTAATTAGAATATGTTTGAAATGTTGCTGAAGAGACTGTGACCTTTAGGATAGTTCTAATAATTTCTAACAGAGCAAAATCTGTGCCAACCAATAGGAAATGACTAGAATAGCAGTTCAGGGATTGGTAAATCAAAAAAAAAAAAAAGACTGCAGAGAGGCAAAAACTGCAACAAGAAGAAAATTGATTGTACCTTCAAAATAAAAGCAGCGGGTGTTTTCAGTAGTTTATGAATATTTATACTTTGAGACATACATTTAGCAACTAGCTAACTGGACAGCGGACATTACCAGCTTGGAGTCAGTGTGACAATGGTCACGATGAAACCAGTTTAAAATCTCTTTTCTGATGGTTTAATAAAGTGAATCATTTAGACACTGCTGTCAGAAGATGGAGCTTTTTCCTCCGCATAACTCAGGACCTGACAGGGAAAACTACCACCTCCACACATATTTACATAGACATGACAACAACTGTAGGTCAGGGTCATCATACCTGTTACATTCTGGGAATTTAATGTTTAATATTTCTTTCTATTTTTTCAGGACTGAATTCTGAATTCTACAGAATTTACATCTCAAGATTGATTAATGGCTTCAAACAACAATGTAACGTCAATAGTTAGAACTCCTATTATCACAGTTTAAGATCTAAATCGGTACTCTTACTTTGAATTTTTCGGCTGTTATGTAATGACGTTCGTTTTTAATTTGAAAAGACATAACCGGAAGTGTGGCTTGTTCCTGCTGGTCACCTTCTTGAAGTCACATGACCGGTTTAAAGTGGGAGTGTAAAGATGGTGGCCGCTGTTAGCCGGCGCTCAGACCTGGATCTTCGGAGAAATTTCTGTTTTTTATGTCCAATGTTTCATTTGAAAAACGTCCGTCAATTAACATGTCTGTTTGCTGCCGTGTGTATCTTGACGAGCCGCTCGCTGGCGGACGAACAGGACTTTCAGGAGGAGTTTCTGAAGCGGGAATATTCTCTGGCGAAGCCGTACCGAGGTGAGTTCACCGTCAACCGACAGTACCGGCACAACCGGCACTGAGGTTAACAAACGTTAGCTGACAAGAGTAACTGAACGAAACCAGCCTGACGGTAACGAAAAGCAGTAATTCATCCTATTGTATACGAATATTTAATTTCTCCTAGTTATTGGAGAGCTAATAGTGTGTTAGTTACCGAGTATAATGATTAACTCAGAGGAACTGTGTACCCCTCAGGCACTTTGGTTATTTCTGCCAATGTCACAACACGGGAAATTCAGCTAATAGTAGCCCGCGATAGTTGTGTCAGTAATGTCGATTAAGTCTAACTAATGCTAACTGTCAAGGTTAGCTCTCGCGGGCAGGGGTATATTAAAAATGTCCTAACTTTACACTACTTAGGATTCATTACAATACAATGACAACGGGCGTTTATTATTAGAGTTTATTATTATGAAGTATTATGAAGTTTATTATTATAATTTAGCCTGTAAGTAAATGTTTGACATGTTTGAGGTCAGTCTGTTTGTCCATGGAGAGACAATAGTTGGAGGACTCTGTGTACACTGTGTCTGAGTGTGTGTTTGTGGTCTGCAGGGCTGGGCTTCAGCAGTTCTTCACAGTGGGACCTGATGGGCACAGCCATGGTTACACCTGACCACGTGAGGCTGACCCCAGACCTGCAGAGCAGACAGGGAGCGGTCTGGAGTCGAATTGTAAGTCTGCTGCTGGAGCTGTGAAACCCACCAACACTGCACACTACATCTGTACCAGACATCCTACTACACCTTCCCCTCTCACATCCTGCTACACCAAACACAGTTACTCTGAAATGATCACTCGATGATAGTAAAGTTAGGTATTGTGTATGCGTGTTTGTGTGTGTGTGTGTGTGTGTGTGTAATAAAGATTGTCACTGACTGTATAACATTAGACAAATTGAGCCTGTTTCAACTGGGGATAGTTTGTTACTCAGTGCATGCTGCACATAACAGAGCACAAGAATAACCTGCTTGTCTTCATTTCTCTTGCTTTCTAGCCTTTCTTCTTACGGGATTGGGAACTCAAAGTGCACTTTAAAATCCACGGCCAGGCAAAGAAGAATCTGAACGGGGATGGAATGGCTATTTGGTTAACCAAGGATCGCATGCAGAATGGTGGGTAGACATTGGATCCCTCTGGAGGTGTCATGTCTCATTCTGTGAGAAGATACAAATGATTTAATGTAAATGTTCCAGGAACATATTTTACAAAGCCTTGTATTGAGAGTTGGCTCATCTTCCATGTCACCTTGCTTTTCTCTGTCATGATCAGGTGATATGATTTATACATGAGTCATTTAATCTCTGTACATCATGCACACAGTACGCTGAGAGAAAGCTTTTCCACTACTTAACTCCATCCAAAACTTTGTCATCAGTCCTCCCAGCTGACTCTACGGCCCACTTCCTCCGGGAAAGCAGCCTCCTTCTCGGGCAGTAAGATCCGAGTGGGTCCGGCTGTTTACCGATGATGATTATGTGACGTGATTTCAATATTTTAACTCAGTGACTCTATAACTTCCCACAGCAGTGGTGTAGGTAGTGTCTTTGGAAACTTTACAAGGGAAATAATTGATGAATTTATACGTTACATTACCTGCCCAGTCCTCCACACCGACACCGACCAACTCTGCCTCCCGCAGTGAGAGCCGGGTAGCTCCGTAACTTTTACAATGTCTTTGTCATTTTCCACGATGCACTGTGGGTCAGGATCTCTCTCATGACAGAATCTTACAGCGTCCATGAGATTAAACAGAGAGGGACGATGATGGTGGAGATGTTGTTTGATTCACAGAGGAAATCAGGTGAAAAAACAAACAAGCACTCTGGGTCCTTTTGGGCTCTAAACGTCTTTATCTTTTAAATCATCTCCAATATTTACCGTGTGTTACCACGTGTCTGCTCATGGAGCTTCTCAGGTCAAGCAGAATCTAACGTTCACTCCGTTGATCCACTTTATTTGCTTCCATGGCTGTAGTACGTTTCATATCTAAGCTTCAACATGAGCCGTGTAGAACAAAACAAAGAGACGGCCAGGTCCATCAAGGCAAATTTCAAAATAAGAAACATACTGACTATAGTAATTTATCAAGAAGCTTGTATTTTAGTAGAGCATGTTTCCTTAATCTGTGATGACGCAGCATGTTCATTTTATGATTTAATACAGTAAATATCTGACAGATTGTACCTTTTAAGCTCTCTTCTTATTTTTGATTTATTTATTTTTTTCGATTTTTGAACATAATCTGGTGTTTTATCAACACAGTCACTCAGAAACCAAAAATCTTTTAATGTTTGAAATGAATCAACCGTTGTCACATTCGCTTGTTGTTTCCTGTTTCTCATTATTCATAGCCTGAACCTGGACAGCTGCTTTAAAAAATGATGTGGGGATTGAAAGAACAATTGTACATTTGCGTTCATGGTAAGAATATAGATGTGATGATAAACTGTCGTGATGCATCTCACTGCTCCTTCACAGGTCCCGTGTTTGGAAACATGAACCACTTCACTGGACTTGGAATATTCGTGGACACTTATCCTAATGCAGACAAACGCCACGATGTGAGTGAAAGCTGCTAGCTCCTGTGTTGTTCCTGTGTTTTCATATTTACAGGACTGGAGACTAAATTAATGTGTGTCTAAAGATGAGTTTAGACAGATGTGGCTCACCATGTAAAAGCCCTGCATGCCTCTTATTATCAATGTTAAAGTGAGTCATATTTCTCTTTCTGCAACCCTCTTGAATGTGCAGAGGACACAGCCTGGAAGTCAGGTAGCTTCAGAACAAGCTTGTTTTTTTTTGAGCTGAGAATGTTCGTCAACCATCTCATCTCATCTTGTTCCACACATCTGTTCTGATTCATGAGTGCTGCCTGCTGTCAGATTGTGATAGTTCAACAGTGGTGTTGAAGGTGTCGGTGTTGTTTTGTGTTTTAACTCCCTCATCTTCCTCACAGAGGGCTTTCCCATACGTATCCGTGATGCTGGGGAACGGGACTCTGTCATATGACCATGATTATGACGGACGGCCCACTGAGCTTGGAGGATGTACAGCTATGGCACGCAACGCAATCTATGACACGTTTGTCCTCGTCAGATACTCCAAACACAGACTCACGGTATGAACCCTGAAGTGAAGGTAGGATTGATGCAGTGTATTTCAATGCTGGCTTTTTCAACAGGAAACCTTTAAGATCTAAGATGGTGCTGATGGCAATGCTTAAAAATCTTCCCATTGAAAGCTTGATATTTGGGCGAGTGACGTACTGACTGTTCTTTCACTCTCCAGCTCAAGGTGGATGTAGATGGTAAACAGGAATGGAAGGACTGCGCTGACATCACAGGAGTGCGTCTACCCACAGGCTACTTCTTTGGTGCCTCCTCCGCCACTGGAGACCTGTCAGGTATGAACTGAACAGAAAATATGCAAATGATGGTTTGTGTGAGTTCTTTCTGCAAGTGTTGATTACTGACATGTGCTGTTGCTCTAGATAACCATGACATCATCTCCATGAAGTTGTACGAGCTGACAGTAGAGAGGGCTGCTGAAGAGGAGGAAGAGGAGGAGGTCACCATCCCCAGTGTGGACAACATGGACCAGTTCCAAGGTAGTCATCATTTCTTTCACTTCTGTCTGGCACTCTCAAGATTGTCACTTTATGTCTGATAATAAATCTCTCATCGTTTTGCTTTGCAGTGGAAGTCGAGGAGGAAGGGATGAGTGGAGTCCAGTTCTTCTTCACCGTTCTCTTCTCCATCCTGGGCCTGGGTGTGCTGGCCGTAGTGGGGCTGATGGTTTACTACAGGAAGGAAAGCAGACGTAAACGTTTCTATTGATCGGAGAACAATTGATCTCCACAGGTTTTCAAAATGTGTGTTTCTTAATCGCCATACGACACACGAAAGCAAAAACTGCCATAGTTCCATAGCTTTACTGAGACATCCAATCAAATGAACTCAATGAACAACCTCACGGGGCTGAAGCCCAGAGCCAAGAGTACATGAACAGATGAGAAGGTCATGAACAGGTGAGCCAACTGTCTGTGAAATCTTTTTTTTTTTTTTCGGTTAAATGTGCTCCTGTCAGCCTAAAGGACAGCGCAGTGGGTCTGAGATTTAACATGTTCACCCATAAGAGCAGGAAGAGTCAATCACAGATGCTGGATGTAGTTCACTGACACAGTTTAATGTGCAGTTACCTCTGACTGTCACTTGGTGCTGCCAGCGCGCAGATTTAATCTGACTCGTATCTGCTGTGAAGACCAATCAACCTGTGGATCCTTGTAGACTTCCTGCAGAACTGAATAAGTCCACATGTATTGAGCTCCCATGCAGTTGAGAGCGCCTTATAAGCCAAGCAAAGCACTTACACTGGCTTCAGTGGGTTCATATTAGCTGTCTGTAAATGTATGATGGATGATGCATTGCACTCTATGTTGTGTGTTACAAGAAAGGTTCTGAGTTAGCAGTGCTGGTTGAGGTGCTTAGCTAGGATCAATAAAGACAGGCTCTCACCTTCGGTCCTCTCTGCAGGTGTGAGCCGCTCTTTCATTTTTTCTGTTTGACCTCACAAGTTCTTTGGCTTAATTTCCTCTCTGTGGTTATTAACAGTTCTCAGTTCTAATAAGTAAGTTTTAGTTTTATCCACAATCTGTTTGTCACCAGGTAGAGTTTTCATGCTAACAAAGTTTAACATTTCCTGTGGCACTGAATTTCATCAGACGCCCCATCATAGATAGTTTGCTCTGGTATGCACTGTGAAATTAGATAGCTGTATAGTCATTTCAGAGCATGTGAATATGAATACTGTTCAGTTCTCCCCCCTCCCCTCCCTGGTGTCCAAGCTTTGTCATGGCTGCTGGACACAATCCACTGCCTTTCTGTCCACCAGACTGGTGGCCAGTGCGTCTCACTCGTGGCCCCTTTGTCCCCTCCACTGTCTTTTTTTTTTTTTTTTTTTTGCCAAAGTACCACTTTTAAATTTCTATAAATATATATACTTCCCACATCCCATCCCACATCCCACATTTTTACATGTTCTGTCATTGTGTTACAGTCTGTAGATCCTGGTCCAACAGAAGCCTTTTCTTTCTGTCCATTTAACCCCCCAAAACATATTTGAGACTGATTCTGATTTTAGAGGGAAAAACTCACTGATTACTAGTATGGCAGCTGATGTGGTTCATTTTTAAGCCGATAGGCCTATACAAAGTTATTGGAAGGCTGCTTTCCTAAATTTAAGCTAAATATAACTTTATAGAATATTTCAATTAAATGTTCTTTAACATATTAAATAGTTCTAGTTGACATCGAGAGCTTCTTCTTCTCTCTTACTCTGTTGCCACAGTGTTGTAAATCGCAGCATGCACCAATATATTTTTTCTTGTGTACCCAAAACAAGCAGTTTTAATGTCTGTTTACACTGATACCAATGTCAGCAATAAGCCGATAATATCAACTAATATGTTGGTAGGGCTCTGAAATATTACTACCACTACTACTACTAAATCCACTTGATTAAAGAAACTACATGTAATTGTTAGTAGCTGAAGTAACAGTGGAGAGGGAAGGTGGGTGGAGTGAAGAACACTGGAGATGTTGGGTTGGGTCGGGTGTGTTTTTCTGAAGTGTTTCATTAAAATGAGCAAAGAACAGTCACAAAGTGTCAATTATATAATACAGTACAATATGTAACGTGTCATAAATGTGCTTATGAAACATGGAAAATGATTCAAACAAAAAACTCACACAACACTGGAAATGTGTCTGCTTAAGAAGGGACGGCCTGAAGACGCTTCACTTCTGACACACTTGCAGGGGACATCTGAGGAGTGGTCAGCTGCAATCTTTGGACACAATGGTTTATAAGTACAGGTGTAACTAATAACACTGTAGATGTCTGTAAACCGTGATGGTGTGAAGAAAGAGAGCCAGAATGCACAGTGCCAGGACCCTGAACCTGAAGTACCTAAATGGAATTTAGCCATCATTCATTTTTATCATTTACACCTGTGACACCTCCAACAGTGACGTCACAATGTCTTATCTGAAAAAGCTCCATCTAAAATGGAGGCCTGTAGTCTCTGAATGTAAACTCCACCTAAACTGCTCCTTCTTTACTGTTCAGGTTTTGTTTCATTGACTTGTTTGTAGCAGTGTGAACTACCAGGGAGATTCTCATTTAGTTGTATTTTGGTTCTCGTAGCTGTTTGAAATCATTTCAATCAATAGTAAAACCACTCTATGGTCTGACATGCTTAGTCATAACGCTACCAACAAAGTGTTTAGAAGTTTTGTAGACAGTGTTACAATATGTCCTCCTAAATGGTTTAATGTTAATTCTCTTTTCTAATTTTATTTCTCACTGTGAGCCATGATTGGGACAAACATCCCTCTAGTTAATTATTTAAATAAAATGTTCAGCTGATTCAATAAAGCGCCTTTCTTCTTGTCATGCTCCTTTTTTCAGTAAAAGTTTCAATGTCATTGTGGGTCATTTTGCTCATTTTATTGTATTTATAATGTTATATGTTATGAACATTTCATAAAAATGCTTTCAGATTGTCAAATGCAAAAAGGCTGGATTTTACTGTGGTTCCTCTGTGGTTTCATATTTAAGCACCCTAGACCTGAAATCCAGATGCTCACTTTTACCTGATTGTGAGATTGATTTAATTTAGAATGGATTCAATTAAATTCCTCCTGCAATATACAGACAGGGGACATATTAAAGGAAAAAGCCAACATAAAGTCTATAGTACGGTGTTGGGCAAGAGTTTGGGCTGAGTTTGAGATCAGTATTAAGTATTCAGTTCAGTCTGGGTGTGGATTCACAGGTCTGTTTGTGTCTATATAATTAGGGATATTCGAGTGTTGGGTGAAATTTATGGAAAATGTAAAAAGTTCATGCTGCAGTGATATATCATGAAAGAAGGGCATTTAATTAGAAGCATGCAATGGTAATTTCTTCATCTCAAACTATTTATTGAAACAAAAGCTAACAACAGTGGTGGGTGTACCACAACAAAAACTGTCAGTGTCTCAGTAACTTGTCATGTATCCTTGAGCATCGATTACAGCTTGACAGCGATGTCTCATGCTGTTCACAAGTGGACTTATTCCAACCTGCTGATGACACTCTGTGACACTCAGCACTCAGTGGTAACTTCCCTCTGAGTACTTCCTGTTTGAAGCCTCACACTGACCAGGTACTGTTGATAGATTGTTAGGTGTCGTCTTGGTGTCATGATGTCAAAATGTGAACAGCATGATGAAGAGGACTGTTTAAATACAAACTGTCATTGAAGGAGAACATTTGTACTTCAGCATGATTTTTAGTGTGATTTTCAGTTAGTGCAGAATAATAATATGGGCATGTTAAGGTGAATATATTAGTTCTTAGAGTTAGTAGAAATTATAACATGGTATTCACATCTGAAGCTGTACTGCAGCTCACAGTCTGTTAGGTAAGATGAGATTGAAACAGGATGTTGTTTTATTGCCTTGATCAAATCATCTTCAGAAAGTCATTTACAGGCAGAAGAAAATCTGTACAGGCGTTTACCACACAACTTATTCTGGAAGAAAAAAAGAGAACCTTCTGTATGCTCGCCATCATGGAGCACCAACACCAACATCAGCTTTTCATGGACATAGACCACAGCCGTTGTTATTTACTGCATATACACCTCAATGGATTCATGGATTCATCCTTATGTTACCACCAGTGCTGAAAGTTGAGCACATTCTTCCTGGCAATCATCAGTTTGTCACTTCTACCAAATAATAAACCTCTCTTCTGTTGAATATAGCAGTCAGTGATCAGAAAACTGGATGAGCTGTTTGCACCAGTTATTTGTTGTCAGTAAATTATTCTAAAATTATAGTGCGCACACAAGTCTGGACTGATTTGGTGTCCGTGTCTTTCTTTTGCCTTGCAATAATATATAAATATATATAATATCACTGATGTCATTCCTAAGTCTTGAATAAGACTGCAGAGATGTGGTTATGTTATGAGAGTGAGTTTTAATAAACAATTTTAACATCCACTGATAAATCTTTGTCACATGCAATAAAGACATTACAGATGCACATTAGAGAACAATGTCCCTGTACAATAATGTGCCTTTATTGTGGTCCAGCAGCACAGCAGCATTCAGTACATAGCTATCATGGAGCAGGGCCTGTCTATTTCACAGATTGTCCAATCCCTCTCGCAACATTCTCGTTGGTTTCAGCAGCCTCCTTGATAGCCTGCATCACCAGAGCGTTCCTCTTCCTCGTCTCTTCCATTCTCACTGGGTTTGATTCAGGCAGACTCTGATGAAAAGGTAGATACATGCCATTAATTAACCACAGAAGAGAAATGTTTAGGAAATTATAGGTCCAATAAAGTTAAAGTTTAATTGTGCTGAGATCTGAGGGGATTAAACACAATGCACAAATATTTGCTGTTTATCTGGACACAAGACGACAAACAGATCACTGAGGGTGGCCTGAGGGTAGAAACTCAGTCTAGTGTATCTGGTAACTTCTTCCCGATCACAGCAGGGGAAAGTCTGTCATCTGGGTGGTTGAGATCTAACTGTTCCTTTTGAGGATACTCTCTATGTTGCAGAAATCCATCCGTATTTGAGGGGACACTGAATTTCCTCAAGCGTCTGAGGTGAAACAGTCTCTTCCTTGCCTTTTTGACCACCGAGTCAGTATGCAGAATCCAGGTCAGACCCTCACTGATGTGGACACCAAGGTACTTAAAGCAGTTGACTCTCTCCACCAACGACCAGTTGATATTAAGGGGGCATAGATCCTCTCCTGCTTCTTCCCAAAGTCCACTATTATCTCCAGAATCTTGCTGATGTTGAGGAGGTTGTTGTCTTGACAGCAGCAGGTCAGGTTCTTTGCTTCCTTCAGATCATCCTTTTCATTGTTTTCAGTGATCAGGTTCACCACAGCTGTGTCATCAGCAAACTTAATGATGGTGTTGGAGTCGAAAGTGGCTACACAGTCATGGAATGCTCCATTGTTGAGAATGGGGGTGGATGAGGTGTGTTGTGCAAAGTTTCTGTCTGGAACATTGTAGAAGTTCTATAAATCACTGCTCCTGAGTTTGAACTGTCTTGAAGGCGTTCCCATTGGCCAAACCATCTCAACTGGGTTTAGGTCGTGGTGGAGGCCAGGTCACGTGATCCATCACCCTCATTCTTGGTCACAAAGCATTTACAGAGCCTGGAGGTGTGTTTGGGGTCATTGTTGGGTTAAAAAAACAATTGATGGTCTAAGCACAAACGAGATGGGATGAAATGTCACTGCAGAATGCTGTGGTAGCCATGCTGCTTCAGTGTGGTTTGAATTTTGAATACATTTCTAACAGTGTTAACAGCAAAGCACCCCCACACCATCACACCTCCTCCATGCTTCATGATGGGAACCACACATGCAGATACCATCCATTCATCTTCTTTGCGTCTCCCAGTGGTTAGGATAAAAAAAAAAAAAATCTCACATTTAAGTCATCAGAACAAAGTCCAGATTTCCACTGGTCTAATGTCCATTCATTGTGTTTCTTGGTCCAAGCAGTTCTCTTCTTGGTCTTTCTCAGCTGCGGTTTCTTTGCAGCCTGATTCACTCGGTCTCCTCTGAACAGTTGATGTTGAGATGTGTCTGCTACTTGAACTCTAATGTGCTCTAATGTGATTTCTGAGGCTGGGCACATACAGACAAACAAATATTCACACATTTAGAGCCACCAATTAACCTATTAAGTGCATGTCTTTGGACTGTGGAAGGAAGAGAACATGCAAACTGCACCCCAGCCGAGGTTCAAACCAGGAACCTTCTTGATATGAGGCGACCCGAGATCCAGTTTCATCAGAGGTCCATCTGTTTTTTATGTAACTGCACTTGAAGATACATATAAATAAATATTTTCTGGACTGACTGAACTTCATGTCTTAAAGTAATGATGGACTGTCATCTCTCTTTGCTTAGTTGGATTACCACAGTATTTGAATAGAGCTATTTACTGTATACCAACACAACCTTTGAACAACACACCTGATGATCTCAAATACATTGAGGACAAGAAATTTCACTAATTAACTTTA
Organism: Argyrosomus regius; assembly: GCA_946959425.1. Lineage (NCBI taxonomy): Eukaryota > Metazoa > Chordata > Actinopteri > Sciaenidae > Argyrosomus > Argyrosomus regius. Next base: position 27,157,407 of record OX336890.1, on the reverse strand, counting down.
AAGAAGGCACACCTGTTAACTGAATAATCAGGTGATGACCTCATGAATCTGATTAACAGAGTGAAGAGTGTGTACATTAATCTAAAATATGACACAGATTTTCTTTATTCAACACATTTCAGTTCTCTGTATGTCCTGATTCATTTAGTTTAATGTTATTAATCATTTATTTTGCATGCACATTGAATCCATACATCTGAATCACCTTGTGGAGCTCTCTCTGTTTCTCCTCTCCTGGAACGACCAAAGCCCACAGCCCACAGCCGGCCCCCACGCACACAATCACCGCAGAGGTGCTCAGGATTGCCCGCAGGCCGCTCATCCTGATCCAGGTGGAGGTCACACACTACTGCGTCCGATAAACTCACACACTGCGCTCCATCTCATGTGTTTGGTAACAGCACAACAGGAACAACAACAGCAGCAGTGCACGCTGGGATATGTGTCTTCTTCTGTAGTTTAAAGGGACCGAGCCTATACCGCCACCTGCTGTATGGGAGTGTGTAGAGTCCACTGATGAGCCAAAGAGACACACACAACAATGATTCCACTCAGTGTCAGAGAAATGTTTCAGTGCGATGCTACATGTGAACCATTTATCTTACTCTCGTACTACGGAGAACATGTCTGGTGACATGGGTGGGAAAAAAAATATTCCGTGGCCACGAATTAATAATGCGTGGGAACGAGACGACTTGTTTAATGCGTGGGAACGAGATGATTATTAGGTGGCCACGAATTAATAAAGCGTGGTCATTTTGCGTGGCCACGAGAAATGTTAGTCATTTCATCAGTGAGACTGTTGACTTTCTTTTTGGCATCAGTAGGTTCAGCCGCAAACATGGACAATTCTGATCTGATTTTGTTTTATTTTAATCTAGGGATGAATTACAATGATATTCTTAAATCACTTGCGGTTAGACGTTTTCATTTATACAATAATGTCCTACAATTATCATCTAAAGTGAAGGATAACTTTAGCGCACATGAGCCACTGGCCTGATCAGGTCAACAGTTCTAATGTACAGCCCCGATCCTAGTTGAGTTATAGGTTTATGATCTTGAATATGGCTCAATTCGTGGCAGCGGCAGCTGCTGCTGTTATGGGCATTTGTTTTTCGTTTTTATTTTATAAAACAGTCGTCAGTGTTGCATTAGACTCGCTGGCAGCATTTCCATTACGTGATTTCTGCATCAATTTGCAAGATTTTCTTAATTAATCTCTCAATTGCTGCTGCTGTGTGGGGCAGCTGCCACTGACCTGCGTGGCAAAAAATAAACTTGTCGTTATTTTTAATCATTCAAATTTGGCTGGGTGGCTAATAACACTTTCTTCTTTAGTCTGACAAACTCAAAACAGATATTTATTTTGACTTTACACGGACTTTAAGGACATCACGTAGGTATGGGGCTCTGTACGTAGGCTATTGCAGGTTCTAGAGAAGGTGCGCTCGGAATGATATTAATATTATGAATTAGTATTTTGTGCGCACGTTATAGCTATATTGTGGCCACAATTTAAATTTTTTTTGACCATGTCACCAGGAGGAATTAATTCATGCATAGAATGTCTCAATGGCCAGCTGCTCCTCTCGCTTCTACAGTATCCGAGATGCTTGTTGACCCGCCTTCTGCAGCGACTGAGTTCCGGAGCACTGAGCTGTCAATCAAAAACACCTTAGCCAATGGGGACACACCCTTGAAAAAGCCCCCCCCCCCCATCAATCTGGAATTTGAATAATCTCGTTCCCACGCATTAAGCAAGTCGTGGCTTAGATGTTGCAAGTCCCACTCGTTATTAATTCGTGGCACGGAATATATTTTTTTTTCCACCCATGTCACCAGACGGGCTCCGTATGTCTGTTATGATGTCCAGACTTCTTTAAATCTCTGACGCACTTTCACAAAGATGATCCGTCATGATCCGTTCTCATTTTTGTGCTGTAATTCATATTATAGCCAGCATGTTCAACATTCTTTATACCCTATATTATTATTATTATTATTATTATTATTATTAGTGGTAGTAGTAGTAGTAGTAGTAGTAGTAGTAGTAGTAGTAGTAGTTGTAGTAGTACATGGTAGCATCCCTATTTGTAGTTCTATTTCAGATTTTTATACAACATTTTTATTTCTACTTTTACTTTCTACCTTTTTGTTTTCTATTTGTATAGATGTTAGCACAGGTTAACTTCTTAACACAGTTATATATTTAATTCCTCTGCAAATGTTTAATTCCTCTGCACATATTAAATTTTTATAGTTTGATTCCTCTGCACAGTTTTGATTGCTCTGCACATATTTGAATTCTATGCAAATGTTTAATTTCCCTGTACATATTTATTTTCTGTGCAAATGTCTAAATTTTAGCACGGGTTTTAATTTAATTTAAATTTCTATTTAATCTATTTCTAACTACGTCAGAACAATCATTACATCCGTCTTGTTACTTCTCATCACACCACTGACATGCTTTTATAATACTATAGGCCGATCAGCCATTGTATTAATAATGATTTTTTTTAAAGGCAGAACATACTGTAGGCTACATGATGATGGTTCATTGCCACCCCCTGCTGGGCATTACATTACACATACAGGAGCATGATCTTTTTTATGGGCCTTACTGTACAATAAGAAAAGGTAAGCATGTAATACGCGGGTCTGAAATAAATGATGGAACTGGAATCCAGCTAATTAAACTGCATTTCAATTAATGAATGAAGTAACTCTTCATTTATATTTTTTTAAACTGATGATCTGTTAGGTAAGCATGAAAATACACAGTGTGTGTGTATATGAAATGATTTCAAACTGTTAGTTTGTAAAGTGAATGAACTGAAACATAAGCTTTAATACAGATAATAACCTGGACTAAACAATAACCATGGTTTAATAAAGTTCCAGACAACAAACATCAGCGTCGCTCCTCTGCTCCGCGCAGGCGCAAAGACGGCTTTTCCGGGTACGACACGTAATATAAATAGGCTGAGTGCACTCCGGGCGTCGGTAGAACACACCAAACCAATGATTCCCATATGTCCAGTAGTCTCCTTCACCTATGGTGAGTATTAATACAAACTGAATTTATTTCACAGTCACATATAAAGACTTAAGTAACGTTAGAAGCGTGTCAGCAGCGTGAATAAAGTGTCGTTAACGGACAGTCCTTGAAACGCTCGCCTGAGCCTGCTGCTAACGGTTAGCTTAGCGTCATCCTGTGTGTGTGTGTGTGTGTGTCCTCCGCAGTGCCCAGCCGGCTTGGTGAAGATGCCAAAATGGCCACCGGCAATTACTTTGGATTTACCCATGGCGCTGCCGCCCAGTACAGGTAAGAGTACCACAGATACTCAGATTTTCGGTTACAGCGTGCTGCATTGTGTTTTATTTTGAGCTCAAACGTTAGCTGAGTGCGTGTGTGCAGGTAAGCAGAGGCTGTGCAGCTCCCACTGCTGCCATTGTTCAGGCTGGGGGAGGGGGCGCTCATCCCTCCGCTGCTGCTGCAGTTGGATGGAACGCTGGCTCCACAGGGAAACATGCAAGGCTACAATATTATACAGTGTCACTAATTCAGCCATGAGTTCAAGGGGTTATCAACGCCACAACATAACACAGCAGTCTGTACTGTGACAGTAACACTGTAACAGAATGGTCTGAACGCTGGCCTCACATAGCCAGCAGACAGAGCCCATCATCAGTGTGTTGAGACTGAAAACAAGCCTGCGTTCATGGACCCTGGGGACGCGCACACACATTTTAAAGGGGCTGTTTTTCTAACCTGAAAAAAGGGGCAGCCTCCCTTATTAGATTGTGAAATACATGTATGGTAATTACACTATTTCAACATGGCACACTGGTCCTTCATTTAATCTCTTGTTATTGACAGCAGAAGCTATGTAAGGCATTCAAACTGTGAAGAAACCTTTTTGAAAGCAAACCTTAAAATATAAACTCAGATGTTTATGAGATTTTGAATTTGTACACCATGTAAACGTAGATTATGCAAAGAGTCAGTGGAAATGTAATATACTTAACCAATCTGAAGCAAGGCATTTGAATGTATTCATATCTAACTAACCACAGACTGTCTGAATGACAGTAATAGAGACAATATATAAATACAGTCCTATCATTCTTTTCAGAGCAGTTCCATTTTATTTCTATAATGCTTTAATTGTGGGCATCATTGTCAGACCAACAATGACAGGAGCAGTCATACTGGGACTGCTGTAGTCAAGCACTAAAGGTGACAGCTGGTTCATTATTTGTCATGACTGTCCCGTAAGCTGTGAAATGATTAGCTACACTACTGTACACCTGTTTTCAGGACTGTCACAACTCATGGTGTCTCTGCCTCTCTCTGATTTAGTTAGATTTAGTTTCCCCTAAATGTGGCTGGGATTCTGAGACTATCGTCACGGCAACGCCGCACAAAACTGCCATTATCTTAAACATGGCACATACTCAGGAACAATGGTGGATATTGAGGGCAGGGCATGGTGTTCTTGATTGTGGCAACATGACAAAAGACTGCTGAACAAAACTGTGGAGAATCTAACATGGCTATAGATGAGATGACCCCGGTTGTTCCGTGTCATGCAAATGACGATTCTCTCTGACCAATCAGTGGTCTGTTCTGTAGCGTTTACCCACATTATTTCCATGATAAGTATTATTATTTATTACATTTTTTAATTAATATCCTATTTTACACTATGAGGAAGCTTAAAGCAACACGATGAGGCTCAAGTGGTAGAGCGGATTGTCTAGTAATCAGAAGGTTGCTGGTTCACTTCTCGCTCTCCCCCAGTCCAGTCAAAGTGTCCAAGATACTGAATTCCAACTAGCTCCTGATGGTGGTGCATTTTGTGTGTGTGTGTGTGTGGTGGGGGTGGGGTAAGGGGGGGGGACCTTAATAGCACTGTGAGCTCTTTGGATAGGAAGTGCTATATCCTGATGAGCAGCTGGCAGACTGTGACAAGTGTTGTAAAAATGCTTTGTGTGGTCAGTAGACCTTGAGGAAGAATTGCATAAGTCCGTTTACCAAACACATTTTAATATTACTGTACGAGTATGATTCTATGTGACAGTTTAATGTAACTTGACTTTTATCATCTGCTTATCTCACTTTGTACCAAAGCTGTTAACTCATCAATATAATTCATTCCGAAAATACATTCATCTAAAGTGGCAATATTTCAGACAGAAACCCAACAACGTGGTGCTTTGTACAAGATAACTCTGGTGCTCAGGTGCACTTCAGTGTCGGTAATGAGGAAGGGGCAAGTACTGCTATTTCATCTTCCTCACCCAGATTGATCCTGCCAGTCTGGAGATCATATTGATTTGTAATAGGTGTCTGTTGTGTTGATTGTCTAGATACAGTCTGCAGGTCGAAGTGTCCTTGGGCAAGATACTGAACCCTAAATTGCTCCAGAAGAATGTGAATGTGTATGAATGGTTAGCTCCTAAAACTGATGAGCAGTTGGCACCTTGGCATCAGTGTGTGAATGGGTAATTGGAATGAGATATGTAGTGTAAAAACTATGGGTGGTTGAAAGACGTTATATACAGTGCTGTGAAAAAGTATTTGCCCCCTTCCTGATTTCTTATATTTTTTGCATATTCGTCACACTTAAATGTTTCAGATCATCAAACAAATTTTAATATTAGACAAAGATAACCTGAGTAAATACAAAATACAGTTCTTAAATGATGATTTCATTTAATAAGGGAAAAAAGTTATCCAAACCTACCTGACACTATGTGAAAAAGTAATTCCCCCGAACAGATGAGGAACCAAGTCATTGATATCTGTCAGTCTGGTGTTCCTAAGCCATTTTAAGCCTTTGGGACTCCAGCGAACCACGGTGAGAGCCACTATGCACAAATAGAGAAAACTTGGAACAGTGGTGAACCTTCCCAGAGGAGAGGCTGGCCTATCAAAATTACACCAAGAGTGCATCAACAACTCATCCAGGAGGTCACAACAGAACCCAGAACAACATCTAAAGACCTGCAGGCCTCAGTTAAGGTCAGTGTTCATGGTTCAACAATAAGAAAGAGACTAGGCAAAAATGGCATCATGGGAGAGTTCCAAGGAGAAAACCACTGCTGAAAAAGAACACAAACGCTCGTCTCACATTTTCCAGAAAACACTTGATGAACTTTTTGGAATGTGTGCATCCCGTTACATCTGATTTGATGAAAACTAATGCAGCATTTCATAAAAAGAACATCATACCAACAGTCATACATGGTGGTGTTAGTGTGATGGTCTGGGGCTGCTTTGCTGCTTCAGGACCTGGACGTCTTGCTGTAATTGATGGAAGCATGAATTCTACTGTCTACCAGAAAATCCTGAAGGAGACTGTCCGACCATCAGTTCGTGACCTTAAGCTCAAGCGCACTTGTGTTACACAGCAGGACAATGATCTGAAAGACACCAGGAAGTCCACCTCTGAATGACTTTAAAAAAAAAACAAAATTAAGGTTTTGGAGTGGTCTAGTCAAAGTCTGGACTTAAATCTGATTGAGATGCTGTGGCATGACCTTAAATAGCTCCATCATGCTCAAATATGCAAAAAAAAAAAAATCAAATCAGGGAGGGTACAAATACTTTTTGACAGCACTGTAAGTACAGTCCATTCACCATCACATTGATCCCACGTTGTTTATTTATGTTGTGGTTTTTATTTCTGGCTTCAGAAACTGGGTTAAACAGTGTTTAGTCACACACACACACACACACACACACACACACACACACACACACACACACACACACACACACACAGATATGGAGCACTGCTCTGTCCTGGGTATCACCTTGAGTTATTGATTGGTCCATAGTCTAAAAGCCAGTTGGAGTTTAAAGAAGGCGGCTGAAGAAAGCTGTGGATTTTTCTCATGACGTGGTCATTCTATAGAATTGTCATGAGTCAATCCTAAGGATCGGTTTGAGGACAGATCCAGGCACTTTGTGTCTTTCTTTCCTGTACTCTACTGTGATTTGTCCAGCTCAGCCTCCTAGTGTTGCAAAGCTGCTCTATACATCCAAGCCAATATTGTGACTTGGTTATCAGATATTTTCTTTGATAGTGTTGACAGCTGCAGGTAATTTATTTATTTATTATTTATTTTGATTTTACTAATGATTTTAAATTCTGTGATATTTGATAGATGGACATTAAATGGGTTTGTGTGTTCTGGGTAAAGGCTGTTTTTGTGTGTCTGCTATGGGTGTAACAGTACACAAAATTCATGATTCAGTGTGTACTTTGGTTTTATTGTCACATTTCAGTAAATTTTCACTACTGAAATTTACTTATTTTATTATTCACAGTGGCTCATTGGGCATCATTCTGAACACCTGAAGCACACAAATGATGGCTGATTGTTAATAAGAACAAATAAATGACACAAATGTCAGTAATGTAAGTCTCTGACCTGATCTTCCACCTCTGGTATTTGTGTTTGCCATTTCCATGGCAGCAGCGCTACATGAGCTTGGCTAACCAAGCTGAGCTGACTAACATGCTACAGCTGATAGATAACAACCGCCACTTGCCAAAATTACCAGTGCATGTGAGTCAACATAAAATGAGCTGTTTTGACAGCAGAATCCCAAGAATCTGAAGCGACTTGAGATTTCACACACACACTGTAGCTACACTTTGGGCTATGCCATTGTTGACATACAACCCTCAAATGACATCAAGAACTGTGATTGGTCAGCTTAGGCTGCTAATTCTAAAGATTCCTTCATAATTCTAGCCTGGTCCAAACAGTTTTGACACAACTGTTTGTACAAAATTGGATCAAACCTGCAGCTGCCTTGATCTTATCCACCTTGTGTATGTGAGCTGCTGTAACAAATGAATGTCCCTGGTGTGTGATCAATAAGTTTATCTTATCTTCTCATTTGATTTGTCTTTCAGTCAGCAGCCAGCTGCCGGGGTGGCATATACACATCCCACCACAGTGGCCAGTTACACAGTCCACCAGGCACCTGTGGCAGCGCACACTGTTGCGGCGGCCTATGCTCCCACGGCAGCCACAGTTGCTGTAGCTAGGCCTGCTCCTGTCGCCGTGGCAGCTGCTACTGCTGCAGCTTATGGAGGATACCAACCAACCCATGCTGCCACTGACTACGGCTACCCTCAGCGCCAACCTGAAGTCCCTCCACCCCCACCACCGGTCACCTCACAGAATTACCAGGTACACCACAAGTTTTCATCTTTCATGCTACTCCACAGATTACAGATGTGTTTAAACAAGAAGCCTGTAACTCAGTTTTACCGTTTCCATTTGCAGGACTCCTACTCCTATGTGCGCTCCACAGCTCCTGCTGTAGCCTATGACAGTAAGCAGTACTATCAACAGCCCACTGCTACAGCGGCTGTCGCTGCTGCACAGCCACAACCCAGTGTGGCAGATTCCTACTACCAGACAGGTATGCTGAATACACTCAGTTCATTTTCATTCATTTATACTCCTTTCAATGGCAACATATGACACTGTTCTACTAAGCACTACACACAATAATGAGTAGGCTAACAGACAGCTATTCTCCTATTGTCTAACCAAAGCTAATCAAGTGGAACTCTTGGACTTGAGTAGTATTTATGCTCCTTATGTGCCGTGACATAGACACAGTTAGCAAGTTTATTCGATATTTCACTGTACATGTGAAAGATTGTTATTTTCAGAGGTATGTATGTCCATTTTCTGTCTTCTAGCCCCCAAACCTGGATACAGCCAGGGGGTAACGTCATACACCCAGAGCCAGCAGACTCGACAGGTGACTGTGATAAAGCCAGCTGCGCCCAGTCCAGCCTCATCCACTTTCTCCATCTACCCAGTGACCTCCACTGTCCAGCCTGTGGCCGCTGCTGCATCTGTGGTCCCTTCTTACTCCCAAAGCCCAACCTACAGCACAAACGCTGTCACCTACTCTGGTAAGCTAAAATATTGTCCTGCCAAAAGCAGGCGGCTGTTTTTGTTGATGATCCACCATGTCAGAAAATGATCAGTGTATAAAATCCAATTAGTTTTATTTTTTGTGATTTGAAGACTCCTCACTTTAACATGGTGTTAATGTTCATCTACGTTTCATGTTAGCATGCTAATGTCCTACACTGAAATGGTTGGTATGGTATTATGCACCTAAATTTGCCATTTCAGATGGCTATGAAATGACAGAGCACTGAGCAGGTTATAAGTGAGCCTTGGTTTAACCTTTTTTAGGAACCTCATACTCTGGCTATGAGGCAGCAGTTTACTCAGCTGCCTCCAGCTACTACCAGCAGCAGCAGCAGCAACAGAAGCAGGCAGTGGCAGCTGTAGCAGCAACAGCAGCGTGGACGGGGAATACTTTCACAAAGAAACCCCCGTTCCAGAGTAAGCAGCTTCGACCCAAGCAGCCGCCCAAACCCCCTCAGATCCACTATTGTGACGTCTGTAAGATCAGCTGTGCTGGCCCACAGGTGAGTTCAGTATACCACATAGTGACACCATGTTTTCCAGTGTACAGCAATCACATGCACCAAGTTGATAATAACTACAATATATTTTTGTCAAAATATTGACTAATGGCTCTGTCCCCTTCCAAACATTGAATGCATGCAGACTTACAAGGAACATCTAGAAGGCCAGAAGCACAAGAAGAAGGAAGCGGCGCTCAAAGTCTCCCAGAGCAACAGCAGCAGCGGAAGTGGTGGAGGAGTATTGGCCCGTAATGCTCAGAACCAGCTCCGCTGTGAACTTTGCGACGTCTCCTGCACTGGTGCAGATGCCTATGCTGCCCATATCCGTGGAGCCAAGCACCAGAAGGTATGGTCTCTTAATGCAGGAACTACAATCCCAAAATCAGAGTTAAAGTTGTTTTTTAATTTAGTTTTTGTTTTTAAATGATAAAAAGCTGCAAATCTTCTAGTCTCTCCATCCATTCATCACGACTGCAGCCTATCTCAGCTCACATTGGATAAGAGACAGACAACAATTCACATTCACACTTACAGTTAGAAGTCTCCAACAGACTTTAGTACCAACAGACACCTTTCAAGACCACGCACCCTCTGCAGGGAAGAAGGGTGTAAAATAGTCTGAGAAAACACAAAATGTGAAGTTGATTGACACTGTGTTACATGGAAACATCAGATGGGCTGAAAATGTTCTTTCTTCTCTCCTCCAGGTTGTGAAGCTTCATACTAAACTCGGTAAGCCCATTCCCTCGACTGAGCCCAGTATGGTCACTCAGACATCGTCCTCCACCACAGCTGCTCCCAGCAAGACCACCACAGCCACCCTGAGCAGCTCCAGCACCACCAGCTCTCTGTGTATGGCTGCCTCCTCTTCCCCTGCCACAAGCTCCAGCCCCCCCTACCTGAAACCTGTGAACATAGTCAGCAGTGGTGTGGCAGGTGTCAAGAACCCATTGGCTAACAGCATGTCTGCTGCCAACTCTGCCTCTGCTGGGAAGAAAGCCAATGCTCCCAAGATCAATTTTGTTGGTTAGTAAGCTGAGGTTGAAATATTTTAAATAATAGTTTTATCAAGGTATAATCCTGTTCAGTCACATTTATATTTCATCAAATATTTAAAGTTTACATTTTCTATGGTAAAATATTGAAAGATGAATCCATCTCTCAGAAAATCCGCTGTGTAGTTGTGTTACTATATGTGTGTTTAAACTATCGATTTATTCTACAAAGGCTTTTATTTAAGGCATTGATCTATGATTAACCAACGTCATTTGTCAAATGCAGGTGGAAATAAATTACAGACCACAGCGAAGATAGAAGAGGCCAGAGCGGAGGCTAAAGTAGAGGCTTCTAAAACTGCAACGCCTTCTACGGGTACTCAGGACCCCAAGAATGATGTTTCAGATTCTCTGTCCACATCCGCTCTGGCTGCACTGCAGAGTGACGTCCAGCCTGTCGGTCATGACTATGTAGAAGAAGTACGTTTTTGCTCAAACCAACCTTCATTTACAGCAGAAATCTATTTATATCTTGAGTGTAACATGTGGAACTTCTTTCTAGGTCCGAAATGATGAAGGCAAAGTCATCCGCTTCCATTGCAAGCTTTGTGAATGTAGTTTCAATGATCCAAATGCAAAGGAAATGCATCTGAAAGGCCGGAGGCACCGCCTGCAGTACAAGGTTTGTAGCTCACGTCTTGCACCACTCCACAGAATTTGAATACACACTAGTGTGTCTATCAAGTGCTCATCAAGTTTTGACACTGACACATATTTGGTCCTATAATACACATTTGAGTGAAGTGATCTTTATGAACATAGAAAAGTTTAACCTGTGTGCAGAAGGTCTTCAGCATCACATTGTTACATTATTTTTGGCTATTGACTATACGACTATGAGTAAAACAAAAAGGGTTTTAGGCCTCAGCATTGACTGCGTGCATACTATTACAGTTTGCACCGTGTCATACTCATGTCTACAGGAGGGCGAATCTGTTACCACCACAATATGCAACCCAGGGCTGAAGATACTGGCTGAAACGCTAAGAAAATGTCATAGCTGGTTAAAAACATTAGATTTCATCATGTTAAAGGGTTCTCTGTATCTATCAGAGGGGAAAAGATATATCAATAAAACTAAACTGATATTGTTGGTTTATGATCTCATTGTTCCTTTTATTCTATATTTAATTGTAATATATATTAATAATAATTCTGTATTACCTGTGAAATTATTTTTCCATGTTTTGTTTTGTAGAAAAAGGTGAACCCAGATCTGCAAGTGGAAGTCAAACCCAGCATTCGAGCCAGAAAGATTCAGGAAGAGAAGATGAGGAAGCAGATGCAGAAAGAGGAGTACTGGAGAAGAAGAGAGGAGGAGGAGCGCTGGAGGATGGAGATGAGGTATGATCATGGTCTTTCTTATCAGTGGTTGTTATGGAGACAGATACAGTATAAAAGTAATGAGGTGTCCACACCATGCTGGGCTGTCTCAGAAGCAATAATGCTTTGGAGTGAAAATGCTGAACGCATGTCACACTGACAACTGGACAGACAGAGAGGAAGAGAATTTAAAGTATTTTCACAGCTGACCCATTCTCACTACTTCTCGGCTGCTTTCAAGTTTATTTAAACCTTGAATTGTCGAGACGGCTATTTAAACATCTGGGACTTCCCAACATCAGGGCTAAAGAAGCTGTTTGGATGAGAGGCAAAATATCTTCATGTCTTAAATCAGAACTTACTACTCGACTTGCTTTGGATTCTTGAAGATATGCCATGACTTGGTTGACTGAGGCTCTTTTCAGGCAATGCTTCATGTTGGTTTTTTTCTTTAATGTGTCAACTAAACATTTCAAACTGGGAGGGAGACTAACTGTGGTTTATATTTTCAGGCGTTATGAAGAAGATATGTACTGGAGACGTATGGAGGAAGAACAGCACCACTGGGACGAACGTCGTCGTTTACCAGACGGAGGGTATCCACAAGGGCCTCCTGGTCTACTCGGAGTCCGGCCTGGCATGCCGGGCCTGCAGCCTCAGGGTCCTGTGGTAGGGCTTTTTGATCGTGCCTATGTACTGTGGCTCATTATGTTGCTAGGGACCATAAGTTGGTACATATATAGAAAAGATCTAATTCTCTACTATGTGTTTGTTAATCTAAACCCCACAAGACTGTCAGAATAGTTTACTTAGAGCAAGTTGAAATCAGTAATGTAGTATGCCTCTTCTTACAGCTGTCTGTTATGTTACTTTTGATGCCTTTAATACCAACAAAACATCGATAAATGTCAAGACATAACCCTGCTGTAATGACCTTTTTAACACAGTCTGATTCTTGCTGATTCTTTCAGCCCCCACGTCGGCCTGATTCTTCAGATGACCGCTACGTCATGACCAAGCATGCAGCCATCTACCCCTCAGAAGATGAGCTTCAGTCTATCCAGAAGATTGTGTCGATCACAGAACGTGCCCTTAAACTGGTGTCAGACATCATTACAGACCAGGACAAGGCCAAAGAAGAGGACAAAGAGAAAAAAGAACCTTCTAAAGACAGGTGTGATATGACCTGCTGCTTATGTGTGTAGAGATGCATCATCTTCTCTAAGACTTGTCCTGCACAGGGTCTGTCTGCACACCAAACTGAATTCTGCATTCAGATGTATTTTCATGTATCTTCCCCGTGTACCTGTCCAGAGCCCTGAAGGGAGTGATGAGGGTTGGAGTCTTGGCCAAAGGCTTGCTTCTTCGCGGGGACAAGAATGTCAACCTAGTCTTACTCTGCTCTGAGAAGCCCACCAAGAGCCTCCTCACTCGCATTGTGGAGCACCTCCCCAAACAGCTAACAGTACTATCTTTACAAATATCACACCATAATTAATTTCCTCAGTGGCTACTTTAAAAAGTTTAAGTACTTTGGTTCCAGAGACTAATGCCAAAATATTACCAAAGAGATGTCTTAGAAAGCAAACTACCAGTGTCAGCAGAACCAGCTAACAGCTGCTCAATGACAGCACCATAGCTGGAGAGGTTTTTTTACACAGCTCCTCAGCCTGCTAGCACTGCAGACAAGCAGCACTTTCCAAAACAAGTCATGACCTTTCGAGATGACATCGCCCAACTTTGGGTGTGAATCCAGCTCTCTCAAGTCCAACCGAAAGTTTTCTTGGTTGGACAGTATGTGATCAACCCCAGGACATGTGTTCCACCTGACATGTTGGTAGTGAACAACCAGTGCTGGACTCGCCCCTCATTACATGGCTTAGGTATACTTATTATTTTAAATGAGCTAGCCTGACAACTGCTGTCTAGATACAATGTGATCTGTTTTAGCCAATAGTTGCATCATGCGACAGTTCTGCATGCAGCCAGCAGGTTTACTCTCTCCCCAGTGAAGCTAGAAGATGTGCTGCACCTTTTGCCACGTAGGCAAGATTCTACTTCAGTGTTTTGTCACAGTTTAGAAGGGGCCATAGAATTTGGCTTAACTGACCTTTCACCTCACATCAGACATGTACAAACTATGTTTTTATACACAGTTTGTGTATTGTGCAAAAAGATGTTCAGCATGGAGTTCCTCTTTAAGGAATCACAAGTCCACATGTGCTAACAACAGTACTTAGGGAAGTGGCCACTGAGTGTAGATGAAATCAACTAGGTATGGTCCCTTTTGAGAAGTGACTGTCAACTAGTTGTATGTACAAAATAATGTTTGTGCGTTTGGATCTACGCTGTTTCTTCCAGATGGTAACACCAGAAAAATATGAAGTCAAAGGATCCATCCAGGAAGCGGCCATCATTCTGACATCCTGCACCGAGCCAAAGATGCAAGTGACAATCACCTTGACTTCACCTGTCATCAGAGAGGAAAATGGACAGGACGGAGGTTGGAAAACCCATCGCAGCCTTTCCCATTGCACCTCTTCTCTTGTCTTTCTGCTCTCTCTCTATGAAATCAGTTTCAGTATGTTGGTTGACACCCTGAAGAGCACAGTCCTGCTGGCACTCCACAAAGATTTTTTCGTTTGGCTTTAAATTTGATGACAAAATGACCTGGCAACTAAAGAAGAGCAAGCTCATCTTATTTGATAACTTCAGTCGTGGTCTCCTTCTGGGTTTGTTGTGCACAGTCCACCTGTAAACATTTAATTTACCACCTTTAGTTTAAACAATTGGAATAGTTTATTATGTCAGCGAATCATTAGATTTGGATAATGTGCCAAAGAGACCCCCAACTTTATTTTTCTCGATTCATGCTTTCTATTTCTGTGGGGCGTATCACTTCTAGTGTCAAATTTAAAGAAAAACCGTGAAAGTGCCAGCAGTATTGCTCTTAGGCCTTTTTGCTCTGTAACTCCTCTCCAATGCTATCTTTATCCTTTAAACAAAGCATGATCAGTGTTTGCATTGTGTTAAGTCTAGTTATTCCCAGGTGAGATTCTATTTTGTTTCCTGTGTTCCAGGGGATTCTGTTTCCATATTCCTGTTAGCTATATTCAATGGGAGACAAGCATTTACAGTATCTTTTTCTCCAAAATGTCTATGAGATGAGGAGACAAAAAAGACGGTTCATGCAGAAGATGAACAAATAGGCAACAGGATGCACTTCTGTTCCTCAAGTTGAATTTGGAATGAATTGTGCAAAGACGTTTCTCAAATCAACATTTAGCAGAGGACATTGGATGTTCTTTTCCCACAGGAAACAAATCTTCCTTTTGTGTACCGGTGAACAGTTCACCTTGCTGAGGTCCCCTGTACTGAAGTGCTCCCCTGAGTTGATTGACATGTTCCTTTACACACACAAGACTTAAAATTGGGCTCCACAGGAGATGAGATTTAGACCGGTTCAGCAAAAATTAAAGCTTGATGACAATGAAAATATGAAGCTAAACCATGAATATTGAATATTGTTTTTAAAATGATTATTTCAAATAATTCTTAGGGGAGTATTGATAAATGTTCAGGCAAGAAGGCTATGACCGAGGAATCTTTGTTTGGACCTGAGTACTGCCTTTGGTATACGATGATTGTTAGGGTCTTATTCCAACCTACTGATGTTAGGTATGCATGCAGTGATATCCTAACCCCTTTTGTTTGCTGGTAGTTCTCATGTTTTTTTCTCTTCTTCAGCACCATTGCTTCCTCCTTCTATATTCGTAGTAATATTTAGAAGTCCAGCACAAAAGCCTTTATTTCAAACCAAAAGAAACAAACCAATCTTTCAGTACATTGTCTCCCATCAGAGGTTTAGTTGGGCCCAACAGCTTCGGAAGGATTTTTGACCAAGGTTTTCTCACATCCCAAAAACTTTGCCACACCTACTATTGCCATGCCACTTTTTTATCAGGTCACGCCCTCTTAGCCATTTGCATACTAATGATTATTAGCTATGGAAACCCTGGAAGTGAAGAAAATCAAATTCAAAATTCCCATGGTACTTACCAAGGTAATGGTAAGCTTCACAACACAACTGCCTGATAAAATGGTATTGGCTTCAAGACATTTCTGGACTAAACCCATGATTGTTGCTTACTAAGCACATTAGGCTAATGTTGGGTCAGTACAGTCCTACCCCGTTTTTACAGAATATAATGACTTAACATATCGTACACAGTCAATCAGTATCTATCTACGTACGTTGACAGTGTGTTGGTTTGTGTAGTCAGTCTTTTTTTGTTTTGTTTTTTAATCAGTGGCTAACCTTTTTTGAAATTGCAAAATAAACAACCAACTGTAGGTTGTCATGGGGAAAAAAAAAACATTGGTATGTGTGGCAATGTGTTTGTTCTTTGCCAGCCTCGCTGACCTGGTCAAACACCCATTCCTCATCACCATTTTGACACTTCAAATCCATTTTTAGATGTAACTTCGGGTATGGTGAAAGACCCAGCGGACGTCTTGGACAGGCAAAAATGCCTTGACGCTCTGGCTGCTCTGCGCCACGCTAAGTGGTTCCAGGTTCGGAACATCATTTTACTTTCTTATTGTAGCCTTATGAGATGCATTCTTTTTGTTTATTGATTTATTTGTGTTTTACACATTTGGTTTTCATTTTCTAATAATGAGGAAAACTATTACTATTTGAAGCAAAAAAATATTCAAGGATGCCACTTATTACAAGAAGGATCTGGTTAATGTCCATCGTATGTATTGATTTTATAAATCTAAGTTCATTTGAAGCTCTCATATGAAAAAAGTACTCTAGCAAAGAACTGGCATCCTTGTATTCCCTTTTCAATTTTCCAAGTTCTGCATTATAGCTACATGTGATTCCATAAGGCTGCACAATAACTTGCACAAAGTTGTGCATCAAGAAGTGCTTTCATGTTCAACGTTTGTATTGTTTTTATTCTATATATATTTGTAGAATGGGGATTGAGAGAAAAAGGAACATCTGAGTATTTTTCTGTGATTCTGCTACCTGAGCAAAAGCACAGGCAAAGTAAAGCAGATTTCCTTGGCTCTTTCAGTCCCTATACTCTCCTCTCAGGTGTACTCTTGTACTTTTAAGTACCTGTTTGTGAGATACCTGGAAAAACCTGGGGTCAGGGTTTAGAAGATGGCAAGAAAAGTCCTCATTTCTTGTGCATCTTGCAAACTTTGAACTCCCTTACTAACTGTGAGGTACAAGACTACTGGGAATGGCAGCTGATTGCAAACTCTTATGGCTCATACACACCTCAAACCATACTCAAGCTTCCATTATGCACAGTAGTGTTTGGACCTCTATGACAGAACTGATTCACTTGTTTGGTCCATCTCTTGTCACTGTCGGTCACTCCGTAAAACTAACTTTATTGCATCAAAAGGCTAGAGCCAATGGACTTCAGTCCTGTGTGATCATCATCCGAATCCTGCGAGACCTCTGTCAGCGAGTTCCTACGTGGTCGCCCTTCCCAGGATGGGTAAGTATGTTTGATTTAAACATGCTGTAAACATTTCAAATAATCCTTTTAGTCATTAAAAATGGTCGCCATGGTCGAGTGAGATGTGGCGATCAAAAACGGCATCAGAAATTGAACAGAAATTTGTTTAAAAAATCATTTTTGTCTCAGACAATTGATTTGCCGTTGTAACATTTTCAAAATGGTTTGATATCAGGCCAGTCACCGTTAACAGAATATTTCCACTAGACATCACACGTGACGATAATGAGAGCCGTGAACCATCCTGTAAACGTTTCACAATAAAAGCCTGATTTAAGTATCGAAGGGATTGTGAGTGAAACGTTAGCGCTTACCTCTCACAGACAGTCTTTTACTCTTCACTCTGTTCAGGCCATGGAGCTGCTCGTTGAAAAGGCCATCAGTAGCGCCTCCGCCCCCCTCAGTCCAGGTGATGCACTGAGACGTGTCTTTGAATGTATTTCGTCTGGGATTTTACTCCCTGGTAAGATTCTTTCTTCACTTCCTTCTGCTTCTATGAGTGTTCTTCTTATGGATTCATCATTTTGCTACATTAACTTAGAATTTTAGTGTGATATGGTATATTACAGTCTATAGACACATAAGTGAAATCAGCACTGTTGAATTTTCACCTCCCATTTACGTCCATTCTATTCATCTTAAGTGACCTTTGACTGGCAAACTCACAGCCATGCAGCACATCCTGCACTGTCCACGTCTCACCTCAGCAGGTGCTGGTCACTGACCTGCATTCACTGTGTGACCGTAGCCTCACATTGATTGTTTGAAAAAGCAAAGTGCGCATCTGATGTGACACTTATGACATGGAACTATACTGAAGATATGAAGACAACAAGTGGACATGAGTCAAGAGTGACGTCCTGTCCACCTACAGGCAGGGCCAGTTACCATTGTGGTGTTATTACCCAATGCTATTAAAGCATCTTTCTCTACTGTTGGTGTCAAAAGCTCCAGAGAACTAGCCAAAGTGTGTGATGAGACATGAAAATATCAGTCAACAAGAATGTGTTTATGATAACAATTTAGATTTATCTGTACATTTGATTATTCCAACTTGCTGAGTTAAATCTCTGTTGTATTGATTTTAGAAGAGAATGAAAACCTTATGTATTGAAACATTACTTATTGTCATGTTATTCTGTTAACAGGTGGGCCAGGACTGGTAGATCCCTGTGAAAAGAAGCCTGTGGATACTCTAACACCAATGGGAGAGCAGCAGAGAGAGGACATTACCTCAAGTGCCCAAGTATGAGCTTTACACACAAACTATCAAGTTGATCAAAGACGTGAAGAAATTTGATTGCATTGTCACGTTGTGATCGGTTTAAACAGGAAAAGCTCGGTGTGTGATTGTAAATTACATCTTTGTTCTCTTTAGATGCATCACGTGACATGTGTTGTGGATTTGTCAGCTCTCTCACACTCGTGTGTTATCTTGCTTTAATGCTCATTGTTTTAAGGGTTGTTCCTGTATTTCTCTGCAGTTTGCCCTGAGGCTGCTGGCATTCCGTCAGATCCATAAAGTTTTGGGTATGGACCCTCTGCCACAGATAAACCCTCGCTTCAACGTCCGCAACAGCCGCAAGCGTCGCCGTGACAACAGTGATGGGACAGACAGCTTTGAGGGCGAAGGCAAAAAGGACAAGAAGGATTATGATAGTTTCTAAGTTCTCTGTTACTAATTTAATATAAGCTACACATAAAACTGTACTAACATGTTGTATGCGCGGTCTCCTGTTTACTGGCTAAGATCCAGCATTGCTGTTGTTTTTTTTTTGGTTCGTTTCCCCTTTTTAAGATGTACCAGTGTAACAGCAGCTTCACACTGTGTTACACAAACAAAAGTCAATTTGTGTACTGTTTTAGTTGTAGGTTTCTTAAAGTCGGGGTCCAGACCTCTCTGTACTAGATGAAGCCGTTTTTTCCTGATGTGCTTCTGAAATAGAAGTGTTGATGACAGTGGCCTCTTAAGCTTCTGCTGCTGCTCCCCCCTGAACTATGTTTTTGTTTTCTAAGCTGCGGGGGAAGGTAGAGACCGCAGGGTCAGAACCGGAGCCAGTCTTCTCTGTGTTGTGGATCAGGAGGTAAAGCAATGCTAAATGTAAATGCCTTCATTCATCTGTATAGTTTCATTCAGAGGTGGACGCTGTCGTTGTTATTGTGAAGCATTCATTTGGCCAACATTTCTTTTCATAGTTTTTTCTTTTGAGAATGAATTACTGTGCTTAATGCAAGTGATGTTTGATGCTGTGGTCTTGTTCTGTCACAATGCTAGGCTACACATAAGATAAAAGACCTATGAGGCATTGCACAAAGATTCAGAAGAACTTTAACTGTTAATAGATTCTCTGTTAGAAGTGAAGTCGTCAGCCCTAAATGTCAGTGTTATGTCTTTTTACTTTCATGTACAGGACCTGTCCTGAGTTTGGACACGTCTCATTCAATGGTTTTCTTCATTTTTATTGTTTTCTCCATTTTAGATGAACTCTGAAAACATCAGAACTCTGAAATAACACATGTGGAATGATGTGGTACACAAAGAATCTGTTTTATATTTCAGATTCTTTTGCTTTCACAGCTTTGCACACTCTTCATTCTCTCTGTCACATTCATGAGGTCGTCACCTGGAATGATTTTTCCATCGTTGTGGGACCATCTTTTGTTTTCCACTTTTCTTTCTTTTTTCCTCTTTTTGACCTGGCCAGTAGAGATGATTTGGGATGAGTTGGACCACAGGGTGAAGGAAAAAGCAGCCAATAAGTGCTCAGCATGTATCATATATATATCATATCCTTCAATACTGTTGGAATATGATTCCAGGTGACGACCTCATGAAGCTTGTTACAAAAACTCCATATGTGTCACGTCATAGTTTTGATGTTTAGTCTTAATCTACAATGTAGAAAATAATAAAAACCATTAAACGAGAAGCTGTCCACACTTTTGACCTGTGCAAGTATTTGTATAATCTTTAAATAGATGAAAACATTTTGGTTTGTGAAGACATGGCCATGTTCATACTGCATACTGTTTTGGCTTTTAAAATTTAGTTTTCCTGTTTGATAGGAACTTTATGGGCTTGCTTGCCTTTTAACTTGGTTAGGTGCTAAATTATGTCCAGTACTCGAAGTAAGAATAAAAACCATGAGTGGGAGGGTCTTCAGTGTATGTTCTGTTGTGAATGCTTGCTGTGCTCTGCATTCTGCTTTATAATTCCACTAGCAGAATAAATACATTTCCAGATTGAAGAACTGTGTATCATTTGTAACTTTGGTCTCTCATGTATCAGCTGCTTCAGAAGAACTACCTCACACTTTATCAATCATTAACAATGACTAAGGAAGCAAGTTGAATTTTAGTAAACTCAAAGCAGCACGATGGCATCAGCAAACTGTTTCTCTACATAAATCATACTCATTCAATTTAGTTTCACTCTACAGTTTCCCTCCCCTCTTATCCTGATCTTTAAGATTGGGTATGAAGTGTAAACCAATCCTGTTTTATAGACTATAATTGCTCTATTTTGATGCTTCTATGAAGTATTGAGCTTCCATTCTGCGTTGCAGCTTTAAGGTTTGACATGCACTGTCATGTTTACTGGGACCATCTTCCAAAAAGAGAATATTTGCTCAGATGGAACCATATTTAATTATCATACATGAGCATTAGAACATAGTCAGCATAACCAACTTGTTCCTGTAGAGGTCTGTCTTGTGGCTGTCGGTCGGAGTAGTTAATCAGTACTGCGTTTGCAACTCTAGTAAATCAAAACAAAACAACTCTGAGGGAGAGATTTCAAACCTTTTCAGACGATCTGTGGTGATACAACAGTCTGTTACATTTTAAGAGGAAAACAGGCCCGAGTACATCATTAAATGCAACAGATGCAGCATGTTCCTGAAAAATCATAAACTTGCAAAACAAGGTGACATAAAAACTCTCCCCACCAATCCGTAAAAACAAACAAAACCAAACAGTAAAAAATAAATAACTTAACTTACTTAAATGAATAAAAGTACAATGGACCAGTCTGCATATTAATGTGCAAACAATAAAAACAACAAACTAGGAGGAATAACACTGATGTTTCAGGTAGTAAGAAACATTTACATGTAACACTGTAACCCCTTCAGCACCATTTTGGATCTGTTTCTGTGATTGTGGTATAGAAGCACAAGTCTGACGTTTGAGGCCACTGCACAAGATCAAGATTGGTGGGGAGAGTGTTGTCATGTCACCTGGAATATGTCAGTGAGTAGCAACAACATTGATTTTTTTTTCCCCCTCCGTGTGAAAATAGAGCTGAGTTTAGAAAATACAAAAATGAGCAGATTATGTCTTTAGAGTGATATTAACCCAAGAACACATTTAATTTGATCAAAAAATAAAAGTCTGTATCACTCTTCTGTTGCTTGTTGCTTGCAAGGACAAAAAAACAGTGAACTATAAGACAGAACATAACCAGTTCTGCATTTCTTCTTCCTCCGGATATTTTAGCGGTGATAATCCTGGAAGCATGTTTTCTTTTTGGTGATGCAGAGGAACATTTTGCATTTGGTGTATCAAATATATATAAATATATAATATCAATCAAAGAACACATAAGTTCCTGTAGGAACAGACTCGACCATTCGCAAGGCCGCTGCAGCTCCAACTCCCAGTCTTTGGCCCCTGAATGTGTTCTTGCCCTGATAGACCTCGAAATCCAGGACCAGACCGTTTTGTGAGGCAAGTGTAAAAACCTTTAGGCCAGTAGGGTTTGGCTTTCCTGGCACATACTGCCTGATTGGGCAGCGGCATGTGAACGGGATGATTTGCTCATCAACGCACACCTTGTCACACCTTGGAAGGCTGAGACAACCTTGCCTCACACGGTCAAGCAGTGGTCTGACTCTCCAAAGAGTGTCTGACTCCTTTGTCTCTTCAGTTACATCCAGGTCATTGACAATCTTGAGTGAGCTTCTTCTTGGACTCCAGTATTCACGGATTTTAGGGTCATCTTGATAGGCAGGAAGCCCAGGTAGCACAGGTGTGAATCTATTATGATGGATGGAAAAAAACCCACAAATAAATTCAAGTTAATAAAAGGAGTAACAGTTAATTTTTTACACCTCAATTTGGATTAATGCAGTAATTTCAGTGTCAGGGATGTGATATGACTCGCTATTGACCAACCTTATAAGCATATTTTTAGGCAACTTGCATATATTTAACAGCAGTAACACAAACGGTACAAATACTACAATATTTGCAATATTTACCTAATATTACATGATAATAAGATTGAATACATTACTCTGAAACAAAATAAAACATACAAGTTAGTCGTGGCCCACAGAGCACGACGACTTTCCTGCTCCCTCTCTGGCTCTGACTCTGTCTCATCAGATTCTCCTGAATTTTCATCACCATCTTTCCCTATCACAGGCTGATACTCATCCTCATCCTTTTCCTCATCTGACAGCTCCAAATCTGAATCTCCCTCGACTATCCGGTATAGAATCCTCTCTGCTCCTACAACAATGTGCAGTCATTAAATACATTAAAATGGTCCTGGTGTCCACTACAGTTGACATTCATTAAATGACTGTAAATTTTAAAACAGAAATAATGAAATTGTTTTCAGATGTAAATATTGTTATTGACATGTTAATAAACAAGAATATATATAATTATCATGGTAAAAATAGCAGTAGATAAAGAATATTTGACTTACCTCTCCTCTTTCCATAAAATGTGGTTGTTGGTATGGCGGCCATCTTGATAGAGAGTTCCCTGCATGCAAACCCATCACATGACACATCGCTGGAAAGCCCAGGATGTCCTACAGAATACTATAGGGCTTGATAGGGTAACTCCAAATACTTAAGGACGATACAGGTGAACAAAATGTCCATTATAAAGGACACAAATGAATCGGCCGGTCTCAGGAGGATATTGGAGGTACTCGGCAAGGTAAACAAAGCGCACGCACCGAACGCCTTCGTGGAAAATGGTGAATTATTGCTGTGTTTTTGGCTGTACCAATCGGTCAGACCGTGATAAACATTTGGAGTTTTATAGACTACCAAAAGTTACTAACTAATTTCCTAGTGTAATGATAATAATATAATTAATATCAATTGTGGCATTATTGACTTAATATCTGATTCTGATCACATTTAATAGCCTGCTACAGTAGCAACACAGTTCTTAAAATGTAGAGCTAAAATGTGCTGTATTTCTCATTGTATTCCAGGTAAAAGGTCCGACCTTTATCAAAAGGATGACCCAGATTGGGTGCCATCTGTTAGAATGACAGGTCAGCAAAGGTCACCTGAAAAAACAGACATCACGCTACAAACGTTGCATGAATAGAGCCCAGCAGAGACTGAAGGATGAAGTTGCTGCTGGTGCTGGTGCTGCTGCTGCTGAGACTGAGGATCCTGAGATTGATGATCCTGAGACTGATAACCCTACCACAAGTGATTATGTCAGCAGCAATTTGTGCAGCACAGGGACTCAAACTGAATTGACTGGTGATGTCATTGAGGCTATGACCAGTGAACTTCAAAGTCTTAGAACTGAAAACATTCAGTTGCGCTCTGATGTGGCACATTTGTCCACTTCCTACGACCAAAGTGCATTTGATGATAAGGATGAAAAGGTTTTTTTTTTCACCGGCCTACCTACATACCAGATACTGTTGGTACTCTTCACATTCCTTAGTCCCCACCTCCCTGTGAAGAAGTCGCTTGATAAGTTTAAGCAGTTGATGCTGACACTGATGCGCCTTAGGCTTAATGTTTCCACAACCTTCCTGTCATATGCATTTAACATATCAATAGCCACTGCTCCTAGGATAGTCACTGACGTCATTAATGTCATGTTTATTCGTATGAAGCCACTTATCATATGGCCAGAAAGAGAGCATTTGCAAAAAACCATGCCAATGCAATTCAGGAAACATTTTGGGAAAAAATGTGCTGTTATTATTGACTGTTTTGAGGTTTTTATAGAACGTTCATCTAACCTTATAGCCAGAGCAGAAACATGGTCTTCCTACAAGCACCATAACACAGTTAAATTCTTGATTGGTATTACACTACAGGGCACAATGTCTTACATTTCAAATGCATGGGGAGGAAGAGTAAGTGACAAATACATAACTGAAAACTGTGGCTTTTTGGACAACATAGTTCCTGGTGGTCTTGTTCTTGCTGACCTTGGCTTTAATATTCAAGTCACAGTTAGCTCCTGTTGACTTAGAAACCACAAGGAAAATTGCCCACGTCAGGATTCATGTTGAGTGTGTGATTGGTAGCGTGCGCCAGAAATATACTATTTTGGGGGGGGATTTTACATTTTAAACATACAGGTGAGAGTTGAGAGTTCATTTTATGTCTTTTGTTAGGGGAGATTTGTAAATGGTGCACAATCTTAAATTGCAACAATCTGGCACGGTTACACACAGATATTTTCTTTGTTTGAGTCCATATCTTAGTCCATTTATCCCCATCAATATCTGTACCAAGTTCACCTTGCCACACCTGCATAACATCCTGTACATTTATCACATCAGTCTGGCTTAAGACATTGTAAAAGCGAGCAATGGATTTCTTAGCTGGGCCAAGGAGGAGTAATTGTTCAACTGACGATGTAGTGGCATTGCTATTGAGAGTAGTTCCCCTGTTTATGAAGTCTCGAATCTGCAGGTATTTGAAAAAGTCATGCCTGGGGAGATTATACTTTTCTCGAAGTTGTTCAAATGATAGCATAGATGCACCCTGAAATAAATCACGCATCCTCTTTAACCTTCAAGATGTCCAAGTGGATACCCACCATCCACCATGCCTGGTAAGAAGTTAGGATTGCCCTGAATTGGAATCAATGGAGATGTTAGTCCAGACCTCCCTTCAAGCTTTTGTGTAATAAACCATGCTTTTAAAGTATTACAGATTATAGGATTGTTTTTACAGTGGCTCCTGGCTGACTTTCCTTGTAGTCCAAGTCCTTGAAGGCCAAGAGGCCTAAGAGGGAGCCTAAGGTCTGTGACTCTTCTAAACTCAGCAAATCAGAATTAGGATCCTCCTTGACCTATTCTGCTATAAATCTTAAATGGGATGCCAGCTGATACCATCTGATGTTGGGAAGATCTAGACCACCCTTTGAACTGGGAAGTTGTAGTTTTGCTACTTTTAGCCTGGGCTTTCTCTTGTTCCAAATAAAGTCACTCAGCCAGCCATTAAGCAGCTTCAGTACCTTGCCTGACAGAAGTAGTGGGATCATCTGTAGGGGGTATAATAATCTAGGCAAAATATTCATTTTAATGATAGAAACTCTACCAAGCAATGACAAAGGGAGTGAAGCCCATCTGCCCAGGTCCTTCTTTATGGAATCTAGGAGGGGGTTAAAATTAGCCTTAAACATTTCATGAAACAAAGGTGTGATGTGAATGCCCAGGTAGACAAAACCATTATGGACCATTTAAAGGGGAATGAGGGTAGTGTGCCAGTTCTATCACTAAGGCTTCCCATTGGCATAGCTAAAGATTTTGAGAAATTGATTTTGTAACCTGAAAAACATCCAAACAAAGTGATTACATCAACAAGACGTGAAACAGAAGCTTCAGGCTCCAGCACATAAAACAATACGTCGTCTGCGTAAAGAGAAATCTTATGTTGGATCCCACCCACTTTTATGCCAATTATTTCAGAGTCTTGCCTTATGGCCTCCGCTAGAGGCTCTATTGCAAGGGCAAAAAGAGCAGGGCTAAGAGGGCAACCCTGACGTGTTGAGCGATGAAGTGGAAAGTTGTCAGATCTATAGCCATTGGTGATGACTGCGGCCATGGGATTTTTATATAATTTGACCCATCTAATAAAGTTGTCTCCCAGATTAAATTTATGTAAGACATTAAACAGGTATGACCATTCGACATGGTCGAATGCCTTTTCTACATCCAATGAAATGACCATGGCGTCAATTTCCTGTGTCTGACAAATATTAATAATATGCAGAAGCCTCCTAACATTGTAACTAGAGTTTCTACCTTTGATAAAGCCTGTCTGATCCTCTCTGATGAGAAAAGGCAGAACTTTCTCGAGACGTAATGCCAATATTTTGGATAGTATTTTAATGTCCTGATTCAAAAGAGCAATAGGCCTGTATCCTGCACAGTCCTCAGGGGACTTTCCTTTTTTTTTAAATTAAGGTGATATCGGCTTCTCTTAGTGAATGGGGGAGGTTACCAGTGATGAAAGAATGCT
The DNA here is from genome assembly GCA_946959425.1 of Argyrosomus regius. Taxonomy (NCBI): domain Eukaryota; kingdom Metazoa; phylum Chordata; class Actinopteri; family Sciaenidae; genus Argyrosomus; species Argyrosomus regius. Next base: position 27,130,750 of record OX336890.1, on the reverse strand, counting down.
CCAGCATTTCTAAAAAGGGGTCAATAAGCACATCTTGAAATTCTCGATAAAATTCACTGCTCAGGCCATCAGGCCGTGGTGCCTTGCCTGACTGCAGGCCCTTAAGCGCTAATAAGGCCTCCTCCCTGGAGATGGGAGCATTTAATTCACGTTTTTGGGAATCAGAGATGGTTGGGAGGGTTAGTCCCCCTAAAAAAGATTCCATTCTATCTGAGACTCCCTGTGGTTGATCCGATTCATACAACCTGGCGTAAAATTGCCTGAAAGTGTTATTAATGTTTTTGTTATCAAAGTGGCGGGTGCCGTTCACATCTAAAATTGAAGGAATCACTTGAGGGTCCCCTTTAATTTTGGTCGAATGGGATAAATACTTACTGGGCTTATCCCCATACTCATATAGCCTTTGCTTTGAGAAGAGGAGAGCACTCTTAGCCTGCTGAGTTAGTAAAGTGTCCAGAGCAGCCTGTATTGCACATTTCCTCTGCAACAGTAATAGGTCTGATGATAAGCAAAGTGCACTTTTAATATCTGCCAGTTCTTTTTCAAGTTTTAGTTGCTGTTCTAATTGTTTTTTCTTTTTCGAGGCTGAATAGCCTATGATTAAACCCTTAATGTATGCTTTGGCAGTTTCCCACAGTAAGGATGAGTTGCTAGTAGATTGTGAATTAATAGACAAGAATATCTTAAATTCACTTTTCAGATAAGAGATAAATTTGTCATCTTTAAGGAGACGTGTGTCGAATCTCCAGGGTTTACTTTTTGCACATTCTATGTCCAAAGACAATTCAAGGAGCAGAATAGCATGATCACTAACCACAATATTGCCTATTAAGCAGGAAGACACAAATTGCATCACAGACTGGGGTATGAAAAAATAATCAATCTGTGTGTGGCACTTGTGAGGAGGAGAATAAAAGGTGAATTCTCTGCCAGACGGATGCAATATTCGCCATATATCAACCAGGTTGATTTCCCCACAAGTCGACAAAAGGGCTCTAGCCTGGTTTGACAGAGGAGTATTACGTGGGTTAAAGTCACCTCCCACCAAGGCCAATGGCGAAGATACTTCTGCAAATTCTGAAAATGCTTTAGTTAACAAATCTGGAGAATAGCTAGGTGGGCAATAAAGATTCATAATAGTAATTTCTTTGCCATTTAAGACACCATTTATAATCACAAATCTTCCGTACTTGTCTTTTATACACTTTTTTAATTGGAATGGTAGATTTTTGTGTATCAATATTACAGCCCCTCTGCTACTGGTGGTAAAAGAGGAAAAGTACACCTGGCCAACCCAGCCGTATTTAAGTTTGAGATGCTCATTGTCCTCTAAGTGGGACTCCTGTAATAGAGCCACATCTACCCCCTCCCTCTTCAACAAAGAGTAAACCTTTCTTCGCTTCACATTACCCCTTAAACCCCTTCCATTCCATGAACAGAGTTTTAACTTATAAGGTGGCATCACTCTGTTGGCAAATATAATTTAGGCAGTTTATCGAAATATGTCGACATGATACACTGAATGTGGGAGACCAGTACTGAGCATGAACTACAAGTAACAAAGAAACAGAACATATAGAACCATAACAGTAAGAAATTATGCAAAAAGTTGAAAGAAAAGAAATAAACAATGGGGGTCCTTCCCCAGGTTGCCGGGGGATTGCTGTTCTGTAAGACACCTCCACTAGGGCCGAATGTGTTTCTCCCTCTGTTTTCCAGTTCGTCTATATGGTCGTGGAGGGATTCGACTTTTCTTTCCAAGGCTACTATTCGATTAGCTTGCGGCTTGTTAGCAGTCTTGAGCTGTAGCATCCTAGCCTCTGCTTCATCCAAAGTGGTCATTAGCCCTCTTCAGCTCGGAAGTATGAGAGAGGACTGTTTTAGCCAAAGGCTCGAGTTTGTCGTTAATAGCCATCATTAGTTTATTGGTCATCAAGTCCAGCACTTTAGTCCAGGTTCAAGTTCTGCCTCCGCCTCGTCTTCATCATGCTGGCCGCTATGTTGGGCTAGCTCCATAGCCATGTTGTCAGTTGGCTGTCGCCCCTTACTCTTTCCCTTTGGCATTGTTTGGTGTTGTTTTGTCCAGAATTGTTCGAGAGTCATACTACTGCACTGGCATTATAAAAAGATGACTTGGTTTAAGAGAGAATGCAAAATATATGAAGGGTGTTGGCGGAGCTCCCGCAAAACCGACCGTCTCCTAGGCCGTCATCACGTGACCCCATGCTAAAAATATTTAAAGAAGATGTCACATTTTCAAAAAAGGTACACATTTCTAAATAAATTTAATTTAATTAACCAACATTAAAACAAAGTGCCTGAAGTGCATAACTTCACAGCAGTCCACTAAAAAATAAAGTTTTGTTTTTTGTTTTTTACTTCCGAGGTTTCTTTCCCTTTTTTGGCAGAAACTGAGGTAGCTTTTGGCACTTTGGGCAATGCCATTTCCCCTTTTGGTGCAACCTTGACATTAATGCACGAGTAGTGAAACCACTTAATAAGACGTTTTGCATTGTCACACAGAATCATCTTTCCAAACTCAACCTGGCCACAGAAACACCAGGTTTCTTCTTGGCCACTGGCACTTGCAGCAGAATCAGAGCCATGCGATTCAGCCGAGGCAGATACTCCAGGTTGTGAGGACACATTGGCCATGGCAGATGAAAGCCTTGTGTAAAACTTGGCATAATGGCTGTGTCAAAAATGTGCTTGCTTTTCTGGCATATCATGTCCCAGAACTCTTCATCAAATAAAATTTGCTCAACATGCAAATCCTTTTCTGTCCAAACAACAAAATAGGCAGATTCCAGTTTGCACACCCCAAGTTGAGTTTGCACCTGGTAGAAATACTGGTGGTTTCGGTTAAGTGTCTGTTTCCCTTCACTGTCCTTCTCCAAATAGGATACACTGTCTAACTTGTCACTTTTCACGCAGAATGGACATTTCACTTCAATTACACTGACACCACAACAATCACAAGAAACAAGGCCATCGGGAGAAGCACCTAAGAATGGCACACTTGAATTTATGTGTCGTACTTTAATATTTTCATGAGATTCCTTATGTACATCTATAAACATATCACGTGCACATTTCTCATGATTACATCCCCAGGTAGTGGCTTTTGATGTGAATTTGTATGACTCAGGATAGCACACACTTTTGATGAAGCTCCGAGCTGGTTGTTTTGGATCAGTGCAACATGCAGTCTTCATTTTAGATGCTGTAATTCGACCAGCACGAAATCGAAACCACAGGTTAGAGGAAGCTTGATCCCTTGTAGTGGCCTCAACTGCCTTTGCTTGCTCCTCTGATACTGAAATTTCAACATCTTTGCACATGGACAATAGATCACTATAGTCCATGTGAACTGCATCATTGCTTTGCAATTCAGTCAACACAGGAGGAAAATTTTCTCCAATCACTTTGGGAACAAAACTGTCAGAGTAAGGCTCAATCAGGGACAAAATAGCAGACTTTGATCCAGTCGCACTAAGAGCACTGAATAATGATGACAGTTCCTCACTGGTTGGTTGTTGTGTTTTCCCAACTGTAACAGTAGAAAAATGACTAGCACTTTGTTCCTCAAGTGACTGTCCATGAGCAGCACATTTCATCTTGCCAACTCTTTTACTTGAGATCTCTTTGTTACAGTGAAGTCAATCTTCCGGCATTCCCTGTATTCCACCTTTGACAGTGCGGCAGGTAACAGCCAATATGCCTTTTCTTGCATCACCGTCTTTGAGTCCCTCAACTTCACTGTTTCTTCAATGAGCAACAATAATGCAGCAACATGTGTGCACGTCTCTCCAAGGCCAGCCATACACGTGCAGTGGGCTCCAAGTATCTGACCAGACTTCTCAGCGATTATCCAGGGTTCCAGGGGTGTTTCTCGGATTGACTGAGAATGGAGTACCTGAATAAAAGACAAGACAACCAAATAAGACTGTAAGAATAACAAAATAGTTTCTCACCATTTCACTTTAAAAAAAATAAAAATAACAGGTAGGCTTATCTGCATCACTTGTTCACAATGTGGGGTCCAGGCCCCCCAGGGGTTTTAAACTCTGATAGTGATAAGTGCTCTATAAATAAAGTTTATAGTACATACATAGCAAAGTACACTGTGGTCTGTGGACTGCATATCAAACTGGGGGTCCTTGAAATGAAAAACGGTTGAGAATCACTTGGCTACATCTTGGATATTGCAATGATATCATACAGTTAGGTTAGGTTGATTAAAGACATCATTGCATTACTTACTTCTGACACATCTGTCGTTGATGACTTCATACTGCATCTCCCTCACCCATCCACACACCATCTGGTTATAGGCCTCCAAACTTTTGTAAGATTTAAGGTCTTCCGCTGTGTATGGACTTGGCGAGAAAACCAGGTAGTTGACGATATCAGGATATGCAATAGATGGAAGACTCTCCGGAGGGGTATTGCACAAAACTAGAATAAAGAAATCCAGGATAATTGAGCAAGCGCGGCTTGACCTAGTCTGCTCGGCGCATCCTGGCTTAATTGGTTGTACGTTTGCCGAGCCAGGATGAAAAGGCGCGTTAAGCCAGGTTATGTTAAGCCAGGTGAAGATAGTTGGGATAAGTGCGTGTTCACGGCATACTTAAATAGACCTCGCGATCGCTCACAGAATCACTGATGAGAACATGGATAAAAGTCGCGCTTCATACTTCACGGCCGCTGAACAACAGCTCCTGATGGAGTTCTATGAAGAGGTGAAAGATGCCATAAGAAAAAAAGGCAATACCAATGCCATGATTAAAGAACGCGAGAAAGCCTGGCAGACAATAGTGGACCGGCTTAATGCGTACGTAGTCCAAAACTGTACAATTAATAAACAGTGCTCCACTGGAACTGTCATAATTAGGCTACAATTAAAGGACTTACTTTTCAAGTCCACTAATCAACTGTTGTACACTTTACTTTAAAAGTGGCAAGCAGAGTTGCATGTTACTCAGGAAATGCAGAGTATGATTAAGTGCAAACAATTATCCACAATGTGTGTCATTTAATCTATTTTTCTCATGTTACATTTTTATCTAGCTTTCTATCCTTCATAAAGAACAAACTTGTCTGCCCATAAAAGGACCTGGCAGCAAGTTAAAATTAAATATAAGAACATTTTGCAGGCTGCTAAGTGACTTTAAAGTAGATAACAGTGAACAAATGAGGTGAATAGATTAGGCGTCTGCTGACATGTTGAATGTCTCTATGATTGTAGCAGTTAAAAAAAAAGCCCATAGATCTGGCACAGGGGGTGGCCCACCAAGCCAGGATATGACCCCAGCGGAGGAGCTGGCACTCCATTTAAATAAAGGGAGGCCAGTGATGGAGGGGATCCAGGGAGGGACAGTAACAGACTCTGTCCCAGCCACAGAAACTGTCCGCTTCATACAAGGTACATATTGCAGTACTATTGCACATGGAACACAATCAAATAAATATATTATACTGTCTCCTTGCAGTGTCTGGGAACACGCTTACACTTTTGGAGCCACCAGAAGATGATCCGGTTAGTACATTGTATTGAAATCACAGGCTTGGTATGTCCTGTGAAATCTTAATTCAAGTTCTCTCAATACATGTATGTATCTGAGGATTAGGGCTTTTCATCCAGTACATCCTCCAAAAAAGGGTAAGCCATTATGAAGAGGGAACAGGTGAATGGGAGTTGGACCTATATACAGTATATACTATATTGCCCTCGTCGCAGATTTCATTGAAAACACCTTTGCAACTTCATCAGCTGTGTTTTGTAACCTCAATTACTGCAATAAAACACATATTTATGAAACCTGACGGCAATTTGACAAGCAGTCTTCATTAGCATAGCAATATAACACTTGGCCTGAGTAATAATACTACCACTTAAATCAATATAAAAAGACTGTTGCAATTACAAACAGCCAACAGATTTAAAAATGAATTGAATTGAAATGAGAAATGACTATATGTAATATTTTAATACAGGATAATTAAAATGATGCAACATACTTAGAAAGACCATGGACATGCTGTAAAACACATTAATTCCTCACAGGATTGACGTGGAAATACAGGTGAATCACTAGGATTAATCTTAGCCTGGCTGTTAGCCTGGTCTGGAGCAGGCTAGCTGCAGAGACTAAGTCACCATAGTAACTTGGCCAGGTTAAGTTTGAGCTGCTTTCATGCAACCGACTTGAGGCTAAATTCAGCCAGGATAGCCAACATATCCCGGCTTAATCCCTTATCTTGGTTTTGTGCAATACCCCTCGGGTCGTCATTGATCCAAGACGAGGGAGCCAGCTCGTATGGATCTGCACCACCAATCAACCGTAACTTTTCCAAATATCGTGCCCTTTCCTGCAGACCAAGTCCTTCCCTGTATGCCTTTGCATCTATAACACGTTTTGAAGAGCTTTTCTGTGGTTTCGGACATTTATCCATCGTAGTGTTTACATTTATCCATCGTAGTGTTTACATTTATCCATCGTAGTGTTTACATTTATCCATCGCAGTGTTTACATTTATCCATCGCAGGGTTTACATTTATCCATCGCAGTGTTTACATTTATCCATCGCAGGGTTTACATTTATCCATCGCAGGGTTTACATTTATCCATCGTAGTGTTTACATTTATCCATCGCAGGGTTTACATTTATCCATCGTAGTGTTTACATTTATCCATCGCAGGGTTTACATTTATCCATCGTAGGGTTTACATTTATCCATCGCAGGGTTTACATTTATCCATCGTAGTGTTTACATTTATCCATCGCAGGGTTTACATTTATCCATCGCAGGGTTTACATTTATCCATCGCAGTGTTTACATTTATCCATCGTAGTGTTTACATTTATCCATCGCAGGGTTTACATTTATCCATCGCAGGGTTTACATTTATCCAGCGCAGTGTTTACATCCGAGTGCCTCCAATATGGCCGCGCATCCGGGTTGCGACGTAGGTGAAAACCCTCTATAGCAAGAAACGGTTCTGTATAAATTTTAAAGAGCTCACTGTTGCTGGAGACTTAAGTCAGGCTAACCTTAAGAAAGTTATTAGTCAACACAAAGATGGCCCCACAGGAGGAATGAATACTCGATCACTACTACATGCCAGCAGAATCCTTGACGGAGTTTTGGAAGAGTGACCACATTGCCATCACTGAGATTAAACCACTTCAACCACATGTTTCCAGTGATGCAAGAGTGCAGGAGCAATTGAACCCAAACATCATCACATCTATCACTCTTTCTGAGCATGACATCAGGAGGGACCACCAGGAAGCCAGGAGGACCACATGATATCAGTAGGCACTCTGTCATGTTTCAAAGACTCCATCATCATTGCTGTGTCCAAGACCAGCTTGCATGAATGACTGTCACTCAGTGGCACTCACCTCTGTAGTGATGAAGTGTTTTGAGCAGCTGGTCATGGATTACATCTGCTCCTCACTACCCAGCAAACTGAACCCACCACAGCTTGTTTACCGTCCTAACTGATCAACAGAAGAACACCACCCTATCCCACCTGGAGTAGGAAAGGAGCTACATAAGATCGCTGTTCATTGACTACAGTTCATTATTTAACATCATAGTTCCTTCCAGGCTGGTCACAAAGCTCAAGGACCTGTTATTAAACACCTCACTGTGCATGTGGATCCTTGAGAGGCAGACTCCAGGTGGTGAGGGTGGGCAGACACACCTCATCCACTCGCATCCTTAACATTGGAGCACCACAGTTCTGAGTCCCCTGTTGTACTTCCCGTACACACATGACTGTGTAGCTACTTTTGACTCCAACACCATCATCAAGTCTATTGGTGGGTCTGATCACTAAAGACATTGAAGAGGTCTGTCTAAAGAAAGGAGAGAACCTAACCCGCTGGTGTCAAAATGACTACCTGAACATTAACAACCCTAAGAAGATGATAGTGGATATGAGCACAACGTGGAAGGTAATATATGTGCTGATGCTAGGCAATGTTAGAATATGTAATCACAGCATTTTATTTTATTACTTATGTATAAGGACAACACGCAAGCACTATTTCTGTAAATGTGCCCGTGTTGGGCAGCTGTCAGCAGTCCTTTGAAAAGACCTAGCTCTCACATGAGTGTGAATGTTTTGTTGTTGTTGTCGGTAAAAGAAACTAATGTCAGCACTAAATACAACAGTCTTTATCACTTTATAAAGTGATAAAGACTGTTGTGTAACCTGAATGCATCAGAGCATACTAATGTCAGCACTAAATACAACAGTCTTTATCACTTTATAAAGTGATAAAGACTGTTGTATTTAGTGCTGACATTAGTTTCTTTTACCGACAACAACAACAAAACATTCACACTCATGTGAGAGCTAGGTCTTTTCAATCAACCTCAATAACACAGGAACATAAGAGTGGCATTGGAGAGGGGAGGGAGTAGAGCTGTTTCTCCATGGGGGGATGCTCTGATGCATTCAGCTTACATTGGCTGATTCCCTCTTCACACATCTCTTGTGAATGGGCAGGATTCAATAATACCTTCAATACTCATTTTTGTTGTAGGGCACAGACTAGAGAAGGCCTTCTTCCTCTCTGTCAGGAGTGGTTCAGGGATCACCTGAGTTTCTCCAGGTAAAAGAAGAGTGGGTCTGCGGGCAGAGGGCCCAACTGAGAAGGAATGACAAACAGCAAACAGGAAAAGTAGAAGATTGTCTGTCTGTCTGTCTGTCTCTTTCTCGTCTCTCTCGTCTTAGTCATTTAATTGTTCTAAAAAAATAACACTTGTTGTCTAATGCTTCCATATTTGAAACACAGTATACGTATAACATGTTACCCACTTACCAGGTTTACATGTTACAATCAACCTGTTATGGAATTTTCTATCCTTAGGTTACACGTGGTCACGTGTGGGCCTTGAGGTCCTCGGCAGTACTAATTGTTTGGCTTTGACTGGGAGCAGTAAGTACCAGTCTATCTCAACACTGTGGTGGCCAGGGTCGAAGAGACCTATTGATGCTTTCCTAGACATAATAGATAGCTGGCCGTTGACGTTCCAATCTGCGTAAACAGACATCTGTGTCTCCAGACTAGAATATGTTGACAATAACACCTGCATGGGTAAAACATTCTCTTCGGCTAATTCTGGGCGTATAGTATTTGTGGTGTTATCTTTGGGTTCTTCTGATTTTTCTGATGTACTTTGAGAGTGTCTCTAATTCTCCTTGGCCAAGTGTCAATAAATATTACAGCATAAGACATCAGAGGCTCCTGAACACTTTCTTCCCTCCTGACCTCACCATTGACCTTTGACTTCAGCAATTTCTCCACAACACAACCAAGTCGTGAACACTGTTTCACAATCACAATACAATACAATACAATACAATTCTGTGTACACATATTTCATTAATAAGTCAAATAAAATTATGTCCCAGTGTCATACATACATTCCAGTGATCTTATGGATCACAGATCACATGTTCACTTTCTCAGTGTCAGCTTTAAATTTAAATGTTACTGCTGAAATCTCATGCTGACCACACCGACTGTCTGACTGTAAACTATCATGTTGTCCCAGGATTAAAACCAACGTGTGACTGAAAAAAGAGACTCTAAGCTTTAAGTTGATGTACAGCATGTTTGATTTGAAGGTTCCCACAGCCAAATGTATTTGAACAGCTAAATGTAGCCATGATTCAACAGGGTGCTGCTAGCCAGGCACAATGAGCTGGGCTGGAGGCAGGCTGTCAGACAAACAGAGAAAAACAGGGAGGAATGAACCTGAAGCAGAGGAGAGCAAAAAGTCAGACAAACAAAAAAACATGAAGATCAAGAAGCTCTTTGGCCGTAGTGTTTGTACCAACCATACACAGAAGTATCTGCAGTGAGGAGCCAGGGTATATACACTGCAGTATCTTAGTAGATGAGATATAAGTGTGCAGGTGGCAGCAGGAGGAGCGTGATTGGATTGCCACACCCAGACACACACACACACACACACACACACACACACACACCAGAGAGAGACAAACAAGGGAAACACAGGAAGGAGGCAGTAGGAAAGAGCTTTGTGCCTGACTAGCCTGCAGCTCACCCAGCACTCTGTTAACAGTCACAACTAGAATGTGAATTGAAAAACAGCAAAAGAGTGTGTACATGGCTCATGGAGCACAATTCTCCGATGACTCCAGGTACAACTGACCCCAGCTGTAACAGGTGTAATAGTGGCTGCATACAGTTGTTGATGGTTTGTTAGAACTCAACTCATCACTTTCATCTCACAGTGAAATACAGTTTCTTCTTCTTACTTTGTATATGTCACAAAAGTATATATATAGGTATACATAGGTTTTCAAATCAAATCAAATCAAATCAAATTTTATTTGTATAGCCCAAATTCACAAAATACATTTTGCCTCTGAGGGCTTCACAATCTGTACAGGGAGTGACACCCTCTGTCCTTAGACCCTCGGTTCGAGTGAGGAAAAACTTGCCCACAAAAAACCCTTTTAACAGGGAAAAAAGTGGAAGAAACCTCAGGAAGAGCCACAGAGGAGGGGTCCCTCTCCCATTATACATTAATATTTCATTTAGACATTCTGGCTTCTTACATAATAATCACTGTTGATGCAACACAGATTCTTTTAAATGCATCACACTTTACCGAACACCAACAATGAAACATGATGATGAAGCATGAATTATTATAGATGCATCAAAATCTACTTTACCAAGCACATAATAATGATAACTTATGACACTGCATAGACTGTTATAGCACACATGAGTTCTTACTACAGCTGATTGTTGAGGTGTGTGTATAGGTGTGTGTATAGGTGTGTGTATAGGTAGTCATAATGTGTTATAAGCCCCAACAGTCAACCTCGAGTTTATAACTGGCCCAGAGCATCCATAAGACACCTGAAGTCATCATTCATTGTAAGTCACATCTATAATGTTTTATGAGTGTGGTCATAGAGCATTATGAATGTATTATAAATCAATATGGATCCCCCATAATGCACTAAAGATGTGGTCTTCATAGAGAGTGTTAGCAGAGATTTGACCTTCTTCATCCTCAAATGTATTTATATACTGTATGTAACTAAACTTAACATATTTCTTAACTTACAGTACGCATTGTAATAAAAGCAAAATGTGATTTGATGAAATGTGATATCCACTGCTGTCGCTACCATAACGCACGTTATGTGCTGCACATAGCGCACCAAGTTCTGAAGGGTTTTCAGTTGTAATATTATTGTTAAGTTGTTAAATTGTATTGAATCAGATTACACTTTTACTGTTATTTATTTTATTGTTGTTGTAATGATCTGTGTTATTTAAAAATGGATAATATATATCTGGTTGAAAGAAGCAAGGGGAGGGGGGCACCACAAAGCAATTACGCTTAGGGCACCAAATCGGCTAGCAGCGGCCCTGATATTATCACTAGTGTATATGCGGTGGTACAATGGTGGTTCTTAGTTCTCCTACAGAACGTACACACGTCATAAATGTTTTGAAATGTATTATACTTTTAGTTTGCATCTTTGAAGTGACTTGTCTCACTGCAGCCAGACCGACCTGAATATATTTCCATATTGAATGTATGTAATGTATTCAGAGGTTGACTGAATGTAATGAATATAACAATATTTTTTTATGTGGTGTATTTGCCCTGTGGTAAACCAAAGAGTGAACATGCTACCAGCACCAGTAGATGATACTTTCCTACAGGACAAGTTTTGTTTAACAAATCTGGTTGCTCTCCTCGGGGGTTTCCTCTTTGAGGTACATTGAAGAAGAAGAACACGTATGCCACACACCTTTTTCCGTGTGTGGCACACCCTGCAGAACTTGCATAACCTGCCTGGAATGCGGTACGCTACAGTTTAGAATGGGAGGGGATAATATTCTCAAAGACAAGACTATTTGAGACACACCGCATACGAAGACAAAGTGTGTGAAGCATTTCCTGTGTTTTACGGCAAAGTCCAAGCAAGAACCTGAGGTAAGAGCTGCCTGTATATATGTTTATGTGTGATATATGGTTATACTTTTCACATAGAGACAAGATTAATCATATCATATTTCAGGTTATGAGCTTATGACCTTTGCTTTGTTAGATGGAACAGCATACTGTACACTGACAGATGTGACATGGAGTAGTGCTGAAGAAAGTGGGCAGTTATCTTTATCAACAAGTCTGGCTGTTTTAAATCCTCCTATAGGAGGATTAATATGTTCTTCTGTTCATGTTTGTTTGTCTGTACATATGGAATTCTAACACTGCAAAACATTTAGTGCACGAGAATCAACTTGTATTTGAAAAACACTGAAGGAACATTCTTTTGCAATCGGTACATGTAATATCCAAAGTAGACAAAGAATCCACTCTTTTCCTAATCAGATGACATAAGCTCGTTCTGAATGTCTATAAACAGCTTCCACTCCAGGTTCATCACATCCAGGAGCCTCTGACAGACTTAAACACCAGCAGCTGCAGTGTCAGGATGTCTGTTGTGGTGGAAGCAGGAGTGCAGGATCTGCTGTTAGGATATTAGATTTTTTTATTTAGCCACAGGGTTTGTTTTTACTGCCAAAATATTTTGTTTGAACACACAGTGTAGCCAACTTGGCAACACTTTGTCACTTGACTAGCCAACTTTTTAGTTCCTCTTTTTTTCTTTATTTCTTTGCAACTAAAAACAAATCAGACCGTCAGGGGAAAATGAGAAATGTACACAAAATAAGCAAAATAAGAGGAAGCTTCATGAAAAATATAATTATTAACGTTAAATAACTTTCTCTGCACACAGGAAGTCTGAACATCTGACTTTTTTTCCAGAGCTCAAAGAAAACAGTTTGTGTAGCTTCTGTTCATTCAAGCAAATACATAGACTCAAGACTTAAATACATAGACTGAGGAAGAGACCTGATTTACAATATGGTCGAATATAAAAATGAAAGTGAACAAAAGATCCTAGGTACCAAGGAAGATAAACAAGAAGCTTAGATAAAAATGGCAACCAAAGTAAAAGTCTAATTAGTAACATAATAAAACCTAGTTTTATGTAAAAGTTAAATAATTTAAGAAAATGAATCAACAAAAACAAAAACAACTGGAAGTGAAATAAAATGAGATTAAACATTTGAATTGTCCTGAGGGATTGAAATGAGGTAAGCTTAATTAAAGAGCAACAAATTGATGTAAGAGGGTTAAAGGGCCCCATAAATAAATAAATAAAGCCCAGTGCCTTATAAAAAAAAAAAAAAAAAAAAATCTGGTCTCAATCAAAACATTCAGCTCAGTTCATGGTTTGTCAGGTTTTTGAACACTTGGAAGTTGCTGGCCAAAACATCAAACATTTTGTCTCTGGGCAGTCGAGCCCACTGTATGTATGCACATACTACAGCTGAACATCATTCTTTAAACTGACTTCTGCTCTGTGTCACAGATGGCACAGAGAAAAGCTGCTCGCGCCTCCAGAGCCGCCAGGCGAAGACACTGGTGGCAGTTGAGACAGCGATGGAGGATGCTAGGCGTGTTTGAGATCAACCCGGAGCACGAGTTCTACCAACTGACAGCCATGATAAAAGAGGGCATGCAAACCTCCATACAGACCACTATGGACACACCAGTCCAGGTGAGGAATCTTCTGATTATAAGGCCACTGTTTGCATTATAAACATGAAACACAATACATAAATTCACTCATAAACACTTAATTTGTGCACAGGATATGCTCACAGCTGAACATTTCAAGGCAGAAGAAACTCATAGCCACGAGGCAAGTAATCATTTCCAGCTGAAATCATTAAAGCTTGATCTTGTTTTCTTGGATAATGCTGTCCATTATAATCATATATTCATTTGAATTGTAAAAGTAAATGAACAGGATGAAAACTGAATTGTAATCCTTCCCTTCCAGGGGTTTGAGATGCAGACGTTTGCAGCATCAGTGTTTGCTAAACTGAGGAGTTCACTGGAGATCACAGAGGAGGAATACATGAACTCCCTCTGCTCGGGTGGCTGCTACCTCCAGTTTGTCAGCAACTCCAAGAGCAAGGCAGATTTCTTTGTCACGTGAGCATAATCATTTGTTACACACAGAGACCCTCCATTGACTAACCCTTTACCTTATTCCAGACTAAATTAATAAACCCAAAATATTCTTGTCTGGTGATAAGTTTGTTCTTATTTTTAGGAATGACAAGAGATTCTTCCTAAAGACCCAGAGCAGGCGCGAGGTCAAGTTTCTCCTGTCCAATCTGCAGGCATACATAGACCACTTGGAGAAACACCCTCATTCACTGATGGTGAGGTTTCTAGGTAAGAACAACTTTGCTTTGTTGTTAGTCCACCCAACACAGCATCATTTTCCAGCCTTTGCCATGCCTCCCAAATTTGGAGATCACTGCCTTAACTTGAACCTGTAAAACAGACCCATAGGGAATGAGATGCAAATCCAAAACTATGTTGTATGCAGCCTCAACAAGAACCTAACTTTTATCTACAATTTTGATGAGTGAAATCTCGTCACAGTCCCAGTGTGCAGAAAGTCATGATGGATTTATAGTGGAAACAGCTAAGTCAGAGTTACAGTCAGCATGTTAGAGAGCACCTTATCATGTTAGTCCACTGGAGGGGCACGCTAGAGGGGGAACGATTAACTTACCAGCTTTGAAGTCAACCTGTAACTGTCACATTGGGCCTGAGATCGAGTTCAGGTTGGTTCCTCAGCTTTTATAGCAACACCTCAAGCAGGTCCTTCATCATGAGAAAAATGCATTCTGTTTCTGTTAAAAACATTCATGCATTCTGTTTCTGTTAAAAATGTCACTTTATTAGGTTAAAAAAATACACCTATCAAAGGAAAAAAATGTTTATTAATAAATTAAATTTAATAATGTCAAATAAAACTCACATTCTTTGTGTCTTCCAGGTGTCCACAGGATTGTTATTCCGAATGAAATAAAGGTATTTTATCAACATGATAAGCAGCAGGTCAATATATCCACAATCCTAACAGTACGGGAACTTACAATGTTTGTCTGTCTGAACTGCAGAAGTACTTCATCGTGATGCAGAGTGTGTTTTACCCTGATGAGAGGATCAATATTAGGTAGAGTATCTATGTTTCCCATGTTTTGTTGTGTAGATTTGTGATGTGTGTGGAAGCTGTGACGTTTTTGTTGCGCAGATTTGACATTAAAGGCTGTGAGGTGGGTCGATGGACCAATCCTGACACAGGGGGGAAACAAATCATAAAAGTGCTGAAGGACAATAACTTTGAAGGGCAGCACATCACATTAGGTAAGCATCCTCTTTCATCTATGTAGTCATGCTGTAAGTGTAAAAACCATCCATCCATCCATCCATCCATCCATTATCTGTAACTGCTCATCCTCATCAGGGTCATATATGAAAACATACTAAATGGAAATGTTTATGTGGTTGCTGTAGATCAAGAGAAAACCTGGTTTACCAATCAAGTGAAAGCAGATTCTGCCTTCCTTCGAGAGCTCAATGTGCTGGACTACAGTCTCCTGCTGGCCCATCAACCTCTGCACCGAGATGAGCTCGAAGGGAAACACTCTTTGGCAAACCTTGTGATTCGCACCACAAAGTAAGTGCAAAAACAACTGCTGTACAATACAACATGTCTTATTTTCATCTTTGCTGGTCCATTGAAGACTAGACAGAAGCTTTTCATGTGAGCAGCTTTCTTAAATTGAATGTGCTGTTAAAGGAAATATAGTTTTTCCCATTCTTGCTGAGAGTTAGATGATGAGAACATGTCTGATCTCATGATGAGCTCCAATGTCTGTGTGCAAACTATGGAGTGAGAGCTATGAAGCGACTGTCACCGTTGCTTCAGCCGTAAAGCTCTCCATTCTTGCATGGCACACATTTAGGTGATGTGCCAGCTGCAGTTGGGGATAAACTATTCTTGTGGTGTGAGGTTTTTGATCTGGCTTAGTATTAGTACACTTTTGTATACAGATATCTGTTTATAGAGGTTAGCCAAAATGTGTCCTTGTCATTCTCATGTATCAAGTTGCTAAATGGACTACAGGGGAACTCTTGGCCCAGATATCCGTTATCTGCTGGCTACACTGTAAGCCCTGAAACATTGACCGTTGTCCCTTGAGGCTAAATCATCATCAGAAGACAGCTGATGGTTTCCAAGTTTGTATAAAAAAGGCACTTTATGTCCGCGAGGTAAATGTTTTCTCCCCAACAAATTTGAATTACTTGCCATGGATGTAATAGCATAATTTTCACCAGTGGTTCTCAGCCCACGTGAGTAAAAACAACTGTCCTCATATTACAAACATTACACTTTCAAAATATGTCCACATATAAGTGCAAGTACAAATCCTCTGGAAATTTCTATGATCTTTACAGAAATGTAAATTGGGCTTCTCTTTCTCACAGGCACGAGAAACACTGCCTTCTTTTTATTTGTAAAGCACCGTCCATATGCTTATTATTATTAGTATGTTCAGTATGTGCTGCTCTGATTGTTTTCTGTCGGTTCTTTCCTGTAGATCTCTGGACTTTGATGACAGTCCCACAGAGTCAGATCCTCCCACCATTCCGTTACTGGAAAAGACCACTGGTGAAGTGGCACCAGATATGACAGAATGTGGGTCAGGCAAGCCACAGGCAGCAGCTGAGGGCTCTGGTGAAGGGATCCCCCTCCAGGAGATGAACTGCTCTGTGAGAGAAACCAGAACGGACTCAGAACTGCAGGAGTTCCATGAGCATCATCGCAGGCTACTGCCCAACTGCAAAAATGCTATTCATGTCATAGATGGCCCAAACCATCGCTACTTTGTGGGCATTATTGACATTTTTACTGTGTACGGCTGGAAGAAAAGACTGGAGAACCTGTGGAAAAGACTCCGCTACCCAGGCAGGGCCTTTTCCACAGTCCACCCCGACAAGTATTCACCCAGGTTCTGTCAGTGGATACAGGACCGCACTCAGTGACAATGCAGAAAACATCACTCATATGCATGAGTGACTGCTGTCAGAAATCGACTGTCGTGCCACGTCTGTCTTTGCATGTTTGCATTTGATTAACTGACTCTTTATATACACATAGCAAAACTAGTTTATCTTTCTTGTGTCTTGATGCATGCAGTAATTAAAACAAGCTTACAGTGATAAATGAGCTGCAAACATGCTTTCAGTATTTTAATTTCAGTTTTTTAATCCCAGAAAAGTGGCAAAAAAACTCCAAGTGATACTGTAAATGTGTCTGCTGAAGAACCGACTGCTGAAGGTGCTTCTGAAACACGTCTGATGAAGACGTGGCCCCATGATGAAGATGTGATGGAGTAGTGATCGAATCAGAACGTGACCCAGATGCACCCAGTAGACATCTGGGATGAGTGTAGCCAGTGAAGGAGTGCTGATGCTGATAGAGAACGTCTTCATGTTTGTATAGATGTTGTAGCCTTCTTTGTAATTTCAGAGCCAGACAATATAGAAAAATGCCAGGGGTGCTGGGTACTGCAGGGGCTAATGGGCAGGGGTAAATGAATAAATAGACAAATAATTGATACAAATACGTCAAACTGTGTAGATTGCAGAGGTAAAATCACGCCCCATGTTGTTGGATTCTGTTCACATGCGTTTCTGCTTGCTCAGACCACCTTTTTAAATCTCCTATTCATGATGAGTTTGCCTATTTCTCATTTATATACAATTTGATGTTGAGTGCAGAGTGAAACAAACATTAAAATACAACTTTTAATTCCTTTAAAGCTTTAATAGTGATCCTTACCAGTAATGTTTGTTACTGTTGTCATATTCATATTGAGTTAAATGCCTGCAGTCTTCAAACACCAACAGATACTGTTTGTTAGTTCTCTCTAACACAGGATGTTTCTGTCTTGTGTGGCTGATTGGACGGCATTGTTCCAGTATGACTCCACAGTGTTTGTCTGGCAAAGTGGTAAGAACAGGCTGAAACAATCTCTTATTTAGCCCCATTTGTGTGCCCCATTGCAGTCTGGGTGTCACTGGTGTTTCCAGTACAAATCACCTGTTATCCTGCACTGCAATGTGTTCTCATGATCTAACAGTTGTCTGCTGTCTGTCCCGAAGATAAAATGAGCGTCTGTGGTAAAAACAGTGGTAAAATTTAAAATGTGCCCTCTGCTCTCGTAACATACAGTGCTGTTGGTCAACCCTTACTGACCAACCGACAACACAAAGTTTCCTTTTATGAAATGATGCAGGAGAAGCTCTTTTGTGTTGTAATATTTTTGTATATGTATTTCCAGTGTCCTTAACTGTGTAGGGTTTGTAGTTCAGTGTCACAGTATTTGTGAGGATTAATAAAACAAATAAAGCCAGCTTTTAAAATCAGTACAAAATAATTAGGCCTGTAATTAGGCCTGGACTTTGCAGCTAATTGAGAATGCTGCTGCACGTGTTCTGACAGGAACCAAGATCAGAGATCACATATCTCCCATTTTGGCTTCTTTGCATTGGCTACCTGTTAAATCTAGAATAGAATTTAAATCCATTAGTTATGCTGCTATAGGACTAGACTGCCGGGGGACTCCCCATCCCTCTCCCTCTCTCTCTCCCTCCCTCTCTCTCTCTCTCTCTCTCTCTCTCTCTCTCTCTCTCAGGGTTGTGCGGTTTCGGTTGAAGATGTAGTCACATCTCCCTTTACTGAAAACTCTACTCAAACCTTCTCTCTCTCTCTCTCTCTCTCTCTCTCTCTCTCTCTCTCTCTCTCCCTCCATCACCATCACCATCTGTAAACATACATGTCTCATTAATGCATGTTAATGCATGTTACTAACTAAACTTCTTCCCTGGAGTTTCTGTGCTCTCTCATCCAGCAGGTTCTCATGGATCGTGGCTGCTGCTGTGGTCCTGCATGACGTCCACTACATATATTATTACTGTCATTATTGTTACCATATCTCCATTACAGTTTATAGTTAGTTAATGATTTGCTGCTGCTGTGCATCTGTGTGTGTGTGTGTGTGTCCACCCCCCCGTCTACCAATGAGCTTGGGCTGCTCGAGGTTTCTGCCTGTTAAAAGGAAGTTTTTCCTCGCCACCGTCGCCAAGTGCTTGCTCATGGTGGAACTGTTGGTCTCTGTAAATAATATTATAAAGAGTACGGTCTAGACCTGCTCTGCATGAAAAGTGTCATGAGATAACTTTGTTATGATATGGCGCTATATAAATAAAATTGAATTGAATTGAATTGAATTAATCACTGAGAGGTGTGATAGAGGGTTTACAGAATAACCGTTGAATGTTTGAATCAGGGGGGACTTCACACAGATCCAGGGTGAGGGGTGGAAGAGGATGTTAGTTAGTGGTGTGATGTCTGAGTTGGAGCAGGCGCAGAATAAATAAACACAGACCAGAATAAAGGTAGAAAACAGTTTACATTCAATAGAAATTGTCTCTAAGTGAGGAGAGTGTGCTCCTCCAGCTAAAAGCAGTCAAAACGTTTGAGGTGAATTGTTGTCGTCAAAAGTTCCTCCCTTGTGAGTGTGAATACAAACTAAACACTAACCCTAGAAGGTGACCCTTTTGCATATGCCACATGTTTCACAGCCACCATAGTTTCCCCTTCCTGCTAGGAAGGTGAGGTTAAGGCAAGGGGGTTGCAATCTAAAACAAAAACAGAAAAAGTAACAGAGAGCAGAGGCTGCCGTCGTGGTGCCATCTTGCTACAGCTACGTTACACTAGGGAGTCTTCCAGGGTGGCGCCCTAGTTAACACCAACCTGATTATTTTGGAGGTTGCAACTGTTGTTGTTGTTGAGGTTGGGAACTGCTGTTCTAAGGAGTTAGCAGTCCTGCCTGTTCCGCCTCCCGGGTAATCTAAAAATTGGCAAAGGCATGGATCATCAGCAGACCTGAGGCAGACTGAATGACGCCTGGGTGCTCAAACAAGCCATCTGTAATGACACTCACCTGTCAGTCAAAGCGTCCACGCTGTTAATTCTGCATAACTTTAAGCCTTAATATAATTTGAACAGGTGAGACCAAAACTGTTTTTTGTACCAGGCTGTAAACATGTTTATTTCTGCTGTGAAGTTGGACATTTTAACATGGGGACTTATGGAGACTGACTAACTTCTGGAGCCAGCCTCAAGTGGACATCACAGCCAAGGTTGCTGCTTGGTGTAAACAGTGGTGTAAATGCAGTGGGATTCTCTGAACATTGTTGATGTCTTTTCCTAAGTCCTCATCTTTTCCTTGACCTCATGACATTTTCCAAGGAAAGGAAAAGGTCAAGGGAAAGTGTTTAGGAAAGGTCATTTTCTGCATGTCTGATACTCCACCATCCAGTCCAGCAGGTGGCGGTATAAGCTCTACCTATAACCGCTAATACAAGCCCACGAAGAAGAAGAAGCCATTGTAAAAGGTGGAAGGAGGCGAAGAAGAAGAGGACAGATTGTTGTGGTTGTTGTAGTCAGTGAACTGTAGGAAGAATCATGGATGTGAAGCAGACGTCATACTGCGTTGTGTTGGATAAAAAGAGCCAGTCTAAATTTATTTGCTACACACGCAGAAAAAACGGACTCTTTCATATCTGGTGAGTGAAGCTGAGTTCAACATTAAAGCCATAAAGACAGCAGCAGTGTTTCCTACTCTATTAACAGCCACAGTTTATGATAACAGTGTTTGTCAGGAACATTTTGTATCGGCCAGAACATAAAAACACACCAAAATATTAGTAACCTCCGTCACAATGGCTGACTGATATACCTGAAATACCGAATATTTAACTACGACACAACACTGACTGACGGCGGGAAAACAGAAGGCGAAATTCACCTCAGAGGACGTTTGTTCATCTGTAGGCTGTGCCGAACTGAAGAGCGAGCCTGAAAGTCAACAATACAACCTTCAGCTGTTCTGTCACAGTGACGTGCGTCCACCTGTAAGACAGGAAACATAATCTTACACTTTTTAAAAGTACTTTGGATCACAGGTGTCTCCTTCAGAGAGAGGACAAAGTAGTATGTACGTTCAAAACAGTACCTAAGGGCGTCAAACATACGGCCCGTGGGCCAAAACAGGCCCACCAGAGGGTCCAATCTGGCCCGCAGGATCATTTTGAAGTGTAAAAACTACAGAGAAGACATTAACTGCAAATTTCCAATAAAAGTAACTGCTATTTGAACTGGGGGTCACACACAACACTATCAAGCAAACAAACTGTTCATCCTGAAATGTGTTCCATGTGTTCTTTTGCTGTTTCGGTTTCAGGTCTTTGGTGAACTTCTGATCTGCCCGTCGACATCCAACTTGTAATAATTGACTTACAGTGTGATCCAGATTTGAAAGACAAATTTGCCTTTGTGTCGACTTGGTCACATTGTATCAGTATCTCTTGCCACGGTACCCCAAATCGGCAACCCCCCCCCCTGCAAAAGTTTTGTGCATGTGTTGTGGAAATTTCTCTGTTGCTGGTGAAGAATGAAATAGAGACTTCTGCTGGCCGATAAGGTTTTATTTTCTTTGCAAAGAAAAGGTCAATCAACACGCTAGCGGTCAAGATGAAGAAAGACCCCGAATATGGGGAGACCTAAACATTTATACCTGAGGGACACCCCTTTCACATCCTTTTGTCTGCTGCAGGGGTCGGCCCCTCCAGGAAATGTTTAATCAAAGAAATTGATTGAATTTACTATTACAGCATCACAATTTACAAAGACAAAAGGGCCTGGTATCTTATGCTAAGAAAGGGGGTTGGGTGTCTCTGGTGGCTGAAACAAAGGAATTGATTGAATTTACTATTACACATGTTTGGGACTACCTACCTTTGTGAACAAGTTTTCTCTGTGATGAGCATCAATAAAACAAATCTCACACATAAGCACTTTAAATAACATCCTGAAATTTACTGCTACTCAGGATTTGACACCTGAAATTGTATTGTTCTGATCATAAAGTAAAATACTATATTGTTCATTTCCAGATACCTCTGACTAAATGTTTTGTGCCTTTGTAGATACACTGCGATCTGTACGTTGTAATGCACATGTGTAAATGATAAACAGGCATAATTTTATTGATTGCACTTATGTTTCTTAAGACATTTCAGGTTCATAATGTTTTGTAAAAAGATAGTTCATTACATGTGAGCATTTTCACAATGTACTTTTTTTTTTTTACACTAAAACATAAAGAAAAATTTGGAGCTGTCATTATTTGCAGGTTATTATACTCTGACTTTACTGGTGCGGCCCGCTTGAGATCAAATTGGGCTCTTTGTGGCCCCTGAACTAAAATTAGTTTGACACCCCTGGCCTAATGTTTTTGTGTGGACCTGTTCAGGAAGGTGTTCGTTCATATTATTTGTGAGACTATGTTTTGTGTGTGTGTGTGTGTGTGTGTGTGTGTGTGACATCTTGTCAGGACCACGTGTGATTTACCGTGTTGTTTCTCTGCTGTAGTTTGACAGATGCTGCTGATGTTTGGAGCACAGAGTACACCGAGGACACACTGAACCAGTTTGTAAGTTCCACCGAGTGCGTCAGGTGACTGACTGTTCCTGCTGTGGCATTGGTTGTAATCATACCTGTTTGTTTAGAGACAGATGTTTGCCTTGAAATCTACAGAGGATTATATCCTAAAACTCAGGTGAGATCACACTTTGTGTAACATGAATTATTTCCTCTCTCTCGTGGTGCTGGTGAAGCGGCACAGTCAGCAGCAGACCATTCTTAGAGAGGCTGTGATCATGAACCATCCAGTGAAGCTCAGTGTTTCTCCGTCTTTCCCTCAGGTCAGCCTGTGGTAGTGGGGATGTGTCTGTTGTGGTGCATGAAACCAGTGTAGAGCTCTGTGTGGGCTGCAGTCCAGGTGACCCGAGCGTGACCTTATCCATGCTGGAAGGCCTACAGGCCACAGCGGAACTGAAGGAGCTGCTGTTCAGGATGGCAGACAGCCTCACTCAGCCTGACGGCACGTGTATGTTGTTCTTGTGACTCATTGCTCTTCACGTTGTATGATCATCTGATGTACTCACTGTCCCTTTAGAATCTAAGCTGGCTGTGTTTTGTCATTCCCCACAGGTGGAGCGTCCTCTGTCAGTCCAGTGAAAAATCACCAATGGCGGCCTGCAGGTACATTTTTCAAGCTGTATTTCAAACGGTGTCATTGTCCCCGGGGATGATTGAAATGATTTGAAGGAGTGTGTGACGTGTGTAACTGCAAGTCTATTGTGTGACTGTCCGTTAACACTGTGTGATAACATAAAAGACCTCATCAGCAGCATTCAGAGAGCAGAATCCCGAATACTGGATGGTTATTTACTACATATATTATAGATGTGCATCCACATTGTCCAGTGGGTCAGCTGATCAATATTTTAATTTCAATATTTAATCAGTAGTCAATGTTAATCAATTACTTTCCGTCTTGGATTAATCCAGAGTTGTAACTAAACTTTGACTCTTTCATGTCACACACATGCATTTAAATCATAGACACGATGCAACATGGATGCAGTATTGTGACGTCATCTATAGGTTTGTGAAAGTCGACCTATTGGCAGAAATGTAATCTAATATTCATGTTTTCAGTCATGTAGAATCTCCTGAAAACAAGAATAGTTGTGTTTCTATATTTAAAATCCTAAATAAAATACCGTCCAAGGATTAGACTCAGATCTAAGTTAGATTAAAGATAAATAATAAAGCTGTACATCACATTGCATGGATCGTGGCTGCTGCTGTGGTCCTGCATGACATCCACTACATATATTATTATCATCATTATTGCTGCCATATTTTCCATTACAGTTTATAGGTATTGTTTTGCTGCTGTCTCTCTCTATCTGCCCCTCTCTATCTTTAACTCTCTAGTGTTTCCTCGCCACCGTCACCAAGTGCTTGCTCATGGTGGAACTGTTAGTCTCTGTAAATAATATTATAAAGAGTACGGTCTAGACCTGCTCTGTATGGAAAGTGTCATGAGATAACTTTGTTATGATATGGTGCTATATAAATAAAATTGAATTGAATTGAGAAAATTTCATGTTAAGATTCAGTTTTTTGAATCAGCTGTTGTGTGTTTTCCTTGTTAGACTCTTAATGTTGTCGAACCTAAAACAATGCATTTGTAAGCTGAATGTTGAACTTAGATCTAATGACATAGAAAAACAAACCATGAGCTGAATTCAAGTTACACAAGATTTCTTTTTCTAATTCTTTTGTTAGAATCATGATCATTATAATTCATTCATCATTATGATGTCATAATGAGTGATTGACAGAAATGTAGATATGCAGCATCGTGTGTGTAAATGGGTTAGGAAACATGTTTGGTCATGTGCAGATTGAGCTGTGAAATAAATAAACTGTCTTGTTGGTGCTTCAGTTGAGCAGCTGATGGAGCCCCTGCTGCAGCAGAATAGTGCTTCGTCAGCGACGGTGAAGAAACGACCTCCAGGAAGTTCACTCATCAACCCAGGAAGTAAAAGGTACAGCGTGTAAACCTCGTAACACACAGCACTCTGACCTGTTGTAAACCAACAACATGTTTGTGTTTGTGCAGGAAGCAGCGAGCGACCGGCGTGGCCTTTGATGATGCAGATGAAGACTGATCCACTTTATTCTTCTCTCTATGTTCTCACACCGCTGCTGCACAACCAATGATGAACGTTTTTTATCCACTAACTACTACCACTAATTCAACGATTTTAATGGTATTTTAACGTGTCATTATCATGAATGTCTTCTTTTATCATATTACAGCAATTTTAATTTTAATTGAATCATCTGGACATGAAATAAAGATGTTAGTGTTTATTTAGAACAAATGAATCTTTTTGTTGTTTGTCTTGTCAAGAGGCATTTTCAGTGCAACATTTTCAACACTTGCATCTCTAAGGATACAATTATGAGACTCATGTGTGTTAATGTATCACTTTTGCTAAACAATGGCCATTGCATCCTGCTACACACTTACTGATAACGAACCACCAAAGCGGCTTCCGTACTTTGCTGCCCGTATTTTGCCTGTTTTGAAAATGATGTGTTCTAGCACTCAGCTGTGTGGAAACGAAAAATGAAAAGAAAAACGTAACATTGTGTAGGTAGTGTATGTGTGATGATGTTCCTGATACGATGTGTATATTAATATTTTGAAGAAGGCTACACTTTTTATGCATCGCTGTGCCTTGGTAAATCTTTCTGGATGTTTATCAACTGGGGATGATTAACCACACCTGCATATAGCATAAAGCTTAATGTATAAATATGGATGTGTGTTTTCAAACATTCTGAACTGATGAGCCACGTGAAACATTGTCATTAAACCTTTGTGGTATGGAGTAAGTGTTCCTTTTTTGATAAATGTTATTCTCAGATAACGTCAGTGATGCTGCATGTTTCCAGTCCTGTCCATAGGTTCACATATCTGAACATAATACTCACAGAGAAAGAGGTTTTCTCTTATTCATTCTGGCCCCACAGAGACCCCTTCTCCAAATCTACAGTCCTTGTTCTGTGTCCATATACTGTATATTCTCAAGTTCAGCTAAAACTAACATGGTTTCAGCAGGTCTAGTCTGAAAAATCAAGTGTTTCTAGTCCTGTTCTTGTTCTAGACTATTTGGTGAACCACAGCAGAGGGATAGTGACACATAAAGAAAATAATGCAATAATTCTATAAAGACTTTAACTTTGGAAGACGCCAAACTCATATTAGCTTTGGCTGCTTGGCATGCATTGTTTTGCAGACAGCTGTGAACCTTTTAAATTGAGATTTGAGGTGAGCACAGCAGATGGACCTAGAGCCCTCTAGTGTCTGTGGACATAAATCATTCTGCACAGTGATTTTCCAGTGAAACATCCAAGTGAAGCAACAATAAGCAAAACCGATGTTCTGAGTGGATGTCTGTTTTTTTCACACAGCAAAATAAAAGCACGAGAGCATCTGACACTGGGCAGAGTTCAGAAACAACTGTTTAATCATACATAAGCTTCAACGCTAATGTCAGATATTTTGTCCAAATGAGAATCTGATTAAGCTTTACAGCCCCTCAAAATACAGTCAGAAATCCATATTCAACACAGAGCAAAGTTCAAATAATATTTGACATAAATCAATTTATATGATTGCACCTTACTCCAGTGGTTGCTGGTGACACGAGTTACCTCTTCAGTGTTTGACTCCGTAATAATATCAAGTAGACTGATCCTCAATTCTTTTTTTAAAGGATGAATTGATTTTTGTAATCACAGAGATCCAAATGAAACTCAGGAGTCATTACTATAGTTTGAATGTTTTTTTGTTTTGACTGTATTTAATAATAGAATTCATTCAAATGTTTCAGCAACCAACTTCCCTCCAGGTTTACATTCTCAGAGAAGAAGAAAAAGAAAAAATTACAACAGTCAGTTTTTCTTGTTTAATGATAACCCTTCAAGTAGGAAAACAGCCCACCAGTGCCATAATAATCACCAAAAATATGACTGCGATTATCTGTGAAAGAAGTAGTGAAACGTTAATTCTTTTGACAGGACACGTTAGAACTCAATTATCACAAAACTCCGAGAGATACCAGTTAAAACCACATGCCAACGTACGGTCAGAGAAACAGCCAGGTTTTTGTAAAGGTGGATATTTTTTGGAGTTCTCCAAATTCCATTAAAACTACACAATCATCTGCAAATCATAAAACATGTACTGTACCCAAGTGAAACAACACATTATTCTGATCTGAGAGTTCCCTTTAGTATCACAGTGATGGTAGTGCAGTTATTGTCAGGGAATATGAGCAGAGTTCAGACTGTTAGAATGCTGATTACCTTCATTGGAGATGGAGTTATTTATTATTATTATTATTATTATTATTATTATCATCATTATTATTATTATTATTACTATTGTAGTTATTTTTGTACACTGTGTCCGGTTTATAGAGGATCTTCTTGGCAGAGTCCACAACATAATGATATGTTAAAAGCACAAAAGAGAGCATTCAGTAGAAAGAGACCAAATGTACAGTTCAAAACAAGTTGATAGAAGGGAGGCACCATCAGGACAATAACCATGCCATGTACATTTCTTTGTGTTTCTGACATCGAGTTCAAAGAAAAGGCCAACAGCTCGCCCGCACGTCTGTCCACGCCGGGCACTTCTCATGTCGTGCACGTCACTAAATGCTCTGTTGTCGCAAAATAAATCACACACGTCTTTAGCTGCTTCAATATCCAAAATAAATCATTCTTCTTGCCACAGAAAAATAGACTGTATTACATTGCCACTCGGAATCAACTTCATCACAACATGCTCTCAAGGCAGGTCTAGTTTGGTACAGTAACAAGGGCCCGCTCTAGTTACATGAGGCCCTTTGGCAGGGAGCGCGTACAACCAAATCAAAGTAACCTGTGGTGTCAAACATATCACAGATGATATGTTCATTCACTAACAAAGGTAGCTAACCTACTGTATCCATCAGCCATCTAGTGAGATACATTCTCAAAAAATAAATAAAGAAGTATGGAAACATTCCAGGACAAAGTCTTCAATCCAAATGCAAGCACTCCTGCTGCTGTGTCTCTACCTGCAGGCTGGGCTCTGCAGATCATCACCTCCAATCAGTCCCTCCTGGGATGAAGAATTTGAGGCTGAAATACTGAACTACTGGTCCTATGTTCCATGGTGCAGAGAGTTTTGGTCCTCTTCAGGGTTAAATCAGCAGCTCTGTTCTCCCTCCAGGCCTCCGAGCTGACAGCAGACAGACGAGTTTGGGTTTCCCCCCTCTGTCACTCTCATCATCTCTGTACTCTTTAAGTGGCTCATTTCAACAGAGAGTGTCTGTGTTGAAGGAGAGCTGCACCTGCCAAACACACACACATGCACACACACACACACACACACACACACACACACACACACACACACACACACACACACACACACACACACACACACACACACACGTACAGGTTCTCTGTAAGATGCTTCTCATGGGGTCAGATAGAAAGACGAATCAAGCAAACATGAGGTTGATGAACTCACCCTTTCCTCTTCAAAGCTGATGAGTCCTTCATCATCGTCGCTCTCCAGCTCCTCCGGCGCCTCACTGCTCAGAGCATTGAGCTCTGTGTTGGCCGGCTGCGACTTCAGCAGGTTGAGGATGCGCTGCAGGGGAGACTGTCCGCCACCAGGGGGCGACGCCTCCTGCTGCTCCAGGTTGTCACTCTGCTTCTTGGCAAAGTTGACAAACACCTGAGCAGAAAAAGGGTGATTCATTACATTTATTCATTCTTTCCGTGTCGATGTCCTTCATGCAGCGTGCCACACATCCACTCACATTGTCCAGAGTGGTCTGACTGACTGAGTAGTCCTCGATGCCAAGCACCTCCACCACCTGCTCCATCTTACTGAAGACCTGAGCCAGGGAGATCCGCTCTGACTTCAGCTGGTACTGCACCTTGGTGTGGTGACGCTCCTGCAGATATGACAACACATATTTAACTTAGCTACTTCTTATCAGGCCAGTGTTTACACTGTTTTCATATGCGGTCACGGCCTCTGCCTATACCATCTATTCTTCTCCTGCATCTCATGGTATGGAGAGCAGTAGTACAGTGTTATGAGGTATGAACAGAAAAAAGAGATCTTGCCAAATTGAAAACCCTGAAAAAGGTGTTGTGCTCTCTGTTTTGAGCATGTTAAGATATTGACATAAACATCTTGAACCTGTATTAACTGATTTTTTTGTCTACTTGCTTACAGTTTCCTATTTATACATCAAGCAGATCTGTCTGATGAAGTTCACTATTCTCCTTTAGCTCTGGTTGATCTACATCAGCTCCTGATAATATTCGTCCCGAATGATGAACTATGTTTAGCTGCTAAATACTCCACTATGTACACCAGCAATCTTTAACTGTGAGACAGCTGCTCTATAAGACTCTATAAGATGTCTGTCTGTCTGTCTGTCTATAAGACTGTCTGTCTGTCTGTCTGTCTGTCTATAAGACTGTCTGTCTGTCTGTCTGTCTGTCTGTCTGTCTATAAGACTGTCTGTCTGTCTTTCTGTCTGTCTGTCTCTCTATGAGACTGTCTGTCTGTCTATAAGACTGTCTGTCTCTCTATGAGACTGTCTGTCTGTCTATAAGACTGTCTGTCTGTCTGTCTGTCTATAAGACTGTCTGTCTCTCTATGAGACTGTCTGTCTCTCTATGAGACTGTCTGTCTGTCTATAAGACTGTCTGTCTGTCTGTCTATAAGACTGTCTGTCTCTCTATGAGACTGTCTGTCTGTCATGATGTGACCATGTCTTTTTTTCTCCCATTGTGTTTCCTGTCAGCACACAGTTTGTCTTTCTCTGTGGTTGTGTGTGTGTGTGTCGGGGTGTGGCCATCCAATTATCCTGCAGCACACTTGGATCTCCTTCACCAATCAAGACTCTGCAGTAATTCTACCCAGTTCTTTGCTGACCAGTTGGTTCTGACCTTTATGTGCTACACACACTACGTCAGTATTTCTTGTTTGATCCATCTCATCTCAGTCTTGTTTTTGCTCTCCTGAGCTTCAGCTTCATTACTGCCACCAGCCCTATCCAGTCTGTCTGCCCAGCTCCACGCTGTCTCTGGATCTACTCACTTCACATTCACACACATTCAGTTCAATAAACTGTGACTTTGTTCTAAATCTTCCAGTTTGGTCTGAGTTCTGTTTTTGGGTCCAGATCTCACCAACCTTAACACGCTCTGAAGTGCAAGAAATGTGTAGTCATCAAAAAAGAAGACAATGGGCACGAGTGATGAACCTGAGGGGAGACATTTAGCACCCCTCTCCTTTTTCTGGTGGCGTCACTCTCCTCGAAATGAACGGGAGAGGAGATCTGCATTTTCGGCACAGTATTAGCTGCCGCACTGATACAGACAGCTATAGCACAGACAGAGGCAGCTACAGTGATGTACCTTCAGCACGGCCTCAGGGAAGTTTCTGTTGAAGAATCGAACCACCTCCTTCACGTTGGAGCTGCTCTTGGTTCTCACTGTGATCATGTACCCGTCCCCAAACCTGGAACATGATCACACAAACACGAGTGCCAAAGATCTTTTCACAAATTTTCTCAAATTAGATTAGATCACATCTATAAATGTGTATCTCCTGACCTGTTCTTGAGGTGTTGGATGCTGCCCAAGCATTTAAACCTGCCGTTCACCATGATGCCCAGTCGGGTGCACAGAGCCTCGCACTCTTCCATGCTGCAGACAATAGCATGAAATAAAAAAAATTGACTCTGATGAAAAAGAAGTATGAACAGTCCACAGGAGTGAAAGCTATTCCAGCAGAGTTTCACTGCATCCTGAGGACGGAGGCGTCTCACCTGTGTGATGTCAGCACTACAGAGCGTCCAGTCTTGATTATGTCGAGAATTAAATTCCAGAGAAATCTGCGGGCCTTTGGATCCATCCCAGTGGTGGGCTCATCCTGGAAAAGCCCACAAAATAAAGATGCTGATCCACACGATCATTTAACGTTTTCTTCAATTGTAATCAGGAGAGAAGAAAAACACCACTACGACATCAAAGATTGCTTTCTCAAAGATTTTGTTCCCGGAGCTTTTGGACCCAGTTACTGGCAGAATAATCACAAAATCAACAGAATCAACATTTGCAAATACAAATACAGTGAAAAACTTACACACAGACTACTCACTAATGAACTCTGTGCTTGGCCTTCACAGGTTTTGTGTTTAAAGACGTATTTACACAATGAAGATTTGACTTCTCCCATTAATACATTTGTGTTATGTAGTTATGGAGTTGTTAGAGCTGAAATATCAATTGCATAATTAATCTTTTCTGGGCCAGTGGCACTGTGGAGATGTGTCAAGAGGAGTTATTTGTTTAAATGGTTTACACTCCTATCTACCCATTTCTCCTGCGTGGTTTGACTGTAAATCACTTTGCACAGTTTCTGCCAAATTTATGTACTGCAAAATGTATATGGCGAGTATGAGCAGAGTGGTCAATTTCTTTTGTGGTCTACTACTATGGTCTATTACAGTGCCATGCAGGTAAACCTCTAAAATGCTGCAATACATTCAAACTGACGTCAACTCTGCAAAAATATTATAGAAAATACTAAAGGACAGTATACAAATACTGTAGGTAAGAAAGCAGAGCTATTTGGCTGTAAGACATTAAAAGCAAATCATCAGCAGACAAACTGCAGCTGGTCCACAATGCTGCAGCACACAGCTCGATCTTACCAGG
This sequence comes from Argyrosomus regius, assembly GCA_946959425.1. Classification (NCBI taxonomy): domain Eukaryota; kingdom Metazoa; phylum Chordata; class Actinopteri; family Sciaenidae; genus Argyrosomus; species Argyrosomus regius. The sequence continues at coordinate 27,099,494 of OX336890.1, read as the reverse complement.
AAGATGAGTGATGGGTATCCAATCAGAGCAATGGAGGTGGAAAGCTTGCGCTTGTTTCCTCCGCTGTACGTGCCGGCAGGCTTGTCTGCATACTTGGACAACTCCAGCTTTTCTAATGCCCACTGCACCACCTAAAGGAGAGGTAAAGGGTAAAGGTCTGTGATGGAGATGTATGTGGTTAGGGTGTGGAGAGGAAAAGACTAGCACCAGATCTGAATCACAGTGATTCATGTAGTGGGCCTGGGAGAACAATATTGTTACAAACTGATGATGATTAACTGGTCAAGATTTGAATCACTATGTGGTTTGTGTGTGTGTTTGGGCTTTATTTGTTAGGAGCAATATCAATTTTTAACCATTGTAGTGACATTTCTACATTATAGGGTCTTTAATACTAAGGATGATTGGTTGGTTAGGCTAAGGGCAAGGGAATGCAATATATCAATTAGGGTTATCACAAGTACGGAAAGACAAATGTGTGTGTGTGTGTGTGTATGTGTGAGACCAACCCTCTCCTGGTCCTTCCAAGGAATGCCACGAAGGCGGGTGTAAAGCTCCAGATGTTCCCTGGCGGTCAGGTCGTCAAACAGAGCGTCAAACTGTGGACAGTAGCCGATACTCTGCTGCACACGTAACAGGTCCTTCAGGATGCTGTGCAGAAAAACACACACACGCACACACATAAGAAGGAAGGAAGGAACAGCAATGATTTCTTGGTATCCCTGAGACTTTCAGGCACCATTAATCCCTCCATGCTGCCCGGACAGGTCAAGAGACATAGCAAAATAAATTTCTAGCAGGGATTTGCTCCCAGACAGAGGTCCAACACTGATGTTGGGTGATCAGGTCTGGCTCACGGTCAGAGTTTCAGTTCATCCCAAAGATGCTGGATGGGGTTGAGGTCAAGGCCCTGAGCAGGCCAGTCCACTTCTTCTTTTGGTCTAAACTGACCCTTGTTGAACGCCTTGATTCCGTTGGGCTCTGCCCTGTGACATCGTGGCTGTGACGCTTTGTGCCTCACCAGTAGCATTTCAGAGCGTTTATGCTAGTCAGATTTTGTTAAGTTGCTTTGATGTGGTCATCTTTCCTTCATTTATGTTCTTCTATCATTAATAAGTATGTAGTTTTATTGTTACGGCCATGTTCAGTTCCAGCAGCAGCTTTGAGGTGAAATGAGTACCGTGCTTGGTGGAATCAAGCAGTAAGGCTCTCCACAAAATGTAAACATTTGATGAGGCACTTGACAAGCATGTCTTGTGCTGACATTGCCTCAAGAAAGTTCGCACAAGAAATGTGGAAGTACATGAAGTGACTTATTTGTGACTGTTGCAACACAGAACATGACCGTTATGCACGTTAAAGTTATTCACTTTTCTGGCACTGACCTGTTTCCATTAATGAAGGCCTCTCCTCCAGTGGTGCACTCATCGCCTGTCAGCATCTTGAACGTGGTGGTCTTCCCGGCTCCATTCACTCCCAGCAGTCCAAAACACTCACCAGGCCGGACGCCCAGACACAGCCTGTCCACTGCCAGGATACGACCCATCTTCCTGGATTTATACACCTGAGGAAGATGTAAGAATACGTGTGGATATACAGTATACAGGACCATACCAGTGTTAGCTTCTTAACTACAAACATGTATATTTCACAATTTCAGAAGTTTTGAAGGGACTTAGGTAAGAGCTTAGTCCAAAGAGGTAGATGGGTTGAGGTTGACCAGACTGATTGGTCTTGCTGTATTTAAGGTGACGGACCAGTGTGTCAGAAAAATGAATAGAGATGTCGGACAACAATGCATGACGTGATGGATTGTAGTTCGGAGTCGAGGCAGAGAAGTCTGAGGAACAGCTAGAAGGGACATAGATTCAAGGACTTTGTCTGTGTATGAAGACAGGTAGCCTCAACAGACAATTCTGATGCAACGGGTGAGGAGGTCTGAAGTGAGGGGGAAGCGCTTTTGCGTAGGAAATTCAGCCTTAAGGAGTCCTTTGAATTATATACTGTTGTGTGTATGAGAAAGTCCCCGAAAACAATTGGAGGCATCCGGTCACATGTAATGAGATGATGAGATGTTCACACACTTGTGGATGGTGTCTTGTGAAGCAGTGACCAAATATTCCAGCTGTGGAGTCATATGGCGATGGTGGTTGAAAACGGTGGGTTGGAAGAGGGTCAAAGCTAACAAAAGGGGCTGTGTCTGTAAACAGCTGAATGTCTTGATTTGGTCCAAAATGGACCAATCACGACTGTTTCTTTAACTTATCCAAGAGTTTATCAACTGGGTCAGGCTCAGAGATGGTTGATTGCAAGTTGTGGCATATGTAGGAAGAATCTGGCATGACCTGCAAACCTAAGTGGAAGCCATGTGCGAAACCTTGTGTGAGGAATAAACAAACTGAGTGATTCGTTAAGACAGCAGCAAGAGCATTAACGGTGCGTTGAAATACTTGCGTTGAAGACAAACCGTGCTTAGTTGGTCTTGCATGGGCTCCGCTGCAGAAGGAGCAGGTGTGAAGGACACAACAACTTGAAATGATACACCCTAGATCACTGAAGTTGTTACAAACGTTTGTTTCGAGCTGCGGTGCGAAGCAGAGATGTGTGCTCTGGCACACATCAAGAAAGGCCAACCTCTGAAAACACAGCAATACAGCTCAGGATCCTGAGGGTTAGTGTTCCCGAGTACATTCCCTGATTTTATTGCTGAACTGAATGTGGCATGTGTAGAATCTGTTGCCACTGAACTGCAAGGCCAGGGCAAGGGAGGTGGGAAACAGGAGGACGGTGGGTTTTGGTTGAAATATGCTGTGAACGTCAAAGTGCTCATGAAGCTCGGTGTGGGAAAGTGGAGTTACGCTGAGAGTCTTTGAACAGTTTGTAAAGGTGTAAAATGGGATTGTTTGAGTCATGGTCTTTCATTCCCCAAACTGTATAATGTATATGTGCAACTGTGTGAATATTTGTATATAATTTGCAATGGTAAAATTTCTGTAAAAACAAAAAAAGTAGCTTTTAAATGGTGTTCTATGTTGACGAGCTGACTCTTTAAACCTTTGTCAGATTCTCGATCTTCAGCATGTCATTGTCGGCATCTCCTCGCAGCACTCTTCGTCTCTCACAGGCCACATCTACATCATCATCGTCTATAGGCTGGCAGCTGACTGGCACCCTCCTGGACACACACACACACACACACACACACACACACACACACACACACACACACACACACACCCACACACACACACACACACACAAGTGGATTTCAGTTCAGTTTTTGGTGTCACTTTTTTCCCCGGTACCCCTACCACAGATACTACATTTCCTAAAATACTTGAGGGGGGTTAATTACTGTAACAATACTTATCACAGCTCTAGAAGCTCACAGACAACAAACTGTGCCTGGGATGCTCTTTGTGTCCCTCATCTGTATCTTATCAGTGAAATCTGACACCTCACACACTCACGGAGGTTTCCTGAGGAAGTTGTACTGACAGAGGATGGTGATGAGGAAGCCAACAAAGCCTTCAATTGTCATGGCAACGAGTCCTCGAGTCACAATGTCCCACTCAAACGGAGACTTCATCTTGTCAAACTGGCCTGAAAGCAGAAAATCATAAGAACTTTTTTCATGGGATCTATTGACAATGAAAAATACTTCACTAGAAAAGAATAATATCATGTTAATAAAATCGTTTCATTCAATATTTCTGTATAGAAAGTCAATTTTCAAAGTACAGGCGACAACAAACTTCTGTTCCAAATTTGAGGATTCTATTCAATTCATTTATATAGAACAGCAACATCTTTGTTCAAACATTGAGTCATACTGTAATATTCTGTTCACTTCATCAACAGGCATTCTGTGTGAGGCAGCGTGGTGATCAATGTACCTATTTTAGCGTAATATTCGTTTATGTACTCGTTGTAGGCCATCTCCATCAGGCCATGGCCAAGGTTGTAGTTGGGGAAGATGAGGAAACAGGACTTCAGGTAACTGTTGACTTTTTTCAGATCCTGCAGGAAAAGAAAATATTTGAAGGAATAAATACAGAAACATCAAGAAGCCATGTAAAAATCTGCTGCAATACAACAACAAACAGGTCTACATCCATTTCTTCATTTTAGTGGTGTCATGCAAGCCAAAAGTCTGAGAACAGAGGAGGCACAATCAGAGTACAGGGCATGGGGGTTCTTCCCAGTAATAATAATAAAAAAAAAATCTAGAATTTGATATTCAAAGAATCAGTTTTTATTTAGTGAATACAAAACCTTTATTTTGAGTAAAACTTTGCTTCTAAACTGCTGCCACACAAGCTAAATCCTGTTTGCTTGTGGGGGGCTTGTGGGTTGACATGAACAACTTATATTATATTATATAATTTAGAAAACATAGACAATAAAGCAACCTGAAAGGAACCTGACAACATGGTAATGCTGTACTGTTTTCAGACACTCGTGTGATTAAAGTCAGGAAATCAGTCTGCACTGATCTCTGAGTGAATGTGGGTGATTGTTACAGTATCTGCTGTCCACAGCTGCTCTACACTGTCTGAAAAGCTTCTCCTTCACTTCATGAAATCATCTGAAGGCAGTAGGACTGATATGTTAATGAATCCACAGCCTCTGAGAAGTGCCGCGCCAGAGTGCAGTGCTGTAATATACAGCCATTCACTAAATGTACCTTCATTTAGGTGAAAACAACTGAGAGAGTACTTGATAATCACACAACTGCTGATTTAGATTCACCTTCACTCTTCTAAGACTAACGTTAGAAGACATTGTTCACTCAGGGTTGAACCTTCAGAGTGTTTGTCAGACTCTAGTATCTGAGCTTTCAAAAATTAGAGTCAAACTGACCTTATCATGTTCAAAGAGCTGGAGCAGAAATGTGGCAACAGTTGCAGTGATGCCTATGAAGAGGTTGATGACTATGAGGAACACATAAGCTGTACTGGGAACCTCGAACCAGAAGGATGCTGGGTACATGATGGGAGTGATGGACCATCTGAAAGGTAAGAGCACAGAGGGTAGTCTCAAAGATTCAGGACACGAGACAGAAGAAAATTGAAGGCAAAAAACATGAAGATACAATTTTTTTCATGAAGTTACAAATTTCAGATTAGTGACTCTATTCAAAACCACAGTTAACACTGCTGCTGTTTTTCTGGCTCACACTTGCCAGGAGTTTATTTATCAAATTTATTGAGTTTCTTTCACTATTTTCTAACATGAGAAAGACTTAGAGTAGAGTAGAAAGTAGAAGTAGAGAAGAAAATTAATTATATTCAGTTTTTTTTGTAATTTGGGTGAACAGACCCTTTAAAAGGTTGGCATGTCAGATTTTTCTATTTACATGCACAGAATCATGTTTTTGTTACCTTGAATGAGCTTTTCATATCTACAGACGCACACCGTAAGTCCTCTTCCACAAAGTGTGCCATATTGAACCACTGTGTTTCTACAGTAGCGCAGATTGGACAAACTAAACGCTGGCTTTAAATGGGGCCTTTGGAGTTTTTCATGTATTTCACGACCATTGTAGTTTCTCCTCCATGCTAGTCAGGAAAGGGTGAGGCACGGGGGTTACGGTCAGCAACTACACCACTAGATGCCACAAAATGGTACACACCAGTCCTTTAAAATAAACTGCAACCACTGCACCACGCCATAATTAATATATAACAACTTTAAACAGGGAATGGTAAGAATCAGATTATTTTATACATTCAAATTCAACCAGTCGGGTTGCTCTCCAACAGTGTTTCAGACTGTAATGCCTGTTAAGTAAAAATTAGTGTGTTTGTGTGTGTGTGTACTATAAGAGATCTCACCCGTAGAGAAGAAAGAGTGAGAGGACAGCAGGGAAGTTGGTTGGGGAGGTGTATGCTGGCAGGTCGAACACAAACAGAATAATAACACAGCATGTGGCAGGTACCAGGTAGTTCAGCTGAGGAGAGAAGAGAGGAGAGAACATGTTCAGACCTGGACAAACACTGCAGTATTCACAGTATGACAAACAAAACATCCACAGCCCTCTATTTGTTAGCTTCAGTCATACACACACACACACACACTGTATCCTCCTCACCATGTCCCATATGTAGTTAGCCAGCCAGTAGATGACAGGGTCACAGCCACTGACAAACTGCAGGTGTTTGGCCTTTGTGGATTTCTCTGCAACCAGGAAAACCACAAAGCTGGCTGGCACAAAAGACATGGCCACAATAATGAAGATGGCAATCACCACATCTGTCCCCTGGAGTCTGATGGTACAGAAAAGAGGAGAGGAGAGGAGAGGAGAGGAGAGGAAATACATGGGATGATTTACACAAGGTCAAAATCACAAGGGTCAAATTGCTACTACTGTAAACCAGCAGAATAAATTATGGATGAATTATGATTATAGTTATGAATTATGAACCAGTGACATTTGTTAGATTATTTGGCCGTGGGTTATTATATATAGTGCTGCTGAGCAACTTACAAGTAGTCCAAAGAGAGGCTGGCACTGGTTCGATTCATTGGGTGGTTTGTCAGTGTGATACCTGCAAAACACACATGACAACCTCATAACCAAACCAGAAGTACACACCTTAATTTAACAACACAATGAATGATTCAGAACAAGTGAAAATAATCCATGTCTGTCATATGTAATTACCATAAGCCGCAGGGTTGCCCTTGGACGATGGCAGGTTGGCACGCAGGATGGCGTTGTTGAGGACGTTCAGGTACGTTGGCATGCTGTGGTAACCCTTGTTGTTGTACAGAACCTGGACAGAAGAGGGTGCTCTGTCAATAGTTGTTTATATTGGATTTGTGAATTTCTTAAATTCAGACAGTCACCTGAGCTGATCTGCGAACTGCTATCTTGCGAACCATCGGAGGTATGTTTCTACCAAAGGATGCTGGGATTGATTTCTGGATGTTCCCCACTGTTAAACCACCATATCTATTGAGAACAAAATGACAAATATGAATAGTCAGATAGGTAGAATTCAGGTATATATCACTTCATTATCAACACAAAATGTAATTACAATGAAGAGCAATGAAACTGAAAATGAATTCAGACTTTGTTTTCACATGCTAACCCAACAACCACTAAAACTGTGAGCCTTCACGGCCCATTCTGCACATGCTCACATACTATTTAAGTTACAATATAAAAAGATTGGTCAAAATGGAAGCAGCGGAGGCTGAGATGTGATGACTAGTCTCTAATACAGGTTAAGCTACCACAATGCTGGATCTTTCATGACCTTAGCTGCAGCTAAGTCATATTCCCCATTTGTAATTTAAAACTGAAGCATGTTACAGGTTACGTTACCTGACACCTGCTAAAGAAGATGAACACAATGCATAAGACTCCACTCCACACATAACCATGTTCTCTAACGCAGCCATCAAGTTTAAATACTTGACAAACAGTGTTTTACAGGAGGATGCTTTGAACAGCTGTCTATGAAATGACACTGATAGTTTCTTTTTGCAAAGCTTGTCTCATGTTTTACTCTTTCAAATAATGGACAGGACACTGAGCACTGAGAGAGACACACACTTTTGAGACAAGAGTTGTTTGGAGACAGTCTTACATTCTGAATTTGAAAAGGTCCAAGTTTGAAGGTCCTTCTCAACCTTAAAATTTTCAACTGTGAAGATCTGACTTTGAAAAATGTCACTGTGGCCCAGCTGCCAGACACCAGATTCCTCTGATGCATCAGCTAAGAAGACTCAACACCCCAAAACTGAACATGGTGCTGAATGTATCTGCTTTGAAAACACAGAGGACACAAATTTGCTCCTAACCAACAAGCCTAAAGCTGCTCCTTAAATATAATACAAGTTTGTTAGGACAATCACTTGAATCATTTCTCAGCCATCTTAAATCTCTTTTCAGATTTGTTTGGTTTTAAATGAATTCATTGAAAAGGTGAGAAAATCAGCAGTGTTTGATACATTCTTTAACATACGGTCTGGTGGTGTGTGTTTGTTCATGTTGTGTGGACTGAATGACCCTCATATTTTCCCGTCTCTCCTCACAGTCACACTGACAGCACCTGATGTTGAGGCAGGTGAAGTTCTGTTCAGCAGCACTTCCAGTTACTCTGATTTGGAGTTTATCAGTGAAGGCTGCTTTGCTAAAGTGGCCAGGTGCCAAAAGCTGGATACAAACGAGCCAGTAGCTGTTAAGATCCTCAAAGACAGATTATATCCAGGACACAGAGAAAGAGGTATAACTTTGGAATCCTTTTGATTCTTATTACATACAGTTACATTCCCTTTGTGTAACCTCTGTCACAGTATGTACTTTAAACTGTTTCATGTCTCCACTCTTCTTCCAGGTGTCAGATGTTAGAACACATCAGTGTCCTGAATGAAGATCTTTGAGTGGTTAGATCATATGGGTCTAAACATTTGAGATGCTGGATCAGAGTCTCTATGATCTGCTCCTAGAATTAAAATAGAATCCACTGCCAGTGAGAGAGGTCTGATTACAATTGCACAGTAGGTATGTATCATTATTAAATGATAAACTATCTATTGTTCTTATACTCATAAATGAAGAACCCCTCACCCTAACCCTAACCCTTACACAACAACACTAAATCCCAAACTTGTCCTTTCTTGTTTTGTTCTTGCAGATGTTGGTCGCTTTGGATGCCTTCAAGGGTCTTGGTGTCCTGTATACTGACATCAAACCTGACAACATTATGTTAGTCAACCAGCAGGACCAGCCCTTCAGTGTAAAATGAATGGACTTCGATGAAGCCATTTCAGTTTCCGATGTCCAGCCTGGGTTGGAGATTCAGCCAGCAAGATACAGGTATCTTCATCTGTTAATCTAGCAGAGTTTGAGTCATTTTTCTAAATATCCACATTGTTCTATTTCTCCTCAAAGCTTGCCAACAGATTTCTTGTCTTCTTGTCTTCCCTTTTCAGGGCTTCAGAAGTTACTCTCGGCCCGCCCTTCACTGAGTCTATTGATGTGTGGGGAGTTGGCTGCGTCCTGGCCTTCCTCTACCTCGCTTGGCTGAGACACTTCACAGAAGAATGAGGCTGGGAGGGGCAGTAAGGTTTAGTAATACAGGGTGGATACTCAGTTCTGATGCTTAGCCAAAAACTACAAGAGAAATATGAGAATGCATTCATGCACATCATGATTCTTGAATGAATTTAGTGTTTAATGCGGTGTAAAATCAGACTCATTGCTATTTGTATAAGCCAAAAACAGCTGTAAGATACTGTTCATATTCTTCAAAGTAAGGTAACGATCAATTTGGTATTAAAGAAGCTCAGTTACCTTACTTTATAAAATGCTCCCACAGCATACCTACCTGTGCAGGCGCAGTCTGTCTGATGTGAACAGCAGATACTCAGAAACGTTTCGGCCTGTGATGTCCACCAGGATGTCACCTGTCACCACCTTCATGATGGGCGGCCGGCCTCCCACCCCACTGGGGCAGGAGAAGCCTGTCCCCTGCATGGAGCAGGTACAACGCACCGGCTCATGGACGGAAAGGGGCAGGGTAGGAGGAGATGTCACGGGCTCTGAGCAAACATAAAAGAGGAAGAGCACAGATGGAATTAATAACATTAACAGTGTTTTTATTAAATCACTGATGTTTGATAGAGGAAAACTTTTTTTTTTCTGTTTTTCTTGTTGCAGTTCTTTGTATCCAGTGCTGCCAAAATACCTGACTGTGCTCCTCTGACCTGTGGAGTTCCTCAAAGATCAATCTGGCTTATTTTCCCTCTACATGTCCACTTTAGACCACGTTATATGTCAGTTTTGTTTCTGTTGTTGCCACTATGCTGATGATGTTCTACTTTATCTATGTGAATGACATCAGTGCATACGTAGTTCCCTGGCTACTACCCTAGAGTTGGTTTCCAGAATCATTGGGATTATAAGTGATTACAAGTTGAACTTTTCAGTGCTGTTCTTTTTAATGAAGACTTATTGCCACACTATGCCCTTACTTATCTTTTCAACAGCTCAAATAAGTTTTGTATTGTCAACTTATGTCTTCATTGTCTCTGCATTCTTTTGTAAGCCAGGACACTAATGCGCAACTGTAATTAGTTCAAAATTCTGCTTCATGATGACTAACCAAGAATTTCATATTACCCTGGATTAAAATGGACTGAGATGAAGCTCCCTACTGTTACAATGTGGTCTAATGAAATATCAAGAATTCTTGATTATTTGTGGGGTAATGACCCTTTACCTTTCTTTCTTTCTATATTTTTCTACATTTTTCTAAAGAGTGGCTGAATGTTCATGCTCATGTTATACATGTACTGCATACATGCACACATAGAAACATTTAGATGTCTGCACATTTCAGATATTACATCTGTATATACCATGCATACACACAACTGAAGGGTAGGCGGGCTCAAAATATAATATGGATTAATGACCTCTTTCACATAGACTTAATAAGCTGGCCCTGTTTAGCATATTCATTCTGACAGTGAGAAACTGTTAGAAGGAGGAAAAAAGAAAATTCATAAAACATTCCCAGCTCATTCTGAACAAAGAGAAAGGTGTGGTAAAATCATCTCACCACAAAAATGAGACACAACGGTTTCTAAAATATTCAAAGAGTCTAATCCGCACCTAAAACATTCAACTGATCCATGGAGACCTTCGGTTGGGCCACCAAAGAATGGCACCAGGGGTTTAGTTCACTACAAACACTGCTTATCAGAAGCACTGTTGCAGAGTTGGGTAAGACTAGCATAAGATGCTATATGTGACTGAATGTACCATCCACTTGCATTAATCAGAGTAAACTGTATTAAAGAGTTGAAGCTGAATGTACTAATCTAAGAATTTGATATTTTATCATAAAGGATGGAAACAATGGGTGAAGAGCAAGTAAAGTATGAATAGCAGTTAAGGGTGGGCTTACTGAGAAACAAGGTGTCTGGCTCTGCATAAACTGCCTATATCTAACCAGCAGATAACTAAATCTTTAGAAGGCCAAGCTGGTCAAATGATGCAAAGGATTTACCAAGAAAGTCCCAGGGTCCCACAATTATTTCAACCTGAACTATGATATATTTGAATCTAAATGGGTTGCACATATAAAAGTGGTCGCCTAATGAGATGAACTCACCATGGACTGTGGTTGGAGGGGCGACTGTAATGTTCCACAGTCCATCTTCGAAGCGAGGGTCTGGGTCATCTGAAGGTGCCGGTGATGGAGGTGGGGGTACAAAGTTGGAGAGAGGGACCCCTTGGGTGAAGGAGTCAAGACACATGGAGTCAAAGTAGCGGGCAGCCAGGGTCTTGGAGTTATTGGCGCTGGGGTTGAGGGTCTGGGCCAGCTGGTCCAGGGTGCTGTTGAAGGGGGTTTTGAGGACGCAGGTAGCACCCACACCCGAAGGCAGACGGAGTGTGTTGATGATCTTCTGTGGGCTGGCATCTGGTGACAGCTTACTCCTGAGAGGGTGAGACCAAAGATGCAACAATGTGATTCTGCACTGATTACTGACAGTCACAAAGAAATCTATTCCAAAATGGAATTTGTCCATTTCTGCAAGGGGTTTGCACAAACTTTTTTGAGTATTATTTCTAGGTAAAGCACAAACAGATGTGCTTTTGAAGGAGGGGCTCACATTTCTTCAAGTCTGTCTTAAAACACTACTCATGTGCCCGTATGTACCCTGGAACCACTGTTGGTCACTTAAATGGCACACCTTGTACATACTAGTCACAAAGAGACCCCAGTTTCAATGCAACTGAAAGGGACAACATACACAGTCCTGAATCTGTCTATAGTGATGGACCAGCTACATTTTTGTTTTAATTTGTTACTGCCCACAGCATCTTTCAAACCACCAAGCCAGACCAGCTGGACAAAGCACTGCTGCAAGTCCTGCAATCGCCCCAGGAAGAGGGGATAAAGAGCCAGGATTATAAGAGCTACGCTAACCTAGCTTGGACCTAAGGTGGCTCCACTACCCAGCCGACTCCTGTTGTTGTGCCCACATCTTACAGAGAATTGGCTTCATCACAGCATCACAGATCAAGCTATTGGGGAGTTCAGTGCCTCATAAATGTCTTTTTTAAGATCAAACTGAAAATTTTTTTATTTTACTTTTATGGTGTTCAGTTAAAGGCATCATCAGCAGCAGCATCTTGATGTCGTTCATATTTTTGTTCGGTGTACATTTAGTATCAGATTAAAAATAGCACTAAAAACACTGTCCTGCATAATGCAACTGTAGAACAAACGTCATCTTACCTGTACTGAGGTCTGTTTTCATTGGCATAGGGAATGAAGTTGCCTCTAGGCTGGGTATAGTTATGATATTGAGATGGGGACAAAATCAGGGGCGGCAAATCTCCTGTAAAACAAGACAAATGTAACATTCAATCAATACAGAACACTTGTTTTTATTAAACAAAGGCACCAACTACAAGAAATTAACAGCCAACATTAAAGAGAGAGCCCCGTACATCAGAAAGACTTCTTACATTCTTTACAATTTTTAATTTATCGAAGCTGCAGTGTATTAGTATTACATATTGTATATTATAGTATATTTTGATATCACACTGGGTCAAATGACTATGAATGTGTCATATGAAAGGTAAAATTGGAGTGACAAACCCACAGAAAATAATTCCAGTTATCATCAGGTGGATGTCAGTAATGTGCCTGCTGCATACGTCATTAGGCAACTGTTTGACTGCTGACATGTTAGTGAAAACTTCATAAAGTGATAATATGAACAATATGAAATATAAATAAGCTTATGTTGCTGCCTCCACTAAATCACATCCTCAAACCACGTCAATTATCTGAAATCTACAGCTGCTTTGATAAATGCTGTTTGCAATATAAACACGAGCTGCTCTGCCACCATTCATCTGTACTGCACTGAGTTTGTTTGCTTCCATCTTTGGTGCAGTGTGCACAACACTGACATTTCTGATGTCTTCAGCAATACCTCGTGGTATAGTACTTAAAGAACCAGTGTGCAAGATTTAGTGGCATTTCAGGTGTAGTTACTGATTGCAACCCCCTCACTTCACCCTGTTCTTCCTAGCATGAAGAAACTTATTTATATATATTTATATATACTATATTTCATACTGAAACAATACATCTTAGCTTAATTAAACAGCACTGTGTTATTATACCAATAATTGCATTTATATATATATATATATATATATTATATATATTATATATATATTCTTATACATATGTACATTCCTGGTTAGATGCTAAACTGCATTTCGTTGTCTCATACTTTGTCAATGACAATAATCTAATCTAAAAACAAAAAATACCCTTAACACCATTACCATTTTGAATGTTTTTCAGTTTGCAGAATTATATATATAATATATAAAATAAAACACCATTAAATAAACATTTCTGACGTTACAAAACGTTACATTTTTCTCGATTGATAGTATACTCCTGTAATGAAGTTTTTTAAATGTGTTTGGTATTAGTACTTTTACTTCAGTAAATGCTCTGGATATCTCCTCCACCACTAGTGATACTGTGTTATCAGAGCACTGTAAGAAAAGCATTCATAAAGAAGCAACTGTAGGAGTTGTTGAAATAAATGTAGGTTGAATATGGTGATTGCTCTCCGTCTGTGCTTTTGAATCCTTGTCTTCAGCAGCAGGAGACCTGCTTGGTTTCATTACAGCCTAGATGGCTGTAATGAAACCAAGCACAATAAGTGACTAATTTACAGCTGGGTGAAGTAATTAACCCAAATAGGGCAGAATTAATGCAGTCAGCTAAATAGCTGTAATCTGTAATCACTAATATCTTGACAATGAACTGTTTCCATCACTATTATCATCAACACTTGTCACGGCTGCAGCTGGTGCACGCCCCATGTGATTAACCCTTTTATGTACTTTGTATGTCAAGTAGAAATGTGTGGTCCCCAGAGTGAGACTGCTCCAGGATTGGGCAGCTGTGGCTCAGGTGGTAGAGCTAGTAATCGGAGGGTCACTGTTTCAACTCCCGGCTGCCCCAGTCAAGTCGAAGCGCCCCTGACCAAGATACTGAATCCTGTTGCTCCTGATGGCTGTGTGAATGTGTGTGTATGGGTTTGCTTAGTATCACTGTGAATGCGAAGCACTTCACCAATACTACAGTGTGCATTCACATGCTTGTTCACTGAGTGCACGTACTATTTGCCTTGCAGGACAGAAAAACAACAGTTCTCTCTGTCCCAAGAAGCAGGATAGAAATCTGCTCTTAACCATACGTGTAAAATCTCACCAATCTCCGGCACAGATAATGCCACGGTCATGGCCACACAGACGAAGAAGGCAGGCAGGAGGATCTGAGAGAAGAGGCCCTTGGTGTTCCTTTTAGCACAGTGGAACCTCTTGACGATGAGGCCATGAAACTGGCTTAGCTTTAACCACCAACCCTCCAACTTGAAGCTGCCCTGCCCCTCCAGGACCTCTGGCTCTGGTGACGAGGGGTTCTCTGCATCGCCTGGAGACATCATATGAAAAAAAAAAGGTGGATGAATAATGAATTGAATGGCAGTATGTCTAAATGTATGGATGATTCTATCTATGTAATCTAGAGTGTCTTGTGTCACCCTCTCCTTCCTAGCACGAAGGAGAAAGGGCCCAATCTAGAGCCAATGGACTCTGTATCTGTGTGAAAGAGGACCTGTAGACCTGTCTACAAGTAAAAGGCTCGAAGGTGTTTATTCAGGAAGTCTGACTGAGAACAAGATCTCTTCTACAGCAGAGAAAAAATAAAATACACAACTTTGCAACTGCACAACAACTCAATGACTGACACTTCACATTAATGAATAACAATAATAAACAGTAATAATAATAACTTTGATAAGTCCTTTCAAATGGAATGGTAATACCTTCTATATGTCAATGAACTTTTCATATGACTTACATATAACTGTCACGAGTAGTAGGCACTGTGGTAACTGGGATCCAGTGGTTTAAGGGTTTCCATGTAAGTTTTTGTCTTTTGTATGAGTGCACGTTGAATGTTGTAGAATTATTGGCTTGGTAACTATGTATTATAAGCTAGAGAATGCCTGGGTGCAGCAGAGTTGACGGGGGGCCTAGAACGGAACCTTGTGGAAGATCAACAATATCATAGCTGAACTGTATGAGCTGTAAACTTGTAAACCTCCTGATTGTCAGTAAGTACATGTCTGTGAGTTTTGGTCACAGCATAGTCAGCTCCCCTGTAAACAGTAAACACTTGTTAATAGTTGGTAGGCTTTCATCTGTTCAGCAGACAGCAGATAAATGTATATTTAATACCAGTGGGTTTTTTTTAAAGAGTACTCCACCAATTTAGCACTGCACTCCTTCTAACATTGTCACACAGCTCACAAAAAGGATCAATACCAATGCAGCAGAAAGAATAATATTTGTCTTTTTTATTCTATATATCTTCTTCCTTGTCTTGGCACCTATATTACCCTCAATGATACCTGACTGCTGACAGTAAGGATCCCAACCACCGAGATAAAGGCCTTTTCTGCCTGCTGTGGAAGAAGGATCCTGCACTGAGGATCAGGAAGAGCTTCTACCCTCAGACCACTAGAATCCTGAAGGAGGACACTGCCTAAGACTGAATCTTAAGAATACTTTTCTTCATAACTCATTAATTATTATTATTACTTATATAGCACCATTAAGATTTGACACTTCTTTTTTTTTTTAATATATATATATATATATATATATATATTTTTTTTTGGCCTTTTCAAGCTTTATTTTTGACAGACACAGCTGAAGAGTGACAGGAATGTGGGGAGAGAGAGAGATGGGGAACGACATGCAGCAAAGAGCCACAGGTCGAATTCGAACCCTGGGCCGCTGCGGCAAGGACTGAGCCTTTGTACATGGGGCGGATGCTCTACCAACTGAGCTAATCAACACCCCAGATTTTACACTAGTTTGACTTTATTTATATACTCACATTACTATCCTATTACACTATTTTTAATTAATTAATTATTTTTTAATTAAATAAATAGCAGGAGCTCACAAAAAAACATTTGACTATGATTATGTGTGACAAATGAGTTGAATTGCATTATGCTAATCAGGGGTAATGTAGGTTCAAGCAACTAGCCTCAGGTAGAAATAAAGAGCGCGCTACAGAGGTCTGGTAAGCACCAACTCCCGGACTGTTTTCACTTGTAGTCAACTTGAAAAGGAAGCCAAGTCAAGTGCTTGCTCATGGTGGAACTGTTGGTCTCTGTAAATAATATTATAAAGAGTACGGTCTAGACCTGCTCTGTATGGAAAGTGTCATGAGATAACTTATGTTATGATATGGCGCTATATAAATAAAACTGAATTGAATTGAATTGAATCGTCTGTGGACAATAAAGACTTTATGCAACTTTTTTTCACATACACATGATGTATAAACAAATTTATGTCTAACATCGAAGTCTTTAAAAGGCTTTAATGAGAGAATAACACATAACTGTCAAATGCAGTGTCATCACAGAGACAGAAATGTGACAGAACATACGGAATGGTGTGATGTTAAAATTTGTACCTGAATGATTATATGTGACAATTAAATTGAAAAAAAAAAACTTAACAGACCATAACTGAAGTGAGAGGCATTTGAGTCAATGTAATGTCAAAATATTTATGTTAAAGAAAGTCAGAGAAACTAAACTAAATAAAAGAAAATAGTTCTTCTTGATCACTTGAACATGCCTTTTGAGAAGTAACATAAGAGATGTTCTTGCAGACCTAATGTAAGCAGCAGAAGCAAAATCATATACGTATATCATATACTGAGATCATCACCCAACATTTCTTGGTCACAGTTACCACGAGGTACAGTGACTAGATTAAAAGTCAATGACAGCACACCTGCCATCTTGCTGTCTTACCTCTAAGGCTGGCAGAGTCAGACTCTTGGCCGTTGTCAAACAGTGGACAGTAATCTCCGTAGAAGTCTGCGTAGAGTCCCCCTTCATCCCCTCTCACTGAGCCGATGGACGAAGAGGATTTCAGGGAGGACTGGCTCTGGCTCAGCCTGGAGCACATCACCAGATTACTCAGCTCCACCTCTGGCTTCTCACACTTTACTGAAGGTCCAGTCTCACCCTGTGGCCCCCCCTGGCCTGCCGAACCCACTGAGGATTTCCCCACTGAGCTTCCCCCTGGTGACCCCTTCATGTCTGTCCATTGAAAGAGAGAGAGAGGAAGAAGATTATCATCTCAGCCTGGAGCCAAACAATGAACTCAATGTCTGTATGTTCAGAGTCAGAACTTTTACTGAGACAGTGCACATTTTAATTTTTGTTGAGGAAGTCATGACTAATTTATGAAAGCTAAAATCTTTGTGGAGGTGTTTAGCTAGCTGAAGACACATGGGAAGGAAGACAGTCTTACCAGCGTCACTGTTCTCCAGAGACTGGTCCTCTTCAGACACTTTGAGGAAGACCTCCTCTAGGGTAGTATCCATCACTCCAAAGCTGGTCAAAGCCAGGCTGTCTAAGCTCTGCTCTAAAGCCTAAAGCCAACAGAAAAGAATGCCAAATTACTGTCCAGTGTACCAAGAAATCTGCTAAAATCAGCTGTATGACACTGTGACCTGTTGTGCACCATTTTCAAAAAGAAACTGACACCTGTGTTCAAGTGTGCCATATTCTGTAGTGTATTTGGCCATTCATTTGTTATGTTGTATGGTTGTGTGGTTTCAGGTGATGAAACAAATGCGTTTGCATTTGTCCTCGTGTTTTGTTTTTTATGAACGCACCATTCCATAAAATGAGAATATTCTACATCTGTGGATTATTTTATCCCCCAAAATTCAGCCTGACAGATTTGTTATCTTTGTAAACTTTGGGATCACCAAAGTAAGTGTGTTGATAAAAAAACATCATCAGTCTGTTGTGTAATCTCTGCTGAGAATCATGGTGGCAGAGAGGCATGCCACGGATACCATTTTTTCACTGCAGTAACCAACAACCATAAAAAAGATGAGGTGTTGTGTTTGTGTGTGTCTGTGTACCTGGAACAGCCTCTCAAAGCAGCCCTTCTTGACGGCCTCAGAGGGCAGGACGTAAGACAGCTCAGTGTTGGAGTCGGACACCAGCAGGCAGGATGCCACAAACTGGCGAATAAACTGGGTGACACGAGACTCTAAGCAAGGCGACAGAGAGGAGGAGGGAGAAAGAGACGAGGGAGGCTGCAGCTGGCTGCCCTGTCCTGAAGGACGAAAGGAAAACACAACATGAAGGACTGATGGAGCGAGGGAGGGAGGAAAGGATGAATAGAGAAGAGAGTTAGACAGGGAAACAATGTTGCCAGTAAAAGAGGCCAAAGTGGAGATGAAGTAAGAAGAGTTTAGAGGGAGGTCATCAACTTGAGAGAGAAGGGAAGGAGAGGTTGGATGTACATGCAAATGTGTCCAGTAGGTGACTATCATCCAAAAAACAAACACTAATAAAAGAAAATGAATTAATGAACTGAATTATTTTAAATCTGTGGATGATTTACAGCCTGACATACACACCTCGACCTTCACTCTGCTTTTTGACCAGTGTCAGTTTGTATCCGTCTCCATAGGTGCTCTTCAGAAAGAGTGGCGAGCCGCAGCACTTGAGTTTTCCATGTGAGATGATGGCAATGCGATCTCCCAGGAGGTCTGCTTCATCCATGTGGTGGGTGGACAGCAGAATTGTCCGGCCTGGGGCAGAGGTATACCACGCAATTATACACATACAGCAGTCAGCATTACAAACATGAAATGGAAGGACAGGAAGTGTACCTGTGACAATAATGTGAAAACTGAATATAGAAGCAGATCATTACATTCCAATAGCTTGGTGTGGACTACAATTCCCACAGTAAAAACTGTATCCATGACACATCTTGCAGTCTTAAATATAGTGTGTACGTTTTTCTTTGACTATGCAAGTCTGGCCCGAGGCAGCCTCACCCGCTGCAATGAAGAAAAGTAAGCTAAGGCATTGTTTGATGTCCAAAGGATCCTGAACATGTACAGTTCGTAACAGTGCCTTGACTTTCTTTTTCTTTAAAACTACCACTGGACTGCAATGAGAACTTTTGTTTAGTTTTTGGGGCACAGCAAGGATCTCCTCTGGTACTGAGCCTTCACTCACCCTGTTTATACTTGAGGATGAGGTCCCAGATGGCCCTGCGAGCGTAGGGGTCCACCCCCGCTGTGGGTTCGTCCAGAATGACGGCCCTTGAACCGCCAACGAAGGCGATGGCCACAGACAACTTCCTCTTCATCCCACCGGACAAAGTCTGCACCAAGCTATGACGCTTGTTGGATAACTCCAGGTCAACAATCATCCTTGATACACAAACACACACACAAGAAAGCCATTGCTACTTGATGTAGAGCTGATTCAATTATGCATATCAGTGTCTGTAACTATTATACAGTAGCTGCTGTGTAACTGTATAGTTAATGCATTGTACTGTCCAAATAAAGGCCCCAGCCTCTATTTGACATGCAAAATGCAGTAGACCTGTACTGACTTGTCCATCTCTTTGCGTATGTCTTCTTCAGCCATGCCTTTGAGTCTGGAGTAGAACCACAGATGCTCCTCCACACTCAGCTTGTCAAACAGGACGTTGTGCTGTGGACACATGCCCAGGTTCTGACGAATACGCTCCATCTCTGTGCGGATGTCATGTCCATATATGGTAGCAGAACCAGAGGTGGGCGGGAACAAGCCTGTCAGGATGGACCTGTGACAAATCAGTGAAAGCAGTCAGTAGAAGTAGCTTTGTGTCAGGCAGTTCAAGCAAGATTTATATGTTGTATGCCCCAATATATCAGATCTCGTGTCACTTATTTGAAGTTTTTGGCATAAACTGGTCTAGTTAATGATTAGCTCATTAGATAACTTCATTAAAATATGACAATGCCAATCTAAAACTCTTCATTCATAACAGCTGACAGATGTTCCATGTTTTCATGCTTCAGCTAGTTGATTGAGTTGAAGTTGAAATCTTTAAGGATTATATTCTAATTTAATATTATTGAGAAGTACTTGAGTACCAAGTTTTTAGGGGTTTTAAATATGACAACTGTGCATGCCAAAATAACCTCATCTTACAAGGATTTTAGGAGAAAGGAGCAGTATGGGGTTGTGACAGACTGTCAGAAGACAAGCTAACAGGCTAGGTCTGCAATTTCCTGTAACTGTACCACGTGTCATTGCTGCTGTACAGTGACAAATGACAAAATACTTGTTAAAATAGCTGGTAATAGATCAGAAGTGGAAACTCTGAACATTGAAAAAAGTGTATTATTGTAAGTACTGTATGTTAGGTGGAGATGGGTTTTTTATATAATATTTCATCTGAAGACTAATCTTCAGTGCTGACTTTTATCATTACACACAAGCACAAGCACACACACTATCCCCCCTCACATGGTTGTGGTCTTGCCAGCGCCGTTGTGTCCCAGGAAGGAGACCACCTGATTTTCATGGAGGTTGAGGCTCAGTTTGTTGAGGGCCAGTTTGCTGCCGGTCTTGTACACCTTGGTCAGCTTGTCTATACACACCACCAATGGCAGGTGGCTCGGCTCCTCCTCTATGCCCCGCATCTCCTCTGGGGTTACAATGAGAAACGTAGAAATAAATGGTGTGTGAAAGATATTATGAAGATGAAGAAACATTTCACCACCCTGTCCTGTAATGCTGGAGCCTGTAAGCTCAATAGTGACTTAACAGACATGTTCTGTCTTCCTACAATATTTGTTTGACCATTACTATGGATTTTGACAGAGACAAAAGTTTACTAGAAGAATGGAAAAATACTTCGTCATCTGCATAGAGAAGTAGAGACAACTAGCATCTTTGCAAATTGTGTGTACGTTATTACTGTAATAAGTTTGATCATTTGTTCACACCAGTTCTCCGCTGGTCCATCGCACAAGCCTGATCTTCCTCCATCACACTGATCCTGGCAGCCCCACCTCCACACCATGGCCAATCCCAGGTCTCGACACGCCCACTGCCTGACCAATAGGACCTCTGCAGAGGGAAGTACCATGGGCGGGGTAGCCCATACATCCCTATAAAAGAAGGAAAACACAACTGCTCTAATCTACAGAGAAAGACTAGAGACCAGTTTATCACATGTACTGCCTGAGCAAGCAAAGCATTCTGAGAGACAGCAGTTTGAGCAGTCTATCATGACAACAGAATTTATACCTGCAACTGTATATCCTGAGAAAGACTTGACTCCTGCTAGTCCAGGACAGTACAGAGGATGCACTAACTGCACTAATCTATCTGAATACATATGTTAAAAATTAAGAACATGATGGTGGAGATTCAGAGGGCAATGATTTCATACCTGGATGCACAGCTTCTATGTACCAGGTGAGCACACCATACACACCAGCATCGATGATGAGCATCATCATGGACAGGCCCAGGTTAAAGTCATCACCTTCTACTGGTGACTGGCTGATGGTCCGCCACTGGATGCCAACACCTGCTACCTCATACAACGCAAAATACTTGGAGCCAAGGCCAAAGGCTGTGGTGGACATCAGAGACTGGAGGAGACAGGTCAAGTTATTCACCTCAGTATCATCTGGATTATTTAAGTAATACTTCACAGTGGGGAAAAAGAGAAAAGGTCTTACAGCGATGCATTTCTCAAAGGCAGTGATCTTATCATGGGCCACCTCCTCCCTAATGGCCACATACATGTAGGGCACGTAGCTGAGGAAGTAGATGATTCCTCCACAGGCTGAAGCCAGCTTGGCCTTCGAGTAGATAACTGACACCAAAAAACTGGAAAAGAAAGGGTTGCATGACATCTCTTATAGTCCAGGGATCAAAGTTATGATTTCTTGTCATAGACCATATTTAGAGAAGTGGATGTAAGTACCATAACATCACCCACTGGTCTGTGGACAACTGTTTTGAAGCCTTGGATTTGGCATTATTTGGGTTGGCATCTTGGTTTTTTGGAGGCAGAAATGACCATATTTAGAGGGTGGAGCTCATGGAGTAGCAGTGTGTGAACCTGAGGACACTATGGTGTCGCTGTGATAGCCGTTCCCTAAAGCATGCCCTGCTCTTTTGTCTATTTTACTCTAAATGGGACCATAGTTTACAAAATGAACATGATGCTGTTTGGAAGAAGACTTGACACTAGAGAGTGAGACCATGAGAAAACTGATTAGTGATGTAATAAACAAAGGGCAGAAGTAGGGTCTTTTTTATATAAACTTACAATCTGATTTCTTTTGGTAACTCAGAAATGATGATGTCTTTCACTTGTTTGTCTCACGTGTTTGCATTTAAGTAAGTTTTAAGCTTCCATTTCCTAAACTACAGTGATTGTGTTGCTTGGTTCTGAGCCCGGCAAAAATGCGTGAGTGAGTGAGTTACACTTAATACTCTGCCTGAATGCATCTTGTGTGACACAAAGAGAGGACTAAGGTTGGCTGTGGAGACACTGTGTAAGTCCATGTACATGTGCAGCTTGTCAGTAATCACATTTCTCTTGTACCCATGAATTAGAGAGAGTTGAGTTATTATCTTAACCATATTGCTGATACAAGATGCTGCTTCCCATTTTCCTGGTTATAGATTTAGACTGTGCTGAGAGCACACTGTTTCTTTACAAATATACAAATGCGTCTGAATGTTACAAAGAGCCAACAGTTGAGCTGTGGAAGCTGCTTCATTTTGAGAAATGACAGATTCATTGCTGGTTCAGGGAAACCAGGAGATCTCACCAGAACATGATGGTGGCCACAGCATAGATAGTGAGGAAGAGCCAGATGATGAAGGGGTTGCTGTGGAGTAATACCCGGCCGTACTTCAAGATGGCCGTCAGAGCAGTGACAGAGATGGAAAGCTGGACAAAGCCGGTGATGAACCAAGCCACCCAGTGCACAGCGTTGTTCAGACCCATCATCTTCATCACCTGAGGAAGTGTGGTGATAAATACATGTCGTAACTACTTTGTCCTACACATACATTTATCTTTGTTTGGTCATTCAGTGGCAAGGATCTTTTTACTATACCTCAGTGTTATGTCTGAGATTTCAATCCACAGTATAAAATAATGTAACTTAAAGGTGCACCAGCCATTTAGTGTTGCAAAATTGGAGCACTTGTAAATGACAAATTTATATAAAAACGGTTAATATCTGTGCAGCAGAGGCACAAATATTCTCACTTTTAATGTTTAGCATGGATCAAGTTCCAAAGTCACTGGATCCTACACACCATGATGCAACTTGATAAAGACAATGGCTCTTGTTTAGAGTCATCATCACTCTCATTACCTGATCCAGAGGACAGGCCTCTTCCTGAAGGGTCTGAGCTGCTCAGTGTAGTTGTTATTAAATGTGACACAAACAGAAGGTGATAGTGCATTTGATGGGGACTATTTTCAGTTGCGGATTAATCCACAATTGGTGCTCTCGTGAGTATTAGTGACAGATCACACGGTCTAACCTCTTTGAGCCGGTGCTCCTTCTCAGCCACAATGTGCTGAATCATCATGGCTACTGAGTAAACCCAGGAAATCACCATGCACAGAGGCATCATGTGCTCGATCACAAACAGGAAGCTGAAAAAAACAACAACACAGGTCATCAGGTAAAGACCAAATACACAGTTAAAAGGGATCATCAGATTTTGTACAGAAGTGTGATATATATGAACAATTCAATCAAATAATTTACGGCTCACATATTTCTCTAATATCTGGCTCATAATTACTGCTCACTGCCACGCTCAGCATTATGACATAAAGACAAAAGCCCATGTCTTACTCATCTCTGGTGTAACACGGGTAGGGGAACATCTGAACGTAGTTACCAGGTTCCACCACATCATGGCCCACAAACGTGTTGATGATGGCTCTCTCTATCATATCTAGAGTGAGAGAGAGAGAGAAATAAAGTCAGAGAGAGTTACAAAATGTGACAAATGTTCACTGCATTTACATTTTTGTCTTAAAACCATGTCTTGTTTTTGTAAACCTCCCCTCTGGTCAGTCTTTCCACAGATACAACATTTGTTGTGCGAGTTGCATTTCAGTTTCCTCCTGTACTATTTAGTTTATAGTCAGTAGGTTATTTTTAATCTTGTACAAAGTTGACATATAAAGCTGCATTGTTTATTCAAATGAATCTTTTAAATATGACTTTAAAGCTGCTCTGGAACAAATGACTATCTGTAATTTAAAAGCTGTTGCTTGTAATGACTCAGCTCTGCAGAGGAGCTATGTTACGCAAACAGATACAAAAATCCTCCCCTGTCCTAACCGTGCTCTAACAGATCACATTTCACTGCCTACTTAATCACAGCTGATAAAAAGGGTTAGACCAACAGTTCGAGTGTGGACAGATGAAGCTACAGCAGCTTTACAGACTGTTTTGAGTGCACATATGTTCAGAGATGCCACCACCCAGGAGAATCAGTGACATCATCCATCCATTATCTGAAACCACTTATCCTCATCAGGGTCACGGTAGGCCTGGAGCCTATCCCAGCTGACTTTGGTACACCCTGAACAAGTCACCAGTTCATCACAGGGCATATAGAGACAAACTATTCACACTCATATTCACACTTACAAGCAATTTAGAGTCACCAATTAACATGTTAAGGTTCATGTCTTTGGACTGTGGGAGGAAGCCGCAGTACCCGGAGAGAACCCACACAGAGACGGGGAGAACATGCAAACTCCACACAGAAAGACCCAGCTGGGGTGTGAACCAGAAACTGTCGTGCTGTGAGGTGTTGATGTGGTGATCACAAAGACAATATAATCATTCCCCAACATGAATGGAGAGGTGGACTCATCCAGAGCTGAAGAAGCTATCGTTCGTTCAGCGGAGAAGAAAGCTTACAGCGTACTATTAACAGTTTTCATAGGAACTACTTTCTAACAAAGAAATAGTCCTGATGAAAACTTTTTATAGTTTTTTTTGTATTGTGCAGAGTAGCAGGAACAGTTTCTAAAAAGAGATTTTTGTCATATTCCTGTGTGATGTTAATAACTTTGCGAGGGAGCTGGACTCATCACAGTATCACGCAACAATCCATCTTGCCAGGCTTTAAGCCAGGCGCCTGTGTCCAAACACAGATCCATCAATATATAAAGGATGTGTGAAGACATGAGGCAACTGTTTGCTTGAAAAACAACAATGACGTTTGTTAAAGAGGTTAGCGTAGATGCTCCTAGCATCAAAACTAGAGAGTATCTCTTCAAAGCAAAGAACGACACTGACAACTTTATGTGGTTCATTGATCTGATTGGTTGAAGTTCGTCTATGGTAGATGCTGATGGTTCATCCAATCACCAGGCCAGACAACGACTTCCCCAATGGTTCTGTGTAACAAACCATCTGGCGCAGTCAGGATTTTGCCTCCATTGTATTGTGGTGGAGGCACTAGTCTCAGTGTCATCTGCACTGACACATATTACTCAAAGTGTTTGTGTAATTTGTTTGGTCAAGCCCTGTCGGTTAATCTCTCAGAGCTAAAATCAGATGTACACTGGCCGGCTGTCTCTGGGCCGGCTCTGTCCTGTCTGTTTGGATGCATCATCCATGGATCAACTTTCTGTGTCAGATGAGCAGCTCCTCTGCTCTCAGTTTCCTGAATAAAAGATGACTCGCAGTGAGAAACTGCTTCTGCTGCAGCTTGCATTGGCATCTTCACAGGTGCACCCACTTCCCAGTTCACAGTGGTAAGCATTTTACCAGAATAAATCCCTTTTTTAGTAAAACAAAATAAACAATGCTTTTGACACCACAGTCTGTCTCCCTTGTGGACCTGCGTCTAGGTCTTGATTTATGGCCATCTGCAACCGCACTAAAACAATGAGTCTATAGAAAGAATCATTCAGATTCCAACCATAGTACAACAAATCAAGAAATATAACTATGTAAATGATGTATAAAATCCAGATTCAAGCCTGTATCATGATTTAGATTCCGCACTCAGGAAGCATCGTATTTCAGTCATTTACCTTGGATCCAAACAAAACCGTAGAGAAAGTAGAATTTGCCCCCGGTGTTGGGCCCAGGGCGCCAGTATGCCCGTCTGATCTCATTGGTCTTCTCTGTGAAGCTGGAGTTTTGTCTAATTTTGTACAGAACATGAGGTGGCAGGGAGCCATCTGACTTAGTCTGGAAAATCACACCTGAAAAGAAAAAAAGGGGCGTTGTCCAACATCATGCTGTAGGTTCAAAGCCAGTTTCTGTTTCTGTATGTTCCAAAACCTCAAACTTCACGTTTATTTGTAACCCTCCTCTGTGAATTTCTCAAACACAGCACATTCTCTTTTTACCTGCTAACTACGACTTCCACTTGTTCCCTCGTGCGGTTTAGATATCCACTGAATTTTAAAGAAGTTTGTTCTTCAGCAGCCACATTTTCTCTTATAAATATACTTGAAGAGCTTTGTTGTTTTTTTTATGACATTTTTGTTTTAACAGCAAATTAAATACAAATTTGCTCCAGTTGAAAATGTGTATAGTCAATAAATGAACACTAAAAAGACAAACTGCTCTAAACCAGTGTCATTTTTATATAAACTATAAACTATACTTCAACCAGGGGTCCACGACCCCTAGGGGGTCCGCAGAGGTACTTCAGGGGGTCCGCCAATTTTTGTCATAATAATTGACGATTTTCACCAAAATAATGGTGACTGTGAGGCTGCAGATAATTGAGAAACTACAAATAGCGGAGGCATTTGCTCTCCAATTGGATGAATCAGTGGCATGTCCAAAAACGCACAGCTCTTGGCATTTAATAACCAATAATAATTATGCATGAACTTTTTATCAATCATAAACACATATAGGCTAATAACCCAGTATATAAATAAGTTAATAAGGTGAAATAAAATTTGAATAAAGTAAATATAAAAGTTATTATAGGGGCTTAAAATGTGACACATTTTAAAATATGAATTACATGTGGGGGTCCCTGTTCTGTTTGTCTCTCGTCCAAGGGGTTCTTGGGCTGAAAAAGGTTGAAGACCCCTGGACTGTAGTATTGGTATTTGAAAAAAAAAAAAAAAAAAAAAAGCTGTGCACTGGAATTAAATTGAATTAAAATAAATAAACAAAAAAGAAACAGTTTCAGCAGCTTCATATAAAGAACATAAAGAGAACATAAAGAGAACATAAAGAGATTGTACTCTCTACTTTTACTATTAGCAGAGGTACTATGATCACAGCCTGACACAGAGGGATGACTCACTGGCAAACACAGACACGTTGTCCTGGTAGGCCTGGTTCAGGGTGTAGTTAACGATGCTGTCCTCGTCAGGAAAGCCCTTGAAGACATCCACACTGACCTGGAAGCAGAGGGAAAAGATTTGAATAATATCCCGCAGCTGAAAAGAATTCATGAAAGAATCTATGGCTTCCTGAAATCTAGTAGCACTCCAGGAAGTCACTGCACCCTGCTGCTGTCCCAGTAAAACCATTTCATCCATTCATATTTGTGTTCAACAGATTAGAGAGAACATGTTCATTTGTGATGTTAGGGGGTGATTTTATAAAATTTGGAAATTGTTTCTCTCACTTCCATTTTTTTTCTTCCATCTCTGTACTACACACAGAGAGATTGATATCCATCTGAACATCTCATGCAAGGCAAGAAGGCATTTTATGAATTCTAAGTATTAATTTACATTAGTATTATTCAGACAATAAGTTCATATTGCAGCTGAGCTCATTTCTTGTGGTCTTTCTAAAGTCATCACTGTGCTCCTGTATGGGCTGAACTGATCTTGGGCATTCTGGTGTGTTTAGAGGTTGTTTTAGGGGTTTTCTTTTAGATGCATGATATTTTGCTGATTATGAATGAGTATTTTACTCAAAATTAGTTCATGGTTGTTTGTATCATAATGTAATCTTGTTAATATTAGCTTTGAGAGAAGTAAGAAGGCCTAGCTTGAATAAAAGAGTTTCTGTACAAAGTTTAGTTTTAGTCAAATATTTCCTTTATATCAAGATACTATTAGTATATTGTATTTTTTTTTATTCATCTGAGAGTAATCAATATTACTGAGTTAAATCTCAGATAAAGAAGGACATGCTAGCACTCAAGGGAAATCGCCACATGCATAGATTCAAAGATTCAGGATGGCTGTTCACAGTCACTCTGTGGTTTGGGGGTTCTTCTTCATTCTCTGCTAGTACTTATTAAGCAGTGAGCAACCAGTTTGTTTTGGAGGGATTACTTGTAAAGTAAAAAAAGCAAAGCATTGCTACATCGGTCAACAATCGGTTTCAAAGAAGAAAGAGCTCATTTGGCAAGGACAACATTTTCATATTTTCCAAGACTTCTCAGCCAAAAAAAAAAAGGCTGACTGGCTACAATGAGCTAAAGGAGCCCCTTCACAAATGTATCTATATCCGGCGAAGTTTTTGACAAGAACAGGGAAAAGGTGTACTGACATACAGTATCTCTCACTGAAGCTATCACAGACCTGACACACTGCCTTCCTGAATAGTTTTTAAGCTGGATGGTGTTTAACATACTTAGTTATATAAAATTGGCTTTTATTAGAATAATTATCTAATGCCACACATTCAGGGACTGTTTCTCAGTCTGACAACTCAATGTTTCCAACAATTGCTCTCTTACTAATGTTCATTAAATCTCAGCAGCAGCTGTACGCAGTTGCACTATAGTGACCTTAGACATGAAGCGCGTCCAGCCACAGGCAGCGTTGTCAATGGTGTCCAGCTGCTCCAGCAGGGTGGAGGTGTTAGGAAGACTGTAGTTTCCCTCCATCAGACCCTGCATCAGCTCACTGTCTGTGCCATTCAACAACTCAGGGTGCTGCTGAAGCTCCGAGGACAGCTGGAGGATGAATGGAACTCATTACATGAAGTAATGCGTCATTAATCGTTTGAATATATGACTTGTATGTGAGTCTACCTGCTGTAACCACACCAGGTGGTTGTGCAACCGACCCTCCTCCAGAAAAGTCCTGAGCTGGGCGGAGATGTTGAGCCACACACGGGTGTAGTGTGTCACGTTCCCGACAAATGCAAATGTCTCATTTGCCTGAGTGCAAAAAGTTAGCAGAGTTTTTTCATTGGGGTTAGCATGAATTAATTTGTCCATACAGCTTCCACTTCTCTCTTCCTCCACCACCCTCCAACACTCACTGCGCTCTACATATTCAGCCCCCTCAGATAAGACATGTACATAGTCAATCAGTGTAACCACAGATAATCAGTAGATGTTTGTGCTTATGTTGATGCATAGAGAGACCAGCTGCATTACATGGTAATCAGGTGGCTCAATGTGAATTCACGTTGGACAGTGTATGATTCATTTCTTTGGCTTAGAATACAAATGATGAAACCATTCCCACAATTTGTTCTCACATAATTCATGCTGGGAGTGTCTGCTTCTGGATGCAGCACTGTCAGTGTAAATGAAACTGCACATGCAGTGTTATTAAGAGTGAACTATTAATATCAGGGAATAATATAAAACAGAACAAATGGAAATACACCTGTGTTCAAGGAAGAACTCTGTACTGTGCATGGCCTCAAAAAGGCGATGCTAAAGCTGTCAGGAGCATTGAGTAACAAAATGATCTGCTTATTCGAGCTAAACTAGAAAAACTATGAATTACATGAATAATTGTTTATTTTCTTTGATATTTTTGTCATATACAGACATGAAATGATGATGCTGGGTTATATGTATGTTGATGTTGAGACGAGACGATCCCATATACAATAGCTAGAGCCCAACAGCTTCGTCTTCATGAAATGTTTGGCTGTAGTGACTTGGTGACATACTGTAGGGGCTACTTGCTGGGCTAGTTGATGAACTATTGAAGGTGGCACGCTAACTGATAACACGTCACCAGCAGTGAACATGCTAGTACAGTTCTGTGTGGGCATTTTGTCCGTACATCATTTCATTTAACAGTTTTACTGAAAAGCTAATGAATTTCTAATGTTAGCACATTATCTTGAGTGCTAACAGGATGGTTTTGTATCTCCACCTGCCTCAGAACTGTGTGTAAACTTCAGTATGTGTCTGTTGTGGAGCGTGAATGACATCACACTGCTATTCTGAAATGGGTGCTATCTTGACCTTGGACAAAATGATCTCAAGTCAAGATCTCAAGATCTCTTACTTCTTTTTACCCAAACTTTCAACCTCATGGTCTTCATCATCAAATGACAACAGCTAAAGACTGAAAGGTTATAAGGTGAGAACATTTGTGTGCTGTGTTTAAAGCTTGGCTCCAAACTCAGTGGACAGCTTTAACCACAGTTTTGGAATTCTTCTTCAGTAAAAGAGCTCGTACATCTACACACCAAAGACAGCGCTGTCTACTTGCCTTCTGAATTACTTTATCCACCTCAGAGCCAATGGGGGAGTACAGGATCTTGGGATTTGTAGTCATCAGGTGAACGAGTAGGCCCAGATTCCTCTGTTCTTTGCTGGTGAACCCCAGAGAACTCATATTGCCCTGCTTCAAAGCCTCTGGCTCGATGATCCTGCAACAAGAGCCACAAACTTTACTGCCAAGTAAAGTTCTCTGGAATCAGATCTGCAGTTTATGTTTTGTCTCACCGCTTTTCAACACGAATAAAAATAAAACCAGAAATGAATTCTCACCACAAATCAGCCCACAAGCTTGTATATACGGTATACTATTTATACTGTATATTTGTGTTTTATGTGTTTTAACAAGTGCAGCTGCAATGATGGTTTCATGGTTTCATTGTAATTGTACAATATGTTTGTGTTGATTTGTTCTGTACACGTGACATCTATTGCACGTCTGTCCGTCCTGGGAGAGGGATCCCTCCTCTGTGGCTCTTCCTGAGGTTTCTTCCACTTTTTTCCCTGTTAAAAGGGTTTTTTGTTGGCAAGTTTTTCCTCACTCGAACCGAGGGTCTAAGGACAGAGGGTGTCACTCCCTGTACAGATTGTAAAGCCCTCAGAGGCAAAATGTGTTTTGTGACTTTGGGCTATACAAATAAAATTTGATCTGATTTGATTTGATCTCATAAGAAATCATTTTTATTATTTTCTCGGTTAATTAATTATTATTTCATTATTTCATTCGTTTTACCTGTTGTCTTTGTTCTTCCATAGAAGTTTGACTTGAACATGAACACAGCTATCATCTCACCAACCTGTTGTTCCCGCACAGAATCGGCTGCAGTCCGGCCCACAGTTGCACAAATGCTGAAAACTGAGAATGAGGGTTCTCCGATTCTTCCTTCCCTTTCCCTCCTCCTGCTCCTCCCCCTCCCTCTGCTCCTTCCTCCCCTTCCTCTCCGGGGATGTCAGTCGTGTTGGGGCCCCACGTGGTGGCGTTAAGGGGCCAGCTCATGTTTGTGGGTGATGCCGGAGTTCGACCAATACAGGCACCTTTGGGCAGCAGGCGGGCCAGGCCGGAGAGCAGGTCTACATCCTTGAGAAGCCTCTCTACATCGGCCAGGTCCTTCAATAAGGCCCCGAGGTGAGACTGAGAGAGAGGAACAAAAGAGTTGGGTTGCTCCAGGTGAAGCTGGTCGGATGAGGGTGGAGGAGAAGAGGATGGAAGGAGAGAGCTAGTGAGCAAATACGAAGAGGTTTGGTCTTGAATCATGTTACATCTCTTTTATCTATGACAGCAGTGGATCTATAGCAAATGTTTCTGCTGTACCTTCTCGATGACACTCTGTGTGTTGATCTGCTCTCTCAGCTCAAGGCTCATCTGCCTGAAGCGCTCTGACCTTTGATGCTCGCCTCCGCTGCAAACTGCACTGCGATAGGTCTGCAGCACCGGTCGCTGTTTCTCAGGCACCAACAGGATCTTACTGAGCTCCATGGCCCCACCCTCCCCACAAGTGAGGACCTCCAGCATGGCTCCAGTCAGGAGGACCCCCTGTGGAAGACACAGCCAGTTCATTTGATGATGTCAACGTCTCAAATCAAAAGAAGGAATTCATATTATGCTTGGATGGCAGACACCTTAATAAAGCAGGGCTAATTTAATAAATAACAAGAAAGATATAAATATTTAATTGGTAAATAATAAGAGCCGTGCTTATTGTACCCAACACAGATGCTATCCACCTGTACTCCCTAACAGAGGGTTAAATTAACACACAGTGTGTGTCCCTTGTGTTTTGTGGTTTGTCTCTTTTTGTTTTGGATTTTTCTTTCAAAAGAAAAAGAAGATTTGACGCACTGCTACTAAAAAACTAAACTAAAAATCTGCAAACAGTCTGCTGTTTTTTGCACCTGTTAGGAGCCAGACATTGGTGACCTCATATACTGTAGTCCTTTGGTATTGCAGAGGGGAGCGGAGGTCCTATGATCAGCAATAACAGCTAAAACAATCTGTGTGTGTGTGCAGAGCACTTGTAAACTAGTGGCCTGAATCAGCATGTATACCTCCACCTCCTTCAGGGCCTGTTGGTCATTTCTCTGGTTTCCTGAGACTTCAGTGAGGCCTAAGGCCTGGGACATCAGTTTGAGCACAGCCTGCCTGTGGGCTACTTTCGATGGGTCGCTTAAGGCTTTGTGTATCAGACCTCCATCCAGACTGTGTACACCTCCCAGCAGCTTCTCCTAGATGTGGGGGTGGGGGTGGGGGGGGCAAGGAAGAGGAAACAAGGAATCAATTAATCAATCAGTTACACACTTTTCACTATTTTGGTGAAACTGGATCATATTTTATGGAGAAAATGTTTTCTGGTTTTCCCTCTGCTGTCCTCCAGCTGCTCTGTCTCTGTCAACTCTCTGTGATTTACAGAGTTTCCTGATGGACAGTGAAGTAAACTGCTGCCAACTGTAGCTGCTGTTAGCTAATGTTAGCCCAGTTTGATAGCCTTGCTGCCCGGACTGTGAGCTCAGAGCACCAGGAGAGTGTTAGTGTACCACCGGTGTTTTGGACCACCAAGAAGAAGAGGAGGTTTTCAGGCCTGGGACCCAGGTTGGGCCAATACCGGAGCTGTGCAAGCAGTAAATGTAATCAGGCTTAGCAGCCTCTATGGACACAATGGCAGAGGTGAAGAAACCAAAAAAGGATAAAACTAACTATTGATACATAGCAAACACAAAGCAACAGGAACATTTATTTGTATTCAGTGCTTGTGGCCACCAGACAAATGCTAAATTTTATTCACCCTCCTTTCCTCTGGTTTGGTCTCCACCATCTCCTGACAAAATATCTGTCTCTTTAGTTTATTCTTTAGGCGATGAGAGCTAATCAGACTCAACTCAAAGAGTACAAAACCTCACAAGGCTGCCAAGGAAATATATATTTTAGCAAGTTTAACATTAACTCTGTAATCATTGACCACATCTGCACTGTTTAAGGACAACTGTTTGTGTCCGAACAGGCTGAAACACTGCTGCATTAAGTAAATTAATCATGGGTGAGTCAATGCATGTTAATTGGCACATCTACAGCAAATCAGACTTACTGATTATTAAATTAATTCAACAGCTGTGAGTCTGTTTGAACTATACTGAAGAGCAACAAACCTTTCTGTTCTGTTCCTGAGGATGTTCTGATCAGTCAAACTCATGTGTAACTGTTATATAATAAATCAATTAAGCATACTGGCTAACTGGCTTGACTTACTGACACAGCTAGATGTGACGGAGGCATTTATAAATCTCATATACAGAGGTAGATTCAAGGTGGTAGCAGAATAAAAGAGACAGATCTATATTATTAAAGTAAGATAAAATAAAAGAGTAAAAGAAAAAATGAGAACATATAATTAACAATAAGAATAACAATACAGTAATGAGGAAGGACTGGAGAATAGTCACATTTAGTTAAAAGCACATGAAAATAATACGTTTCAGTCTGAATTTAAAAACTGCAATAATCAAACACTCCTAAGATCATCAGGCAGTTCAAGTGCTGTGGCTCGGAGGTAGAGCGGGTCGTCCACTAATCAGATGATCCCCTCCAGTCTGCATGTCGAAGTGTCCTTGGGCAAGATACTGAACCCCAAATTGCTCCTGAAGGCTGTGCCATCGGTGTGTGAATGTGTATGAATGGTTAGCTCCTCAAACTGATGAGCAGTTGGCACCTTGCATGGCAGCCAATGCCATCAGTGTATGAATGTCTGTGAATGGGTGAATGAGATATGTAGTGTGAAAGCGCTTTGAGTGGTTGGAAGACTAGAAAGGTGTTATATAAGTACAGTTTATTTACCATTTACTAAATGCTGCTTCTCCTTGTTCAGTTTTGAGCACCATTAGCTGCACTTCCAAGTAATGTAAGAGGCCTTGGACAGATATATTGCGCAAGCATATGGTTCCTATATTTAGGGCAGACTGATGAAGATTCCACCAAGTTTCCAGAGTCAGTGTGTAGTGACTGTGTGTGTGTGTAGTGGTTTCAAAGGAACAGATACAGTGAGCTCACTGAGCACTGACTCTCCACACAACGCAGCAGAGATCTGCTGCTCAGATCTTTTGTTATCATTGAATGTGTTGAAATGTATAAGAGGGTTTAGAACAGAGTTTGAATTTGGAAACTAATTAGACTTGACTCATAAAGTGATGTCACCATGTTTGCAAGTAACTGTGTGTGCATGTGTGTGTCTGGGTGTATAAACTCACCTTCAGATGAAGAACTTTGTCAGCAGGTTTTTTACTGCTGTCTTTTGTCCCCTGAATCCAACTTTGGGCCCCTCCACCATCTCTGAGGGATGTACCAAAGATAAGACTGTACACCTACAGGCACACACACACACACACACACACACAATATATAGACATCTTCATATTAGATCTCATTGGCATTAATGTCATTGTCAGAATAAAACTTTTTAAAAATAGAACTGAAAGAACGGAAAAAATATATACATTAACATCTTCACACACACACACATATGTGCATGCATACACACCCTCTAATTTACCCTGTCCTTCAACTGCAGAGCACAGCGTGTCACCTGATTCCACCTGACGCCGATGAGGAAATAACCTGAATGCATGCCAGTGAAGAGCTGCACTACGCCTCGAGCCAGCACCAAAATAGAGCCTTAATACCCAGAGTGGAGTGGAAATAAAGATAAGATGAAGATGTATTTCAATTCTTTGAAAATATTCACTGTCAGCAGCCTCCTGGCAAACATTTGGACTGTAATGAACATTTTCATATTTCATGTTTCCATTACTCTTGAGTTCGTAGTGGATATAGCTGTGTGTCTCTTCCTGGGACTGACGTATGCAGGTGTTACTATCACTGCTGCACTGATCATCATTATTTTACTAAAGATGTGAGAATCCTTGTGGTTGATTTACTAAACCTACTGTAACTGCCATCATTACTGCAAAATTCAGTGTCAGAGAATGTTTCCAGTTTAAATTTAACTAGGAGTGTTTGTGATAAACAGAATTTATATTCAAAAATGAAGTATTTATATCATGTTGATAATAAACATATGATAATAATGTGTGAATATTCAGCGCCCCTAAATCATTTGTGTTGTCATTCTGTTCACTCTTTGTGGTTCACACTCAGTGTTGCAGACTCTCTGCAGACATGTCTGAATGGATGTTAGGCGTGTTAAGCCCCTTGTGGCAATCTTACTAGATTGGACTTATGTAATTTTGTCATCTTGGTGCAGCACTAACAAGCTGTAAACACATTCATATTATAACATCATCACCTGATAACGATATGGTGAACATGTTAGCAAACAGTTGTCCGTTTAAACATCCAGAAGACAAAGAGCAACATTTGGAGTCATGTTTGTGTCTGTGCAATGAATGAATGAATGGAAGTCCAACATTCACTCTCCTTTTAGCTCTGAATTTGGTCTCCACCATATCTGGCTCTTTAGCTGCTAAATGCTTCACGGTCAGTTCAACAAAATGAACACCTTCAATACAGAATGAAACACCTTTGACAACTTGTTGCTGTAAACCATGGATGTATGTGGAGAACAGGATACAGCGGGGGAGGCAGTGAAGCTGCTCAGTGGTACACAACACCAAAAAAAGTAGAATTTTTGGGCCATAAAATTACTCGATCATCTGCACATGCGTCCACATTGTGTGGCCCATGGAGCAAGCGCATCAGAGACTTACACCACTTCTGCTTTAGTTCTCCGCTAACTTAAAAAGGGATAAAATGATAAAAAAGTGATCTGTGTGTGTTTGTAAAGTAACAGTTCATCACCTCTCTGAGGCTGACTGGAGTGTTGAGCAGCAGGCTGGTCGTGGAGTTGGACAGGGAAAGGTTCTTGACCAGGAACTGCTGGAAAACCGACTGGTTCTTCAACACACTGGCAAGAGTGAAGCCTGCATCCAACAGACACATCTTTCTGTTAGTAAATGATTTTACTGTAAGAACAGACACCACTATGATTCTATGTGACAATTAGAGTCAGCCTATTACAGTGGTCAGTCTAAACAGTAAAACATCTTCTGATATACACAAAACCACTGACTGTGTGACAGTGCCATTATTCATAGTTAGTTTTCCTGTTCATACTGGCCATGAGGAGATCCCCCTTTACATAATGCAAATAGAAGAGACGGAGGTTTAGCTGAGTTAAGTTGAGAATCTTCTAAAGTTGTTGTTTTAGTTTTGTATTGTACAACATTCACTCTTTTCTTTCTCTGGACAGTGTTTTCATGCTTTGGCAGAAGTTAAGCAAGTGTTTTTAATCAAGCAGCAACCTCTGTGGCTGTGAAATGAAGCTAACACCAAGAAATACCAAAAACTGCAGTTCCTTGAACGGCCACTTGAGCCTGGCTGCAAAAGAAATGTCATGTTTACAGCCTGGTACAAAAAACAGTTTTGGTCTCTATAGCTATTTTCCGCATTCATGACAACTGTACTGAGGGTGAATTTTTATACAACTCACCTGTTCAAATGATATTAAGGCTTAAAGTTATGCAGAATTAACAGCGTGTCTGCTTTGATTGACAGGTGGCTTATTTAAGCAATCAGGCTTCATTCAGCCCGCCTCAGCTCCACCCACACACGTCTTTGCCCGGTTTTGGATTAGCTGGGAGGAGACAGAGGACTGCTAAGATGAACATTTTGCACTGTGTGTGTGTGTGTGTGTTTCATATTTTGTGTTTTTGACAATAAAAATATTCCAAAAATGGCATTAAAGGGTTAAAATTATTTAAGAAATACATGTAAATTCAATAGTTATGATCAGACCGAAGTTGGTCAAAAGATTTAATGCAGTGAAAGTGAAAAAAAAAATTCATATATAAAATTTGTATAGCACTTGAGCTGAGCATTTTTTGCATGAAGGGTAATAGGTGGTATATTTTTTTAATAAACTCACATGGATCAAAAAATAATAATGCATTAAAATCAATGTTGCTGTCAATTATTGACATATCCAAGAGTGAAATAATCCCCCCTAATAAATTCCAGTTCGTACTTAGTATATGGAGAATATTTCATATTTTGTATTTGTAAAACATGTGGGTTCATATTCCCAAAATGGCATTAAAGAGTTAAACTTGTTTAAGAAATACATGTAAATTTAATAGTTATGATCAGGACTGAAGTTGGTCAAAAGATTTATTACAGTGAAAATGTTTTTGTAGCACTTTTTAGGAACTGAGGATTTTTGCACAAAGGGTAAATCATCATTATTTTCTGTTGGGGTACTCAAAGGTTAAGCAAAGGATTACAGAGGGAGCACAGAGCCCTATTGTCACACGTTTGCACTGTGTTGATGTGTTTACTTAATTTAATTCTGTTTACAATGTTTCAGCTGTGTCATTTACTTTACATTAAAAAACAGCACATGAATATTTGTCTTATAGACCACGTGTGATCTCAATAATCTATTTTCTGCATTATTTTTTATCCCAAATGATTCATTAAGGCCACACAGCGTGCAGGTGCTGTGCTTTGTGCTGTGTAATGCATAACAACACAGAGACGTTATTTTGGTGTAGATGAAGATGTTCTACATGTTCCTAAAGTAGAGGTGGATATTTTTGTTGATTATTGATATTACATAAAGATGGAAAAACATGTAGGGCTCTATCTCCTTAAATTACGTCACAATTAATGTCAACGTGATTAATAAATGATATCTTATTAATTACATCTTAGTACACAATTGGGGGCTTCTATTTCTTGTGGTGTTAGTTATTATTAGCAGCTTTAAGGAAGTTTTGTACTTGCAGCCAAAATTATTTTGAACACATACAGTATGTCTTCATGATACATATGCTGAGTAAAAACACATTCATTAGACCTCTCAGTGTCACAGCAGTCCAGATTTTCAGAGGAAAACTGATGAATGACTGTGAGGTGTATATCTAGCTCTTTATTTAGCTTGAATTTGGGTATTGTCCGTTAACAGCAGTATCAATACCTTCCTGTTGTGATATTAGGATTACATCAGCAAATAAGTGCTGTGAAAGTCCTTCAGGCATGGCAGTGTTACACCATTATTTCTTGGCAGTTGGAGTGTGGAGTGTGCTATAGCTCCTCCTTGGCTTTGTGCCCTGCCACAGGTATTTTTGAGATGAGTCTATCTCACTCCACAAATAGCTAAATCTGGAACATCAACAGACAAGGTTTGAAAGTAGATACAACAGTTCACTTTTTCCCAGTTCCACTCTAGAGCCTCATGAATGAATGGAAGCAGATTCAATCTAGCTATGTCAGCTTTCATTTTTTAATTCATGGGCTCATAATTGATGGGTTGAAGTTTATCCAAATACACCCTGAAATATTTCATTGATTCTGTCTATGGTTATAATCAGACATTGTGTTATCTGGATGGACAGTTATTTTATACCCTGACAAAGGTCTAAATATGAGAAACAATAAACAATGTGATGGCATCCCGTCTCAAGAATGAAACTACTCTATCTGAATTCTACAAGATGGCTTCTTCAATAAATTCTTGATAATATCAAAACCATCATCATGAAACTCAAATTTAACACCTTGTACATTTAACCAGCTCAGCCAATCAAAGCCTTTTTTTGGAATCCAACGGCAAAAAAACAACTGGACGTGTCTCCTATGGTCACAGTCTGATCATGAAATACGACATGGCAATAAAGATTCTATTCTAACCTTGATATTATAGATGCATACAGCTTGTAGTCCATGTTAAGGACAGAGATCGGTCTATAAACGCCTTCATCGTGAGTCGCTCGCGAGACTTGGATGAGGCTGTTATTATAGATCCCTATAATCCACTGAGATAATGAGATTAATTTAAACATAAACAGTAATTTTTATCGCGTAAAATTTCACCATTTACCATAATACCAGTAACCGTTACATCCCTAATAGAGAGTTCCCTCCTAAGGTACAAAACAGCTGCACTTCTCTACTTTCCTGTTTAATGAACTTAGAAATACTTTATGCATGTCTGTGTTGAAAAGAAAACCAAATATATAAATAAAATTCAATAAAAAAAATAGGTATTGAATCCCCCTCCTGCTTTTATGGTTTAACATAAAGTGGTTTGTGATAAGAGTTCAAACATTTGAATAATAATTTGAATTTCCTGCAACTTGTAATGAGTTTTTTAAGTTAATGGGTCACATATTTTAGAATGTCTCCTGTTCTTCCTCGCCAAGAGCTTCATAAAAAGAACACCAACTTCATCAAGTCCATGTTTCAAAAGTATGATCTTCTTTCAAACCCCTAATCCAATGATTTCCAATGAGTTCTTTAGGAATGTTTCTGCTCA
Source organism: Argyrosomus regius (assembly GCA_946959425.1). Taxonomy (NCBI): domain Eukaryota; kingdom Metazoa; phylum Chordata; class Actinopteri; family Sciaenidae; genus Argyrosomus; species Argyrosomus regius. The sequence continues at coordinate 27,059,784 of OX336890.1, read as the reverse complement.
TGATTTCATCAATAGATGACAGAAACCTGTCATCACACCAACACATTAGTTAAAGCATGGCTGTGTGTCAGACCTTGGCTGTCGTTGAAGTTGCAGTCTGGTGGTAAAGGGGTGGAACTGAGACTCTCCAGGTGCTGCTGCAGGGTCTCCAGCTCTTGACCCAAACCAGGCCAGTCTGAGGTGAAGAGTTGATTCTGTTCAACCACTTCACTGATCCGCTCCAGCAGCTGGGTCACACTAACAGACGGACATTCAGATATTAAAACATGTGTTAAACACTGTATGTGTGAGGTGTGTGACAGGAGGAATGTGTCCCTGAGTGCACGAGACGAGCATGTTAGCTTTGAGTTTTCTCCATGGGTGTACAGTTATGTTTAAGACCAAGTCAAGGTGATCTGTGTAGGATAACGTCAGAAAAGAAGATAGTTAAGGTAAGACAGTATGTCTGTGTGAAATATCACTAAAATCAACTCAGCGGTGTAGCGGAGCCAACTGCACAATCACAATAATATAACAATAAACCGCAAGAACAAAGAACAAATCTCACATGTACATTGACAAAAGCAGTCCTGTGTTTATCCGTACACCATTATCGTAACGTTAACATAGACTCACAGTCCTCCAAACAGCATGGTAAAAATCCTATAAGATATTAATGCATTATTGATATCATTATGGGTGATCTGTTGCATACACATCAGACAAAGTGCCTCTAAGAATGTGTGTATCCCTTCAAAAAGTAAAAGTAAGAAGTAACTCCTGAATATTCTATGAGACCACGAGTGCTTTCTGTCATTTTGCTGGTCTACAGATAGTAAACTGTATACATCACTCATGACTTGGAAGTTTTTGTTTAAATATAAAAGTCAAGTGTTCGGAATACTATGATGTCTAGAATATGTTACCAGACCAAGAGAAGAGAGGCGTTTCTTTGGTGAGAACAGAAATGTTAAATTTGTTCAGGTAAGATGTAGAGACAGTGGCACCTTAATGATGAGGTCATGATGGGGTGTTCTAGGATAGTGTTTTGCAATAGTGATCTAACTGACTACCAAGGAGTAGTCATCTGAACAGTCCATTGTCTGGTCATGCTTCTTGGACAGTATGGACTTCTACACAATCTGTTGTGTGAATGCTGTGTGTCACCCTCCTAAAGCTCTCTCTCCTTTTTCATTCACACACCACTAGTTGATATAAAGGTCTGTATCATCTGGCCTGAAAGTGCCCATGTTCATCACCCCCAGTGCATGGTTGAGCTTCAGCCTAGTCCAGCCTTTCTCCTGGCTAAGCGTACTCTACGAGTAGCTCAGCGCACACATATTCGAAGGCCGCAGGCTTGCTAAGCTTTGCTGATACAGTTGTTCCACTGCCAGCTGCCTGTCCTTGGGTTTTATGAAGAAGTCATTTCCAGCCTAACTTCAAGCTATATTATTAAAAAGATTACAGAAAATAAAGGTTTTCATTTTATTAAAGGAATACCATTTCAGTAAGTCATTATTATAACAAATTACTCCAAATAAATAAAACTTAATAATAATAAAAACTTTCTCCATCATCTTTAAAGTCTCTTAGCCCAGTTACAGCTCTGGTTCTAGCACAACACTGGCACTGCTCTGTGTTAGCATTATTTTAAGTTACATAATGTCGATTAAACCACTCTTCCTTGTGTGAGATCTAACTCTGCTGAGTACGCAGTCTAAGTAGTGCATGGATTTCTTATTAGCCATCTGAACTTCATGAAGGAGACAAGAATTTTGCATTCTAAGGATCTGACCTCCTTTTCTAGAGCCGCTTTGCTCTGAAAGGGAAGGTTGGCCTTTGGATGTGGTCTGCACATCATCCCTGTTTTTAGTTAGAGGTGGAAAGGAAGTTAGAAGAGAAGATTTATACTTTAAAGGTCCAATGTGTAACATTTAGGAGGATCTATTGGCAGAAATGAAATATAATAATCATACACACTGTATGCTTTCATTAGTGTATAATGACCTGAATCGTTGTGTTTTGGTTACCATACAATGAGTCCTCTCAAACAAACACTGGCTCTGGATAGGACCGTTGGTGTTGTGGTCATTGTAGTTTTTCCTATATGCTTAGAAGGGGAATGGTATTCATTTGGTTATAAGCTGCAGCCTCACGGCTGGGTGCCACATTGGACCTTTAAAAGTTGAATCTGGTGCAACAATTTTGCTGGATAATGCTGCATTTTTTTTTGTCCGAGCCTCCTGTGTTGGACCCCCCAAGGCGCAGACAGACCAGCTCTATTTAAAATGAATGAGAGCGCTGCAGAGCGACCACTGGTCTGAACACAGCCTTAGTCTGATCTCACAGAAAGAAATATAACAAATAACTGCTATAATAATTACTGACATAATCTACTCACGTGGAGTTCTTGTACTGCAGGAAACCAAATTCATCCCTTTGTCCATCTGGGCACAGCGACTGCATGATGGGAATGATGCCAGCCGAGGTGAGTGGGGCTGCACTGTAGAAGGCTGGACATGAAGGAGGAAAAAGAGGGGGAGACAGAAAAAAAAGAGAAAAACCAAACAAGAAGAGGATGTGGTAAAGTAGGATGGAGGGTGGCGAGGGAATCCGAGGAGGAGGAGGATACAGATGTGGAAGAAGAGGAGGATGAGGACCAACAGGTGGAGGGTTTGTCATGAAAAGAAAATCACAGGATCAAACATGAAAAAGCAGAAGGAAAGATTCTGTGTTAGAGTCCAGAAGGAAGAAAGACGTCAGACGAGCCAAAGCAGCTGATGGCCAGAGAGGATTCCACATGTCAATGCTGAATACACAGACCTTTCAGTTTTCATATTCCTTATTAATCCATAAAGACTGGCTGGACAAGCTCTCAACCAGGAAAAAAAGAAACATCTCATGCTAATAGTCCAATGTTTCCATGGTTACTATGCGGCTGCAGCTTGTCTGCGAGTGTGGATGTTGTACATTCACCCTCATCCACTTCCTAATGTCAATATGCAGAACACGTATGTGTAGCATTTGTGTATGAAGAGGTAATTAATGATTTAATTATATTATTCAAAAGAGCTGTATATACTGAAAATGATATAAAGTATAGTAAGTCAGAAGTTCTGATGATGTGTATATACAGTACTAAGCGGGCCTGTGAATGATTTGGACATCACTGTAAGGATTTATCTGTGTGTACTGTATGGCATTAAATACTGTAACTATGTTGTTATCCAATCATTCATTGAGATTATTATTAGAATTATTAGAATTGTTGACAAACACTTATTATTCAATGTTCATAATTTTAAGAGCAAACACAAGATCTTTTTAATTTGGCTTTTCCTTGAACTATATTAATAAATTTCTCTGTTTATATATTTTAATCTGTTACATCATTTTCACTTTTTACTTGCATTCTATTCTATTTTTTTTATTAAAAAAGTTTGTGCTGTGCTTTGTTCATAATGGTGTGAAGGATTACTGTGAAACACTTTGTGTTACACTTTGTTTGTTGTTGTTGTTAATTATGTGTTTTATATTGATTAAAGTTTGGCTTTGATTTTTCTTTTGATGAGGAGTTCTTCATGGAGACATCGTGGACAAAACATGGCTCTTCTCAATTTAAATGCAAAACACAAAACAAATGAATCTCACAGTCCAAACACATGAACCATAAAAGGTTAATTGGTGACTCTAAATTGTCCGGAGGTGTGAGTGTGAGTGTGAGTGGTTGTTTGTCTCTATGTGCCCTGTGATGAACTGGTGACTTGTCCAGGGTGTACCCGCCTCTCACCCAAAGTCAGCTGGGATAGGCTCCAGGCCCCCCGTGACCCTGATGAGGATAAGCAGTTACAGATAATAGATGAATGGATGAAATACAATACACAATGTTCTATATGTTTCCTTTTTACGTAGGCATTCACTGTCATAATTAAATGTAAAATATTTACAGTATTTTTCTGAACTTGACTGAATTGAGTTTCTTTGTCACATGAATTGTCCATGTCTGATTCAAATCAAATCACCACAAACAAAGTGAAGAGGTGTGTTGCATGTCACTGTTGTCCAGCAGAAGGCAGCATAGACCTGCCAACACTAAACACAAAGCAGATTTTCTGAGGAGGTGCAGGGGGGCTTCAATTCTTTTCAGATGGAGATGCACCAGCCATGCCAAACTGAAAAAGAATGGACTGATGGTCTGATCACGGCTTTGCCAATTTAATAAATAACTTGTAGGTCACAATCCATTTAAATGCTTCTTTGCATATGAAATCATTCAGTCTGTTTGTTACACCTCAAAGACACAAAGTGTGGTTTGGACATGCCAGTCCAATTCCTGAACATTAAATGATGAAATTGATTTGTTGGAGTATTCATCCACTCATTCATTCTGCCTAATGCAGGGACAGAAACGCATCCCTCACATTCATGATGGTTATTAATTAAAGCATGCAAAATAATTAATCTAATAAATCCATAAGAGGGAACTAAAACTCCTCATCCTCACTAACGTTTAACTCCCTCTCTCTCTGCTGCTTTTAGGTTTGCTGCTCCCTCTGGATGCAAAATATTCCAGGCAAACATAAAACTTTATGTTTACAGTTTTTGACTTCTATTGTTTTATCAATTTTACATGATCCTGCTCTATGTGCTGCTGCTTTTATCCAGGCTAAGAGCTGTCTGTCATGATTAAATAAAGTTATATGTTCTTCAGACTTCTAAGGAACTGTAACAGGTTTGTAAGAGTACATTAAACATTTCTACTTTCATAAGGGCCCAGTGACTTCTTTTCTGATGAACAGAGACTCTCTCTTGTTAAAACAGAGTACAGTAAACACGTTAAACTGTGTTTTTAACAACCTCCAAAATTCAGGAGAATATGCAAAAGAGAAGGGCGTACAGTGAGAAAATAGAGCAAGCGTGTAGTTTTAGAGCTTGATTAATTCTCAGGAGAAATTAAATTCTTCCATCCGCATTATTCTAATTATATGCACTATATCTTTGTTTATGCCTTAACGAGTGTTGGTAGTTTGTTGTTAAAACGTGTACCAGATATTTTTAAGACCTTTATTTACGTTCTCTGGATATCATGTCTCTTTTTTAACACACTAAAGTTATTAAATGTTCAGCAATTAATTAAAGTAAAAGAATGCCTCCTGCGTTTGATCCTAGAATAGAAACTGAAGCTGAAATGCCAACACGTACGCTCTGCAGTTAAATCCCAGGAGGACTAAATACATCATTTATGTTACACTCGCTTTATCTAAACCCAGATTTTCTTGATCTGGGTGTAAACTTCCTATTATTAGTTTTGCAGTGTGTGTTCAATGGTATTTAAAGTCACAGTGTGTTTGAATAATGGAAGTGGTTGGGTGAGGAAAAGGTATTGTACTTGAAGTAGGTCAAGTGATTCAGTTCATTAACATCTGTCCTCTCTGGCCAGCTAGCTGAGGATAAGAACAAAAGTTAAGCACAGTTCAGAATCCATCATTCAGTTAAACATGAATAATACAGGGACAGTGTTAAGTACACAGCCTGCTGAATGGAAGAAGAATTACATGGAATGAACAGCAACTCATTCAATTAAGTTGTTTTTATATACTCAAGGTGTACACAAGGTGTCCTCTGTGCCTTCAAATCATCCAAACACACACAAATCACACACCAACACACACAAGTAAGAGTTATTCAAAGTCCCAACTCGTCAAATGCTGCTGCTTGGTCAGTAGTCCTACACTTCAAAATAACACTGAGGTACCCATCATGTCTGGATGTGCCTCTGTCGCTTGATAGTTTGATGTGCCGTTAAAGTTAGGTGATGTAGTAAAGATGTAGTAAAGTGTGAAAAAGTCTGCATATGGAGGTGGTGGAGTAGATGGATAGGTTAAAAAAACACAGGACTTCCACCTAGGAGAATTCTGCATCCAGCCTCAAGTGAACATTTGAGGAACTTCCGTGTTGGCTTCACTTCACAGCCACGGAGGTTGCCACTTTACATAGGCTACGTAACGTACTTAAGTCACATCAGATGCATCATGTAACTTACGATCTTTTGCAAAACCTAACCTAGTTTTTGTGCTTGAACCTAATCAAAGTGCAATTCCACAGTCCACGGCATCAGTTTGCTTTATTTTGAAAGTCTTACCAGAGGTTGCATATTTATTCCTGCTAACTTGATCTAGAAATAATGCTAGAGGGGTGGCATCATATGGATAACTGACCAAGCAGCAGATCTGACAAGTTGGGAGTGAGAATGTGTTGACACGGCAGAGAAACAGGATGCAGTGAGGGCCTGTCAGAGGCTTTTTTAAAATGCTCAAAGAAATAATGCAATCAAAAGCGCAACAATATTCAGCAACACGATCATAAAATAATGTGCTGGCTCTATTCTGCAGTCCATTTGTTTAGAAAGGTGAAACTGAGAATTATAGATTAGATTATTCAACAAACATTATGTATTCTCATCAGTATTCATACAAGTGTGTTCCTCTGTCCAGCAGCCAGTGTTTTTGGATGGCAGTGCTAATGTGGACAGAATGAAAGTGTTTAGGCATCAGTCCTTAACAATGTGAAACAGGATGTTGTTCTGTGGTGATGATGGAGCTCAGTAACTAGCTCAGTTAGCACACAGCAAACAGGATGCATCAAGACTGGATGTGTCAGGACTGAGAGGAACACACTCACAGGAGGAGGTGGAATTATATTACACACAGATACAGTTGAAACCATGAATTCAGTCATTCAGTGGCTCGAATGACATCAACAGAAAGTAAAAATGAATGATTCTATCCCTGAAGTCGATACAAAGAACATAAAAAGCACCACACAAAGGAGACCAACACTATATTTCCAGTTTTAAAGTGCACTGATGGTGCATCACTCATTCCAGTTCACAATGCAACGAAGTCCTCGTAGGGAGGAGGTCAACAGCAAAAAAACAAGACTCATCTTAACCAAGTGGTTATTATTGTCATCATCATGACGAAGGTCGCAACTATCTTAATTTATATTAACCAAAACTGAAACCATTCAACAGTTATTTGCACAGTCGCACTAAGAGTGTCAGATCAGAAAATCCTGTGTATGTGTTGTTCTAGAGAGGACTGAACAATATATTTTGTGCGAGGACGAGGCTAACAGCCTGCTTCGCTCACGGTTAATATTTGCAATATCTCTTTGGGTGAGGCTGTCTCAGTAGGTGTTGCATTGCAGAATTTACATACTGCTGTGTGTTCTCATTTGTTTTGCAGATGAACTCTTTGTGGTTTCGGATTTTAGGATGTGTGTTATCTGATATGTGTTATTCGCCAGTCACAGCCTCTTCTCGTCTCCCCCATCCACTTTCTTGGTGTGGAGGGGGGCATGGAGGGGTGGCAGCCATTAAAAGTAACAAATATTTGTTATTGGAAATGAGTCGTGTTATTGGTTGCATTCGAAGTGGAAAGTCTTACATCCAATTACAATAATGACCTTAACAAATAAATCAGACCATGCATAGGCAATTTAGCAATATCCTCGCAGTTGTGGTCTCGATCAGTCTTGATTAGTCTTAAACTCCCTGCAATGATTGTGTTTCATTTGAATTTGAGCTGTTAGGTCCAGTAAAGTTCATGTGTGCAGAAAGCTAAAAGGAAGTCAGGAGAAAGCCTTTGTGGTGCACAGTAAGCAACTTTCATTGTAATAATATGGCACCATTTTAGAACATGATTCATAATTCAAAAATTGGTTCATCACATACTCATATTTCTCCAGATATGCAATGAAATAAAATGTGCAGCAGCTCTCTCATGTCATAAACAAGGAGTATAAAATATTATCTACAGATTTATTACAGATAGGTAGCCTAGATCAAATAACCATCTAAGCCATCTAACATTACTAACTTAACTTTTGATTTCATCAAGCTTCACTAGTGTTGGCCGTATGTATGTGATACCATACCATAACCATGTTTTTTCCTGCAGGATGTCTGAAAGATGTCCATGGTGGTTTCACTGAGTGGGTTTGTATTTTCAACATACTTCATAGAAAAAAAATGTTATGAGCCACTGAGGGACTGAATGCGTGGGTTCTGGGAGATGGCCTTCCATGACAAGTAGTATGGATCAAGGTTAGGCAAACATATAGTCCATACACACAGACAGAGAAACACACCCCAAAAGAGTATTAACACACCCTCCTTAATTAATCAGGAGATGTTTTAATTCATATATCATGTCAGCCAGGATCAGTCAGGATAAAATTAATGATGATGACACTTACACACTGGTCCATCCAACACGTTGAGAACATGCATCACGCACAGGAAAGAAAGAAACACAGGCGGAAAAGAAATAAAACAAAAAAAGGACAGCAGAAACAAGACAAAGGTGAAGTAAAAGACAAAAATCAAAGTAAACTGGGTACAACAGCTACAAGGCAACAATAAATGCACTGAGAAGGAACTAAAATATGAGAAAATCAACTAAGGACAGTGCAACACAAGACTAAAAGATTGAACTGAGCACAGAAAAAGTACAGCACATGGTAGAAGGCAAATCACATATACATGTACAATATGTTTGTGTTGATTTGTTCTGTACACGTGACATCTATTGCACGTCTGTCCGTCCTGGGAGAGGGATCCCTCCTCTGTGGCTCTTCCTGAGGTTTCTTCCACCTTTTTCCCTGTTAAAAGGGTTTTATGTGGGCAAGTTTTTCCTCACTCGAACCGAGGGTCTAAGGACAGAGGGTGTCACTCCCTGTACAGATTGTAAAGCCCTCAGAGGCAAAATGTGTTTTGTGAATTTGGGCTATACAAATAAAATTTGATTTGATTTGATTTGATTTGATATTTGTAACAGCAGCACATATGTGTTTCCAACGCTGCACAGAACTATGTAATATCTTCATGACTGTAGGGACATCTAGGCATACAGGAGTCAGCAGAGGTGTTCACTTTCTGTATTTAAAACAACAATGTAATGTGCGTTAATGTGAAGGGAAGGACAGAAGACATCTAACACCAGTGAAGTCCTCCATCATCCGTCAACTCACCCTTCTCTCACCCCCTCCCAAACAAAAAGTTGATCAGGCCTTATTTTTTTCTTTTTTTAATTATTTTTTGTTGCCATAACCACCAGGTCAAGCAGTGCTCCACCCATTTGATGTCTTCCTCACTTTGAATTTCGCCATTACGCAGATGATACAAGGTACAAAGTCAAATTAAATAAAAATGCACAGGAATAATGGAACAATGCTTCAGATGTAAATAAACTATTTTCATTAAACACTTTTTAACATTTAAATTATGTTTCATGTGGTCAAAGCAGGTGACATTGACATTTACACTGAAGATCAAAGCTATGAAATAACTACTATGTGCAAACCACATGGATGGCATCCCATGTGGTTTGTGGCTGGTTAAATGTGCCTTGTATTTTAAATACATTTCCAACAGTGTCACCAGCAAAGCAACCCACACCATCACACCACCTCCTCCATGCTTCGTGGTGGGAACCACACATGCAGGGACTATCCATTCACCTTCTCTGCGTCACAAAGACATAGTTGAAGACAGTTGAAACTAAAAATCTCAAATTTTCCTCTCAGACCAAAGTACAATCTACAATGTAGAAAACAATAAAAATACAAAAAAAACACTGAATCAGAAGGGGTGTGCAAACTTTGGTGATTCTTATCCAAATCCTTCACCTGTGTCTCTCAGCTAATCAGTTCCTACTGAAGAATTCAATGTGTCAAAAAGGTAAAAAGTAAGTTCTTGACATGACTGGCCACTGTAGTTTTAATCAAACAGAGTGAAGTCTCTAGAGTATTATTTGCAGCAACAGGATGGTGTGTGTGGGATCGGGTCAAAATAAACTGCAGTGTGTTCATAGTGATGAAGGAACATGTCACCCAGTGCATCAGAGTGGCTCACTGATGTGTTTTTAACAGTTCCTGGACAACAATGGGCACATATGGCACAGAGGAAGATATGTCAGCCTTGATACACACACACACACGATACTTTATGCCGCCATTAACACTTTAAACACTGTGTGGTGCAAGAAAGGAAACCTTCACAGCTCAGTGAGCTATTAAATGTTATCAATACTGAATGAGGCTCATATGAAACGACCCATCCCCCTGATATCTTAATCTACATCTTATGTCTGCCTACCTTCCTTGACAGGAATTGCTGGCTTCTTCTGCCTCAGGCCCAGGAGGATGAAGAAGAGGACCAGCGGGATGAAGATCTCAAAAGCCAGCACCCACTGGACAGAGAAAAGACAGAGAATTGATTAGATTACTTACACTGCATTACCAAAGAAACCTGGTCAGTTTTAGTGCACTGATCATCTCCCTGCTTGTGGATCATGCTGTGTAATAGATTAAGTTTACCTACTGTCACATATTGATCCATTGGACATATTAAATAAAGACACTCACATAAACTAACACTATTTGGAGCCTGTTTCCTGACTACAGTACCTTCTGTCCACACACACCCTCACTGGGCCTGATCATGCGTCACATCACATTTTATATATGATCGATACCTCAGAGTACTAAGTGAATTCAACCAAATAAATGAGTTCTTCCTCCGTCCTCGGCCTGTAATCCCATTCTTACTTTCTGACCTTCTTTATTCCCGTTGTAGGAAAAATACTATCAGTAGCTAAGAATTCAATTAGCCAGCCTCTCAACTGGACACATAGCAGACTGCCAAAACTGGCAACTCATAAATCCCATTTAGGCTGTAGGAGAGGAGGAGGAGGAGGAGGAGGAGGAGGTGAGAGGAAATATTAATTTGACAAGTGTACAGAGTCTTTTTTGCAGTTAAAACATCAGCAGTGATGAGTCTGTCTGTACATTAATTAAAACATATTTATTTTTTATATTTATTTTATATTTTTTTCATATTGGATGATATGGATGAATGATAATGGTGAGTTATTGAATGTAATTATTATTTTTGAGAATAATTATCTGGAAATTATTAAGTATTCTGTTGGTGGAGCTGCTCTAAATTGTTCAGATTTTCTAGTCATGAATAAAAAGATTTTTTTGAGTTTGAAGTGAAAAATCCAGATAAGATACTGTGCTAGTTGCTGACACAGTGATGTCAAGATGACAATGAATGATAATCCTCATCTGTGAAGTGTTCGATTCAGCATTGATTTGTTAACCTATAAATAAAAATAAATCGACCAAGCTCGGTTCACATTGCTGACTCAAGTAGTAGACCGGAGAGGGTTGGCCCTCGACCACACGGCCAGTGGAAGTGTCGCAAACAGAGAACAGAGAACAGTGGAAGGCTGGTCAAGCTCACTGGGTTCAAGTACTACCAGTACTACCAGTACTATCAGTACTACCAGTATTACCAGTACTACCAGTACTAGCAGTACTAGCTGTGCAGCGGCAGAACAAACTGCAACATGACCTCACTCCCAAGCCATCAAAAATGGCAGCTAGGTCAGTGACCCGAGCATCAGTTTTGCATGCACAGGGCTCTGCAGTCAAGTTATAAATATGCAATGTACGGTTGGACTTTCAAAATAAAGCTTGCTAAGAAACAGTTTAGGTTTTAATGGTGGCAGTTTGGTTAAGTTTAGACATAAATCTACTTTCAGGGTTTGGGCTGAAATAGCACATAATGTATAAGGTAAGGTAAGGTAAGTATTGTTACATGCATGATGTAAGGTAACATCAGTTAAAAACACATCGTACTAACTCTGTACGAAGGTGACCCCCACCTACCCCGGATTGACGGAAGCCCCCCTTCCCCCTCAAATTTATGATTATTTATGCCCCCACACACCAAAAAATATCTACACTGTCTGACTGTATATATCATGTATACATAGTGTATTCTATGCCACCACAATTACTCAGATTATTCAGATCTGGCTGTTTTTTGTGTGTATATAATGCTGACCACACACACTATTTAATAACTGTTCATACTGTACATAATATATGTTAGTATATTCATCTACCTGTCCATGCTGCTCATATTGTACATATTCATATACTGTATATCGTATAGCATATTCAAATTTATACCTGCACTATATTTATATATCCTGTTCATATGTACATACTCTGCACTTTACTACTCTGCACTTCTGGTTAGATGCTAAACTGCATTTCGTTGTCTAAGTACCTGTTACTTTGTTCAATGACAATAATGTTGAATCTAATCTAATCTAATCTAATGAACAGCGGTCTCCTAGGTGACAGTCATGTGTTTTGTTTGACACTTTATACTAAAAGCACATCCAAACATTATGCCATGTGTGCTCCTAGAAATAATGCTTGAGGGATACCTACAGAGTTACTGTTGGAAGCATGGGGCCGCTGACCGAGCTGCCGTTTTTGAAAACTTGGGAATGAGTATGGGCTGACTCACCGACACACTCACTCTTTATGCTGTCCACCTTCACCACCAGTGACCATGAGAGCTTTCAGCTTCACTTTTATTCACAGCACCCTGATACATATGGAAACATTTGTTATTGGTTCTGTCAGGTGGAACAGTAATGTCAGTCTATGTCATGATAGCAAGAATTTATGACTCTGATCGCCCAATCTGACACTCTGCAGAGAAAAATAAATGTTGTGCCAACTGATGTAGCACAAGGTCTTGATGGAGAACCAGCTTTGTTCCATATAAACAATGTGTACTTTTATAGCATTTTAATATTACTTTGTAGTCCTCAGCACTGTACAGTGTACTGTCTTTACACAATTGTTTCCGTCCTCTTATTCTTGGAAAATAATGGGCCCAGCTGACCCCCTTCCAAATAGTCCCATCTCAAACACTGTTGTAGTTCATCAATATTTTGAGAGAACATTTACAGACACCGCTGCAGCTCTGTCTCAACTTCCTCATCACTCAGTGTCCTGGAAGTGCACCTCCAGCAGCTGAACGGCTCTAATTTCACCTCATCCTGCATGAATTGTAAAAACATGTTGTGTAATGATGAGGCCACATGAGGGCACTGAATCTTTTGTCAGGGATCATGATGACAAAGCTTGTCACTGTGTGTGTGTGTGTGTGTGTGTGTGTGTGTGTGTGTGTGTGTGTGTGTAGGATATGACAGCATAGCACTATCTTGTTACACTGTGCACACAGAACCATTGGAACCATGATGTCTTTGTGTGTCTGTGTTGGACATCCACAGACACACATACGCAGCTGGTGTGTGTGTGTGTGTGTTTCTGTCTCTGAAGGTCATGACAGACAAACAGGCCTTTTAGAGAGAGAAACCACTGATGCACGCACACACACACACACACACACACACACACACACACACACACACACACACACACACACACACACACACACACACACACACACACAAAACAAAACCTCCCTTCTCACATTATCAAATACAAATTCAAATATTACAAAGAGAACTGTTCAGAGCTGCTTTATATGGAAAGTGTCATGAGATAACTTCTGACTTAACTGCACATGCGTGCACACACACACACACACACACACACACACACGCACGCACGCACACACACACACACACACACACAAGAGTTACAACACAGTTATAAAACTGAATATTTGTACTGCTGTCAGGTCTATAAGCCTCATTTAACTGAACACACTCAGCAGAAAACAGCGACTGAAGGGAAGGTTGGCCTCTTGTTAAAATTCTTGTATTGATTTTCAAGCCTTGGAAGAACAAAAGCAAACATTTGATTTGAATATTAAAGCAGCAGAGTGCTCTGTGAGAGTGTCACTTTCCCTGTCAGAGGTCACATTTTCTGCAAGTCAGCTGGGCTGACTGCTGTTGGACTAGTAAGTAATATTAGCTAGTAAAGCTCAAAAAGGGACTTCATTTCATGTATGTGGGAATGTCCGCAGATACTCTCATTCTGTAGAGTAGAGCGGTAGAGCGGGTCTTCCACTAATCAGATGATCGGTGGTTCGATCCCCGTCTCCTCCAGTCTACATGTCGAAGTGTCCTTGGGCAAGATACTGAACCCCTGAATTGAAGGCTGTGCCATCAGTGTGTAAATGCTGTACTGTACAATTATGTGATAAATTATTGCTGTATGTAGTGTGAGTGTACACTTAAGATTCGTGTTAAGATTCATGTCTGCAGGTACTACAGCTACTTCTTTTGATCCTTAGTGCCTTTTTGTTTTATGTAATGTGTTTTGTTGTATTGTTGCTGTTTGTTAAATTAAAAAAAAAAAAGAATTATAAGTAATATTAGCTGGCTGCTATGTCTTGTGTTGTTGACCTTGATTGATGTTTGGCTGTTAGCAAAGTTGGCGACTCGCTAGTTTTTGGTCATAAGTAATGTAATCAGAACAAATACACATGTACATATACATATACAGTATATATACAGTATATATATATTTACCACAGTGGGATCACACTCTGAAACTAGCAAATCCTTCATCATGTTTCTTTAAAGTCCTGATGTTGCCTCACACATAAACTAATGAGGCACAGTGAGCTCAGTTTATTAATTAATTTATTAACTGGTATCGTCAGCATATATACAAGGTCAGACTGGAATATTACTTACTGGTGTTACTGATGAACACACTGTAAACTACCTGCACAGCACCAAACAGCAGAGCGACACATTTAGCAGCTAAACACACAGATCATTTACTCAGGAGCATTCCCAGATCTTACAAAGGAACTGTTGTTGATGGACAAAACTACAAAAATAAGACCACAACATTGTGATAACCTGGTTCCTTTGTGATGAACAATCTCAATAACAAAGGACACCCAACCTACAAATAATGCATCCACACAAAGAACTACATCACACACAAAGTGGTGTTTCTAAAAGAGAATGTGCCATAAAGATTTGCTCATGCATTTTCACAGTTTCACACTGTGCCTACACACTCTTTATGAGTCATCAGAACAGTGTGATACAGCTCTGTGGCAAAGAGGACATCCTCAGACAGGATTTCATTTGGTGCTTTAGTCTTTTCAGCACACCGTACATACCACGATATACAAATGTTAGTTGTACATATGTTTTATATTTATGTTTTGGCAGTCAAATGTTGTTGTTAAGGCTGTGCCTGGTTGAAATCCAGCAAAGTAGAAAAAGAAGTGGTAAAATGTTGCGATTGATACGTGTCCAGAGCGGACTATCAAATTAAAATCTCTTCTTATCGCTCAGTCCATATAATCAGCTTCAGCTTTCAACATCTGCAAGTAACTTAAGTAAGTAATGAATAAATAAATAATAAGGTTGATGTTCATCCAACATGTAACTGGGAGATTGAGAAAAGAGTCACCGCTCCGTTGATCTTCTTGAACTAAAAAAACACACAGTCCACTCTTGTTTAGAGTGTTGGTGTGTGGATCATGGCCTGCAGAAAGCACATTAACTAGACACGTGTTAATTACACAAGCATTGTCAACATGTACAACAACTTATGTCTACATGTAGAGGCCGTAGGCTCTGCCATACTCTCTGCTGCTGTAGCAACTCTGTTGCTATGGTTGCTCCCCTCTTCAGCTCTGACAGACCATTTCTATGTAGTTTTAATTGTCATCTGTGGTTGGATAACCAATGGCCACTGAGAATTCTCGATTCCGATTGGCTGGAAGCTCACCTGGTCGAGTACAAATGTTCTGTCCTTTGTCCATTCTAACCCAATGCCTTCTGCTGCTGCTCGCTCCCAGTTTCCTGTCTATCCACAAGTAACACTATATAGATAAAGGCATATTAAAAATAATAAACATATTCACACGCCACACCCTGGCACATACACACACAAAAGCCTGCTGATTGTAGAATCATTATTATTCATCCTCGGCAGACGTCTGTGCTGCACACCAGTGCCATTCAAAACATTTGGAATCACAATGAAGCCAATGTTTGAGACGTACACAGTCAGAGGTGGGTGGGAGGGTGGACAGCACACACAGACACACACAGCACACACACAGACAGACAGACAGACAGACAGACAGACAGACAGACAGACAGACAAAAAAAGGTCCATTTGTAGATATTGATTTACACAAAGACTTACATCTCAGAGGA
Organism: Argyrosomus regius; assembly: GCA_946959425.1. Classification (NCBI taxonomy): domain Eukaryota; kingdom Metazoa; phylum Chordata; class Actinopteri; family Sciaenidae; genus Argyrosomus; species Argyrosomus regius. The sequence goes on along the minus strand of OX336890.1, from coordinate 27,043,771 downwards.
AGTTCATGTATGAAGAAATGTTTTGTGGAGTTATCCACCCACCCCCACCCTCTCACACACACACCTCCTACAGACCACTGCCATACTCAGTCTGACTGCACACTTGGCCTTTCACGGCTCTTTACAATAGATTACTTCTTGAGAATTGGGAAACGACAAACAAATTATATTTTCACCGAGAGAACGGAGGAGAAAATAAGGAGAGATGTCAAGCTGGAAAAGAGCCAGAGGGGAAAAGGATGTTTTCACACCATCTCTGTGGGAACAAATGTCCAAACTATGGAGAATGCAAATTGCTTTCAAATATTTTGGCATAAGGTAGTTGTGCTTTATCGACAGTAACTGACAGCAACCTTTGAGTGCAAAAGATTCTTTTATCCTTTAAATTCAAAACCAAGGCCTGATCATGACTTCATATCTGATGTATGAGTGAAGCAGGTTTACATCAGTGTACAACTACACAACAACTGAAAGACAAGATGTGAGTGTGAATGGTTGTATGTGCCCTGTGATGAACTGGCGACTTGTCCAAAGGCATCTGGGATAGGCTCCATCCCCAACGTGACCCTGATGACAACAAGCAGCAGATAATGAATGAATGGATGGATGGAACCCACAATGAAATCTCTATTTCATACTTGACAACAGAAATAGAAAAAACATGTAACTGAGCAAATAAATTGTGAATTTGGTTGTGCTGAAATATGGTGTAGGTGAGTCGCAGGTGTAATCTCAAATCTGCATATGAATGCGTCTCTAGGCATTTTGGCATTGGAAGTGTTCTGGTTTTCTTTTGGAGTCCGAGTAGTATTGATGTTTGAGTAGGCTTTGATTGCATTCAGGTAAACAGTCCATGTGGAGAGCTAAAGAGGCATAACAGACAGGAAACACACAATCCAATCAGCTATGTCTGGTTAGGATTCAGCTTTTATTAGCTTTTTAAAAAAAATTATCTGTCACACCCCTTGGTTCTGTGTGTGTGTGTGTCTTGATTACAGGACTGGAGTCAGGTGTGTGGGTGTCAGGTGGCAAGCTGTGATCATGGTTAATCAACTCTGCACCATATACTCAGGTTCAACTCCAGCACGCTGCCACATCGCAGACTCTACTCAGTCTCTTTCAGCCTTTTTTTGAGTGTCGACTGTTTGTCCAGCTTTGCCACTGGCCTTTTGTCTCTCGTGCCTGTAGCCGTCTTGACCTGCCTCCATAGAACTGTTCCACCTGAAGACTTCCTCGGAACCTGAACTCATTCTCCCTGGATCGCTGATACTTTATGCCTGGTTCCTCCACCTGCTCCCTCTTGCCTCACCCGACTTCAACCTCCAGCTCCTGGCTCAGCCTTGTTGGCCCTTAGACGATAGACTTTCTTTCCCATCCTTTAGTTGAGAATGAAGCTTTATTACTCCTGCTAACATTTTTTTTGTGTCTGGGTTCATTAGTCCCGCGTAACAGTACCTGTATTCATATGCAGATATCGGTTTATAGGGATTGTTGTTTCTTGTGTATGGAGTTGCCAATCAGCCTGCAGAGGAAGTCCTGGCCCTGATGTCTTTTGTCCATTTTCTGGATATCTGCTTGCTGCACCAGAAACCCTGAAACACTGTCTGTTGCCCCAGAGGTTAAATCAATGGGTTCTGAGAATAAACCAGCAAAGACCAGACTGTATGTCCCACTGCTGTGATGTGCACTTGCTAAGAAAAAGTCAGGAGGTTGCCACAGTCATTCATCCTCTGGAAACCACTGGATACGTGAAAAGTCTGACCTGTCTGTAGAGGAAAAGAGGAGTCACCCTTTGGTCATCGTTTATATCTGTACCAATGTGTCAATCCATTTAACAGTGAATGACATGTTTCAGTCTGCCATCTCTAAAGTCACAAAGCTCACAGCTAAAACTAGAATGAGGACTCTTAAAGGGAGATTGTATGAGGGTGTGGTTGTATGAGGTGCATAGTCAGTATGATACCACAGTAGACAGCAGTCAGTGCGCTGTGGACAGGGTCAGCAGAAAAACATGTTTTAGTCACGTAAAAGAGGTCCAACAAAAAAAATGAATATCTGTTTAAGTGTACTTAAACTGTACTCATGTATTCCAATGCCTAAGCACAACTGTGCCGGACATGGAGTATTACACCACAATTTTGATGGCAGGTAATGTGCCGAATGGTGCTCACTATACCAAAAGACATAGAGTCTATCTGTTGATGACAGGAATGTTCATTCTGGCAGAGTATTTTATATCAGGACCAGGTTAGATCAGATTATTGACATGAAATAGTTCTAGCCCGCTACACCTAAACACACACTGCAGGGACACACCCCAGCCCCTTGTAGTGAACCAGTCACCCACACATTCAGCCACCTCTGTAGCACAAAGGATCTCTGCTGCTGATGTATTATTAAGCAGATGCTCACCATGACTTTGCAATAAGGTGAATGAGGCTGGGGGGGGGGGGGCTCCAGTGTGTAGAATTTTCTTGCATCTAGTGGTGTAATTGCTGCATTGCAATCTCCTCACATCACCCTCACCTTCCTAGTGTAAAGGAGAAACAACACTTGGCTCTGTCTAGAGTCAGTGTGTAGTTTGTCTGTTCTGAGCTACTGTAGAAACACAGTGTTTCAACATGGTGGACTCCATGGAAGAGGACCCGCTCCTACTGTAGATATTAAAGGCAAATTTTAAAGTAACAAAAGCAAAATATATATATATTTTCAGGTGATTATGCATGCATGAAAACATAGTTATGAATATTATATTCCATGTAAGCTTTATTCTGAAAGTAAAGGCCCCAAATCTGCACTGCACCTTTAATGCAGGTGTCTATAGAGGTACACTGAGGATCTGTAGATAAAGTCTGTTGGACAGTTTTTGATCATGTTAATTTGACACTCTGTCATCCACTTGAGACACAGAACAATGCAAATAAAGACGTTTGCATTATCAGAATATTTGCAAATTTGGAGCAGGAGTACAAAGAGGAGAGTCATAGTACTAAAGCTCTCCCAGTAATATCTCATTTATGTTACTTCTTTTTCTGGAACAGGACACGTATCTACTATAAATCCATTCTACCGTCATTATTTTTTAAATAAAACAGTAGAAATGTTTCAGCACGGCTGACAGACTGAAACCAGAAGAGATCTGAAATGAAATGAAACAGAGAAAACACATTTCAGAGGTTGGACCCAGAGAATATTTGGCTTGGAAAATATATGAAACAATTTATCAATTATTAAAATTGTTGCCGATTACGTTTATGTCAATAGACTCATTGTTTAATGGATTCATCTTTTCAGCATTACCTGTACATGTTTCATCTTTAATTCCACACGTGGCATTAATGGATGGAAGGAAGCCCTGCTATATCATCATTGTTTCAATACGCTGTTAGAAAATTTGCATAAAAACTGGTGGATGGAAATGTAATCTGTGTGTCTGCAAGAGCAGCATGAGCACATGGAGCCATTAGTCAGTGCTGAGAAGGAAACATCAGCTGGTGAATATCTGGAAAAATAACTACAGTAAAATGATGTAGCCATGTGAGAAAGTATGGTATACTTCAGGGCATGACTACCTTGTGATGGAGAAGTCATTCTGAGTCTGTCCAGCACAACACACTCACACTTGTGGAGATATGACTGCTGAATTCAAAGGAGGTTACGTGGATGTCCCTCAGAGTCTTATACATGACACCTTTACGTTAAGATAGGACAAGCAGTCAGGACATTTCTGCTGCTGGAGATCCGGTAAGCAAGCTGTCAAGCAGCCATGTTAAAGTTTGCTGCAGTATGTAAATAGAACATGTCTGTTACATGTGTGTGAACGTGTGTGAGTAAAAATACCAGCTTTCCAAATACATTTGAATTCAGGAGCAGGCGTACATTCAGGTTTGATTCAACACAAATGAGTGTGTATGTGTGTGCGGAGTTCTTTTACACAGCGCCATCTGCATTCCTGCTGTGTCACCACGCTGTCTAAAACTTCCGCTGTGTGAGGACAAAGTCATCTCCCCAGGGTGACAAGAGCACGTGCACACACCCACACCCACACCCACACCCACACTGTGCCAGAGACTGAGCACTCAGCAGACAGGTACAGGCCACAGGGAGATTGGCTGTGTCAGTACAGGTGCTGGTGTCCTCGTGTCCTTGTTACTACTACAGAGACAGGACACAGATTTTTCTTGTCATCTAAAGGAGCACAGCAAGTTTTTGGTGAATCATTCTATTGGTCAACTTTTCAGTTAAGTGATGAGAACATAGTCAGTGAGTTGTGGAGTGTGTCAGAGCAGCAGTTTTCTCTCTGTTACCTGTTTAACCAACATGCACATGGAGAACGATCTGCAGGAACACAATCATTTATCCTGGCAGTGTTGTGGTGGAGCGGGTCGGCTAGTTCGACTCCAACAGTCCAGTCAATGAGAAACTCTTTGAGCAAGAGCAAGACACAACCCCCAGTGATGGTGTGTGAATCGGTGTGGGAAAGTTTGAGTTTAATGATGAGCAGTTAACACCTTGCATGGCATTCTCTGTCTGCAGTGTATGAATATGTGTGTGAACGGGTGAATGGGTGACAAGTGTTGTACAAGAGCTCTGAGTGGATGCTAGATCAGGAAGGTGCTGTGTAAAAAGTCCACTCCATTTAATAATTCAATTAATTGTTACACATGAACATAAAACACATACAGTATGTGACATATACATTCTTAATAAAAGCTCTGCAAAGAGAGGTTCATTGAGCTGAACGTACAATAGGTGGAGCTCTACTTGCCTAATAGACATCAACAGCAGACACTACAAAAATAAGACTAGAAGAATCTTTAAAGATCCAAATCACCCGAATAATGACCCTTTGTCTGTGCTGCAATACTAGCTCTAGATACAAACTGTAGTTCCTCAAACGTCCACTTCAGGCTGGTTCCAGAAGTGAGTCAGTCTCCATAAGTCCCCATGTTAAAATGTCCAACTTGTTTACCACCTGGTACAAAAAACAGTTTTGGTCTCTATAGCTAGTTTCCCCGTTCATGACAACTGTACTGAGGGTGAATTTATATACAACTCACCTGTTCAAATTATATTAAGGCTTAAAGTTATGCAGAATTAGAGACGCTTTGATTGACAGGTGCGTAGGGTTGCAAAATTCTGGGAAGTTTCAAAGTTAGAAACTTTCCATGGGAATTAATGGGAATTCACGGGAATTAAAGGGAATAAACCAGGAATTTACAAATTTGAAGATTGGCCATTAACAGTGAACTTAAATAGCTACAGATTTTGAGCTTCAAAGAAGCTCTTCATAAACCTGTCACGCATACACTGTCCATTCTTTGGTTGAACCTCATAAAAGGCTGAACCATATAAACCCCAAACAGGTATTATCAAACTTGCCACACAGTACACTCCAAAGAATCATAAAGGTGTCACTGATGGGTGGAAAACACCTTGATTGTGATCATGGACTCTGAACCTCCACTGCCCCTCCAGGATCACTTTTGTTGATATACCTGGATAAACATTTTTTTTTAGCGTGTGGACTTCTGATAATAAAGTCATAAAATGACAGAGTCTATGCAGGAAACAGGACAGTCACAAAGAGTAAGAGGTTCTGCATTAGCTGCAGTAGCCTGGTTCCTTGTCTTGTAAATTAATTTTTTAAAGTGAGGGATGACACTGCAGGAGGTCACTGTAGTTTGTAGCAAAAGTTCCTTAAACAGGAGGAAGTGGTGCATTTGTTTGTTGGGGACAACAAACAAAAACGACAGCCGTGGATTCACTCACACCATTTAATTCATTGATTAGTTTATCTGTAGAACATTTTGCTAATCATTTTTTATTCTATAATGACAACATTTACTCCGATCACAGATATTTGTATCATACAGAAAGACAGAGAGAGCTTCACACTGAAGAGTAGAAAGAACATCACGACTGTTGGACTGACAAACTTTTTTTTTTAAAACCTTTCATACTTTCTATAGACTGAACAATCAATCAGTTAATAAAACAATAATATTAATTATTGACAGATTTGATAATATTGTAGTTGTATCCTCTGTTCTATCAGTTGTTCGTCCTGAATATATTTTCAGTCTGTTCGACACAAACAGAGCTCTTTTGTCACCGGCGATAAAAAACTGGACAATGTGTAATGATGCTGATTATGAGGCACAAGTTCACTGTCCCACACACTGTTATGGGCATATACAGGCACACACACACTCCAACATAACAGGAGTGTGAAACTCAAACTCACTGAAGGGCCTTCTTAAAAAATAAAACTGATTTAGGTCAGGTAAGCAGAGGCACTGCCAGAACTTTCCTGCTGGGGTGACCCAGTGATTCTATTCATAACTACTTCAAATGTAGAGAATATTATATTAATATTAATTTATCCTGATCAATTTTGGATGTGGAAAAGAAGCAGGTCTGCACATTGTCACAGTGTAGAAACAGCATACAAAAGAGAGCTCATAGGTCAAGCTGGCTTTAGCCTGAGAGCTAGCTGTAGCAACTGTCATGTAAAAATGATGAAATGAGAAAATATTTGTACAGTATTTATTTTTTTTAGGCATTGTTAGTAAAAGAATGAATCTACTTAGCCGCCTGTGCGGCATTAACATTATTAGAACAAGATATTTACTGTTGTGGAGAAATTGCTGGAATCAATGGTCACTGGTGAGGTCAGGAGTGAAGAAGTGTTCAGAAGCCTCTTATGCTGTAATATTTATTGACGCTTGGCCAAGGAGAATTAGAGACACTCTCATAGTGCATCAGAAGTGCCTGAGTCGGTCTCACATTCTGCCCAACTCATGCTGGTGGATAGACTTTAAACCTCAAGATAACACCACAAATGCTATACGCCCCAAATGAGACAAAGAGAATGTTTTTACCAAGAACGGTGTTATTGTCAGCATATTCTATTCTGGAGACACAGATGTCTGTTTACGCAGATTGGAATGTCAGCGGCCAGCTATCTATTATGTCTAAGCAGGCAGCAAGAGTCTCTTCGACCCTGGCCACCACAGTGTTGAGTAGGGCTGGGCGATATGGCTGAAATCTCTATCACGATATAAGTGTTTCATATCGGTCGATATCGATAATTATTGAAATATTGTATGACCTATTTAATCCTTACTCTAATTGTAGGCAATAAGCATTTAGGGAAAATGAATGTCAACACATATGTTCAATGTTAAAATCACAGTTGAAAACTGAACAATTATCAATAATAAAGTGCTTTTTATTAAGTGTTATAAAAACATGTGCATAGCAAACCTGTGCAAACGTAACCTTCTCGACCGCTGTTTCAGGAAAAACACACGACCACGAGACAACGAGATGGCTGGCACAACCAAACTGATACTGTTACATGATTGGCTATTAGCGTGTCACTGCTCATTCGTTGCTAGGCACCAGATGACAAGTGCCTTTGCTCATGCAACCAAGCTTGCTTTGCAACAACGATTTAAACCAGAGAGCGCTCTGGCTAAATTTACGCCGGTTTCTTGAGAAAAAAAAAACATTCTATCGAAACGTTCTATCGAACACATTTTCTATTGATATCGAGTACGTGTCTATCGAGATACATATCGTTATCGTTTTATCGCCCAGCCCTAGTGTTGAGATAGACTGGCACCTACTGCTCCCAGTCAAAGCCAAACAATTAGTACTGCCGAGGACCTCAAGGCCCACACGTGACCTCGTGTAACCTAAGGATAGAAAATTCCATAACATTTACCACCAGTAACATACGTGCAGCTTGGTTGGGAAGCGGGAGAGTGTCATGACGTTCCTGGAATTAAAGCTGATGTGTCTAAAAATGTTTCAGTCCACTGCCTGTGTTTTAAATGACCATTTCACAGATATTTTATATCATAACTACATAATATTAACAAACCAACCATTTACAAAACAGACGATGAACAGATGTGTCACGTTTTCCACAGTCAGTCAGTCAGTCAGTCAGTCAGTCCACTCCAGTACATGTGCGTCTGGAAAACGTTCACAATTAATGAACCATCCATGCACGGTGTTCAGCATATTCAAATGTGCCCACAATAATTATTCATTGTTTTTCCAGAGAACTGTATTCTGGTCAGGGTGGAAAAGGCTACTCACTGCTTAATTTGCCTCTCTAACCCAGAGCCTGTCCAGAACTCCAACGAGACAGCTGAAAATGTCATTTGCTGTTGTGATGTCTGTTACCAGGACCCCCAAATTAATATAGCCAACTGTGCAACATCTGTAATGTCTTTGCTCTCATCAGTTGTTTCTGAACGAGTTTCTCGTCAGGGTGATTACTTATCGAAACACACGTGTTCACAAACTCACCCTCAGAGTATACAGTAGCTTTGATGCAAATGCTATTTCATTAACAATAACGTAGCTAGCTTTCACAGCTGCATGGCTGATCTCTCAGCTACAACTAAAAACAGACTGCTGTTTCCTTACACATGCAGAGGATTCATTTAGTTCCTCTGTTCTCAGCTGTAAGTTATTGTATTCCACACTGGCTTACCATGTACGTCTGTGAACACATTGGAACTGGTCCACACTGACACTCTGCGTCCACTTTTCTGCTTTGTGGCAAAGACAGTTCCCAATGGCTGCTCCCACACAAACAGTCACCAATGCTTAACAGTGTTGTGTCACTCGCCTGTATGTGAGTACATGAGATCTATGTATTAAGCATAGGGTCTGCTACTCTTATTAAGACAGCACAACCACGAGTGCACGGATCAGGAATAGCAGTGCTTCTTTTTACATTTTACATTCCAAAACATCAGACCAGGCACCAGCCACCATCTCTGCAAAGCTGCATTCATCATCAAAACCTGGACAATTTGTGGCTCATTTTCAGTAGCTTTTAGCATGGTAGGTTTTTTTTGCCTAAAATCACTTGGATTGAAATTTCTTAAAAAGCAGCTGTGACTAAAATTAGATTAAAATATTCTGAACTTTTTTGTCACCTATTCTATCAATGAGTAAACTGTCTAAATCTGAAAATAAAAAGGATGAGGTTAAATAAATATGACTAAATATGAATATGGACTTTTGATCTAAGGACTAAAACCAATACTGAAATTTTTATGACAAAATGAACACTTTCAAACAGCCATCGTCCTTTCACACGTCAGGTCAGTCATCATGGTCACATCATGGTTCGACAACATCCAAAACTTTGTGTTGTAATCCGTGCTGCAGTCTGAACCCTGACTAAAAGCTTTGTACTCCTACCTGTCCTCTCTCCTAGTTGCATCTAATAAGGTGCATAAAACAATTGCATCTCTACACACAAACACACACACACACGCACACACGCACACACGCACACACGCACACACACACACACACACACACACACCAGTTATCACTGAACTGATTGTCTGGGGGTTTCCTTTTCATTTTTTACTATCAAGTGTTTAGTCTTGGAATCTGCTTTGTCAGTGTAAAGTGAATAAACAAATGATAAAGAGCACTCCTGTTTCTGTCTTTATTGTAACAAAAGATGTCTTTGGTAGGAGGAATCACTCCCTCCGTCTAAATGGATGTGTCATCTTCAGTCTGGCTGCCACTCACTGCAGCCACTCCCTCTAATCACACTTGTCTTTTAAAGGGACACTTCAACCAGAAAAAAAAAATAAAAAGAAGCGCTGATTTATTGTGAATCCCCAAATTATAACCAACACTGTACAATTTCATTTGGCTTAAGAGTTTAGAGCTGGTGAATTAATTTGTCCTCCAGTAATGGAAGTAGAGGACACTCAGTTTGTTGGATGGATTAACAGGAGCACAGGAAAAAATCAAAGAGCAGTGAGGATGTTAAATGAGGCTTTCCAGTGATCACAAACTAACCAAAGATCGACACAACAGGTACAATACACACACACACACACACACACACACACATATACTATATATATACAGTATATATATATATATATATCTAGTTTAAAGTGACATTATGCAACAGTTGTATCTAAAATAACAGCTTCATTATCATTCTGATGTTATACTGACTCGTAATCAAGTGAATGGTGGCTTTGTCATTCCCACCCTGTGCCCTGTACGTCTGTTCTCAAACTGTAACTTTGTGCTCCAGGTCAGGAGAAGTGCATTTTATGACACTACATCACTGGATCATATTTCAATGATCTGTGATTTACACAGTTTCCTGATGGACAGTAAAGTAAATTTAGCTAACTATAGCTGCTGTCTGTCACCAAGACATGATTCAGAATCAAGCGCCAACCTCCATGGCTGGGAAATAAAACCAATGTGGAAGTGCTAAAAACTGCACTTCCTCGAGCAGTCGCTTGAGGTTGGTTACAGAACATTTCAACTTCCATTAACGCACATATTAAACACATATTATTAACTTCACAGCAGAAATAAACATGTTTACAGCCTGGTACAAAAAACAGTTTTGGTCTCTATAGCTAATTTCCCCGTTCATGACAACTGTACTGAGGGTGAATCTTTATACAACTTGTTGTTAAAGTTGTGCAGAATTAGTGGACACTTTGATTGACATGTGGGTGCACGTTACAGATAACTTGTTTGAGCACGCAGGTGTCATTCAGCCCGCTTCAGGTTGGTTGATGATCCACATTTTTGCCGATTTTTAGATTAGCCAGGAGGTGGAAGAGGCAGGACTGCCAAGATGGCAGCGGCCAGAGCTGCATATTCTGAGACGTCACGCATACACTGTCCATTCTTTACACTGTCAGTATCAAATACTTGATTCCCAAAGATTCAAACCATTACTGATCAGAACATTATTTTGCTTTAACCTGAAAAAACACATTTTTTTAGCCACTTGAGGATAGCATAGAAACAAGCTGTGATGACAACAGTGAATTATCATCACCCGACACAGACAAACTTTAGAATTCATTTAGTCAATGTTTGTGTTCACCTGATGAATGTTAGCCCACTTGTTCCATTTTTTCCCACCAATTCCCGAGAGAAATATCTGTCTCTTTAGCTGCTAAATGCTGCACTATGATCACCAGCTAGTCTCTGACTGTGTGGTGCTGGTCAGGTAGTGTAAATGGTTTATCAGAGCTTTTTCACTTAAAACAGTCTGCCTGCTACACTAGAGCTGGGCAAGTAGGGTTGCAAAGGGGTGGAAACTTTCTGGAAACTTTCCATGGGAAGTAAAGCTTGGGAATTGTGGAAATATTCCAAAGTGGAAACTCCATGAGAATTATGGACATTTATGGGAATTAATGTGAATTAACTGTAAATTGTAGTAATTTAAACAAACTGTATCATATTCAAACATGAATCTAAACATTTTGTTTTGTCATATGCAGACATGCAAAATAAAACAATTAAAAAAACATTTCAACAGATTTATTTGTAAGTAGAACTTTATCAAGTTTGAATTATTTTATTGAACAATATTATGTAGTCCACAAGCTCAAATGTGTGTCTTTAATAGTCTCTGTGTGCTCTGGGCTCTAAAGTGTGGTCCAGGTATAGAAATCACCTGTGCAGGTAGGGGGCGTGGCCTCAATAACCCTGCAGTAAGCAGTGTGCTATGTGCATGTGATAGCAGATATATTTGCAAGTGTACTTGCATAAAATCTGGTTGTTTTAGTCAGGGTTATGGTAAAGTATATTTTCCCCAACTATATTTAAGTTTCCTGTTAAGGGCCAACTTTAAATGTTGTAAATTCCCAGTTTTTCTCATAAATTCCTGTTAATTCCCATGGAAAGTTTCCAACTTTAAAAATTCCCAGAATTTTGCAACCCTATGGTGAAGTGAACCAAAACAGTAAAGTTGTGGGCTGGCTAAACTCACTAGCCAAGGTGAGCTACGTATTCAGGTGATAAGTCTCTGCAACCCCATTCCTATTGTCAATTGTCATTATTATGAAAGATATTGATTATAGCAGCTATAATATGAGTGCAATATCAAGACCATTAAAAAAACGTCTTTCAGCACAAGTGTGTGAAGTATGTGAGTCAGTCAGCAGTTGGTGCTATCCTGCTTATAAGCCATCTGTTTACAATAAGAAACAGTCATCTCCTCTGTGTCTGATTCAAGATATGAAATACTTGTTTCAGTCCACCTTCTGCTCTCACTGTCAGGGTTACATTTACATCTGCAAACAGCGTCTCCTCTGAGACATAGAAACAAATAAACCTGTAAAAAGACAGCGCTGTCCACAATCTAACTAAGTCTCCAACTTTCTATCCATTTATCTGGACACATATTTAGTAGACAGTGATGGGACTGGGCTGGGTACCCAACTTTGATACTTTTATGTCACCAACCGAATTGATTCATTTCTAAAGAGTATTGAAAAACGCCTTATCATTCTGTATCAATTTTCCATATAAATTCCAATTCCAATAAAGTAAATCTCTTCAGCCTCAGTGAGAAAAAAAGCATGCAGCATGCTGGTACCAAGAGCTAATGATGTAGGTGTCAAACGTTAATGCCCTGTTAAATGTCAGCCACACTTTCTACCAAAGGAATTTTCATATCAGTCATCATCACAGCAGTCTACATCCCACCTCAGGTCAGTACAGAAGCTGCTCTGTAGAAACTCTGCAAAGTGTCGAACTGCTCACAGACCAGTAATCCTGATGCTGCTCTCATTGTTGCTGGAGACTTCAATCAGGCTAACCTTAAGAAGGTTGACTTCCCTCAGCACATAGACTGCACCACAAGAGGAACAAACACTCCTGATCACTGCTTCACAACATTCAAAACCAGCTACAGAGCAGATTCGGGAAGGTTGACCACATGGCCTTCTTGCTGAGATCAGTGTGAACAAACTTGGCTCATGCTCTCAGTGACATGAGAAATCAGTAAATGGACAGACCAATCAGAAGCCACTCTGTTGTCAGTTGCAGTGCCTAACGGAATGAGAGGAACCAGTCTGAAGCAGGTTCCATGGATCAGCAGAACCAGAAACTCATTAACTACATCAAAGCAAATTTTCAAGTGGGCATTATTTTGATAAATCGACAACATATTTGGAATCTAGGCTAACTGTATCTAATTTGATGAAAATTGTCTTCCAAAATCACTGCTGGTCCATGTGAAATGCATGCTGTGATACTTGTCTAGTCCAAATTCACAAAAGTTAGCTCTCAAAGCCTTCTCTCTGGCTATGAAGTGAAGCCAATGTGGAAGTACCAAAAACTGCACTTCCTCAAACGTCCACCTGAGGCTGGCTCCAGAAGTGAGTCAGTCTCCATAAGTCCCCATGTTAAAATGTCCAACTTCATAGCAGAAATAAACATGTTTACAGCCTGGTACAAAAAACAGTTTTGGTCTCTATATCTCATTTCCCCGTTCATGACAACTGTACTGAGGGTGAATTTTTATACAACTCACCTGTTCAAATTATATTAAGGCTTAAAGCTATGCAGAATTAACAGCGTGGCCCCTTTAATTGACAGGTGGTATTACATATGGCTTACTAGAGCACCCAGGCGTCATTTGGCCCACCTCAGGTCTGTCGATGATCCACGTCTTTGTAGATATTTAGATTAGCCAGGAGGTGGAAGAAGCACTGTATATTTTCACAGGTGACATCACTCTCTCTCACTCTTTATACTGAGGCACACTGACTGCTGACTAATGTAGGTACTACACTGACTATGCATGAGTACCTCATACAACCCCACCTCAAAATACCCAAAATATCTCTTTAACAGGATATTTGCTGAATTTGACATATCTGAAAGAGACTGCTGGTAATATGCTGATGTGTCTGAACTTTCTGAATAGATCTACTGTAAGTCTGTATATTTTGAAAGCCATCCATATCTACTTTATCTTCCTCCAGCCTGCTATGTTGTTGTTGTTCATCTGCTTGACAGATGAACTAATGCCATGTTTCCCAACACACGCTGTTGTTGAGTGAGGCCCTCTCTCTCTTTTTCCTCTCATCTCTTGTTTCTTTTCCTCTCCATCTCATCTGTAGATTGAATCTAAGAATCTCTCTTCTGTCTCTAGTGCATTTCCCAAGAGGAGGGAAGAAGCTCTCCATAATTCATAGGCTGTCTGAGCCTCTTTTTCCAGCACCAACCACTGCTGCTGCTGCCTATCTGCCACAGCTAAAGCCTACTGGCATGAACTGGCAGCCAAGGGTACTAAACGACTTTCTGCCAGCAGTTGTACTCTACCAAAATGGGCTATAATGAATAGAGCTTTTTGCTGTGTGGATGGCCTACTTGGTGATTGTGAGCAGGATTTATCTTAGCTGGACACAACAGAAAAAGCCCTCTGCTTTAAATCAAAGTCACATCTAATCCAGCTGGAGCAGCTATTTTAAGTCCAATCAAATTCCTGGCTACACTTTCATGAGAATATGTTGCACTGTGTTATTTGAGCTAAACAGATGGAGAGTTGTTTTTTATTCTCTCTTTATCATTTTAACTCCACGGAGGATACTAACTGCTAATTGCATGGTGCACTTCCAGAAATAATCAAACAGACTGAGTGTTCTAATGATGCCTTCTTAGTGAGGATTTCTTATAGAGAGACAGAGATTAGGGTTTCTGTTGACAGTGGTCTTTTCTTACTGCTCGTACAGATCTTTATTCATATACAAGCATACAACAGTTCAAGCAAAATGAGCAATCCAACAATATCTCAACACAGAAAAACAAAATAGACTTATACACTTAAAGAATTACTGTGGCACAACAAACAAGACAAACACACAACGGGAGAACATAAATTCATCCCATTCACCGCCACACAGCCCCTCTAGAAACAGATAATCCATTAATCCTTAATTGCTGTTAAACTAAAACAAATGAACTTTTTTCGTTGGACCCATCTGGATTTACACAGAATGTTTTTGTCAAAGATTTATGACACTTTTGGGCTGTCAGACGGCTTTGAAGGTTTCAGGACATCATTTGTTTAAAGATCCAGTGTGTAGAATTTAGTTGCATCGAGTGGTGTAATCGCTGCATTGCAATCTCCTCACATCACCGTCACCTTCCTAGTGTAAAGGAGAAACAACACTTTGAAGGCTCTGTCTGGAGTCAATATTTAGTTTGTCTGTACTGGGCTACTGTAGAAACATTCTGTTTCAATATGGCGGCCTCCATGTAAGAGGACCCGCTCCTACTGTAAATATGAAAGGATCATTTTTAAGTAACAAAAACAAAAATATTCTTATTTTCAGGTGATTATACATGCATGAAAACATAGTTATGAATATTATATTACATGTCAGCCTTATTCTGAAAATAAAGGCCCCAAATCTTACACACTGCACCTTTAAGGCTTCACATGACTTGAATTATTTTTCCAAAAGGATCAGGGCTGGACTGGGATCATAATTCACACCTGGAATCTAAGGTTAGCAGCTCAATCTCGATTGATTAATAATTGAATGAATTAATTAAGTAAAAGACCCTTGAGCAAGGCATTTACTTCCAGCAGCAGCAGTGACCAACAGTAGGCCGCTATGGCTATACTGGGAAACTCCTGTATCTGAAGATGAGAAATGGACTTTAGGGTCCAGTATCTTGCTCAAGGACACTTCGAGTGGACTTTGGGGAGCCATGAATTGAACCAGCAACCCTTGAATTATGACCCACTCTACAACTTGAGCCGCAGCCATCATATTTGATCAGGAATACCTGTTGTTCCCAAAATGTTGTTTTCTTATTATTTATTTGAAGCTGCACTGATCAATAAGTTTACATGGACAATATGTCAACTGACTATTTAATGTGAAAGGGGTTACGTATAGTGATGAACTCACAGTCAGTAAATAGAATTTTCACCAACTCTGCATTTCCCTGCAGTTTCCCTTTTAGCTTCTCATTTTTTATGGCCCACAAACTCTGCCGTCATCAATCTGGTTTCCAGCAGCAACAACAGCTGTTTTCAGCCAAAAAAGTCTCTGATAAACCCACTGTACACTACCTGCCCAGCAGCAAACAATAGACAGACACTTAGAGACTAGATGATGAGCATAGTGGAGCATTTAGCAGCTGAAGAGATGTTTTTCTCAGGAGCTGACCAAACCAAAGCTAAAAGAGAGTATTGGACTTTGGACATCCATCACATGGGCATAGGTATGATTCCAAATAAAAGCTAATGTTGCTCTCTGTGTACTGTGTAAATAGGCAACTGTTTGCTAACACTTTTGCTGCTACCATAGTATTTCATTTTTAGTGCTCAGCATCATTCTTTACATACAATTTCTGAGTGAATGGGACATGAGCTCTCATATCAATGAGATCATCATATACAGTTCATAAGGTGATAATACATCAAATCAAATAAAAATGAAGCTTTACACCTCACGTGACACGTGTGATACCGAGTGATCAAATTCTTTATCAGCGGTGAGGGAGATTCAATCACTCCACACAGAATCCAGACATTCCACACTGTTAGGATCCACGAGAAGTGAAAGGTTTAAAACTATCTAAGTGCCCTCCAGATGAAGAGCTGCAGCACAGTTACCTCACAGGATTTATACATAACCTCTCCTGTCTCCAGTGCCAGGCCTCAGTGAACCAGCTGCTCGTCTATTAGACTTTACAGATAGCATTTATAATTCATTTAGATGTCAGTTAACCTTCTGCTGCAGATTTGCACACTCTCTTATCAGTCCGCAGCTTCATCCTTCAACCCCCCCATCTCTAAAAGCTTTCTGTATCTCTCTTTCTTTCACACCCTCCCTGCCTCTTTTTTTCCCTTTGCAAATGATTTCTTGTTTTCCTGTTGTCTTTCTTTCTTTTCTTTCTCTCTTCATTTTAAATCTCTGAGTCTCTGAGTCCCTGGCTCTCTGCAGTCTCCATAGATACGCAGACAGTGGATTTTGCCCAGCCCACTGTAAGACTATCATTCAAAGACACACTAGATCTAGGTCAAACACACTGCTAGCTGCTGCCACTGTTCTGTACAGCTGGCCAAGGTGTTTGGTTTAGAGTTCTGATTG
Organism: Argyrosomus regius; assembly: GCA_946959425.1. Lineage (NCBI taxonomy): Eukaryota > Metazoa > Chordata > Actinopteri > Sciaenidae > Argyrosomus > Argyrosomus regius. Next base: position 27,026,840 of record OX336890.1, on the reverse strand, counting down.
ACTTTCCTTATTTTGCATCTGCTCAACAGAAATGTGTTACGATATTTTGAAGGGTTACAAAGCGAACATCGTGCTGTTTGGAAGAAGACTTGAAACTAGAGACCATAAACTCACGAGGAAACTGTTTACTGTGGTACTGCCACGTTAGCTTCACTTCACAGACCTGGAAGCTCTGCTACTGTCAGAGCTGTAAACATGCAGTCATATGGAATGACAGGCAACTCAATCCACTGGACAGTTTTGGTGATGTCATCATCATCAGCCCTACATGGACCCATGGGGGAAAACTGCATTATGTCACTGACAGCAAGATAAGCTGCACTTCACTGAGCATTATGTGTTTATGTATTATGTGTTAAGACTGCATGAAATAAGAAGGAACTGAGAAAAAGTGCTTCCAGTGGTAGAGAAGAGAGTTACTGATGCTCAACTCACTCGATGGCTGTTCAGCAGTGTTGGTCATCTTACTTTAAAAAAGTAATTAGTTACAGTTACAAATTACTTCTGCCAAAAAGTAATTGAGTTAGTAACTCAGTTACCACACTGTAAAAGTAATTAGTTACTCAGCAAAGTAACTGTGACGTTATTTTTTATGATCTATAACGTTATTACGATCTCTAACATCTTTAACGTCAAAGATGTTTATATTAACTGATTGAAGAATAAAAACACTACATACAGTATTTTAGAACATTTGGTATTTATTTGAACTTAGATTGCAGCCTGCCATATCGTGCTTCGTAAAGTTAGAGTTGCTTGCGGCAGACGTGGATAAAATCTTTTTTCCTGGGCATAGCGTGCATGATACATGTACATTCTTGCCTTTAATTTCAAAGAGGGAGAAGTAGTGCCGGTACTTCCAGTTGGAGAACGCTACCTTTGAATTTCCCTGGCTCGTCGCCGTTGTCGCTGTCCTGTGTGTTCAGAGGTAGTCATAGGTGGAAGTCAGAGCGTGCAGTGAGATAGCGTGAGCAGGGCATCCGCCCACCCAGCCAATCATCATCGCATTTGCAATGGTGTCATCATCATGCCCACTCCTGCTCTCTCCAGGCAGCTGATGTAGCCAAAGCTTGACACCTCGCGCTTCATTCAGCCAAATTGTAGTAACGCGCCACTTTACATTCTCAGTAATGATAACGGCGTTGCAACGATGGGAAAAGTAATTAATTAGATTACTCGGTTACTGAAAAAATAACGCCGTTATACTTAAACGCCGTTACTCCCAACACTGCTGTTCAGATCACTTAGCAGGTTGCTTTCTTGATTTAGTATCAGTGAATACAGAGGGCACAGTGCATAGTGACAGCAGGAATCACACCTGACACCATCACATTAAAGGTGCTCACTTTTCATGTTAACTTGTTAAATGTAGCCAGAAGAGCTAGCATCTTTTCCAGTATTGTCCACTGGTAAGTGTTGAGATTGTCAGTGAACTCATATTTGGACCCAAATATTCTCAAAGCCAGTTTCTGTTCCAGCACATCTTGATCGTTTTATTGGCTGGTTGATCTGTACCTGTACCTAAGCCTTCTAGGCGGGTGTAGTTCTGTCTTCCGGTGCTATTAGCAACAAGCCAAAAGAGCCTCTTTAATGCCAGCTGGAGGGTGTGAGAGACATACGGCAGGTTAGGTAGTCCATGACCTTTATCAAATCTTTGGCACTGTCTACAAGATGGATGGAATGTTACCCATGTCTGAATTATATCATCAAACTGGCTATAGTTTGACTGGTGTGCATGACAACAGTAAAAGCCTTGTTAATGCAGGGGCATTATGCTGTTAATACAAACTCAACACTTCCTGTATCTGTTTCAAAATAAAATCCTTCTAGCGTTGCAGTGGACAAATACCCCTTTTTTTGACTTTTTTTTTTAGGTCCAGTGTGTAATATTTATGGTGATTTATTAACAGAAATGGAATATAATATGGAATATAATATATATCTATGTTGTTAGTGCTATATAGTCACCCTATGAAATGAGTCGTTCCGTTTTTATTACTTTAGATTTCGCCTTTTTCTGTACATATACCGCCTGTCCCCCTACACGGAGGCCGCCATCTTGCACCGCACAGTAGCGATTCGCCGCTACTTTGCCAAGCGAAGAAAAAGGTGGCTGTGACGTAGAGGAGGAAGCCGTGTTCACTAGTTGCTAACTAACTTTGTTGTGTTTTGTTAGTTTGAGACGTTATATTTAGACAAATGGAGAAACACATTTATTATTTAGCATAAAAAGGGCCAAGAGAGCAGGAGTCTGTGCATCAAAGAAGAGAAAAAAATGAAGAAGAAAAACGAAATCGGGACTGAGGACGGCAGAAAACATGGATAAACATCGCCGTGGACTTTCTCTCACAGATATCACTGATGATGGGTTAATGTTTTCAACGTGACGCAGAAGTTTTCTGTTTTCATCTGGAAAGGTAATTCAGCCTAAAGTTACATGTGTAAATGAAAACTGTTGTTTGAAAGCTTTAGTCAGAGCATAATCACCAAGAGTAATGTCTCTCTGTGTCCGCGTGTCACGTTTAGCTTTTGTTATTTGGACAGCAGTTATGCTGTGATGTTACGGAGATCAGCTGATCTCAATCAAAGTGTAAGGTGATAGAAAAACGTTTTGAAGCTAACATCAGAAAAGGTTTATTTAGTGTAACGAAATGATGAAACGTAAACCTGGTGCAGTGCACAGCATTGTTTGCTTTCTCAACTATTTTACAAAAACGTGCAGTGTATTTGTTTTATTGCTTTTTCTACCGTCACACACGTATTACTGTAGATCACAGTTTGTAGGCTGACCAGTGTCTGATCAACATGTCTAAAGACGTAAAAACGTCACTGCATGATGTCATCATGATATTTATCTAATTAATTAGTAACGTTGCTGACGTTTCCTAGGCAATAACACTTTACAGCAACGCATCAAACTACAGAGTAACGATACAGTAACATTGTAATGTAAAGGAGAGCTGCTATACTACTCTGACATGGTCAGAATACAGTAACGTTATAATATATATATATTAGTGCTGTCAATCGATTAAAATATTTAATCGCGATTAATCTCATGAATGTCATAGTTAACTCGCGATTAATCGCAAATTAATCGCACATTTTTATCTATTCTAAATGTCCCTTGAATTATCATTTTAATACTCTTATCAACATGGAAAAGTGGATAGGCTTGCTTTGTGCAAATGTTTTTTATTGCAAACCACAACAACAACATGTAGTGTTACAGCCATTCACGTCTGAAGCAAAATCTCAAACAAAGCAACACTATCAATAAACAGATGACAAAAAAATAAATACCTAGTCACAAAAACAGCCCCCTCAACAACCTTCAAAACAGGGTGATACAAAATAAATCCATCCATTGTCGCCTGGTTATGACGCGGAGGAGGCGGAGAATTTGAATTGCCGGTGTGTTTGGCCATCAAGTGGTATTTCAGACTGGATGTACTACGATGATAACTCAGTTCACACCGACAATACACACAGATAACGTTGGTTTTATCTAACGACCCATATTGCAACGTTTTAAAACGGAACTTTCCATTCATAATTTTGTTAGCAGCGTCCATTTCAGCATCTCGTGCTCGACATCCACAATACGGTAGCGTGCGGCGCGCTTATTGTTCTGCTTCCGGTTTACAGCTGGATCCTGTAGTTTTTCTAACGTTACTAGCAGTGGCCACAGCTTATGAAAAAACTACAAGTTCACTAGGTCACAAAGAGCGTTAATCTCGCGATAAAAAAATTAAGGCCGTTAAAATTGTTTTGCGTTAACGCGTTAATAACGCGATATTTTTGACAGCACTAATATATATACATATATATTTATACTGTCAGTGAGTTCAATACATACTAAAAACAAACAGTTTGATTCATTTTGATCAGCTGACATATTCCCATTTACAGAACTGTCACATAAATCTTTTTATAATAAATCTTATGTATTCCTTACATGTGCAGTCTAGGTTATTAGTTATAATGAATAACTGATAATCAATGATTGAAATTTGTGTAATTACAGTTTCAGAAGGCTGTACAAGAGAGAAGCCAGAAGATACAGCATATACACCCTGAAACCTGAAAAACAGATGACTGCAGAGGGCTCGGTGTGGTGCCCTGAACACCAGCACCAAGTCAGGAGAGGACGAGGTAAGCGACACACATACACACACAGTAAAATGGCATTATGTTCAAAGAACTGTAGAGAACTATAATTTCATAAGTTCACCGGGCTTCTTCCAACAATACATCTCTGAATCATGGTGCTCATGTCTGTCAGGATCATAGAATGAAAGAGCTGCAGCACACCGATACACTCACAGTTTTTACTGCTCAAAAAAGTTGTTTAAATGATCGTGGCCAGCAATTCTCATTCTACATTCAGACTGAAATGACAGCCAGCAATGTCAATCTAAAAGAAGAAATATATCTACAAAGTCTTGTTGTTGTTTTTCACATTAGCTTTTTTGGGTTGAACTTGTAAATTAGGCTGCAGCTGCCCTGTTATGTAAATATACATATAAATATACACAATACAAGTCACCATAACCTGTAGTGGCAACATGATGACACTGCTGGGAAGTACATGTTCATATGTATATCACTGAAATAAATATAGCACATACATCTGTTGATCATGTTTTATTAATGACTATTCTTGAACACCAACATATTTCAACATTATAACTCTAGACTAAATATGTGTGTGTATATAATGTCTGTGCTGGTGCATCAGAGGCCCGGTCTGCCTCTCCAGCAGCTCGGTCGTGAGCTCACTGTGCTCCTCCAGGTTCATCTCGTCTCTGAAGACAAAAACACAGAAAAACAAATATGAAGCTTTATGAGTGTCATGACATTATGTTGAAAATGTGATACTACAGATTAGTTTGTAGGCTGATCAGCGTTTGATCAGCATGTCTAAAAAATGTGTTCATGTCTAATAATTATATAATCATTCTGTAATGTTTTCCAAGCAATGTCACTTTACAGCATGATACAGTAATATTTTATATGTAAAGCTAGGGCTGGGGATCGATTTTATCAATTAATTCGAATTCATAATTTAGGACGATGTTCAAAAATGAAAATCGATTTTCACTTTAACTAGAGTAATTACGGTACAGCTCCCTCCAGTAACGCCGGCCCCTCCCCTGTGCGAGACGACGTCTTCTCCTCAGAGACCAGCAAAACGTCAACATGGCAACACATGCTAATAAGAGTGACGAAAACGTTGGGTTACTTAACGTAATCCCTGGTTCTTTGATAACAGAGTGAGGTGTTTCACTATGGGAATCGCTTCTGGCGAGACCATTACGGAAGCTCCAATGACACAACGTCAGACAGGTCGACGTGTGAGGGAGGCCCCGCCCCCTCTATATACCACGGCCGACCGCCCCGTCCGGGCCATTCTTATCGGTTTCTTCCCTCATACATGCAAGGAGGGAATTGTTGGTGAAACACCTCACTCTGTTATCAAAGAACCAGGGATTACGTTAAGTAACCCAACGTTCTTTTTCTAACTTCGCTCGGTGTTTCACTATGGGAGATATAGACCACTCCCGGAATGCGTGATCTCCGGAAGTCATCTGGCTCCTGACCCAGACTGGGATGACATCAACCAGTTTCTGAAGCACCAGACTCCAGCACTGCGTGAGCTAGGGATGGACCTGAGACATCCAACCTATAGAATCTCACGAAAGTGTGCGGTGAAGCCCAACTCGCCGCCGCACAAATGTCCTCCACCCTAATTCCTTTAAACAGAGCCCATGACGTAGCCATGCTCCTGGTGGAGTGTGCTTTCAAACCTGCCGGGGGCTGCAGGCCCCTGCACCTGTAAGCTAGCCCTATAGCATCCACAATCCAATGTGACAGTCTCTGTCGGGACAGTGGCTTCCCCTTGTGGGGCGTGGCCCAAGACACAAACAGCTGATCGGTTCCCCGGAAGCTGGCTGTCCTGTTCACATACACACTTAACGCACGCACAGGGCACAGAGTGTTCAATCTGCCCTCCTCCACTGACCCAAACGGCGGAGGATGAAAAGCCTTTAATTCCACTGTGGGGCATTTGTAAGCAGATTCCACCACCTTAGGTGTGAAACCGGGTTGGGCCGTAAACACACCTTTGACAAGCCCGGCGCAAACTGCAAGCAAGCCGGGCGGGTTGACAGCGCCTGTAAATCACTCACTCGCTTCGCAGTAGTCAAAGCGAGGAGGAGAGCGGTCTTGAGTGACAAAAACTTCAGACCCACCACCTCCAAAGGTTCAAATGGGTGTTGAGAGAGAGCGTCTAACACAACCGCCAAGTCCCATAATGGCACCATAGGCCTAGAAACTGTCAGTTTCCGGCGCACTCCGTTCATAAAGCGGCATACCAACGAATGCTGGCCCGCCGGTTTATCCCCCAAGCCTATGTGGCATGCTGAAATAGCAGCCAGATACACCTTGATTGTGGAAAAGGCTTTACCCTTTTCCAGCAGGTTTTGGAGAAAACAGAGAATGTCTCTCACTGAGCACTGAAAAGAAACAATACGTCTGGCCTCACACCACTCCTCAAACACTCGCCACTAACAACTGTATAATGAGCGAGTGGATGAAGCCCTCGCACACTGAATAGTGTCGATCACGTTCTGAGGCAGTCCAACAGTGCCCAAATTTACCCTCCCACGGGCCAGGCCCAGAGATCCACCTGCTCTGGACGGGGGTGGTAAATCTCCCCCCCGGCCTGAGACAAGAGGTCCCTGCGCAGCGGCAGGGGCCAAGGTTGGCCTGATAGTAACTGAACTATCTCCGCTAACCAGTGTTTGGACGGCCACCGTGGGGCTATCAAAATCAGCGACAGGCCCTGACTCCTCACTCTGGTCAGTGTGGGGGAGATCAGACTGAGAGGAGGAAATGCGTACAGCAGGACGTTTGGCCATGGGTGAGCCAGCGCATCCACACCTAACGGCGCATCCTCCTCTGTTAATGAGAAATACAGCTGACAATGCGCGTTTTCTCGCGAGGGGAACAGATCTACGACAGCCCGGCCGTATCTCTGCCACAGCTGGCTCACCACCTGGGGACATGAGATCTGCGCCCCTGTTCAGCACTCCCGCTACGTGCGTCGCCCGCAGCGACCCGAGCCGAGAGACGCTCCACAGAATTATTTTCCGTGCCAGCTTGTGAAGCCGTGGAGAGCGCATGCCTCCCTGACGGTTCACGTATGCCACCACCGTGGAGTTGTCGGATTTCACCAGCACATGCTGCCCTCTCAGATGAGGGAGAAAATGTTTTAAGGCCAGAAACACTGCCATCAACTCGAGATAGTTTATATGCACCTGAGCCAGCTCGGCTGACCAGATGCCATTCACTGCTCTGCCCTTGAATGTCGCTCCCCAACCTGTCATGGACGCGTCCGTTGTTATGACAACCCTTGACGCCACCGTCCCCAGGCTGACACCCTGCGAGAAAATCGCCGGATTTCTCCACTGGTGGAGAGCTGCCGTGCACTCTGGAGAAACTGTCACCGAGCGAGAGAGGTGACGGCGGGGACACAGTCTTAACGATGCTACCCATCTCTGCACATCCCTCATCAGCAGGAGGCCCAGCCTCACTACTGAAATGACCGATGCCATTAGACCCAGCAGCCGTAGACACAGTCTGAACTGCACCGCTGACACTGATTGAACGACTGTAGCCTCTCCTCCGATAGCGTGGCACGATATCTGAGGGAGTCTATATTGAGACCCAGATAGGAGATGCATTGTGTGGGCAGCACTTGGCTTTTGGCCCAGTTTATTCTGAAACCCAGGCCCCTGAGGTGAGACGTCATTGTCTCCACATCCCTGAGCGCCTGCTCCCGTGAATGAGAGCATATCAGATAATCGTCTATGTACGAAAATATTCTGATACCTCTGCTCCTTAACGGAGACAATGCTGCTTCCACACATTTGCTGAAAACGCGTGGAGCCAGCGAGAGACCAAACGGGAGCACTCGGTATTCGTAGGCTATGCCCCGGTGAGCAAACCTGAGGAATTTCCTGTGTGCAGGGAAAATCTCGATGTGAAAATATGCATCTGCTAGATCGATTGTGGCAAACCAGTCGCCGGGACGGATAGACTGACACAACACTTTTATTGTTAACATTCTGAACGTGTATTTCCTCAGATGACTGTTTAACACACGCAGATCCAGAATGGGACGCAGTGAGCCCCCTTTCTTTGGAATGAGGAAGTAACGGGAGTAAAATCCCTGTTGACTCTCCTTGATCGGGACCACTCTGATTGCTCTTTTGAGTAAAAGAGAATCGATTTCGTTCTGTAACACCTGTGCAGCTTCCCCCTCTGCTACTGACATCAAAACACCGTTGAATCTCGGTGGTTTTGTAGCAAACTGAAGCCTGTATCCCCGGGATACAGACAACATGACCCATGTATTCACTGCGCATGCGCGCCAGTTTTCCACCTGAACAGCCAGGGGCCCTCTCTCCAGAGGGGCGAAGGTGGCCTCTGTTGGCCAGGAGGGGGTATGAACCTCCCTCCCTGGGCTGCCCGGTGTTTGATTCAATATTTTTTGTGTGGGACAACCCGCCCTTGGCTCTTGGCCTGGCTGCGGGGATGTCAGATTTATTTCTGTGAACACGGGAACTTGATGAGTGTTTGGTGACACCCGGGGGGACAGCTCTTGGCTGCAGTGAACGACAGGTGCTTGGCGCGGTGCGAACGTGACAGTCTCTCTCCCCCGTCTTTCTGAACTAGCGGGGGGAGGCCGCGGCTGCTGGCTCCTGAAACCCGAACCAGAGCCGCAGCTCTGAACTCCTCTCTCCTCCTCTTTGCCGGAGGAGGAACAGGTGATGAGGGGCATGGTGCATCAGGTAGACCGCTTCTTCCCACCGCCGGGGGGTTGGGGAGAGCGGCGTTTCGCCGCCACCGCGGCGAAAGAGTGCTTGCCCCAGGGCTTGTTATTCCCCGCTCTCGGCTGCTGATCGCCGCGACCGGCACCCTGTCTGGGAGCCGGTCTCGCATCCCCCTGTCTACCTCTCGCTGCTGCGGCCGCGGCAGCGAAACCGGTGCGCGGTGGGGGCCGCGGGATCTGCTTTCGAGGCAAACAGAGCTCGAATGCCTCACCCTCCTGCTTTCTCTGTGTGCTGGTTTCCCGCATTTTCTCCAGAGCTGGGCCAAAGAGACCCTTGGTGGGGTCGTAGGCGGCGTCCATGACCTCCGCTTTTTGAGTGTCACCCAGTCCTGACAGAGAGAGCCACAGAGCCCTTTCTCCCGCGACTGCCAGGCCCATGATGCGCCCACAGCCCTGCACAGCTCCGCGGGAGGAGCGCAGGAGGAGATCGTTAACCACACAGATTTCGTCCCACAGCACCGGGTTCGGGACCCCCGAATCCAACTGACGGCCCATCTCCTCCAAAATCTCCGCTTGATAAGCCGACAACAGCGTGACGGCGTTTAGCGAGCAGACCGTCTGTGCAGCATATTTGTACATACGCTGATACACACCTGCTGCTGTTGCTCCGTTTTACCGGGCAGGGAGATGTGCGAAGACGCTGAGATGGATCGGCGGCTCGGGTGGAGGTGGTAGGCCAGTGAAGGCTCCACAGCCGGGGGTTCGGCCAGCCCCAGCTCCGCCATGCCATGCACCTCTAGCTTGGAGTAACCCTGTGTGGTTACCTTGCTCTTGAACGGGCTCGACCAGAACCGACTCATCTCGGCCATGCAGGCCGGGACCACCGGGAGCAGCTGCTTGGCCGGAGGGCGGGTCGGAGGGAGCCTTTTCCCGTCGTACAGGTCCCTCGTCGCCCGCTCCGTGTCCTGAGCCGCCGGCCAGGGAATATTCAGTTTAGCCGCGGCTCGTTTGCAAACCTCGTACAGGTTGTTATCCACCGGAGCGGCTGCTTCGGTTGAGCTAGGGGGTCTGGATTGTGTGGGGAAGGTAGAGTCCTCCTCTACTTCCTCCATGTCATCCAAGTCGAGGATGTCAGAACCAGTCTCACCGTCTGCATCGTCGTCTCCCTCCCGCCCGAAGACACCTTCTAACAGCGGGGGTATGGGCTCAACCTCCTCCATCGTGTCCGCCCAGTCCCTTGGGGCTTGCGGCTGATGGGCAGCGTGGATGTCAGTATCTGAAGCGGTGAGGGAGGGGTCCTTGCCGTCAGTACCTGTCACAGCCACTCTCAATCTCCTCTCCAGGATTTTCACCGGCATGGCGGAGCAATGTGTACAAACCTGCGGGTCCGCCTGAGCGTGCTTAGCTCCCATGCACACAATGCACATAGGGTGGGGGTCTCTGCCCGAAATCGTTGCTCCACATGACGTGGGGCAACGGCGGGAAGAGCCCTTCCCCTCCTTCTGCCCGGCACCTATGACAGGGGCTGTGGGGACAGACATGCCAACTGGGGGAGAAATGTGGAACTAGGGGTGAGCCTAGTTTAAAATTTTTAATGGGGTATATAGTCGGTGTGAGCCTAACTATAACCTGTGGTGTGGAGAATAGTCCGCCGCTACGCGTTAACTATGCTCCGAATGACGGTGGCTCACAAGCTAATGTGAGCACCTAGCCGAGCTCGAGTGAACGTAGCCCGGAGTTATCACAGGACACCCGGTAGGTGAGCACCTGGTGACCTGTCGGGAAGCTCACCACAACGCGGTCGCAATCCCACTGTGAGTAAACGTCAGCACAGTCCACAGTCTGTCGGTGCCGCGCTAGGCAACGTTTTCCTTAACGGGACGTCTGATAGCAGTTAAGCTAGCAACCAACTTGACCACTGGATGCACTGAGGGAGCTCTCGTAATTCCTCTGAGGAAGAAAGCGAGAATGGCCCGGACGGGGCGGTCGGCCGTGGTATATAGAGGGGGCGGGGCCTCCCTCACACGTCGACCTGTCTGTCAGAGACAGACGTTGTGTCATTGGAGCTTCCGTAATGGTCTCGCCAGAAGCGATTCACATAGTGAAACACCGAGCGAAGTTAGAAAAAGAACTTCGTCCCCAAAAAAGGCTCCGTCTCCTCAGTGGTGTGGAAGTGGTTCGGTTTTACAGCAGCAGACACCGATCAAAGCACTGTCAGCTGTAAAGTTTGTCGGAAGTCAGTGGCAACTAAATGCAGCAGCACCTGAAACAAAAGCACGCAGCTGAGTGGGAGCAGTGTGTGCCACTGCGAGCTGCACAAGATGACGACAACCTTAAAAAAACAGCTAGAACGCAGGTAACATTAGCGGCTAACATTGGCAAAGATATGGTGCCCATATACACAATGGAAAAGTCTGGCTTCATACACACGCTCCATACAACTGACCCCAAATATGAGCTACCGAGCCGCAAGTATTTCGCTGAAGTTGCCCTGCCCCACTATACAACAGTACACGCGAAAAACTTGAAAAAAAAAAACACATTGAAAGACATTACAGGAGCACCTCATGTATGATTTTGTTATTTAGCATGCAAATAGCATGATTAATTTTGTTTACAAATGTGTCTTTCTTCGGGGTTACAATACATTTTTTCAAGAGTCACCTTTATTTTACAAAAAGTGATGTTTGGTGAAAGTTATATTTGCACTTTATTAATCCCAATAGGGAAATTCGTCCTTATTTAATCAAGAGGGACCTTTTATTTATTTTTTTTAAGTGAAGATTGGTGAAAGTTAGGTTTGCACTTCAAGCCCAATGGGGAAATTCATAATTTCATAAAATTCATAATTTTTTGTGTCAAATAAAAACAAAGCTTATTTGAATGATTTCCTTGTCGTTTCTAGTTTTTAAGAAAAAAAAAAAATCGATTAAAATCGTAAATCGGATGTGTTGTGAAAAAATCTGAGATTTTATTTTTAGGCCATATCGCCCAGCCCTATGTAAAGCACAGAGCTGCTCTATGATGCAGACCAGGTCAGAATATAATAACGAATAACATACCTCCGTCACTGCTCTTCAGCCCATTAGGCCTCCACCTCCTCCTCCTGCTCTGGTGTCGCTGCGTTCACGGCGGCTGAGCTCTTCACCTGGACACTTGGTAGCGTCTCCTCCCCCGGGTCTCTCCGATGGCTCAGACCCGCTCACCTGGTCCTGACCATTTTCTGAGCGCCAACGGAGAGAAAAACTTTCTGTCTGTCTGCTAACGCTATCTCACTATTAGACTAAACTCTGATAATATATTAGTTTATTAGCTTTACGTCGCTAATATTAGCTTTTATTAGCATGCGGACCAGCTTGCTAACGCTAGCCTTCATGGGCCACTTGTTCACTCGAGCGAACAAGGCGTACTTTCTCCGAAAGCGAGGAGTGTTGCGTTCAATCACAATCAGAATCTAGCGAACAGCGTTCAAAACGCAATCGGAAATTACAGAATCTAGCTAACAGTGAATCTTACACACTGCTCCTTTAACAAGGCTTTTATTGTAAAATATTTGCAGGAAGGTGATGTAGGCAACATGAAATCCTCATTAATGGCTCTCAGTGACTGTGATACACGTGATACCTAGTGATTAAATTCTGTATTAGCAGTCTGGTCCAGTTTTTTGGCTTAATATCAAACAAGTATTCCAATTACAGTAATTTTTCCATCAGCCACACTATTTAAAAAAACTTGTTTTTACAGTAAAAAACTGGCAGCTAAGTTTTTCCTGATATTACGGTAAAAGGATAGTAGTGCTGATTTCATGTTTACGGTTGGCATTCCATTCCATGTCCAACACTGTTTTGCCATGTAACTGACATGAAAATACTGTATGAAGGCTGTATAAATTTGAAAAATTAAAAAGTAAAAATATTAGTGTTATTTTACTGTACAATTTACACTCTCTAACATAAAATACTTTATTCTGTATAAATTCCCTTAAAATGCTGTATAAATAAAGATTTTGAAATATGATTGTGTTTTACTGTATACAATAACACAGTGGCATCATGGCATATTTTACAGCCTTTTACTGACATGGTTTGGCAGTTTTTCATTGTAAAATCTACGTTCTTTTACAGTGCAGCTACAATCATAATATCAATAAGATTCTGCATCTTCAAGTTCAGACTCTACCATGCAAAGAGAACAAATATCAACAACATCCAGAAACACTGCACGCTTTCACTTTCAAAACTTCAATAACTGTATGTCACTCACTGAAAATGTGATGCACACACAGGTCACATGACTTTTTGGGACTGTGTTGCAGTGATGCAACAAATTCAGAATGTGTGTGCATTTAAAAAAAAACAAAGTTTAGTTTGTCTTGCTGTACTGTAGTCAACTGAAGGTCTAAAAGGATTTACAAATCAGCATTCAAATCATTATTCACGTGTTGATTATATTTTCTATGAAAAATCTGAATCTGCAAAGTAAGTAGTAACCAAGATCCTTTGAATCGGTTAATATGTGATTTTTAAAGGGATAGTTCACATTGTTTGTGTGTGATTGTATGAGGTACTAATGCATAGTCAGTGTGCTAGACTGCGGTCAGCGTGCCCCCAGTTTGGAGAAGCAGACAGAAGTCCCTGCAGGGAAGTAGAGCAAACTACTGCTGTGGACAGGGTCAGTAGAAAAACGTGTTTTAGCCACATACAAAAGGCCAACTTACAAAAACCCCTCTGTTTACTTCATACCCTTAATATTATAGCTCATTATAATAGCTTTACTTCAAGGTTTTCCAAGATGGTGCATGCTTGTGTTATTCTGGGCTATTCAAACAACGATGTGTCCTGGTCACCATTTAATTTTCATCAGCTGTTCAGCTGCACTGAATATAGACATCAACACCACACCTGCAATACTGAAACAACCCTGCATTGTCTGCAGTGATCATTTTTCTGAACAGGACCATGTATGGCCAAATAAGCAAAACACAAAGCAGATGTTGCAGCATGGTTACCACTCAAGGTGCTTTTACACTACATATCTCATTCACACATTCACACACATTCACACACTGATGGCATTGGCTGCCATGCAAGGTGTCAACTGCTCATCAGTTTGAGGAGCTAACCATTCATACACATTCACACACCGATGTTACAGCCTCCAGGAGCAATGTGGGGTTCAGTATCTTGCCCAAGGACACTTCGATCCAGGGCTCAAACAGCTGATCATCTGATTAGTGGATGACCTGCTCTACCTCCTGAGCCACAGCCGCCCCAAAACATGCTATCTACATGGTTAAGGTGAACAGCTGAAGAAACTGGTTGTCATTATGCGCAGACAAATTGTTATCAGGCCTTTCTGGTCTGGGACATTTATTTCTAATTTATCGTCAGAAAACTAAAGAAAGTCTGCAATGTCTGGTGATGCAGACTGTATGTGACTCGCTGGCTCAGTCGTTATGTAGTAGCTAAGTCTCACTCGGCGTTACAGTTTACACATCTGCACCAGCAGGTAGCTTGGGCTTTTTCTTGGTGTTCCATTTCCAAAATAGTTTCCCCACTCTCTTTCTTTGGGCCCGTTCAGTAACCATCTGCAACTTCTTCTTCTTGTGTATACTGAAATTCATAAAAGGTATCCACCTGCCTTCACAGTATTCCATCTGTCATAATCACTCTTTATTTTATTGTATTTGTTTTCTCTTCTATAAACCACTAGAACTCCAGTCCACTGTGGGATAACACGTCATGTGCAGCACAGTTAGGGTTGAGCATAGGACTATGTAAATTATAGTCGAGACAATGAGCATCAAGGGAAAGAGCAGTCTAATGGTGAGTTAAAGCAGTGAGAATATGCTCACTATAGCGCACACTCAAACAGATATTGATTTTTTGAATATATATGGGCATTTTTTATGTGTCTAAAACACGTTTTTCTGCTGACCCTGTCCAGAGCAGTTCTTTGCTCTACTTACCTGACAGGACTTCTGTCTGCTTCTCCACAATGAGGTCACAATGAGGTCATGCTGACCGCTGTCGACTGTAGGTAACACACTGACTACACCTCAACAACCCCACATCAAAAAAAAACAAACTGTCCCTTTAAACAGTGTTAGTAGGCCTTAGTACAGAGCCAGGCAAGCAAGGTTTCTCCCTGCTTCCAGTCTTTATGCACCTCCCAGCTAGTGCAGTTCATTTTAACTACTTCATATACAGTTAGGTAGTTGAATCTATAACCATGCATCATATTTTATCCTCTAATTATGTCATGCCATCTGTAAATCTGAGTAAAAAGTACAATATTTCTGTTTTGCGTAGCATAGAATGGAAATATGTACATACAGTAGAGTAACTTATATATCTACTTTATGCAACTGGGCCACAATGCTCCTTTAATGTGTGCATGAGCTTGTCTCTGTCAGTGGGGAGCCACATATGTGACTGATGCTATCTCAGTTGAGTGCTGACTAGGCCGTTGTGGCCTGATCATCAATCCTATGGGTAGCTTCGGTGAGGCCAAACCATGGCGGTGTAATCACAAATCTATAGACAGAAATGACGCAGCTGTTACTATTATTATTACAGAGGCTCCCCAATGCGCCTCTCTTGACTCCTCTGAGTTTGATGTCTGAAGGTAGTTGGGCTAAAAATAGCTTTCCCCACCCCACACATAATCACAAACCCTACACACACACACACACACACACACACATACACACACACACCAACCCCTCTATCAAGACAGCAGCAAAGGCATCAGGTGGAGTTAAAAAAAGGACACATCCAGCCTCTGCTTTAAAAACAGTAAAAACAGAACTACAATAAAACAGCTGACAGGCGTCAGGACTTCTGATGGCTAATAATAGACCCTGCAAGGATTAAAGGCTTCACTTCAATATGCATACTCAGATGGCACGGTTTGTGGAGGTCACCACTTCAGATTAGACCAGATACCTGAGGCACCCTGGTAAGTCACCTGGTGGAGCGTGCACACCATGAACTGAGTCCTTACTGCAGCAACCAGAGGGTTTGATTCCAGCCCAGAGGCCCCTTGCTGCATGTCACCCCACCCCTGTCTCTCTCTCTCTCTTTCTCTGCCCTTTCCTGTATCTCTCCAGCTATTCCTATGATAAATGTTTCAGGATTTTTTTTATTAAAGCAATATCACGTAGAAATGTATTTGTTATGATTTGTTACACAGTGTCATTCCACTGTGGTATGTATATTTACACATGCATTTGTTATGAATACACTACTTATGATCAAAAACTAGGAAGTCGACAACTTTGCTAACTGCCAAACATCAACAAGGTCAACAACACAAGACATAGCAGCCAGCTAATATTACTTACTAGTCCAACAGCAAGAGAGTCCCAGATTTACTCGTCTCCTTCTTAGCTTCCTCACTTTCTTCTCCTCTGTCATTATGTCCATAGAGGCTGCTGAGCATGGTTACATTACCTGCTTTTGCCCAGCTCCAGTTCTGGCATGACACCAGCTCTTTACCATGTCAGCGTTCCCCCATGCCCCATCCTGTAAACCTCCTCCTCTTCCCGGTGGTCCAGAACGCCTGTGGTACACTAACACGACCCCCAGAGCTCTGAGCTCACAGTCCAGCAAGCCCGGCTAACAAACTGAGCTAACATTAGCTAACAGCAGCTACAGTTGGCGGCAGTTTACTTCACTGTCCATCAGGAAACCAGACAGATCTACACAAAAAAGATGTCAGCACAAAGATCTGAAGTCAAACCAGGTTCTGTTGCAAATGTCCAAAAACACCACGGCCGCCCCAACTAAAGATGATTCTAGTCGTTAGTTGAAGCCATTAGTCGACTAGTCATCGCACATTTCTGATATTCATTGAATTATTTAAACATTAGGGGCATAAGAAAGTGGTTTGAGTTTCAGAAAGAACGTTAAAAGTAACATTTGTGCTACATTACAGAGAAATACAAAACTGTATTGAGATGAGCCTGAAGCGAGCCGCCTGTTAAATATTACACCAGCATGGGGACTAAACATTTTTATCATTTAATGAATGCTTATGATGCTCTGTGTCTATGGAAGCTGTTTGCTAACATGTCACTGTTGTGTGTACAGCTCGGTTTGCTGACCACAAACGGGCAAATGTTCAATTCATCCAGCTTTGACCTTTGAATACATTTAGGAAACTAAAACAACTTCAGTTGCAGCCAAACGTCCACCTGATTTCCTGAGAGGTTTTTTGGAACAGCTGCTATCTGTGGCTCTGTTTACAGCTGGTATTAACATGTGTCCTGGGTGATCACATCACAAGCGTCCTGGGCCACACTGAAGGACCGCCCACTCAACCTGGACATCCTGTACACATGAACCACTGTCTGATTTCATTTGGTTCACTATGATGCATATTACAGGTTTGGGCTCTCTTACCTACCAAGATGTAGTGTGTTTGTGAGCACACTGACAGTTTGAACTGATCTCACCACTGAACCGGTAACCACCACATCCCCAGCCTCGAGTGTAGTTGTTGGGTGAGGGGAACTAATTCTTTGGGCCTTCTTGTGAATTTTGCAAATGGTAAGCATGAAGTTACAGTAGTCTTTCTTTGTCCGTTCGTCCCAACATATTGGCTGTTATTACAGGAAGTATTTCAAATAGTAGTTAGCAACTTAGTGTGAAGACACGGCTACATTTGCTGAGAGGATTGTTGCGACCGCTCGCTAAATGGTCGACATCGCTGAGAGCTGCTTCTTCTCTTTCAATCTGACAGACTGGATCATAATGATAAATCAGTTTGCACAAAATCAGACCAGTTTCAGCCCGTAAACCAACCGGAGCGGCAAAACCAGAAAGTCAAAGTCAATTTACTTATCATTGGGAGTGTTACAATTATATAATATCTTCTGTTGGCCAGAGGGAGATGAATCAATGACAGAATTACTCAGCTAACATCAGACAAGTATCTTAGTATCCCAGAGGCCTGTGTTCTAAGCCTATACTGAATATGTTGAGCGCTGCAACAACAATTGTTTTCAGAATTGATTAATCTGTTGATTGTTTTCTCCATTATTGGTTTAGTCTATCAAATGTTCATCATTTCAAATGATCAAATGTTGATCAGGTGACGTGATGTCTTTGTCAGCAAGCCAAACATATTCTGTTTACTGTGAATATTTATTCCATTATTGTCACAGAGGACTAAACTAAAGAGAATTTAGACTTGTATTCTAATCAACAGATCATTGCAGCTTTAAAAATATTGTATATAGACATATACTAGATGACATTATTCTAACTTATTTATCCTCACTGTTTTCATTTAGTCTGCTGTGCATAGATATACTGTCATATCCACCTACCTCATGCACATAACACAACTGGTTGTAGAAACCATATTTATTCCATCATCTGCACCATTGCATCACCAGTCCTTTATCCAGTGTACAAATGTTACTGTCAAATGTCTATAGATAGATACACATATCTATATTTATGCATATATATATGTATATCTTTTAAATATGTATATAGTTATTTTTTATGTTTATGTTTTTATGTTTATGCCTGCGCCTACCTGTCATGTCCCTTGTCTTTTAACTGTACTTATGTCTATACCTGTATGTACAACTGAGAGCAAAGTGAACTGGAGTCAATTGCTTGTGTGTACACACACCTGGCCAATAAAGCAATTCTGATTCTGATGGTGAAAAGACACTATCAAGTTGCATTATGGGACATGTAGGAAGTGTTTTTGGAGCTTTATACATATTAGGGTTTAAAGTCAGGCCTTCATGGCTTTGGTTTTGACCATTTTATGAAAATATCTGTCTTTGACAACTTTACGGCAATGAAATTAGCACACACAAGATCAGTCACTTCTATAAACAATATGTCATTTTTCTGTCTCATAATCATCTTAATTCTACTTTTTTCTTTTCTTTTTTTTTGACAAAATCTGTATGTGTGAGATTATTACTGGCATACATGAGAGTATTCATATGTGTTTTTGGCAGTGATATCTTGTCACATGCTACATTTGATATTATCTTAATCCTGTCATCACAACACCAGTCAGGCCTCTCACATCACATCTTTTGCAGCTGATGAATATGTCAGAATAAAAACTTGATTAGCCAATCATAACACATCCTGAGCTTCCGTGCGGCACACAGGCCTTTAGAATCAACTGAAACTGGGATTACACAACTGTTGTTCATCCACGAACAACAACCTGTTCGACATCACGGCCACAGTATGGAGGAGCGACTCCTGCTCTCCATCAGTCTCACCATCCGCATCTTATGGAGCTCAATGCGGTTGTTATTTTACCGTCTGTGGAACATTTGCAGACAGACAGGTTCCGCTAGAATTAGCCCGAGAATGAGGATGATTTGCGGGGCAGTGGAGCAGGAGCAGGCGGAACCGACGCCCGTCTGTCTCCCATAGACACGACCGACCAAACACGACCGTTCTGTGCACATATATATGATTTCACAGGCTGTCATGGGAACAAATGGCTCGTCTTACCGGTCCCCTCCTCTTCAGAGAGATGTTCTTCCACAGCAGGAGATGGAGCTGGTGCAGGAATCCCATTTTTGCCTCCCACTTCTGCTTCACTGTGTCCTAAATTTAACAAATTAGCATACCGGCGGTGGCCTGTAACCGGATTTCACTAACCGGGGAATTTCAATCCCGTCCCCAGGCATCCCGTCCCAGCCTGTCCCGGTGCTGAAATGTGTCGGCCTTGGCTGGTAATCACTAATATCCACCTTATTTGCTCAGTTTGTTGCACCGAAGAAATGTTTTATTCACCGGTGACTGGCGGTAAAAGTCGTAACGGGACTGTTTGTGTTCCGTGTGTCATCCTCCGTGTGTCGGTGGAGCGCCGCGGACTCCGTTCAGCTTTATAGTGCAATGTACGGAGCAGGAGCAGGAAACCGGAGGAGACAACCCGGTGTGAAGCCAGCCACAGTAATGGAAGCTAGCTACTTCCGGCATGGACTCCAAAATAAAAGCCCTCCTGACGTGATTGGCGCACTTTACAGTGCACATAAAGGAAGCTGTGCAGTCCACACTGCTGTGGGAAGAGTTTGAAAAAGAGAAAACTCTACTGTAAAATCACAACCACTGTCAACCCAACCAGAAGCAAACAAATATAATACTAAAGAAAACTAGAGAAGCAGTCATGCATTCATACGTTTTACTTTCTCAGTTTTCTTGTGATAACGAGTTAATTTTAGATCTTGAGTTATTTATCTCAGTATATTTATATATTTTGAAATACCAAATGTTGTTATAGATCTTGAAAACTTTGTTTTCCCGAGATAACAACATAAATTTGAGATCTCTGAAAACAAAGGGATAGTTTAGTATACATTACATATATACATAGAATACATCATTGCAGCAATCAACATGTAGCAATATCAGAGGAGCAGGAGAATATTGTAGTTGCAATGATTATTAGACTAGACTACATGTGATATTTCAAGATAATGACATAAATAACTCATTATCACGAGAAAACGGAGGAAGTAAAATGTATGAACGCATGGCCACTTAGGGCTTCCGTACAAAACACTACACACATACACAGTTCTGTTTTTGCAGTGTTGAGAAGTACATATATGGATAAAACAGATACAAAACACACAGACAATATTACAATCTATAAATATGATAAAAGTACAGTACAAGCCATGATGTTTCATGTTCGGCCACAATTGTGACCAGTGGGATAAAGTGTTGTATCTACCATTTATAGACTAAATTAACATATTTCTCTGATGCAGTCATAAAAATTCTGATATATTCTGTTCCAGTTATTAACAAATGTGTTCTGTCACTGGTAGTCTCCAATATTACCACTAGAATGCTCTATGACATTCTAGTGTGACTTTGGCCTACATGATATTATGAACACTGAGAGGACTGATACATAGAGAGAGAGAAAAAAAAGGAAGCTATTTACGAGTGTACTGTTGTACTGTTGAGAGACCATGCAGAGATGGGTCACCACCACTTCTTAGACTTGATAGAGATACGATATATTGAAACATGCTGGTCGTAAATTACTATCATTGGTGACATCTGTATTTTTCAAAATGACTGCTGTGAAAAAGCAGTTGTTGGATTTGTTGGATCACAGGCTACTTTAATTTCATATAAAGAGGAACATTTCTCATAATTGAGGCCTAACACTTTTATTTGTGGTTTGTACATATTGCTGATGTGCAACGCTTGCACTTACCATGCTCTTCTCTGTTAAGCTGACAGTTGTTATTGAGACTCCACAGTTGTGCGCTATTGTGTGGGGAAATGAAGCCCAAGAAAATACAATTTTGACAGACAGAATGAGCATGTGAAACAATAAAAGAGCAACACATTTATCGTCATTTTTGATTGAAGGCAGGCTATGGCACAAGCTACTTTTCAGAAGGCGTTTGCTTCATTCAAAGAAAAATGTAGAAACATACTTTTTCCTCTTCACTAGGCTATTCCTGAATTCAGTAATATTCTGGGGGCCGGATTGAAAGCTCTGGCAGGCCATATGTGGCCCACGGGCCGCCAGTTGACGTTCGCTGCACTACGGGGTGGAAAAGCAGATGGGCCAGAGTTGAATGTGTGTCCTTGGTGTAGCTAAAGGTGCAGTTTGGAATTGAGCTCAGTCAACAGCTGCCTTGGCGGTACTCTTGATTGTGCCATGTTTGGTTTGTCCTACTCATCGTTGTTGCCACCAGCAAGAACTTAGGTCATGACATAGGAAGCCTGGGGTCACATGCCCAGTACCGCATAGTACTGTTGGGGGTCTTTCCAGCTGCCTTGTCCTTCATCCTCTCTGGGTAGTGTCTGCAGTATTCCTGTGCTAGAATACATCCTCAGGTTTGCTGTGTGATAATGTGATTAAACACAATAATTATTCTTTAATGTACATCATCTGAGCACACTGTAAATATCAGTTTAAGATTGCACTAATTTGACCTGATTATTTGTCTGTTTGTCACTGTCTAACTCAACTCAAAACATAATGGATGTGATTTTTTTCACCACAATAGGAGGTTTAGACAATCACAGAGATGTGAGCTGTACTACCTTAACCAGACTGAACCAAACAGCAGAGTGAGAAGGTATTCATAGAGCTCAGTCTGTACACATCCACACAGTCCTGACAAGAGGCCTAATTAGACAACAAGTGGAAGGAGCTTTGTGGGTGAACCAGGCTTCACTAAATAATATAAATAATAATAAAAACATATTAACAGACCTACAAGTTTGGCTTTTTAAAGCTCATCACACCTACATATGAGTGACAGACACAGCTTTAACCTGATGTATTTACACTATACATCATCTTCACTGCTTCTGTCTCTTCATTGTTCTTCAGAAATCAGTCGTGATTAGGCTTAGGGTTGTCCTAGAGCACCTCCACCTGGAGGACAGGAGCAGTCAGTGTCACGCTACACATACAGTAAACTAACAGGTTTTTTAAAAGACAACATTCGTTTTAAGGGTATTGGTGTGAATGTGAATAACAGAATCAGTGTATCCACTCTTCACCGGGCAGAGGATATTTAAAATGTGATTTGCAGTTGTCCAGAGTGTGTGGTTGTTGCATGTTAAACCCAACAGAGAGCAGCAAACACCACACAATGATGTGTGCCACACACAATTGTCCTACTTGGGCTGTCAGTTACTACCAGAAGGCTCTGGGAGCACGTTATTACGCACTGTAAATTATTCTCTGAACTGAAACTGTGAGGGAAATAACCCTTGGTCTTATCAGAGAAACCTAATGCCTTGGGTATGGCGCTAAGACGCATGGTGAGGAAAGACAGAGTCGATGAATTTTAAGTTAGAATCGGGCTCTTGGAAACAGAATTTTACTACCTTGCATGGAGAGAAGGTTGTAATCCCATCTCTATCATCAATCAATCAATCAATCAATCTGTATAGCCCAAATTCACAAAACACATTTTGCCTCTGAGGGCTTTACAATCTGTACAGGGAGTGACACCCTCTGTCCTTAGACCCTCGGTTCGAGTGAGGAAAAACCTGCCCACAAAAAACCCTTTTAACAGGGAAAAAAGGTGGAAGAAACCTCAGGAAGAGCCACAGAGGAGGGATCCCTCTCCCAGGACGGACAGACGTGCAATAGATGTCATGTGTACAGAACAAATCAACACAAACATATTGTACAATTACAATAAATGATAAAATGACAATGAATTACAATGGTGTTGAGGATCAAATAGCTGTCAAAACCTTTAGCATTATGGGCTACAAACTCAGTGCTCTGGTACATTGGCCTCCTGAAATGTAGGAGAAAGTCCCTGACACAGTTTAAGCCATAAGACGACCATCGTACGCCACTCAGCGTTTTGGTGCAGACAAGAAAAGGTTTGTGCACGTCATGCTGAACAACAAACGTTTCAAAGTTGCAGAAAATCAATTTCTCTGCATGATCCGTAGTTGGAGGCAGAGGCTGAATGAAGCAGCGGTGATCAGTGTCTGAGACTAATTTCTCTCCACAGATGTTACATTTAGGCCGCGGGCATTTGTGATCTCAGTGACCTTTACTTTTAGCCGTATAGTAATTTTTTTGCATCTTTGACATCTTTTGATTGTATCGCAGGTACTGCTATTTGTTTCACCCAAAGGTCTTTCTCTAGGCTCTTTGTGCCTGTCAAAACACAAAGTCGTACGGCAAGTCCTGTTGCAGTCTGTGCATACTATGGTTTTGAGCTCCTGCTTAGTACAGTCAGGGTCGTTACAAACAGAGCAGTGACCTTTGCACTGATGTGCGTAGGGTTTTGTGTAGCTTTTCTAGCAGTAATGACAGACATACGGGACCCCCAGAAAGGCTTTGAGATTTTTTATACCATAATAATGGTTCTGGAATAAAAAGAGAAACAGAGAATTAGATCTATCGGAGAAAGCCGTCTAAAATTGAGAGAGGCTGGTGGTCTGGGCTTCTGTAAAAAATTATTTTACGGTTCAGAATTTTACAAATTTGCACACGTAAAGGTGACAGGGGTCTGATCGCTCAGAAAGGCAAGTCTTTGCAACTCTCTCCCCCGTTCTAAGGCCTGGTTTTCTGTGACTAGAGGATCGATCACATGTGCCAAGTTGATGGTGAAGCAGAGCTGATCATTCCTATTGTCTACTATGTACAAATGCCGTCTTTTAAAACGTATTGTTTCGCAGTCTAAAGTGTTTTCCAGTTTGCGTTTCACACTGCCTCTAGGATCGCGTACAACCTGAACGACTAATTCTAACCTAGCATCTGATGCAATGTTGGTGTTAGATTGTACCAGCTGCTCTAGTAAACCCTCAAAAGCAGGTAGGATAGCATCACCACCCTCATCCTCAGCCACAGAGACGTGATTTTGAACATTTTCACCAATCAGCTCTAACTGTATTACATCATTATCTAGGGCAGCCGTGGCTCAGTGGTAGAGTGGGTCGTCCAATAACCTGAAGGTTGGTGTGGCAGTCCACCTCCTTGCCACGGCCGAGGTGCCCCTGAGCAAGGCACCGTCCCCCCCCCCAACATCTGCTCCCCGGGCACAGTGAATCGCTGCCCACCGCTCCAGTGTGTGTATATTGCATCCGTCACTATGTGTGTGTGGTCCTGTGCATGTACATGTGTGTTCTGGTGCCAGCTGGATGGGATAAAAGCGGAGAAATAATTTCATGTGTATCATAACATGATTAATAAAGTTTCAAAATTAAATTAAATTAAGATTAAAAATGACGTCTGACCTGTGCTCTGACGGTATCAGCCAAATCACATCATCATAAAATTGTCACAGGCCTCCCAACAGTAGAAACTGAAGGCCCGGGCTCTGTATAGAAAAAAAAATATGATTACACTTCACTATTCTCCAAATATCACCCTTGACCCTTGTCAGAAATAGTTGAGCCTTTTAAACTTGTGTGTGGAACAAACACTGGAAACAGTTTTAGTTTTTTTAGAAAGTTTTGCGACTTACCCGATGCTCCATTGCTAGTGCCGGCAGATTCTTGAAAGTTCGGTGATGGGGATTTCAGAGTAGATATGCCGATCGGGGTTAGGACGTCGCAAGCGGCAACATTTTTTAAAGAAAGCCTTTGAAAGTAAAATTTTGGATGATAGTTTTCCCAGACAACATGTGAGGATGTAGTAGATAAGGTGTGCGTGTGAACGTAACTTTAGTTTACCTTCAACGGGTACAGACAATAACAGACCCTCCATGACTTGGACTGGAAGAAGACCATAAATGCTGATTAAAGTAACGAAGCATAGAATTGGTTTAAAAATCCATACAGTATTAACCTGTAACCTGTATGTGTGTGTGTGTGTGTGTGTGTGTGTGTGTGCACACCCCCACTTCCAGAACATTCTCATGGAACTTCCCCTGAACTGTACTTCATAACCCTAATTTAACCCTTCAAAAGGTGTAAAACTGTCAAACTCACTTTGACGAGAAGTGTGGAGTATCTCTCTAATGGGTTCTGAGAGTCCATTCATAAAAGCTTCTATTAAAGCTGGTGTGTTCCACCCGCTATCTGCGGCTACTGTGCAGAACTCAATGGCATAATCATCGACTTGGCGATGGCGCTGCTTGATCTGCATGAGGGCCCGCAACCGGTATTTGACGGCTATCAGTCACCGGAGGAGACGGGGGTTGGGGGGGTGCAGCGGTTTGTGGAAGGTGCTGACGGTGTGTTTAGTTCAACTGCCGCAGCAGGTCAGCGGCAGCGGTTGAGAGATTAATTAAGAAAACCTTGCAAATTAATGCAGAAATCACGTAATGGAAATGCTACTGCCAGCGAGTCTAATGCAACACTGACAACTGTTTTATAAAATAAAAACAAATGCCCATAACAGCAGCAGTTGCCGTGGCAGGGCAGTGGTAACTGCCCCAGACACCAGCAATTGCAGTGGCAGGTCAGTGGGGAAGTGCCACTACTAGCTGCCGCTGCCACAAATTGAGCCAGCCCCACTCACTCTCATTTACCGTGTATGTATCAAATCAAATCAAATCAAATCAAATTTTATTTGTATAGCCCAAATTCAGTGCGCATGCGCCAACTCGCGTGCAGCCTGTTGCAGTTGCTCTGTGTAACTTTCCTATTCTTTCTTATTTTATTCATTTTTTCTCTTGTTTAACTTCTTTACTTTTTAAGCTATTTTATTTTATTTAAACCACTCTACTTAAATATGCTGGTTGTTAAAATGATTGCCTTTTTGCTCGCTGTGATACTGCTACAAGCCGGCATCGCAGCGCAACAAGTCCGAGCCGATCGGATTGTTTACTCCAGAGAACAGCTGATTGACCTGAGGCCGGCTGGCCTAGCGGACAGACCGGCAGAGGTTCCAGCGGAGCTACGGAGAAAAACACATCGGGGACGCAGGGGAGGATTGAAACAGCGGAAGAAAAACGATGGGTTGAGACAGCGGAGGTTAGAAAAGCGGAGATTTAAGACGTGTCTCCCCTCTCTCATCATGGGGAACGTGAGGTCCCTGGGCAACAAGATGGACGAGCTGACAGCGCTAGCCCGGAGTCAGAAGGAGTATCTGGAATGCAGCATAATGTGTTTTACAGAGACATGGCTGCACCAGGATATTCCTGATGACAACGTCTCCATCGTGGGCTTCCACACCGTACGGCCAGACAGAGACTGCGCCAAGAGCGGCAAGCGCAAAGGTGGGGGGGTCGCCGTGCTGGTGAACAATCACCATCAAGGAGCGCATCTGTGACCCGAACATGATACTTTGTGCTGTTGGACTTCGACCATATTATCTGCCCAGGGAGTTTTTACAGGTAATCATGGTGGCTGTTTATGTCCCCCCCTCTGCAAACCAGACGTCGGCAAATGACTCTATTCACTCCGCCATAGCCCAGCTACAGACTCAGCACCCAAGTGCTTTGAAGTGACAGACTGGCAGACGCTCTGTGACCCGCATGGAGAGGACATTGATGGGCTCACAGTGTGTGTAACGGACTATATCAACTTCTGTGTTGACACCATCGTCCCACCGGAGACTGTCCTTTGTTACCCAAATAACAAACCGTGGGTAACAAAGGAAGTCAAAATCATCCTCAACAACAAGAAGAGGGCTTTCACAGCTGGCAACAGGGAGGAGGTGCGAACAATCCAGAGGGAGCTGAAGGTGAAGATCAAGGAGGCCAAACAGAAGTATAGGAGGAAACTGGAGTGGAAACTCCAGCAGAACAACATGAGGGAGGTCTGGAGTGGAATGAGAACCATCACTGGCTTCAGACCAACCAGCAATAGAGGAGTTGGGGGCAGCGTGGACTGGGCAAACGAGATGAATCTGTTTTTTAATAGATTTGACTCTGTGACCCCGGCTCATCCTCCCATGGGCTCCTCTGCTGCATGCCTGCAGTTTGCGCCCACTCCACTCTCTCTCCCTCCCCCGTCCTACAGCCCCTCTTCCTCCAGTGATGGCCCCCCGCACACCTCCTCCTCCCCTGGCTCCCAAGGTGATGACACTCTCCAACACAACACCTCTACCCCTCCCCCAGCAGTCACCTCCTCACTCCACATCACCGCTGATCAAATCATGAGGCAGCTGAAGAGACTCCATGCAGGCAAGTCCGCAGGACCTGATGGTGTGAGCCCCAGGGTTCTGAAAGCCTGTTCCCTCCAGCTATGTGGAGTGCTACACCACATCTTCAGTCTAAGATGGCGGCGCGCAGCAGTGCAGCGGCTTCTCGTGCTCCCGGGGTCAAGCACCCTTTTAGTACTTTTTCTGTTGGTCCCGAGCGTAAACAAGCGTATAACGTACAGCCGAACCGAACTTATTAAAATAAGGGATGGTTCGGCCAGGAGCACAACAACAACAACATCAACACCAACAACAACAACAACAGCGGCCCTTGGACTCAGGGCCTTGCTGGGCAGACTGCAGCTCCTGAGGACACCGGACTGGCGCAGTGGTGTCCGCCGGACAGAGGGCAAGCGGAAGCGGTGCGCACGAAAGCAGAAGAGGGGCAAACGAGGCGGACTGCTAGCCAGGCTAAAGGCTAACGCCGGGAGACCACCGATCCCGTCCTTGTTCCTCTCCAATGTCCGCTCCTTGGATAACAAGATGGACCTGCTTCGACTGAGGCTGAGGGCTTCCCGTGAGATGAGGAACTGTGCGGTGCTTTGTCTTACGTAAACCTGGCTGAACGACAACATGCTGGATCCAGCCTTCCAGATCGACGGCCGGCTTCTCTTCCGGGCGGACCGTAACCAGCAGTTGGGGAAAGCCCGCGGGGGCGGATTATGTGTCTACGTGAACAAAGGTTGGTGTACGAACTGTGCTTTGGTGAACAGCCACTGCTCCGAGGCAATAGAGTATATGACTGTAAAGTGCCGGCCACACTATTTGACTCGTGAGTTTACGGCGGTGTTTGTTATGGCTGTTTACATCCCGCCAGGTGCTAAGGCTAACGAAGCGCTTAAGGAGCTTCACGATAACATCAGCTCGCTCCAGCACAAGCACCTGGAGGCGTTTTACGTGGTTGCGGGGGATTTCAACCATGTAAACCTGACAGACACTCTGCCTAAGTTCCACTAGCATGTTACCATACCGACACGGGGAAATAACACACTGGACCGTGTTTACACCAACAAAAAAGACGCATATAGAGCCGTCCCCCACCCCCACCTGGGCTTCTCTGACCACATCTCCATCATGATGGTCCCCGCCTATCGTCCTCTGCTCAGACGCCACACGCCAACACAGAGGATCATTACCGTGTGGCCCAGTGATGCTGTCCTCGCACGGCAGGACTGTTTCCAGCGCACAGACTGGCAGATCTTCAGGGAGGCAGCTGCCTGTGAGGGAGAGGTAGACCTGGAGAAATATACATCGGCTGTCCTCGGCTACATCAGCAAGTGTGCAGAGGATGTCACCACCACTAGGACAGTAGCAGACTACCCGAACCAGAAACCCTGGCTGAATGGGGAGGTCAGGTCTCTGCTGAAAACCAGGGATGCTGCGTTCAGGTCAGGTGACAGACTGGCACTCAGAGCGGCTAGGAGACAGCTGACTGCAGGAGTAAAGAGGGCCAAGGCCGCATATGCCCAGAGGATCCAGGGACACTTCACGTCCAACGATCCAAGGAGTATGTGGAGGGGCATAAAGTGCATCACAGACTATAAAACCAGAGATGCACAATGCCCCAGGGACCCCTCTCTGCCCGACGCTCTCAACAGTTTCTACGCCCGCTTTGACGACCAGAACACCTCCCCCAGCACCAGACTCACCCCACCACCAGGAGAAGAGCCCCTCAGCATGACCCCAGCAGAAGTGAGGAGGACCCTCCAGAGGATTAACCCACGCAAAGCTGCTGGTCCCGATAACATCTCCGGGCGGCTGCTGAGGAGCTGCGCACACTATCGGCCGGTAGCCCTCACCCCAATAGTCATGAAGTGCTTCGAGAGACTGGTTATGGCCCACATCAAAGACTGCATCGACGTCACTGTGGACCCGCATCAGTAGGCATATAGGAAGAGTCGATCCACAGAGGACGCCATCTCTTCTGTGGTCCACACAGCCCTCACCCACTTAGAGAACAAGGACTCTTATGTTCGCCTGCTCTTTGTGGATTTCACATCTGCATTCAATACCATCAGACCGCAGACTCTGGTTCAGAAACTGACCACACTCGGACTGAGCTCCACCCTCTGCAACTGGGTCCTGGACTTTTTAACAGTCAGGCCGCAGTCTGTGAGGATCCATGATGTCTCCTCCTCCTCCATCACCCTCAGCACAGGCTCCCCCCAGGGCTGTGTGCTGAGCCCCCTTCTGTACACTCTGCTCACACACGACTGCTCAGCGAGACATCCGAGCTGTCTGAACGTGAAGTTCGCGGATGACACAGCTGTGGTTGGACGCATTGCTAACAACGATGAGTCCGACTACAGGCAGGAGGTGGAACACCTGGAGGGTTGGTGCAGAGAAAACAACCTCTGCATCAAC
The DNA here is from genome assembly GCA_946959425.1 of Argyrosomus regius. NCBI lineage: Eukaryota > Metazoa > Chordata > Actinopteri > Sciaenidae > Argyrosomus > Argyrosomus regius. Next base: position 26,997,046 of record OX336890.1, on the reverse strand, counting down.
GTGAAGAAGACCAAGGAGATGATCATGGACTTCAGAAGGGGCAGACACCTCCCCCCTCCCCTGCACATTGGAGGGACAGTGGTGGAAGTGGTCTCCAGCTTCAGGTACCTGGGCGTACACATCTCTGACGACCTCACCTGGAGCACCAACACTTCCTGTCTGGTTAGGAAGGCACACCAGCGCCTCTACTTCCTCAGGAGGCTGAGGCGCGCTGGACTGGGGAGCTCAGTCCTGACCTCCTTCTACAGATGTGTGGTGGAAAGCGTCATATGCTCCTGCATCACCGTGTGGCACGGCAACTGCTCTACGGCAGAGAAGAAGGCTCTGCAGAGGGTTGTAAAAGCTGCACAGAGGACTGTGGGACACAGCCTATCCACCACCACGGACATTTACACTTCCAGATGCAGGAAAAGGGCCTCCTGCATCATGAAGGACCCCACTCACCCCACACACGCTCTGTTTGTCCCTCTCCCCTCAGGCAGGAGGCTGCGGAGCATTAAGAGCAGGACCACCAGACTGAGGAACAGCTTCTTCCCAGAAGCTGTGAGACTGTTGAACTCCACAGAGGACGCCATCTCTTCTGTGGTCCACACAGCCCCCCCCCCCCCACACACACACACACACACACACACACACACACACACACACACACACACACACACACAACCATAGACAATACTATCTTGCACTGCAATACTTGCACAGAATGCAGTTGCTTTGCACAACCTGAACATTGAAATTGCACACTGCCACTTTTTGCTGTCATATCATTGTCATTTAATTTCTTTACTTAATATGGTGTTATACTGTTGTTTAGACTCCTATATTTATTTTATTTTATTTTATATACTTTGTTTAAATTTGCATATTTTATCTTGTTTATTTTTTTATACTTAGTTAGCTAGTTTTATTCTATTTGTCATTGGGCTGCTCCGGGACCAGGGAAACTAATTTCGTTCCATCCCATGTTTAACATGTGTTGAAATGACAAATAAAACTCCTTGAATCCTTGAATCTTCTTCTTCTTCTTGAGTCTCAGTCGGCGTTCAGACAGGGACAGGCAAAATGGACGCCGGCTGCGTTTTTCACTTCATTTCAGTGGGGGTTGTGCGTTTCCGCGCCGGCAGCCCGCAACGCAGGGGTTGCCGCAAAAAACGTCGCCGGCAAGAGAAGTTGAACCAGATTCAACTTTTGGGAAAACGGAGCCCCACGTCACGCTCCGGCCGCCAATCAGACACTCAGATCGGTCAAACCTCCACAGACAGCCTGAAATGTCTCTGAAGCAGAGACTATCCAGGTGGATTCACGGACTAAACTCTGATAATCTACCTGTGTGTGTGTGTGTTCTCACTTTGTTTATTTCATGTACCAGCTTCTAAATCTGAGTCCGACTAGCAATTTACGCCACAAAATATAATGACACGAAGAAGTTTAATTTGATGTGTCCGATGATTAGAGAGAGAGAGAGAGAGAGAGAGAGAGCTTTGGTAGAGAGACATAGAGTAACAACACAGAGAGCAAGCGCCGGCCTCGATAAAGCGGTTATTAATCAGTGAAATAAAAAGTTATTTCCTGATTGTTTCACAGCGGTTACATTCAGCAGGTATAGACACACCCACAGCAACCCACCTCAGCTCCCCTCACCCCCCCACCACCGCACTTCCCCACCACCGGTTGCCGGTTTCTCTGTCCCTGTCTGAACGTGGCCTGAGTCTTCACAGGGTCCCCGGCGCTGTGGAAGACGTCATGCATCGGTCCTGTGCCGAAGATGCCGCGCCCCAGCGGATCCAAGGACTACAGACCCGTGGCACTGACGTCACACATAATGAAGACCCTGGAGAGACTCATCCTGGATCAGCTCCGGCCCATGGTGAGACCACTACTAGACCCCCTCCAGTTCGCCTACCAGCCCCGACTAGGAGTTGAGGATGCCATCATCTACCTGCTCAACCGTGTCTACGCTCACTTGGACAAGCCGGCGAGCACTGTGAGAGTCATGTTTTTTGACTTCTCCAGTGCATTCAACACCATCAGGCCAGCCCTACTGAGTGAGAAACTGACAGCAATGCGGGTGGAGCCCCCTCTTGTGTCCTGGATTGTGGATTACCTGACTGGCAGACCACAGTATGTGCGCCTGTGTTGCATAACAGAATTCAACTTCTCAATGAAGAAAGACAGACAGATAGCTCCATTGCTTTTGGGTTTTTACTTGCTTTCACACACACAAAACATGAATGACAAACATTTGTAGGTTTAGCCACGCCCCCAGCAGGCAATCAGCCCATTGACAACCGCTGGGACCGTTGGTGGTTGCGCTTGGGTTTAACACCAGAAAAGCTGTAACACACTCCCAGCCGATGAGAGTGATTCCAGTCAGCTCATCACTAAGAGAGTTCAAGAGGATAAAGCAGCTGTATCGGTCTTCTCAAAGTGGTCCTGGAAGAAAGTATAACAAGACATGAGCGAACTTTTCCATCCCTCCCCAAATAAACTTCTGTGATTCGGCCCATTTTCCAAAGGTGCTTCGGCATTTTATCCTCGTAGACTAACACAACATCTCCTGTCTTTAAATCAGAAGGTCTTTTAACAGAAGATGAGGCGTGTGTGGATCTCAGTTCCAGAAGATATTCTTTTCGCCATCGACACCAAAACTGTTATGGGAATTTTTTAAGAGAAGGACCCTTCAATAAGGAAGACCGGATTCAAAGTATTAAAGTTTAAGTTGAATTTATTATTCTTGTACAAGAAGGAGCGTTTAACAGTGCAACGCACAAGAGGGGTTACAGAGAAAAGGCTCCCTGAGGAGCTCTAACAGTTGGTTCTTATACATTTTTTTACTGGGCTGTCTCGGACACCTCCCCACTGCTACAAATAACATCATAACGTCATTGCCTGGTTCTCTACTCCCTAACGAACAGGACTGGTTCTTGTCTACCTGTCTTCCTTATCCTTAAACCATCACTAGTAATTTATAGTTGAACTCTATCTTACCCTGCCAGCCTCAGTAAACCATAAAGCAGATAAGAGAAGTGCCCAAGACATGTAAAGAACAAGTTAAAACACATACCATATGAATTAGAACATCTGAACCCCAGTGTAATCCTAATTTTTATAACAAAAACATTTTCACAATCCGTTGCCTATATCTCCAACGTTTTACCAACTGGGCTTTACTCACGTCAGGAGCAGCTGATGTCATGCTGACAGCTGGGGGGAGCGCTGTCAGACACTGACCAATCAAAAAATGAGAAGGAGATAGTGGGACAGGGTCTTCACTGCTTGTGTGGGTAAAGGTGATGGGACGAGAGATAACAACAGCTTCCACTTCAGTCAAAATGGTTTCAAGTTCTTCATAATGCAAAGATGCCTTACCAATCACTTTATGCAAGCAGGTTTTCACTGAGCGGACCAGTCTTTCCCACATTCCGCCCCACCAAGCGGCCCTTTCCACGATGAACTTCCAGGAGATACATTTTCCTGCAAAGAATTCCTGGACTTCTTTAGATGACAGAGAATCCCATAACACACTTAGTTCCACATTAGCTCTTTTGAAAGTCTTTGCATTGTCTGAATATATAGTTTTACAAAGTCCTCTTCGTGATACAAAACGTCTAAAAGCCAATAGGAATTTTTCTGTTGTCATATCAGACACTAATTCCAAATGGATAGCACGAGTTACTGCACAGGTGAAAAGAGCAACAAAAACTTTGTCTTGTGACTTACAGTACAAAGGTCCGGCAAAATCCACACCTGTGTTCTCAAAGGGAAGAGCTTCTTCAATGCGAGACGCAGGTAAAGGCGCGGAAATCTGCTGAGCAGGTTTTGTTTTGTGTTTTCGGCAGAGGAGACAAGCATTTACAATTCTTTTTGACATCTGTCTTCCTTTCAGAATCCAGAATCTCTCTCGCACTTGATTTAGAGTATCTTGCAGACTAGAATGCATTACTTGTTGATGACATTTTTTCACTATCAACTCTGAGAATTTATCATCAGAGGGAAGAACGCAGGGATGCTTTTGTTCAAATTTCAAATGAGCCATTTGTAATCTGCCTCAAACTCTTAATATTCCTTGATCATCCAAAAAAGGGTTAAGAGGCTGGATTTTAGACTGGAAGGAAATTCCTTGACTTGTCTTTATCCTGGAAATCTCCTGAAAGAAACTTTTCCTCTGCGTTACCTGAATCCAATACAGCTCCGCATCAGAGATTTCCTCAGCGGTCAATGGTCCAATACGTTTTGTTTTCTCTTTAGCGTTGTAGATGAATCTTTTAATCCAAGCAGTCACATGTAAAACCCGGTTGAGGTCACTATAGTTTTTCAACTCCAGCAATTTCATTTCCACTGTATTTTCAGAGCTAGTCAATTTTGCAACTTCCATGACTGACACACTTTCATTTACAACTTCAACACTTACATGTGGTTCAGGTTCAGGTTCACAAAACTGTATTTCTCTTTGTTTGAGCCAGTTTGGGCCTGTCCACCACAAGAAATTGTCTTTCAACTGATTCACACTGATTCCTCTAGTCGCAACATCTGCAGGATTATCACTGCCACTGCAATGACGCCACTGTGCTGGTGAAGTTAAACTCTGTATTTCTCGGACTCGATGTTCCACAAAGGGTTTCCACTGTTTAGCAGAACTCTTGATCCAATACAAAGTAATCATTGAGTCATTCCACAGGTTCACTTGTGTCTTTTCCATGCCAAGATGTGTAATGACATAGTTACTAAGTCTAGCTCCAATGAGAGCGCCAAGTAACTCAAGTCGGGGTAATGTAACTTTTTTAAGTGGAGCTACTCTTGTTTTTGAAGTTATAAGTGTTACAATGCACTCACCATCTTCTGGGATGATCAAATCAAATCAAATCAAATTTTATTTGTATAGCCCAAAGTCGCAAAATACATTTTGCCCTGGAGGGCTTCACAATCTGTACAGGGAGTGACACCCTCTGTCCTTAGACCCTCGGTTCGAGTGAGGAAAAACTTGCCCACAAAAAACCCTTTTAACAGGGAAAAAAGTGGAAGAAACCTCAGGAAGAGCCACAGAGGAGGGATCCCTCTCCCAGGACGGACAGACGTGCAATAGATGTCACGTGTACAGTCAACAAGTCAACAGGAACATTTTGTACAATTACAATGAAAAATGACAATGGATTACAATGAATGATAAAATGATTACAGTAGCAGTGGAACCTGTGATAGAGATAGAGAGACACAGATGCACAGCAGCAGCAAATCATTAACTAAGTTACTATAAACTGTAATGGAGATCTGGTAACATTAATGACAGTAATAATATATGTAGTGGACGTCATGCAGGACCACAGCAGCAGTCACGATCCACGAGAACCTGCTGGACGAGAGAGCACAGAAACTCCAGGGGAGAAGTTTAGTTAGTAAGATGCATTAATGTTACATGTATGACAGACATGTATGTTTACAGATGGTGGTGGTGATGGTGAGAGTGAGAGAGAGAGAGAGAGAGAGAGAGAGAGAGAGAGAGGGTTTTCAGTAAAGGGAGATGTGACTGCATCTTCAACCAATACCGTGCCTGGCTAGGCATAACCCTGAAAGGGGGAGTCCCCCGGCAGTATAGTCCTATAGCAGCATAACTAAGGGATGACCTGAGCCAGCCCTAACTATAAGTTCTATCAAAAAGGAAAGTCTTAAGTTTACTCTTAAAAGTGTTGACCGTGTCTGCCTCCCAAACCCAAAATGGTAGTTTGTTCCACAGAAGAGGAGCTTGATAGCTGAAAGCTCTGGCTCCCAATCTACTTTTGGAAACATTCTGAGAGCGCAGTGTTCTAGAGGGGTAGTAAGGTACTATGAGCTCTTTTAGATATGATGGTGCCTGACCATGAAGAGCTTTGTATGTAAGGAGAAGAATTTTAAATTCTATTCTAGATTTAACAGGTAGCCAATGCAAGGAAGCCAAAATGGGAGAGATGTGATCTCTGATCTTGGTTCCTGTCATAACACGTGCAGCAGCATTCTGAATTAGCTGCAAAGTCCTAAGAGATGTATTGGAGCAGCCTGATAATAATGAGTTACAATAGTCCAGCCTAGAAGTAACAAATGCGTGGACTAGTTTTTCTGCATCTGCTTGAGATACAATGCGTCTGATTTTGGCAATGTTACATAAATGGAAGAATGCAGTCCTTGAAATTTGTTTTATGTGGACATTAAAGGACAAATCCTGATCAAAAACAACTCCAAGATTCTTTACGGTGGAGCTGGAGGCCAGGGTGATCCCATCTAAAGTAACTAAGTCTCTAGAAAGAGAGTTTCTGAGGTGTTTGGGTCCAATTACAAGAACTTCAGGTCAACTTCAAGGTCATCCAACTTTTTATATCTTCAAGGCATGCTTGGAGTTTAGTTAATTGATTGGTTTCATCAGGCTTGATCGATAAATATAATTGGGTGTCGTCAGCATAACAATGAAAATTAACGGAGTGATTCCTAATAATGTTCCCTAGAGGAAGCATATATAAACTGAATAGAAGTGGTCCGAGTACAGAACCTTGTGGGACTCCATGACAAACTTTGGTATGCATGGAGGATTCATCATTGACAAGAACAAACTGAGAACGATCTAAAAAATAAGACTTAAACCAGCTTAGGGCGGTTCCTTTGATGCCAATTTGATGTTCCAGTCTCTGTAAAAGAATTTGATGGTCAATGGTGTCAAATGCGGCACTAAGATCTAACAGGACAAGTACAGAGATGAGTCCTTTGTCTGATGCCATTAGGAGGTCGTTTGTAACTTTGACTAGTGCGGTCTCTGTGCTATGATGCACTCTAAATCCTGACTGAAAATCCTCATATAAACTGTTCTTATGGAGAAAGTCACACAGTTGATTGGCTACAGCTTTCTCAAGTATCTTAGAAAGAAAGGGAAGGTTTGATATCGGTCTGTAATTGGCTAAAATCTCTGGATCTAGAGTGGGCTTTTTAAGAAGAGGTTTAATTACAGCTACTTTAAAGGACTGTGGTACATATCCTGATAACAAAGACAGATTAATCATATTCAATAAAGAAGGGCTAACTAGAGGTAAAACATCCTTGACCAGCCTGGTTGGGATGGGATCTAAGAGACAGGTTGACGACTTAGATGAAGAAATTATTGAAGTTATTTGATGAAGGTCGATGGGAGAAAAACAGCCTAAATATATATCAGGTTTTACAGCTGTTTCCAAACTTGCTGTGTAAGAATGCAGATCAGTGCCTGTTGAGGGCAAGAGGTGATGAATTTTGTCTCTAATAGTTATAATTTTATCATTAAAGAAGCTCATGAAGTCATTACTAGTTAGACCTAAAGGAATAGATGGCTCAATAGAGCTGTGGCTCTCTGTTAGCCTGGCTACAGTGCTGAAGAGAAACCTGGGGTTGTTCTTATTTTCCTCTATTAATGAAGAGTAGTAGGCTGCTCTGGCACTACGGAGAGCCTTCCTGTATGTTTTAAGATTATCTTGCCAAACTAAACGAGATTCTTCCAGTTTAGTGGCACGCCATTTGCGTTCAGAATTACGTGCCTCTTGCTTTAAGTTGCGAGTCTGCTGGCTATACCATGGTGCTAACCTCCTTTGTTTGATGATGCGGAGATAGGCAGCTGCACAATAAGCACTTTCACTGGCATCACTGAAGACATGCACTTCTAGATTCACAGGTGCATCCTGCTTCACAAGCGCTGCATGATAACATCGGGCGATCTTAATATTCGTGATGTCGGGCAGCTCCTCACACCACTGATGCCACAGATGTGCCAGATCTTCAGGCAGCTCATTGTCCCATTCAAGTCCACGTTCCCACATTTTTTGGAACAGACATTTCACTCTGATGGTAAAAGGGGAAAGAAATCCCACAGGATCAAATATGCGGGACGCAGCTTGTAACGCTCCTCTTTTTGTATCACTCTTATCCTTTAAAAAGTCAATCAGGTTTCTTAAATCAAAGATGAAGTCATCTTGCTCAGTTCTCCATGTTAATCCAAGAACTTTTAACACAGTATTTTTCACTTCAACATTTCCACTCACTGTGTTTTCCATTTTCTCCTTCCACAGGGTTTTCAGATCCTCAGAGTTTGAGCTCCATTTGCACAGATTCATGTGAGCATCTTTCAAGATAGCTTTGGCTTGCGTTGATACGCTGATGGCTTCCTCTTCACTCCGTACACTGCAAATCAGGTCATCCACATACAAACACTTATCCAGAATAGATGTGACCACAGGATATGCTTGCTGATATTTTTTCACATGATGCCTTATAGTTGCAGCTAATAGAAAAGGACTGGGCGAAGCTCCAAATGGAGCTCTGGTGATTCGCATAATGTTGATGTTTGGTTTTCCCTGCTTTTTAGGCAAGTCGTCAGTCCAGAGAAATCTTAATACATCTCGGTCTTGCTCTCTGATTGAGATCTGCAAAAAGGCTTTCGTAATGTCAGCCATAAATGCCACTCTATGGAGCCTGAACTTTAACAGGATACTCAGTAACTCAGGATTCAGATTAGGGCCAGCTGTTAAGCAGTCATTTAAAGATAGACAGCCCGTTGCATGAGAGGACGCGTCAAAGACTACTCGAAGTTTAGTGGTTAAACGCTCCTCATTAATGACAGCTCTATGTGGAAGATAATAGATAGGATTGTCAGAAACAATGTTCTCCACACGTTCTACTATGCCTTTGCTGATATAATCTTGAATTACCTTTTGATATTTATCAAAAAATGGCACATCATTTTGAAACTTCTTAATGAGCTGATCAAAGCGTCTTTTTGCTATATCATAATTGGAAGAAGACAAGCTCACCTGGTATCTTCCTTCAGTGAACTGAACAGACTTTTCAAACCACTGCATCGTCTCCTCATCACAGTTCTTTAGTTCTCGTTCTGTTGCAATCCCGATGGATTCCATTTCCCAGAAGGAGCGCAGTGTGTGGTTTATTTGTTCCTCCAGCCCAACACTCACATGCAGCGTTCCAATGTCTGTGATGTCTTGCTCCGAGGTTACATTCAGCATGGATACTGTGCCTTGGATGAGCCAGCCAAATTTGCTCTCTAAGGCAACTAGTTGTTCAGAGAGATGTTCTAATTTCCCAGATACAACTTTCCAATAATGATCACCTCCAATCAGCACTCCGATTTCCTGCATCTCCATTCCACTCACCGCTGTGTCAGCAAGTTGCATGCCTTTGCGCTCCAGATCTCTGCGTAATTCTTCTCTCGCAACTTTCATAATAGAAGTACACACACGAGGTGTTTCTAGTACATCTATTTCTACACGTTGGCCATTTCTTATGTTACTCAATGTTAGCTTTACTTTATTACAAGTTACATGCTTTGGTTCACTCGAGCCAAACATGTGTAATCTCAGAGTCTCTTCCCCTATTTTAGGGAGGTTAAGTACACGAGAGATATCTTGACGCACAAAACTGCGCTGACTTCCTCCGTCCAAAAGGCAGCGGGTGAGTTGTCTTTTTACTGGAGTCTCGATCCACACAGTTGCAGTTTGGAGTAGAACTGTATCTCCCTTTGATTCAGAAGGTGCAACAGAAATCATAGTATCAGTCTCAGTTTTGTTTGTCCATTCATTTCCATTATAGGAGCAAAGAGCTTTGTGGTGACGTCTGTTACAATTTTCACAAGAAATGCCTTTAGTGCAACAGTCCTTGGCAACATGTCGTGTTCCAAAACACACAAAGCATCTTCCTTGTTTTTTCAGTTTTTCTCTTTTTTCAGGCACAGACATTTCATTACAACGTTTAGACATATGATCAGATTTTTCGCAGAAAAAACAAACTTGTCTGTCTTGACTTGAAGCATAAAGAGCAGAAGCTGTCATCATATTTGGTTTTCTGCGCATTTCCCATACGTTGTGATTCTCTTTTTCTCGTTCCTTACAGGTGCGTTGGTTTGCGCTCTGGGTCATGTTGGATGTGCGCTCTCGGCTGTCCACTTCCTTTTGAATGAACCCCATCAGATCCTCAACTTTCCAGACATCATCCTCATCTTTTTTCCGGCTAAACTCCAGCGTCATCTCCTCCGGTATAAGTTTCATCAGAATGGGACACAGCAAACTGCCGTAGGTGTCGGAAACAACTTCCATAGAAGCCAAACTACGGATCTGTATTTCACAGTTATCATAAAGAAATCTGAGTGCTTTTACATCACTGGCATTTATTACAGGATAAAGATTAAGAAGCTTGGTCATGTGTGCATTAATAACAAGATCCTTTCGGCCAAACCTTTTTTGTAGCAGTTGTATGGCATTATCATAATTGGCTTCATTCAGCGGCAGTCCTGCGACCACATTTGCAGCTGCTCCGGTGAGATATGACCGCAGGTAACTGAACTTATCCGTCTTTGTCAAACTGGGATTTCGATGCACAGCCGTCTCAAACTGTCCCCAAAAATGCTGCCAGAGGCTAATATCCCCTGTATATTTTTCAATGACAAGTTTGGGCAATTTCACGTTTTGATGCATAACGTCCACTTCAGAAGATGTCACAGAGCTTGCATCTCCTTGCGCTCTCCTAAGCACTCTCCTTATTCTTGTTTTCCGCTTAGTTATGTGTTCCTTATATTCCAAGGATCTTGCAACTTCATCCTCCAAGTCCTCCGTCTTTGTCTCCTCTTCAATTTCTCCATCAAGTTTATCCAACCATTCTTCTTTTAATAGCAACTGTTCCATGAGCTCCTCAAGCAAATCAGAATCCGGTGATTCCTTACAGAGTTCATCGTCAACCTTACTTATTATCCTGGTTGTGGACGCACGGACTGTGGTTCTTTTCTTTTTCAGTCGATCAGCCATTGTTCTTTTCTTTCTTCTTTATTGTCATGCATCTGGGACTTTTCATCTCTTCTTACCCCCTCTCCCGGGTTTCGGCACCAAAATTTTGCATAACAGAATTCAACTTCTCAATGAAGAAAGACAGACAGATAGCTCCATTGCTTTTGGGTTTTTACTTGCTTTCACACACACAAAACATGAATGACAAACATTTGTAGGTTTAGCCACGCCCCCAGCAGGCAATCAGCCCATTGACAACCGCTGGGGCCGTTGGTGGTTGCGCTTGGGTTTAACACCAGAAAAGCTGTAACAGCCTGCAGCACTGTACATCTGACAGACTGATCAGCAACACTGGGGCACCGCAGGGGACTGTCCTCTCTCCCTTCCTCTTCACCCTGTACACCACGGACTTCAGCTACTGCACAGAGACCTGCCATCTTCAGAAGTTTTCTGACGACTCTGCAGTAGTTGGACTTATCAGTAAGGGTGAGGAGACTGAGTACAGGGGTGTGGTGGACAACTTTGTCACGTGGTGTGAGCAGAACCATCTGCAGCTCAGCGTGGCAAAAACTAAAGAACTGGTGGTGGACCTGAGGAGGACCAGGGCTCCAGTGACCCCTATCTCCATCCGTGGGGTTAACATGGACTTAGTGGAGGAATACAAGTACTTAGGGGTGTACTTGGACAATAAACTGGACTGGACTAAAAACACAGACGCACTCTACAGGAAGGGTCAAAGCCGTCTCTATTTTCTGAGGCGGCTGAGGTCCTTCAACATCTGCCGGACAATGCTGCGGATGTTTTATGAGTCTGTGGTGGCCAGTGCCATTCTCTACGCTGTGGCGTGCTGGGGCAGCAGACTGAAGGTGCGGGACGCCAACAGACTTAACAAACTCATCCGCAAAGCCAGCCATGTTGTTGGAGGGGAGCTTGACTCCCTGACAGCAGTGTCAGAGAGAAGGATGTTGTCCAGGATTAGGTCCATACTGAACAACTCTCTCCACCCTCTCCATGACGTGCTGACCAGCCACAGAAGCACATTCAGCAAGAGACTCATTCCACCACGCTGCACCACAGAGCGCCACAGGAAATCATTCCTGCCTGTGGCCATTAAACTGTACAATTCTTCTGTACAATAAACCAGCTCACTATGGCCTGTACAATGAAGCAGCTTATTTCTAGGTGCAATATCACCTCAACAGAGACTTATTTATTGTATGCTTATATTTTCTTCTGTATATATTATTAAGATGGGGGGAGGGGGAGGGGCAAATTTTGAGGTTTATTCTTATAGTTTTTAACTTTGTAATTCTGGTAATATTTAACTTTGTAATTTTTGTAATATTTAAATTGTAATTTATCTTTTTCTCCTATTTTAAGTTGTTGTATTGTATTATTCTGGCTGCTATAATATTCTTTACCTTTGTACACTGGAGTGCTGTGACGAAGAAGAAGAAGAATTTCCCGCAAGGGATTAATAAAGTATATTCTATTCTATTCTATTCTATTCACAAAACACATTTTGCCTCTGAGGGCTTTACAATCTGTACAGGGAGTGACACCCTCTGTCCTTACACCCTCGGTTCGAGTGAGGAAAAACTTGCCCACAAAAAACCCTTTTAACAGGGAAAAAAGGTGGAAGAAACCTCAGGAAGAGCCACAGAGGAGGGATCCCTCTCCCAGGACGGACAGACGTGCAATAGATGTCACGTGTACAGAACAAATCAACACAAACATATTGTACAATTACAATGAATGATAAAATGACAATGAATTACAATGAATGATAAAATGATTACAGTAGCAGTGGAACCTGTGATAGAGATAGAGAGACACAGATGCACAGCAGCAGCAAGTCATTAACTAACCTCACAGTGAGCTCTGGGAGTAGGTCTAATGAGCTGAAAACACCTGACGCTCCAGGAAACAAAGCCATGTTTGCCTCATCAGTCATGTATAGACTTTGAGTTGAGACCTGTGAAAAAATTCATAAGTAAAATAACCCTTTAAATTACGTTAGTAACAAATATAATGTATTAAAAGTGATAAACCATAGAGAGGCGGATTTCAAGAATGCGAACTCCATGACAACAACTAGGGTAACAAGGCTTCACACCCTGTTAGCGCAGAGTAATGTTAGCTAGTAGCTAACTATTCCCTGATTATATGTAGTTATTTTTAGTTTTTACCTGAAATATGCGTCTTAGTTTGTCTGCAGTCATGTCCTCTTCCCTGAGACACACTCTTTTATTGTTTCGAAAAACAATGTACTGATCCATGTCATGTCCATCAACTTGCACAGCAGCGCCGAAATTCTTTCTGTCATACACAGCACCGTCCTCATATGCTCTCTTACTTTGAAAACGGCAACTTCGCACAATATGAAAAAACGGGCGCTTTTTTGTTTCTGTCTTCTAATGATTTTATCTTTTGTTTTTAGAAACAGGAAATGAAAATCAACCGGTTTTTAAAGTTTTGTTTATCCCTTCTTGACCCTGATAAAGAAAAATATCTTGAATTTCAATTTTAATTTTTGAATTTTAAAATAAAAATCAAATAACCACTCATTTTTTGTTTTTTAATATCCTTTTCTGAACGGAAAATCCAATGACCAAAACATACACGGACCTACACGGATTGTTCTCATCTGTTTCCAGAAGCACATCCCAATCTGTGCATTCAAAGCAGTCCTTTAGAGCCTCACTAGCCCCAGGTGTCCATTTCCTTACAGTGAGTGTAGTATTGCACTCCTTCCCTAGTTCCCTGACATACCGTAAGAGGACAAAATGGATTTCTGAAGTGGATTACTGTCTAACTAGTGCAAGTTACATTAATTGTGTTAAAAGCTTCGAGGTGAATCAAAATATTGATATGCCATCTGACCATGCCCCTTTGTCTATAGAACTGGTGTTCCCAGAAGAAATGATTGATGTAAAGATACTTTTGCAGCGTGCTGAAGATTTATGTAGGCATTCTATCAGGACTCACTTTAACAACCCCAGGGGTACGAAACCAGTGCCCTTACATAAAGTGGATGCAGACAGATTTGCTCTTAGCATAAGATCACTGGAAATCCATATCATCAGCCCTGACCAGAATGTAGCAATGTTACCACATTGGCAACGCATATTAGAGAGTAGTGATGCTAGAATGTTATGGCGGGCAATTGATTGGAAAGGAGAGTTTTCCTCAACCCCTAACCAAGAGATGCCATCTGAAGCTCACTTGCAGGAACACCTGGAAAGGCTGTTAAACCCTCCTCCTGGTGAGGGAGAAATCCCACCACATGTAGAACCCTATAATGTGCATATGCCTCTATTAGACCATCCTATTACACTAACAGAAGTCCAACATGTGATCGACCATCAGTTGAAGCCAGGAAAAGGAGCAGGCCCGGATGGTATAAGCCCAGGCCTATTCAAACTGTTGCCAGGTGAATGGCTAGTATTTTTGTGCACACTTTTAAACTCTATTTTTGTATCTGGCTACCCACTAAGCTGGACCCCTGCTAGACTGATCATGTTATTTAAGAAAGGTAATCCCCTGAATTGTGATAACTATCGGGGGATAAGTGTGATCAATAGTGTTGCAAAGTTGTATGACTATGTGCTAAATAATCGGCTGATGGCCTGGTATAAGCCTTCTCGGGAGCAAGCAGGAGCCCAGCCACAGAGAAGCTGCATTGAACATATTGTAGCACTCAGGCTTTTGATAGAATATTGTGTGAGAAAGAAGGTGCAGCTGTACATTGCTTTTATAGATTTTTCTAAGGCTTACGACAGAGTCCCACGAGGAAAACTGTTCCGAATGTTAAAAAGTTTGGGGTGTGGGGTTACTATGATTTTAGCTTTGATGTCAATGTACAATGTTACTACAAGTATCTTGGGCTCCACCACAATAACATCTACTATCGGTTTAAGACAAGGATCTCCCACATCCTGCTTCCTGTTTGTAATGTTTGTTGATAGGCTTATTAGACAGATTAAACAACAGCGTGGAGATGATGGATTTCTGAAGTGGCTGCATGTGTTAATGTTAATGGATGACACTGTTATCCTTGCAACATCCAGAGAAAAGCTGACTGAGAAACTGAAAGTTTTGGAAAAATACTGTGAAGAATATGGCATGCTGGTTAACGAAGATAAAACAAAGTTTATGGTTTTTTTGGGAACATTTATAGTAAGGCACTGCAACAGTTATATGTATCTTGGAGCCATTTTTACTGCTGATGGTAACGCCCGGAAATCTCTTGACTTACATGTCAAAGATAAAATGAAGCACTTAAACAAACTGATCATTCACAACTATCACAACTAATTATGATGCTCCATTTTGTGTTAAATTAAAAGTGTTTGAGGCTGCTTTTTCATCAGCTATTTTGTATGGATGCAAGGCTTGGCTAAAAATTCCCTTAAAGTCTGTTGAATCTCTTTATATGACTGGGGCGAAATCTTTATTGGGGGTGAGGTCTACTACACCAAACCTTATTTGCCTGGTGGAGGCAGGGCTCCCTTCAGTGCAAGTCCTAATCAGACAGAAACAAGCCAGACTCTTGACTAAGGTGATGCAGCGGCAGGGTATCCAAGATGACCCCTTATGGTTTGTTCTTGAAATGACAAGAAAGGAAAACAAGGTCATGGATTCATACCTAAAGGAGTTAATGGATGACTAAGATCATATTGAGAGAGATCGTGCAGACATGATTGTGAAAATACGCTCTAATGAAGGAACAAGATACAAAACCTACCAAGTCATCAACCCGGACATGTCCATCCACCCCCTTTATTCCAACACTACCCCATACACTGAGGACCACTTGAGAGTGACTTTCACACGGTTCCGGTTGTCCTCCCATAGGCTGCGTGTAGAAATGGGAAGGTGGAGCCGCACACCCCCACACCTACGTGTGTGTCACTGTAATATAGGCATACAAAATGAGGAACATTTGCTTTTGTGCCCTCTCACAAAGGACATCCGTGCAAAATACGGACATGATTCCACAGAGCTGAGCTCTCTCTTTGCCAACACTGATAAAACGATTTTAGTTATGTTACAAACTTGTCTTGCAATGTTGGAAAAATAGATGGGAGATGGAATGGTATAGTGCAATCGCGGTGTCAATAAAATTAACTAACTAACTAACTAGTTGCAGGTTCCCTCTGCACACAGGGTTTGTAACAGGTCTGCAGAAGAACCAAGTTGTGATCTGACCTGCCCAGTGGTGGTAACGCAGTATCTCTGTAGGCTTCTTTGACATTGGCATACAGCAGATCAAGGGTTTTGTTTTCTCTGGTAGCACAGTTAACAAACTGTGTAAATCCAGTCAGGTGGGAGGAGAGGGTAACATGGTTGTCTCCTGATATTATTAACAATTTCATGCAGTATTTCACATGGAACATCAGCCGTTGCCTTGGGAGGGATGTACACAAGTATTGTGACAGCCAATAATTCAATATCTGGACAACACATCTTCTCCTTGACAGTAATATGTGCAGGATTACACCATCTCTGGTTCACAAATAAGGCCAGTCCTCCTCCTTTTTTCTTGCCACTAGCCTTCGCATCTCTGTCTGACCATATGAGAGTGAAGCCAGGTATATCCACAACGGAGTCTGAGATGTTATGATTCAACCAGGTCTCAGTAAAACACATAAGGCTGCACTCACGGTACACTTTCTGAGTCCTTAGCAATATCTCCAGCTCATCACTTTTGTTGGGCAGAGAGTTGACATTCCCCATGATGACTGATGGCAGAACGGGCTTGTATCTTGTAGTTTTTGAGTCCAGTGTTGTTGAAACTTGTTGAAATGTGTTACTCTTTTCAAAGCGTACTGCCTAACTCAAAGGAGGTAGACTCTCTCTGATTCTCTCTCCCTCTCTCTGAACTGTGCATGTGTTAAATGTTGAATTCCTTTAATTAAACATTTCTGATGTAACATTTAAAACGTTTTCTGTTTTTCATTAGTCATTCTGTCTTCATTGAGATAGTAGAATAATAGTGAAAGAAAGAGTGTAGCGCTGGAGAAGTGGTGTGCCCTTCCCACACATAACAATGAAATAACTTTTTGTCTTGAGTTAGGGTTAAATAACAAATAATTGTGTATAAATCAGTGTTTTTATTGAGTATCCAGGAACTGTACTTGATTTGAATTTTAAGTGTTAGTACACTTACTCACTCAGAAAGTAACAGTAATCTGTTACTTTATAATTAGTTACCCACAACACTGAAGTTTGAAAGGTTGCCACTACAGTTGCAGCTTGAAGTCGTGTTGGTATTAAAAAATATTGTGATGGTATTAAAAAGGTATTAAAAAGTTTTAAATTCAACTTTAGAATTTCTGTATAAACCCTGCAGAACGATCAATTTAATGCATGGTTGAAGCCGGTGGATGGAAACATATATGAAGCACACTGCACCTTCTGCAAGAAAACTTTGAAACTTGGAACATTGGGCATCAAGGCATTGGAATCCCATGGCAAATCAGAAAAACATAAAGCGGCCATAAAATGCCAGCAGTAAACACTTTCAATCAGCCAGTATTGTTCCACATCAGGATCTGGAGCATCGAAGTCCAGCGCGACCCAGTCTGCTGCAACTCCAGTTGACCTCCGGACAGCGTTTGGGTCTACACTCACACTAAAAGCGGAGGTGCTCTGGACTTTTCACACGGTAACTAAGCACCAGTCATATTGTTATGACCGTGGTCATATTTTGTGTAGTCTGCTGTGCTTGTGTGTGGCTGTGTTTTTTTTTTCTTTTCAATCAAATATGCAAATAGGAATGTGCCATCCCCAAACAGTGATTGGTGGAGTGATTCCAGGCCTAGCCCTGATTGGATGCTGCCAGGAAACCCCAGGAGAATATAAGGAGCCAAGATGGCCGTCGTTGGAGGGCAACCGGCATTTCCTCCTCCTCCTCTTCTCCCAACTAGCCACACGTCCTTTTGAGAATCCTTTTGAGAATCCTTTGTTTGAGCTAGTAGATCGTTTCTTTTGAATAGTAAGGGTGGACTGCCAGTTTTGTTGATCCTATTTTTCTCCTGTTTAAGTTAGTTAGGGAGGTAAGTCAATTGTCATTTGTTTTCTGAGGTTAGTGTCTTATTTTTCAGATAGAATTGTTTTGGTTGTTATTTTGGCTTTGGTCCACCCTGAAGATACCTTAGTTATAGTTATATGATCTCTGTGAGTTTTGTGAGAATAAATCATTTTCTTTTCATTCAAACCTAAGTCTGTTGTACGTGGCTACTTGGGACTTGGGGAAGATGGGGCCTATTCACGTTATGCCCTAGGCACCCCTAGACTGGGGCATAACATGAATTGGGGGCTTGTCCGTCTTCTTGTCGCGCTTCGTTTCTGTTAGTTCGGTGAGTATTGTTTGTTCTGGTTGGCAGTAAATTTGGTGTTAGGGGGGAATTATGGAGTTTGCACTCGATGATTTCATGGTCAGTCCATCTCTGGATAAAATTGAAAAACGCAGAAAAACAGACCTATTGATTTTGGCCAATTGTTATAATGTGCAGGTGCCTTACAGTGCCAGGAAAGCAGAAATTAAGCAGTTGCTGTGTATGAAGTTGGTGGAGCAGGGCATCCTTCCAAACCCAGCTGCTGAGGCTGCTGCGGCTGACAAGGCGAGTGACGCACCAATAGCTGAGGTGAAAGCAGCGGAGGCTGCTGGCACGCTCGCTGCTGGTGTGGAGCTTGGGCCGGTCACAGATCCAGTCATGGGAAACATGACTATGGAGGATCTCCGCCTAGCCCTCAAAATAAAGGAAGTCAAAACCCAAAATAAGCAGCTGGAGGTGCAGGTTATGCATCTGCGGATAAGAGCTCTTGAGCTTGAAAGGGAAGCCCCTGTAGCCTCCACCCCCGTGTCTCCTTTTGGCCACAGCTCTGTTCCTGCTCCTGTTCCTGATATCCTGTTTTGATATCAGTAAGCACATTGCACTAGTCCCTCCATTTCGTGAGTCCGAGGTTGACTCTTATTTCAGCGCTTTCGAGGGGATAGTTGCTGCCCTAAGTTTATGGAGTAAGACAACTTCCAAAAAGATGTGTCCATGATTCTAACCATTCGTATTCGTAATGATAAACATTTGTATGTAAATAAAAAAGTTGTACACAAAATTCTGTTGTCATACACATGAGTCTGAGAAATTGTTCGGGTTAGGATTGTTTTTATGTGAGTATGAATCTAAAAGCTGTGAGTGCAAAGTCTTGTCTACCTCTACGAAGTCTTCACTGTGAACACAAATTCAAGTTTGTGGGTACGAGTAGAAAAAGTGTTGAAATGACGTCACATAGGTCACTGGCAGGTCACAGGGGAAAGTAATCGAACCCCGAATGATGCGCTGAAGCCGAGGATGGCTGACAACAGTGCACCCATGGACACCGCCTGTAACTCAGGGGAAGCATCATCACAGGTAAAGTCAATAACACATCCAACATTTATTGATTTTTATTTAGTTATTTATTTCATGAAATTGTACTGTTTTAAATAATATACAGTTTATGGACGTAAAGACATACTGCTTTAGCTTACAAGCTAACGACATGCCGGTGATGCTCAGTTAGTGCTTGCATTAGCTACTAGCATTAGAAGTTGGCTTAAGTTAGCTAATTAGCACTGATGAAAACAAAAACAAAACTAATTTGAGATATAATGTTGACCAAAATACGGCTTTTAACGATTTATAAATTGTGTCAATTGGCGTATAAATCTGTCCATTGTATAAGTCCGGTTTCAATTTCTCTTTGCTGACTCTGTTCTCGGTCACGTGCAGTTGTTTACAACGAAGCATAAACATTAACACGTGTATATTTGTGTAGTCTTATCTGTCATAAACAAGAGATTACGCGTTACGGTGCGCGTTTGTGTCGCGGTGCTGCAGAGACGAGAGCTGGCACCGGGTCTGAGGCTCCATTCTCCACGTAATTAGTCGTTTATTTAACCAGCACTATTACTCTGAAGCGGTTTAATCAAGGTAAAAAAAATGAACCATAAGGAAAATATCCTGCATAGTTCCTCTGTAGCCTCTTTGATCAGAGCGGCGTCCCCAGCAGCGGTCTAATAAACAGAAATAACAGACCAACATTGATAACACTCAATAAAGCCCTATAAGAGTTATTATTTGCCTGCAGTCATCTGCTTGAGATCAGGCGCACAAGTGTGGTTTGCATGGGTCCAGACTGTAGTAATAATAATAATAATAATTAATAATATAATAATTGATATTTGTTGTATTAACTTGCATGCTAATGATTGGCATATATATTATTTTTCTAAAAATACAAAATTATTTTGAATGTCTGTCCAGCCTATGTGGAATTGATAGAGTACTGTATGTTGGTAAATGACTATGTTAACAGTGGCATTTAATGCATCAAACTTGTTGTTTACAGGGACCAGTAGCTGCTCGGTTATTGGAACATCTGAAATCAAGGATTACAGATGTGTTGAATCAACCGCACTTGAATTTGGACTATTTATAACACATTGTAAATCAAGAAGCATTCATTGTGACGGCTGCCTCCAGTATATTTAAAACAGTACAATTTCATGAAATCAATAACTAAATAAAAATCAATAAATGTTGGATGTGTTATTGACTTTACCTGTGATGATGCTTCCCCTGAGTTACTGGCGGTGTCCATGGGTGCACTGTTGTCAGCCATCCTCGGCTTCGGCGCATCATTCGGGGTTCGATTACTTTCCCCTGTGACCTGCCAGTGACCTATGTGACGTCATTTCAACACTTTTTCTACTCGTACCCACAAACTTGAATTCGTGTTCACAGTGAAGACTTCATAGTCGTAGAAATTAGAGTTGTATTCACAAGACTTTGCACTCACAGCTTTTAGATTCATACTCACATAAAAACAATCCTAACCCGAACAATTTCTCAGACTCATGTGTATGACAGCAGAATTTTGTGTACAACTTTTTTATTTACATTCAAATGTTTATCATTACGAATACGAATGGTTAGAACCATGGACACATCTTTTTGGAAGTTGTCTTACTCCATATAAGTTGGCCTAAAGAGTTCTGGTCACTTCTCCTCCAGTGCAAACTAGTAGCGAAAGCTCAGGAAGTCTGTGCCAGTTTGTCTATTGAGGATAGCCTTGATTATAACATCTTGAAGAAGACCGTGTTGCAGGCCTATGAGCTGGTTCCCGAAGCATATAGACAGAAATTCAGAAATAGTGAAAAAACTGCTAACCAGACATATGTGGAATTTGTGCGCGACAAGAGCGTGTTGTTTGATAAGTGCCGCCAAGCGTGTAATGTAAAAACCATAGCGGAAATGAGGGAGCTCATACTACATACTGCTTTTGTAACGGAAACATCGGTTACAAAAGCAGCTGTGCTGACTGATGAATTCGTTCTGACCCACAAAAGTGTGTTTTCTGTGCCGACACCTCGTGTTTTACCTGAGTGCAAAAATCGGTCGCCAAAGCTAATGCGTAAAGGCACATTACCAGCTGCGGGTGAGAGCCGCGAGTGTTTTTACTGTCATGAGCCAGGGCATTTAATCGCTGTCTGTCCGGCTCTTAGGAAAAAAACACACTACGAAACCTCCTGCAGGGGTGGGTTTCATCAACACCACGTGCCCGCCTGAAAAACATCCTGAGCCGTTACCTAACTCAGAGGTACATGATGAGGTTGACCCTCGGAACATGTGAAAGTTGCCGTGCTCCCACGGTTTCCAATCAGTGGCATTTCATTTATTTTGGGAAATGATTTGGCTGGAGGAAATGTGTTTCCTCTGCCCGAGGTAGTTAATGATCCTATTTTGGTTGCGTCTGCTGGCTGTCCCACCTCTGTCTCTGTCTCTGTCTATGCCAAAATTGGCATAGCTTAATTCAGATATAATGTAGTCATACAAATATTCAACCATCTCCATAAATTTTCAGCGCAGTTACGCGCGCACAGGCTCGTAAATTGGGTGAAACTGTGGATTTGTCTGAATCATTCATGGCTACGTTAGGTGAGGGTGAGCCCTCCTTTTCAGTGTCTCCTGCTACAGAATGTGACAAAGAAGCAAAATGTGTCGGTGAGTCGGAGCTTGTTCTCGCTGATGCAGATCTAAGTTTAAATGTCACCCATGAAATGTTAATTGACGCTCAGAAAAATTATCTGTCGCTAACTTTGTGTCTGTCCTCTGTTGTAGTGGCCGAGGAAAGCAGCAAACCTTGTGTGTATTTTCTGGACAGCGGTGTCTTGATGAGACAGTGGAGTCCCGACTCCAGTGAGACACACGTTGTGAATCAGGTGGTTGTGCCAACAGCATTTAGGGCACAAATTCTGAGTCTCGCACATGACTCTGCTTTAGCTGGCCACCTTGGTATTAAGAAAACCTACCACCGTGTGTTGCGCAATTTCTTTTGGCCCGGCTTAAAAACCGACGTGACAAAGTATTGCCGCACCTGTCATGTGTGTCAAGTTGTCGGAAAGCCAAATCAAACTGTCCCTCCGGCCCGTTCCAGGTTGTTCTCTTGAAATCTAGAGTTGGAGGGACACTGCAGAGGAGAGAAAAGTTCTTCTTGTTCTTGTATTGCTTGCTGGGGCCATCTGACCAAAAGTGAATAGTATCAACTTTTGGAAACTTTAAACAAATATCTGTCAGGACTGGTTCCATATGAGTCCAAATGGCAGACGCATCTTGTCGCTTGGATTCTGATACTGTGCAAAAGCCTGTCTTCGGGAACTATCAATCCAAACACCGCAGACTTACTCCAGACCCTCGGACTGCTACGTCCCCCGGGAGAGACCTGCACCACACCGGCTCTTCACTACAGCACTATCCAACATCAGAGGATGCGGAGGAAACGGAGGCGGTGTTGGCTAACGTCCGCTCATTTGAAAATAAACTGGACTATATCAGGCCGGACTTAACAACAAAACGGGAGGTGAGAGACTGTTGTGCACTGATTTTCACTGAGACCTGGCTAAATGACACAGTCACAGAGAACGCTATTAGTATGGGGCTAACTACTTTCCGAGCAGATAGAAGTGAAGCCCTTAGTGGCAAAACGAGAGGCGGTGGTGTGTGCATCTATATCAACAACAAATGAACACAAATAGAATCTACTCTCATTGCTCCCCGGACATTGAGCTTCTAACAGTTAAATGTCGCCCCTTCTATCTTCCAAGGGAGTTCTCTGTCATAATCATCACTGCTGTCTACATACCTCCCGATGCAGACACAAAAGCAGCCTTAAAAGTTCTCTCTCACTCCATAAATGAACTGCAAACCACCCATCCTGAGGGGGCATTCATTGTTGCTGGGGACTTCAACCAGGCAAACACGAAGAAAGTCCTGCCTCACTTTTACCAACATGTGGACTTTGCTACAAGGGGAACCAACACAGTGGACCATATTTATACAAACATTAAGGGAGCATTTAAAGCATTACCCCGCCCCTACCTTGGCTCATCTGACCATGTCTCTGTCATGCTAATTCCAGCATACAGACCTCTGCTCATCAGGACAAAGCCCTCCTCTAAGCAGGTGACAGTCTGGCCAGAGGGAGCCATGTCAGCTCTGCAGGACTGTTTTGAATGCACCGACTGGTCTGTGTTCAGAGATGCTGCCCCCAGAGACAATACCACAGACATCGAGGAGTATGCTGATGTTGTATGAGCATACATTCACAAGTGTATGGATGATGTCTGTGTCACAAAAAACATCACGGTCCGTGCAAACCAGAAGCCATGGATGACAACAGAGGTCAGGGCCCTGCTTAAAGCCCGGAACTCCACCTTCAAATCAGGTGATGGAACTGCCCTCAGGTCTGCAAGAGCCGATCTGAACAAAGCAATCAGATCGCCAAAGAGAGCCCATGGACAAAAAATCCAGGGACACTTTCACAACCATAGAGACACCAGGAGGCTGTGGCAGGGAATCCAGGCTGTCAAGGACTAAGACAGTGAAGACAGCATGGATTTCCTTAACAACCTCAACAACTACTTTGGAAGGTTTGAGGCACTAAACACCAAAACCAGTGAGGAAAGCCACTCCACAGCAGAGCGATCAGGTGCTGAGTCTGGACCCACGGAAAGCTGCAGGCCCAGACAGGATACCACAGGCTGCTTGCTTAAGGAGTGTGCGGACCAACTGTCTCATGTCCTCACTGACATAGTTAACACCTCACTGAGACAAGCAGTGGCGTGGCGTGGGGAACATTTCTGAGGAAGCCAAGTGAAGCTAAGCTGTGTATATTTTAGGGGGTGGGGGCAGAAAATCGTATGTTGCTATTTCATGTCGTCGGATGAACTATTAGAGCGCCCAGCATCATTTTACCAGGACTTACACACGCTTGTTATCTAACAGACACTTTAAGCACCGACGCTCTCTCTCTCTCTCTCTCTGACAAACAGCAGCCATCTGAGAGCGCAGAGCTGAGTTTAGGCTCATTCACTGTGACCACAGTGGGACACACACATACTCAGTCCTCTTAAACATCTCATTAATTTATGCAACCACCCTCCCAAAACCACAAGCAGCTACTTAATGCACAGCACACATTTGATATTGGAAAGATGTGAATTTATTCACACACTTAATCATAAGCCGTCATAAGTTTTACGTCCACGTCAAACAAGACTTGTACGCTCTATGTGAGCTACACAAATGCTTTTCACTTTTCCTTATCGTTTATATAATAATAAATGTAAATATTCATTATACAGCAACACAACAACCCAGTACCAGTGGCTATAAACAGCACACCTGACATGTGTATTCAGACAGTGTATTCAGACAGCCGGCCCGTCACATCAAAAATAACACACATTGCTAACTGGGCTGTTCAGTAACTATTAAGCTGCGTAAAGAAAAAAAATGTGTTTTGCTCACCCTATCTGAAGAGGAAGGCCATTCTCCTGTCTCTCATGGTGGCAAAGTGATCAATGACCATGTCGTAGAACTTCCCACTGGCCTTTAGGTCCTCCACAACAACAGAGTCAATGGACATCTTGGCCAAGTTATCCAAGTTTGGCTAAACTCCGCAAAAGCATGCACCAACTCCACAAAATTGCCCCTGTTTGCGCTGCCAGCGGCCTCATTGTGCCCCCTGAATGCTTGCTCTTGGCGGGCAAGGTACAGGGCTGCAATGATGAGTCTCGTTAAAATATCCCGGTTTTTCTTCACCTGCTCATTGTGCTTCTTTGTGCTTAGACTTTTTGCCAAATCCAGAGCCTCATTAATCCTGACGCGCCCAAATAGTTTCAATTTCTCAGCACAGTCGATGTGATTTTTTGATTTGCCGTGCCTTTCAATTGCCCGAGACAGGTTGACCAGATCCGTGAATCCTGTGGTAACCCAGGGATTGTTCAGTGAGCATGAATTGTCAAAAAGGAGACAGGGCCAGCAAAATAACCGCTGAAGTTTAGCGCTACCGGCTAGCCACTCAGTGCGGACGTAATTCTGCTCATAGAATGTCCGAAAACCTTTCTTCCTCTCAGTACGGAGCTCTAGTTTTGGTGTTGGTCTCCCATCAGATTTAATTTCGAGTTGCTGTTGTAGAGGCAGTTTAGTAAAATTATTTTTTACTAAATATTCCAAATCCCCGCCCCCTCCATAATTGCGCTTTCTGGCTACCAAGATGTCAACACAAATCTTCCGTTATTTCATTCAATGACGTTGATGATGACATACCATGATTTGATTGGCGTGAAGCCAAAGAGTTCGCAGCTTCCCTTGACCCCGTCCTGACCAATCACAGGGGAGCAGCGTCGTAACAATAGCCTCAGCCAACTAAACTAACTAAAAGCCAACTCAGCTTGGCTTCCCAAGACAACAGAGTGCAGTACCACGTTTTCAACGCTCATTCACCACGTAACATTTAGAGGGGCGCTGTTTTACACATCATAAACGCTCAATAAATAATGAAGAGAGACGAGGGGGAGACGACAGAGACACAACACAGAAGGATTACGTAAACTGTTAAAAAAAGTGTGTTTATTAAATGACGTTATATTCTGAAAAAAGTGAGGAAGCCTGGCTTCCCTTGGCTTCTGCAAGAAAACGCCACTGGAGACAAGCCGCTGTGCCTTCATGCTACAAAACCTCAGCCATCATCCCAGTTCCAAAAAAAACACCATTACTAGTATGAATGACTACAGACCTGTAGCACTCACTTCCATAATAATGAAGTACTTTGAAAGACTAGTCAAGGACCACATCACATCTGCCCTCCCCCCTTCACTGGACCCATTTCAGTTTGCCTACCGCCCAAACTGCTCCACTGAGGATGCCATATCCACTGCACTTCACTTGAGCCTTGAACATCTCGAGAACAAGAATACTCTTGTGCGCATGTTGTTTGTCGATTTCAGCTTGGCATTCAACACCATAATCCCCCAGCATCTGGTCAACAAGCTGGGCTCAGACGCACTGGGCATAAGTTCTCCTCTGTGTAACTGGATACTGGACTTCCTCACAGACAGGCCCCAGTTTGTGCAGGTAGGCAACAACACATCCACCACCATCTCACTCAGTACTGGCTCCCCGCAGGGATGTGTTCTCAGTCCTGTTCTCTTCACACTGATGACCCATGACTGTCGTGCACACTCCAGCACCAATTACATCATAAAGTATGCAGATGACTCAACAGTGGTGGGTCTTCTCAAGGACAGTGATGAGAGGGCATATAGGGAGGAGGTGAAACTCTTCGCAGACTGGTGCAGGACAAACAACTTGGCCCTGAACGTCGAGAAAACCAAGGAGATGGTGATTGACTTCAGGAGAAATCAGCCCGTGCATGCCCCGATCCACATCAATGGGACTGCTATGGAGATTGTTCATCACACAAAGTTCCTGGGGGTTCATGTGGCTGACAACCTGTTCTGGGACCTGCACACCTCCTCCCTTGTCAAAAAGGCACACCAGTGTATGCACTTCCTGCGGCGGTTGAAGAGGGCCCACCTCAGTCCATCCATCCTCACCACTTTCTACAGGGTCACCATAGAGAGTGTTCTGACCAGCAACATCTCTCTCTGGTTTAAAAACTGCAGCGCTGCGGAGAGAAAGGCGCTGAGGAGAGTGATGAGGTTAGCTGGATGGACTATTGGTACAACTCTTCCTACCGTTCAGGAGCTGGCCCACAGAAGATGCATGTCTAAAGCTAAAGGCATCATCAAAGACCCCACCCACCCCGGCCACAGTCTGTTCTCCCTTCTCCCCTCTGGCAGGAGGTACCGCAGTCTACGGACCAAGACTGTGAGATTTCAAAATAGCTTCTACCCCACTGCCATCAGACGACTGAACTTACGACCCACTAATTTTTAATCTGTGTAATGTGTGTTGCTCGTAATTTCGTTTTACAGTAATGTGAAATGACAATAAAGAGATCTTGAATCTTGAATCTTGAATGTAAGTAGGTTTTTTGTCAGTAGGCCTCCTCTTCCGCAGTGTGTTATATGTTACGCCAAATTGCCTTGTCTGGTGAATTAGCCGATATTTTTTCAGAATCTTGCCTGACAGAGTCAAGTTCTTCTTCTTGTGGGCAGACTTATTTTGTTTCAATTCATGAATGAGTGCGTTGTGGAACAGCAGAGTTTTCTTGATGGAGGGGTTTTTGAGTTGGCTTCCCCGCAGCAGCTGCTCTGTTTTTTTTCTTGGTGATTCTGGGTGATCTGAGCCCTTTCTCTTACGCTCTCTTGACACTTGCTGTCTACGTTTCCAAGCCTTTCTCTGACTTCTCTTTTCCCTTCATTCAAATCATTGATATTTTTTATCTTCCCTTCCTCCACCCTCTTCTTCCATCTTTGCCTTTCCATTCTAAAGTATTCTTCCTTTAACTCTGCATCACTGTGCATTTTCTCTCTGCGCTTCTTTTGATATTCCCTGTTTCTTCTCCTTCTCTCCTCCACAGATAGTTGCTGCCTAGCCATAGCTTCTTTCTCAAATACATAAAGTCAAAGTTGAGTGTAATGACTATGAAATTGGGGGGAATTACAGTGAATGTTAGATTTGGTTAAATGTTGTCATGCCATTTTCATTTGGCTTTAGTCATTGGAGATGCATAGCCTACAAGGGATATTGTATACTATGTGCTATGTAGGTAGGTAGTAGGTGCACTATGTGCATCCCAGACGTAAGCCAAATGAACATGGCATAATAGTGAATTGAGAGAGAGGGAAGGCACACCTCATCCCCTAGGGTTGGACGATATGGAAGAAATATAGGGAGAATTACATAAATAAAAATATAAAAGAGGTTAATGAAACATTGCATTGGTATTTATTGTGATCAACAATTACATTCTAGCCTCCGATGAGGACCGTTTGGAGGTTTTTGTCACCACCGTCAGACTGTACGTCACCACCGTCAGACAGAAAACATGACGGTGGTGACGTCTGACGGTGGTGACAAAAACCTACTCTTTCACATGATATGCATGACTTGTTCACGTTAGCCATCTTGTTTCCCCTCTGTTGCTAGCTACTTCAGACCTCTTCTTAAAAAGTAAACATTTATGTCATAATCTAATCTAATATTTTTTATACAAAAGAGACGGTGTTGACATGTTATGGTTGTGACAGTAGCAGTGTCCAAAAATATGAACAAGTTTTAAGAGAAAATAGCAAACTTACGGGAGCTTGAGTAATCTTGAAGCATGCAGTAGAGCTGAATGTTTGAAATTGGGGTCCTCAAGAATGTAGCTGACTTTGTAGTTGCCAGATTTTATTGCTTTTTATAAATATCTGACGATGGTGGCGAATATGCGGGACACATTTTGAGCAACCACAAAATAATAGTAAATATTGTTCAAAACTCACTGTTTGTAGTTTTTAATACATATTACAATGTACTCTTTCATGTGGTAAGGATATTATTCAATTAAATTATTACTTTTTGTTTTTTTAATCAAGTTGAAATGATTATCTCCTATCTGATGACAACTGATTTTGTAGGCAATAGCCAGCATATAATCAATAAATTAATAAAAATGAAAAATAAACCTATGAAAGAACCTTACATATGTGCAAAGGACCCCCTGATTATAACCTTGATTCTTTTTATTCATGAAAATGTTATTAATTTTCAACAGAATTAGCACTTTTCTTAGTGGGACATGTTTTTGCCAAAGTTTCAAGAATCGGTGAGTAAACAGTCTGTGTGTTACAGCCAGACTTTTTTGCTCCACCTTTAAATCGACAAGTAATTTATTAGTAACAGGCCAATCATAGACAAACGTTTCACATAATCAATTGTAGTACTTTTTCTACAAGTTTCTCTATTTTCAGTTGACCTATAATTTGCTGTATGCACTTTTTTCTTTTCTCTACTGGATCTCTTACTTTTGTCATTTTCTCTCCACATGGTCCTGCACCTGTTCTGTGTGCATTGGCTCACTTGTTGTATTGGAATAGGCTTGACATTGTACACCATTATAACCAAATTTAGTTAGAACAGTGATTTTCTTCACCATTATAACCATTACAGGTTGTTGATATAATGTAATGATTTATCAATATATTTATACTCCCTTTTTCTTTTATCTGATTTGTTATAGGTGATGTCATTCTCCAACAATTTGAGGTCTTCCTGTCCCTTGAGAGCAGAAGTGAGGAGTTCCCCTCCTTCCAACCGATGCAAAAGAGGCTAGACATCTTCTTGTGTGGTGTCCTTAGCAGGCCCTATCCGGAACTTTGGGCTTTTTGCCAGGAAAATTGTCCAAGAGGTTTCTGAAAGTCTGGCCATAGACGCAGACAGGTTTGCAGAAGAGGCTGAGGGCAAGGCTGGCAGTCAGATGGCCCAGCTCATAACAAAGTCAAATGCTCTGAGGAGGAGCTACAAGAAAAATTAACAGAGCTCAAGAACATTGTGGAGGAGATCGCAGCCAAGGGACAAGAGCTCAGATAATGTAGAATAGTTGTTGTGTACACACACACACAATGGCCGTTGGCTGTAGAGTTTTTTATTACGATGTTTGCCAATATTTTTTTTATTCTGAGTTCCAAACAAATATTAGTTCACAATAGAGAGGCTTCTGGTGTTTTTAGTTAGGTTAAGCATTTTGTATTCCAATGTGAAAGAGCTGTGAATAAATTCATATACTTTGCAAGTAATTCCGGGCCTCCAATTTTCCTTCATGTCTTTTGTACTTTTTTGCCAGTATGGATGTGAAATGGGTCTTAAATTGTATTTATTATGGTCTTAAAAAAGTTTTAAATTTGACTTGTTGAAACCTGCTATGATAAATATATACACAGTGTAAAGGTCATTTAAAGTGTAAAGTATTTATTTTATGTCTTTACAATACAGCTCAGTAACTATGTATTTAAAATAATAATTAAAGTAATATTACTACCACCAGCATTAGCTGTATCCTAGCAACAGAGAAAAACATAGCACTTCTGGCCAACATAGCGTACGACAGGTAAGTAGACGACAGATAACTTAACTTCACAAACACACGAGGAGCTTTATGTTAAAAAACTAAACTAGTGTGATATGTAGACTGTCTAATTTAGCACACACTTATGTTCATTGATTTAACGTGGTGTTAAATGGCGACAACTGCAATGAAATAAAATATGTAAACAAATTTTGCTTACATATTGTTCATTTAAAATAAACTCTCTTTCTGTGCCAATTGCTTGCCCCTTTAATGTGAAAGTTTCATTTTGATAAGATTTTGGCTTCTAATGTTTTAGTATGATAAGAAAATCACAAGATTTCATGAAATTATTTCAGTGTATGTGTTTTTTGGACATTTGTACAGCAATTAAGAATATCGCGATAATATCGTTAACCGTGATAATTTGGTCACTATAATCGAGATATCAAATTTTCCATATCGTTACATCCCTATAATGTGCTTATATTTACCATACAATGGTGTATTAGAGACATAAATAATATAGTAGCTATGGGACAATGGCTTGATGTTGGAGAGGATCACAGTTTAGGGACTGTGTGGGTGTTATAGCCAATCTGTATGTGTATTTTATTGCTTATATCACTACTTTGTTTCCTACATAGGCTTAGGTCCATATAAATGCTTTTATCTAGAATAATGTGCCCAGAAGAGGTAAAATTACTCAGAGTTTTACATGAAATAGCAACAATTAGGTTCATCTCCTCTCTCTCTCTCTCTCTCTCTCTCTCTCTCTCTCACCATCTGTAAACATACATGTCTCATTAATGCATGTTAATGCATGTTACTAACTAAACTTCTTCCCTGGAGTTTCTGTGCTCTCTCGTCCAGCAGGTTCTCATGGATCGTGGCTGCTGCTGTGGTCCTGCATGACGTCCACTACATATATTATTACTGTCATTATTGTTACCATATCTCCATTACAGTTTATAGTTAATTAATGACTTGCTGCAGCTGTGCATCTGTGTCTCTCTATCTCTATCACAGGTTCCACTGCTACTGTAATCATTTTATCATTCATTGTAATTCATTGTCATTTTATCATTCATTGTAATTGTACAATATGTTTGTGTTGATTTGTTCTGTACACGTGACATCTATTGCACGTCTGTCCGTCCTGGGAGAGGGATCCCTCCTCTGTGGCTCTTCCTGAGGTTTCTTCCACTTTTTTCCCTGGTAAAAGAGTTTCTTGTGGGCAAGTTTTTCCTCACTCGAACCGAGGGTCTAAGGACAGAGGGTGTCACTCCTTGTACAGATTGTAAAGCCCTCAGAGGCAAATGTATTTTGTGAATTTGGGCTATACAAATAAAATTTGATTTGATTTGATTTGATTAAATGTGCTCTTTGCTCTCTTGCATGAAAGTCTGGGTGGGCTGGTGTGTCAGACAGGTAAGGTATTAATGTAGACTCGACTTACATGGTCAAAGAACTTGCTCTCAGAACCTTCACATCATTGTGTGGCGTTTGCTGCCCTCTGTTCAAATTCAAATTCAAATTCAACTTTATTTATATGGCACCTTTCCTACCAAGGTAACTCAAAGTGCCTTACAGGGATAAAACAAACAAAAAATAAAAGACAAGCAAAGTAAAACATGAACAACAAAGAAACACCCTGAAAACCCAAACCTCCCTCCCCCACACAGATATACACAACTACATACACACGCACACACATACAATGCCATAGCCACCCACACACACAAACATACACACATCCACACACATATATTTTTAGTGAGGAGACATGGCTGGGCACCGAAACCTGAGATGAGGAAGAACCTACCGTTTGGGGGCCGCTCACACCGAGAGGAGCCATGGTCCATGACTGCGGGGGCGCCGCCACAGGGGCCACCCCAGCCCAGGCAGACAGGAGGCCCCACACCAAGGTGTGGAGCACACTAGCCCCCGGGCCAGGACCGCCCACGGGACCGCACCCCCATCAGTGGGCCAGAGACAACTCCCGGTGTGGTAGGCCCCCAGGAGGAAACACTGGAAAACTGAGGGGCTAAAACAGTAAAATAAGATAAAAGGTATAAAAGCTAGAAACCATAAAATAAGATAAAAGGTATAAAAGCTAAAACAGTAAAATAAGCTAAAAGGTATAAAAGCTAAAACAGTAAAATAAGATAAAAGGTATAGAAGTTAAAACAGTAAAATAGGATAAAAGGTATAAAAGCTAGGAACCATAAAATAAGATAAAAGGTATAAAAGCTAAAACAGTAAAATAAGCTAAAAGGTATAAAAGCTAAAACAGTAAAATAAGATAAAAGATATAGAAGTTAAAACAGTAAAATAAGATAAAAGGTATAAAAGCTAAAACAGTAAAATAAGCTAAAAGGTATAAAAGCTAAAACAGTAAAATAAGATAAAAGATATAGAAGTTAAAACAGTAAAATAAGATAAAAGGTAAAAAAGCTAGAAACCATAAAATAAGATAAAATGTATAAAAGCTAAAACAGTAAAATAAGATAAAAGGCATAAAATAAATAAATACATAAATAAATAGATACAATTGAATAGTTATATAATCCGACTAAAACATGGGGGTGAGCATATAAGGAATTTAAAAGGAGTTAAACAAGTCAGTTAAAAGCCTGATTAAAAAGGTGGGTCTTGAGCCACTTTTTAAAAACATCAACATTCTCTGCAGCCCTGAGGTTCTCCGGCAGGCTGTTCCATAATCGGGGGCCAAAATAACTGAAAGCCGCCTCCCCGTGTGTTTTAGTTCTTACTTGAGGTATTGTTAAAAGGCCAGCGCCGGAGGACCTCAGGGTCCGCGAGGGGTGATAAGGTAAAAGTAATGTAGATAAATAAGAAGGCCCAAGACCGTTAAGACATTTAAAAACTAGTAAAAGAACCTTAAAATCGATCCTGAAGCGCACGGGGAGCCAATGCAGCGATTTTAAAACAGGTGTAATGTGCTCCCGCCCTCTGGTCCTCGTCAGCACGCGTGCGGCTGAGTTCTGTAATAATTGTAGATTGTGCATGTTCTTTTTGGGAAGACCAGAGAGCAGGGCATTACAATAATCTAAACTACAAGAGATAAAAGCATGCATCAGCACCTCCGTGCTGGCCTGAGAGAGAAACGGGCGGACTCTGGCTATATTCTTAAGGTGGTAAAAACCTATTTTTGTTATATTTTTGATGTGTGGAATAAAAGTGAGCTCAGAGTCAAAAATCACGCCCAGATTTTTTACAAATTTTGAGGGTTTAAAATTCTGTAATTTTGGTAGAAGTTTCTCTCTCTGGCCTTCAGGACCAATAACTAAAACCTCTGTTTTGTCCCGGTTGAGCTGAAGGAAGTTTGCTGCCATCCATGACTTGATGTCTTCGATGCAGTTAAAAAGGGCATCAATTGGCCCTATGTCATCAGGAGACACGGCGATGTACAGTTGCGTATCGTCAGCGTAACTATGAAAGCTGATGCCGTGTCTCCTGATGACGTCCCCAAGAGGAAGCATGTAGAGATTAAAAAGAAGTGGACCTAAAATTGACCCTTGGGGAACCCCACACTTTATCTCATGGATTCCTGAGGAACATGTATCCATACTTACAAAGAACCTTCGATCAGTGAGGTAGGACGTGAACCAGTTAAGAACAGTACCAGAGAAGCCAACCAGGTTCCTCAGTCTGTTTAATAAAATGTGATGGTCTACTGTATCGAAGGCGGCGGTTAGATCCAGTAGTACCAAGACTGTGAGTTTATGATTATCTAAATTACACCTGGTATCATTTAAAATCTTTAAAAGTGCTGTCTCAGTACTGTGGTTCATCCTAAAACCAGACTGATGGGTCTCTAAAATTTGCTTTGAGTTTACATTTACTTGTTTAAAAACAGGTTTTTCTAAAATTTTACTAAAAAATGGTAAGTTGGATACAGGCCGGTAGTTATTTAAGACATTGGGGTCTAAATCACTCTTCTTCAGAAGGGGCTTCACCACCGCTGTTTTAAAGGCGGTGGGGAAGACACCCGTCTGAAGAGAGCAATTCACCATATACAGCAGCTGTTCCTCAAAGAATGCATAGAGTGT
Organism: Argyrosomus regius; assembly: GCA_946959425.1. Lineage (NCBI taxonomy): Eukaryota > Metazoa > Chordata > Actinopteri > Sciaenidae > Argyrosomus > Argyrosomus regius. The sequence goes on along the minus strand of OX336890.1, from coordinate 26,962,848 downwards.
TTTAAAAAACGGTGTGGGAATTGGATCTAAAAGGCAGGTTGTGGGCTTTACCTGGGAGAAAACTCGACCAAGTGTCCTCGCATCAACCAGGGCAAAACTCTCCAGTGTTTCCTCAGGTAAAAGCAATGATCCAGGTGTTAAAAGCTGTTGGGATAAAAGACTGGATCTGATATCATTGATTTTATTTCTGAAGTGGTTGGGATAAACATGCAACAACCACACACTCTGGACAACTGCAAATCACATTTTAAACATCCTCTGCCCAGTGAAGTGAATTCTGTGCAGTGTCTTATACTGTATGAATCGTAGTTTGGCTTTTTTAGTCACGAAGTTTTTACAAATCTGATTCCAGATGTCGACATCAGGAGTAGTGGATAGAGTGATCGTATTGATAGTGTTTTTTCAGATTGTAATATTATCCTATATGTTTTGGAGAGCAGTTTTTTGGGGGAAGAAATACGGTTACTCCTAATGCTCGGAAAATTGATAACGGAAATATAAAAGGATTTGGATAAATATAAATACATAAATAATAAATATAACACTTCTTTGCCCGAAAGAGAAAAGGTGATTGAATCTACCTATTTTAAAAAGTTACTACTGGGCTGCTCAACTCAGGGTTATAATTATGAGGATTATGAAAGACATAGATACAATGTGGGTGGGAATGGAACCTCCAGAGTCACTTCCAATTTTGAGTGAAGTGACACTAAAGAGACTAAAGATGGGCAATGACTGGATCAGGGTAACAATGAAAATATGGTCAGTGGTACAAAAGAAATGATAACTGTCACACTCCATTTGTAGAGCCACCAAAACTGCAACAAATCCAGATTTTTTTTACCATCTATGATGGACGCAGGGTACAATAGACGGACACACCAGGGTACAGATAGATAGATACAGCTACATGATACATATTCACTAGACAGACAAGAGTAGAGTAGACTAGAGTTATGACTTCCTAAAGGTGCTCATTTTTATGAACATATGAAGGAAGCAATAAAACCATCCAAGCTGTGACCAACATCTTGTGCTTGAAATGTCGTTTTAAAAATATTTTCTCCAACCAAGTTCATTTTTTAACATTTAGGTTTACATGTTTTAACATGAACATCTTTTTGAGTATTGATATTTATTGGAAGATATTCTGTTATTCACATTCACACCAATACCCTTAAAACGAATGTTGTCTTTTAAAAAACCTGTTAGTTTACTGTATGTGTAGCGTGACACTGACTGCTCCTGTCCTCCAGGTGGAGGTGCTCTAGGACAACCCTAAGCCTAATCACGACTGATTTCTGAAGAACAATGAAGAGACAGAAGCAGTGAAGATGATGTATAGTGTAAATACATCAGGTTAAAGCTGTGTCTGTCACTCATATGTAGGTGTGATGAGCTTTAAAAAGCCAAACTTGTAGGTCTGTTAATATGTTTTTATTATTATTTATATTATTTAGTGAAGCCTGGTTCACCCACAAAGCTCCTTCCACTTGTTGTCTAATTAGGCCTCTTGTCAGGACTGTGTGGATGTGTACAGACTGAGCTCTATGAATACCTTCTCACTCTGCTGTTTGGTTCAGTCTGGTTAAGGTAGTACAGCTCACATCTCTGTGATTGTCTAAACCTCCTATTGTGGTGAAAAAAATCACATCCATTATGTTTTGAGTCAAATTGACCTACATTGTCTATAGACAGTGACAAACAGACAAATAATCAGGTCAAATTAGTGCAATCTTATGATCTCTTCTCAGAGAATTAAGAGACAAATTACACATTATTCCATGATTTATGATGCATAAATACTGCAGACACTGCACAGATGTTATATGTGCATGTTGGACAAGGCATTAATAAGAGGCCCAGCAGCTAATTTCTACGTTGCTTTGGTTAAAGTAATATACTACATACACAGATTGTTGCAAACAACAACTGCAGACTGAAATAAGTTTAAAGGATTTATTAAAAACCAAATTAATAGTTGAATTCAGGAGCAAGGTGACTGGATAAGATCTTGAATGAAGGAGATCCAGAACAGTGCAAGGCTGGTGGTGGCAGAAAACTTCAGGAGCAGGTGTTTAGATGAGACTGTGGCAGGGGAATAACTGGCAGGATTTCCTGAAGCACAGGGAAAGAAAGGTTAAGCAGGATTCACAAAATGAGCACACATGTAGTAGAAAACACACCTATAACTGCTCTGTTCCTCCATCTGTCTGTGTTTCTTTAATCATTCATAAGTGTAATAGTATCATTTTAATTGTGCAAGCATTTTGTAAACGTGTTGTTGTTTACCAGGCCACATTGCAAGAGCTTCCTGACGAACCACACCTTGTCCTTTAAGGGGAAGAGCCAAAGAAGATGGTCAAACAGACCACTGCCTCCTTTGTGGACAGCTTTGGAGTGACCCCACCAGAAAACAAATGTGACTCCATGAAAGTTATACAAATATACAAAAACTATATATAAGTATTTACTGGCAGAAAAGTGGCTGCTAAAAGAGGTAAGTAGTTTTGCTTATTATGTAATACATAGGACCAGCCAATTAACTGATCGGCTATCATTTTCAATGGGTAGAGCCTGAGGTGAGATTAATGCAAGTTAACGTCTGTATATTGATTATTTCTGATAGCCTGAAGTGTGCAAACACTCTGCTTTATCCTTTGTACCAATGAATGTGTTTGTGTGTTTTGACTTAAGACATTCATGCTACAAAAAAAAAGATAAAAGGGTTGTAGATATATTTCTACTTATACTACTTCGGCAACCTTAAACCAAATACTAAAAGTCTCTATGTGTTGGATGTCTGTTAGATATTAGGAGGTCATTATCAATATCATTAGCAGGACTTACATTAGTCTTGTGTTTATAATATTTAGAGAGAACTGATGAAAACTCGAAATGATGTAAATCAGTCGCAGAGAGTCTAATATTTTTGATAGAGGACACCAGATTTGGCTCATGGGCCGCTGTTTGCCTAGAACTGCTGCACAGCATACTGTGCAACACTCAACACCACACTACTGAAGTGGACTGAAGGAGAGCCTGTGCTGCCCTCTAGTGCATTTAGGGCATTAAAGCTATTGTATTAGGTTGGTGTAACGTTTACTTCCTCATTGTTTGTGGCATCACAAGTCAGTGTTACATGTAAAATATAAATATATATATATATATATATATATAGGATAAAGTAGAAAATCAGCCATATCAAATCAAAAACCAGTAAATCGAAAAGTGATGAAAAAATACACAACACACCATACCATGTTGTTCATATACCAGATGAAAATAGTAAAATATTTAGTATGATGTAAAGATAATATTTATTTTGTTATCTGACTAGAGAAAGAACTTTTAGTTAGGTAAATTATGTTTGACCACACAGAAGTATAACTCTCAGTTTGGAAATATGTGTGTGCGAATCAGGTTTATTATCACATAAACATATCACATAAAAAGAATTTGCCTTGGTGTTTTGGTGCACAAGAATCATGAAGTAAAAAATATAAGGAAGATAAAAATGAAGTCAAGTTAGATGAATATGTTTTGTACAGTTTTTCTATGCAGGAATGTCTAAAGTATTCACCAAGTAATGCAAAAGTTCACGGTATGCAGAATATTTCAGTTGTTCTGTTGTTGTATGAAAGATGTTTTTCCCAAATTTAGCAATAAAGCAAGATGTTATCAAAAGGTGTGTGTCACACGTAGAGTTAGCAGATCTTACATTAATGTAACCTGTAGAGTCTGGAGGGGTGGGGGTGTTCAAAGTCAGCATCAGAGCGGGCCTGGGCCTTGTTCTTGTGCCTCATGCCAGAGGGGAGTGTCTCTAAAAGTTTGTGTCTGCACGCCTCAGCTTCCTGGAGGAGCACAGGTCTTGATCGAATCACCTTCTTAGCAGACCAAATGATGTGCTGCAGTTTGTCCTTGGGGTCAGTGGTGTTTTGTGGTATGACAGCATAAGGCACTGAAAAGACTTCATAACTCCAGAGTCTATAAGCAATTCTCATAAAAGTAATAAAACTCATGAAGTACTCAATAAATGTGTGTGATGGTTGTTTGGATGCCAAGCAGAACATACATGTTAATGACACAATACATAAGATATCACTTCAGAATCGATTTTAAGATTCTTTTACTGGTTTATAAATCTATTAATGGTCTTAGTCCAGCCTATTTATCTGATTTACTTTTACCCTATGAACCCTCGAGGACCCTCAGGTCTTCTGGGAGTGGCCTTTTAATAATACCAAAAGTCAGAACGAAAACCCACAGTGAGGCATCATTTTCTCACTGTGGTCCACGTCTGTGGAACAGCCTCCCTGAAGACCTGAGGGCATCACAGAATGTTCATGTTTTTAAGAGCAAACTTAAGACTTATCTTTTTAATTTGGCTTTTACTTGAACCATTTTTAAATATTTTTCTGTTTATGTATTTTAATGTTATGCAATTTCTACTTTTATTTATTTATTTGCTATTTTATTTATTATTTATTTATATCTGTCTATTTATATATATCTTAACCTTTATTTTTAGCTATATGTATATTTTTTACTACTTTTACTTTTATTCTTTAAAAAAATAATAGTATAGTAATAATATAGTAATAAAAATAATTAGTTTTACTATTTCACTATTTTTTATGTTTTTTTCTTTTCTTTTTATTTATTTTATTTGATTTATTATTATTGTTATTATTTTATTTTATTTATTTATTTTTATTTATTTCATTTTTGGGGTGGGGTGGAGGGTTGGGGGTGGGTGGTGGATGTGGGGGTGGGGGTAGAGAATTGGGGTTCGGCAGTGGGTGTTGGCATAGCGGGCAGGGGATGGGTGGTGGCTGTTGTGGTGGAGGGTTTGGGGGCGGGCGGTGGGTGTTGGGTGTTTTTATGTGAAGCACTTTGTGTTACATGTTTTGTATGAAAAGTGCTATACAAATAAAGTTTGATTGATTGATTGATCACTCATGTATAGCAAAAATGTATTCTATTGAGTGATTTGGAGCAGATTTCTCCACGGGATCATATTTCATCAGAGAAAACTTGTTGGAACATGTACCATTTCATTAATATTTTTGGACATGTTGGAGCTCATCATGTTTCATGGTATGTGTGTAATAATGTGTATAGTAAGCAATTTTATTTGTCACCACAATTCCTGCAGAACACAGGTCTCAGTACAGTAGAGTTGTGTTCCCTGACATTCTTGTGTTGTGTTTGGACAACTGAGAGTGGTCCATGAGAGTGGTTTGTCATTTAGCTTAGACAGCATGGCAGGGCCATGATAGTGCAGTGCTGAAGTTTATGCATTAAAATGAGAAGTGGGAGGGGGAAACGGAACGCTGAAACGGTTATGATGTGGGCTGTGCCTACAGGAGCTGTGTAACCATGTGCCCATTCTCTCTGCAGAGCTGCAAGAACAGGAACAGGAAGACCAGCTTGTGGTTAACTAATCTAAAATCAGCAGCGATCATGTTTTTCTGACTGCCACCCGCTGCCGTGCTGATTGTACAAACAGCAGATGTACGAGCCATTTACCAAGTAATTAAATGAGTGTGAAACAGAGTGGAATGGAGGCAGGTGTCTGTGGTGATGGGTGAGGGTTCTATCACTTCTAACTGTGAGCCTGGTTAAACATGAAAGTACACACCCAAACTTAAGTTCACTTTGAGTGAAAAATAAAACTTGAAAAATAAATAAATTGAACTTGTGATAAATGACTTTTTGTGTCTGTTTGTTTCATTTTTTAGCACACTTCTTTTTGCTGACCACTGACTGAGGTGTAGATGAACTGTCACACCCCGCCACATAGAGGCTGTGTGCGTGTGAAGTGAAGAGATGGGTTTAACAGGGGCAGGATTTCCTTTACATTCTTGGATGTGGTAGGAGAAAGCTCTTTACACTGCAAACATTCAGATCATCCCAACGAGGTAAGTGCTACAGTACCATCTCTACCAATCACATTTTTATTTTATTATTAACTAAGCTGGTATCAAAGTTTTTACTGTAGATTCATAGTGTGCATGCTACTGTATGAGTTCTCAGGCTGATGGAAACTGTGTTAAAAAAAAAAAAAAGAAATCAGGCTTTATTTGGATTTTTTGGATTTAGAATTTTCTTTCAGATTCTTTCTTTTTTTTTTTTTTATAAAATGTTCTGCTTAAAAATGAGGTGGAGCTGTGCCATCATTACAAAATCTTCTACCAGTGTCATTTCACATTCGACATTCATTTGTTGGGAAATTAGTGTGCAATACTGATGATGAAATATCTGCAGAGACAAACATGCCGCAGAAGCAGAACTTTCTTTTGTTTTTACTGAAAATGCTGAAAACTGAGAGGATGATACAGATAGCAGATTTGTAGATTTCATCACTTTTTACTCCTTTTCTAAAAATGAACACGTTATATTTGTTGACAATCTTTTATCAAGATTATCAAGAAACCCCAATGATAACAGCATTTTATTTATTTAGTTACTAAATAAATAATACATAAAACACAGATAAAATACTAGTATTTTATCTGTGTTTTATGTGTCTGTTACGTATCTAATGCAAGCTAACTTGTAATTACCTGTAACAAAATTAGCATAATATTGGGAGTTAAAATAAAATGACTTCTGCAGTTGATGTTTTTGTTTTTAACATCTTGCCCTGTGGTGAGAAACTGGTGAGAAGATATGAGAGTGAAATAAAATCTCTGAGCTACCCTCCCTTCCTTCCTTTCAAGGGGTTCCATACCAGTGATCTGTGCCCTTTTGACCTGGAATACACCCGACAGCCATGACAACATCTGGATCCAGAGCCTTCCTCCTCCTCCTCCTTCTCCTCCTCCCCGTCAGCTTCCTCTCACACCTGCTTTATTACAGCTTCTTGGACCAGAAGCTCTATCAGCAGAAGTGTCATCCAGATGTTCCACAGAGAAACATCAGCATCCTGCTGTGGCACTGGCCGTTCGGCCGCTCCTTCAGGCTCAACGGAGACAAATGCTTCGAGCTGTACAACATCAGCCGCTGTTTCCTTACTAACAACAAATCTACCTTCTCTGCTGCTGACGTGGTTGTCTTCCACCACCAAGAGATAGGCAGGGGACTGTCCTCACTGCCCCTGCACCGGGTTCGCCCGGCCTCCCAGCACTGGGTGTGGCTGTCCTTGGAGCCCCCTGTCAACAATGCAAACCTCACACAGCTCAACAGCCTCTTCAACTGGACGATGAGCTACAGACGTGACGCAGACATATCTATCCCTTATGGAAAGACCTTGCTGGGAGGTGATGGGCTTGTCTTCCAGGCTGCTCCAAATCGATCCTGCTTTGTCAGCTGGGTGGTCAGCAAATACCAACCTCAACAGGCTCGGGCTAGTGTTTACCAAAGTCTAAAGGAGCACATTCCCATAGACGTATACGGCAAGTGGAACAACAAACCTCTGCCAAACAAGAAGCTGTTGCCCACCATTGCAAACTGTCTTTTTTACCTGTCTTTTGAGAACTCTGAGGCGAAGGACTACATCAGTGAGAAGCTCTGGAGGAACGCTTTCCAAGCAGGAGCCGTACCTGTGGTTCTCGGCCCAAGCCGGGCTACATACGAGGCCCTGGCTCCCCCTGGTTCCTTTATCCATGTGGCTGATTTCAAAAACACAGAAGATTTGGCTGCCTATCTGAAGCATGTGGCCACAGACAAGCAGGCCTATGAGAAGTATTTCCAGTGGCATCGCACGCACAGAATTAAAACCTACACTGACTGGAGGGAAAGGCTGTGCCAGATATGTGTTAAGTATCCTGGTTTGCCAGCTCATCGAGTCTATCATGATCTTGAGAGTTGGGTCATCAGCTAAGATTTTTATCTCTTCCTGCTTTCAGGTCTGTGAGGTGTTTTGAATGGGACAGTTGATACGGCTGGGTTAGCACATGCAAATGTGGAATACCATGCTGTAACAATTTCATGTAAGATTTACATTCAGCTGTTAGTTTTAGTAAACATGGAGGTACTGCACACCACAGAAACAAATCTCAGGAGGTTGGTTGGGCTGTGCGCTGTATAAAAAAGGAAGCAGGAGTTCGTATGTAAGCATAAGTAACATAGTCCTCAAACAGGCTGCTAGAGATATTTTTATCTGCTCAGGGCTTCAAGCTAAGCACTTTTTAGATCATCTCCTGTTCAGCGGCTAAGTTCAGGGAACTGAAACTAAATGGTTAAGCAAGATAAAATTTAAAGGACCAGTGTGTAGGATTTAGTGGAATCTAGTCTAGTCAGATTGCAACCACCTTGCCTCACCCTCTCCTTCCAAGTGTGAAGGAGAAACTACAGTAATGGTAAATGGTAAATGGACTGTACTTATGTATATAGCGCCTTTCTAGCGCTTTTACACTGCATATTTCATTGACAAGGAGCTAACATTCATACGCATTCACACAGTTGCTGTGAAACATGAAACGAAAATGTAAAACGCCCAACGTAGAGCCAGTGTCTGTAGAAACATGTTGGTTCAACATGGCAGACTTGAGACCTGCAGTATCTGTTGATATAAAAGACTCATTTTCAGATAACTTCAACAAATTGTTATGTATAATTTTTATTATAATAATAATTATTATTGTTATTTTAATATTACTTAATAACTAATAATTATTTATAATTTATAACTAAAAAAACAGACTAAAATCTATTAAAGATACCAAAGTGCTTATCAGGTGTGTTTTAAGTGAATGTCTTAAAACTCCCTTTTCAGTGTTGGAATAAGAAAGCTGAATCTGACATTCTTTGTGACTTTGAAATCTTCAGTCACACCCACTCTATGTGACACATATGTTGAGGTGTGAAAAGAGAGTTTGAAGTGTCACATTTTGTATAAACAAGTAACTGAATATTTTTCATAGAATTGAACTGTACACCAACTATTGTGATACAAATTACTTTATTATATTTATAGTGAAAGAATGTTGATATAATTTTGATTTCAGATCAGAACATGCAGGTTACCCAGTCACCCATACTTTTACAACATAAATGTACAACATACTGTACATACATGTATAAATATATAGGCTAATATGCAACAAACAATAAAAGTGAGCATACTGAAAAAAGACTAACATTTTGACATTGAAATGGGAAGTGGAAATTGTTCATGCAATTAAAATGTTTCAGGTTTTATTTTCATAGCAGGCTCATGACTATTACTGAAAACTCTCCTGCACGTCCACCAATCTCACCACCAAAACTCCTTCAGTTGCTCATGTTTGTGCTAGAAATCATATAAATATACTGACCTGGTTGTTGGCATATATATTTTATTGTATTTATTTGTAATGGACCATGTACAATATCAAGCTATTTTACAGTTGCTAACTGTCAGTCAGGAATGTAGCTACCATTGAGGACACTGTCCTGTTGAGGATACAAATCATACACTTAATGCTTAACTAATGCACAAGTCATGATGATTAACTGCATGAGTGAATGCAGGATGTATCATGAATTCTTGTTGCTCACCACTTTATGTGATTAGTTAACAGATCATCAGTTAGGAATGTTAGTTCATACATTAATTGATATGCACCAAGTGAGCTGTATTTATTTTATGCAAATGTTTGCATCTGAGGCAAGTTTTTTTTTCATTCAAACGATCACTAAATAATTAGCATTAATTAAATTAATAATCACTATTTCTATGAGAACTGCTACTGTTCTACTTTCTGAGCAAATACTGATAAATACTTTTATGTTTTAAAGTGGAATCCAGTTAATTTGATCCCATAAAAACGAATGTATGTAGTAAATTTACATTCCTTAACTGATGATCTGTTCTAGTCATTGTGACTCGAGCATTGATAAATCCTCCTTGATCACTCTTCAATAAACATTTCAGCATAAGACAGCTTGCATTAATTAATGCATGAAATCATCATGAGTCATATATATGATATAAGTATTTAATTGGCTGAATCCCTGTTGTGTATGTATTCTTCCTACAGCAAACAGCAGAAAACTTAAAGGTCACAGGTTTCACTGTGACACTGATGATGTGGCATCGCTGTAGGGTGTGGTGATAAAAGTAACATCTCCAGCTACAATGTTTTTTTCCACTGTAACACTTGTCAGTGTGACGGAGTGAATATTCTGCTGAAAAAGCATGTGCGGTGTGTAGGTGAATGAAAAATGAAACAGAGACAGCGCTCAAAAACACAGACAGACATTTGTTGACAGCTTGAAATAAAATGACATAACATTAGAGTCCTTAATGTTAGCTATGATCCTGATTATAAGTCATGTCCTTATTATTTAAAATGTAACGATTGTTTTATTGTAATAAAGTATTACCAACAAGGGCACTTGTGTATGGTATGAAATATAAAAGTGTGATGCAGAATAGCTTCAATATACATTTGGAGACTTATTAACTTTCTTTCTTTGATGATAAGATCAGAACTATTTGCATGTTATGGGTGTAGGTTTTGTTTCACACACACACACACAAACTTATAAAATTTACAGATATCTTCAAACCTCACCTCTAACTCTGTCCTTTCTACTGTGACTTTAAAGGATCCGAGTACTTCCTTCATCCTGTTAACTGATAGACACCGCTCTGAAGATGAAGGTAAAGTCAAGTGAAATTATGAAAGCAGGACATTTCAGTGTTTTGTTATTGTGTTAATAATACTTCACACTTCATTTTAGAGATTAGAATGATGTGTCTGATCATTCACAAAGGAGATGTAACCCCACTCAAGCCCGTCACTACCATGTCATGCCAGCAGATGGTCTTCTTCACCACTGCTTTTTCATTTACAAAGTACAGAGCCCCTTATGGGACAAAAAAGAGATTATTATTCATTTAAATTATTAGGTCACACATATCATCCAGATTATTTCCTCACTTCCTTTTAGTAGTTTGGTTCTATCTGTCCAAGTTTTGAAATCTGAGATTTCTGTATCACGCCTACACCTCAATATAAAGGAGGTGAGTGTCATTTAGTTTGTGTTGCTCACAGTGCTGAAACATTACATGATAAGATAAAAAGTAGTGCATCTTTACAGAAGTAATGTCCTGATTTCTCCATGAAACATGTCATATTTCCCTAAAATGTCAAGAAAAAAAAAGAAAGACTCGAGAACAAACCGTGTTTCACTTCAGGTTATATAAATATTTATTTCCATCATTTCAGCTGTGGTATATCCACATGCATGCTAAACATGGTGGTAAAGAAGTTCTGTGTAGTGTATAGAATTCATTATATGTAGTCTCAAAACAGTCTGTATCAAAGGTAGCTAACCTAGGTAGTTTACTTGTTCTAGAGTTCCTTCACGACCCATTCATCATCAGAGAGGGAATGACCAAAACAAGACAACCTGCTCGGTTTTTGTTTAGGTTTAGCTCTCTTTAGCATTGGTGAAGGGAAAGCAGAGTAACATTTATAAAAGGCAAACAACATAAGAATTGTATCTTTTCTGGCAAAGCGTCATCCCTCCAAACAACATATTGTCCGTCATTTTGTTCCACGAGCTCATTAGGTTTGGATAAAACAGTCTTTACAACACAGTTAAAGAGTGTTCCAGTGTTAATACTCCCTGGTATCTTTTGTAGGTATTTCTTTTTACATATTGACACTCATGTATGTGTATGTGTGCAGGTCAAGTACAGTTTAACGTGCTGCTCCGCTGTGGGAGAGCTGAGAGGCTGAGACAGTGGGAGCAGGCTGAAGAGAGGAGCCGCACAGAGCGGCTTTCCTGAGAGGCGACAGCGAGAGGCCACAGTTACATCCAGGGCCTGCCAAACATCTGACACTGGAACAGAAGAATCATCCTAAAGTGTGTAATATGATCTATGATCAACGCCGTGGGGCAAGATGACTACAAAATACAGAAAGGTAGTTGTGCACATCAAGTCCTATACAGTATTTAGGCCAGGTGAGGATAGCAGCTTCAGTAAAGGAAAAAGCAGAGAATATCCATCAGGGTTATACCAATCCAGTCAGCCATAAGAGCAAGGGAAGATACAATCATTCCTATGATGCTGATTTAATTCATGACAATATGTTTTGTCATGTTGAAAATGTTTGAGTATATTTGTACTTGATTGGTTTGATGCTCTTTGTTTTGCCTGGTGAAGACTCGCCCGCTCAAATGTTGCCTGTTCCCATCTAATAAAAGCTGTGCAGCTACATTATAATGCGCGAATACTCTCTGCTTTCCCCTTCATCAACAAACTATTACATATCAACTGAAAACCATTATGCACAAAAAGAAATGTATTTTCTAAAATCTGGACGTCACCACTTTTCAGAGACATTTCCTGTCCTTTCCATACGTGTAGGAACCCTGCTGATATATTGTCAACGATAAGGAAACTAGCAACAGTTCAATATTCGACACAGCACTCAGAAATCTAGAGGAACAATTTTACACACACACACACACACACACACACACACACACACACACACTGAGAGAGAGCGAGAGAGAGAGAGAGAGAGAGAGAGAGAGAGAGAGAGAGAGAGAGAGAAGATCTCCTGTACACATTAGCAGCTATTTACAGATCACAAAACCATGGGGACAAGCCAGGTTAGTCAGATACCATATATACAGATACAGGTTTGACTCGCTCTGTTTCAGAGTTCTAGGTAAAGAAGTTTCAAATTCCCTTGAAATCATTCAAGATATATATACATCTATAGTCTATAAATTAGTCTATATATATACATATACATTTATATATATATATATATATGTGTGTGTGTGTGTGTGTGTGTGTGTGTGTATATATATATACATACACACACACACACACACACATATATACATATACACATATATATACATATACATACATTTATTTATTTATTATCAGTAGCAAGTTTGCACAAGAAACTTGTAAGAACTGTAAATGCATATTGACTCTCATGTTTCATAACACAGCATCATCAATTCATGCATAGAGGAACTAGACACGATGGCTACATACCATACTGATAAAGAAGATCACGGAGCTCCATGGAGGTGTGTTCAGGAAATATTAAAATCACATTTCTTTTTAAAAATACTTAAATGAAACCAAAGCTTACAGTGAGAACTCAAAGAATGAAAGAGTTTTTACTGATGAATAAACGTGGATAATCATGTCTTTGTACTGATATCAATATGCATGTCTGCTACCTGACAGAAGAGATTCTGGGTTCTTTGATATTGGCTGATTGTATTTTTGTGAACAGAAATATAAAAAAGGAGTGATGACAAAATAAAAACAGAATGTGGCTGCAGAACGGGAGAAATTGGTCCCAGATTCAGTCCTGCTTCAAACAACAAACCAACACTGACGTCCTTTTAAATGTCCATGAACGCCTCACTTCTCATCATCTTCCTCCTCCGTGTACCTTACACGCTCCATCCTGTCTGTTAAAAGGCTTGGGCTGAGCACAGGAGTGTGTGTGGAGTGTGTTTATATCTGTGTAAATTGAACTACTTGTACACACACAAGTACTGCATTCTCCAGTCCAGGTTTACTTGTGGAACCTCTGAAAGTAAAGGGTGGAGTCGTCAAACAGCGGGTTCTTTACCTCCATTTCCCCCGTCTACAGATGGACAGAGAGAGGGTAACACAGTTCATCATCAGACATGTTTCCTCTGCAAGAGTTATGATTGTGTAAAATCACAGTACATAAACATTAAAATGAAACTAAACAGTACACTATGTTGGAACTTGGATAAAGCTAATGAAACAGATTATGATGGAATGGATGGAGAAACACAAGTTCTGACATAATACACCATTTAAACGATATGCAGCTAAGTTGTGGGACACGAATTGGTAACAATACCCAGATACTTTGGGCATGTCCTAAACCAGGCAAGTCCAAAGTCCGGCCCGGGGCCAATCACGTCCCGCGGTCAGAGCAAGAGTGATATGTTTTAAACTTAAATGTTAACAGACTTTGCATTACTCATAATAAGTCACGTTTAGAATGAACATGAGGTGAAGACTTGTATCAACCTCATGCAAGTTTAACGTATTCCATACAATTTATTCTTTGTTATCTGACGAGGTTTTTGAGGCACTTGGAAAAGTATTTCAGAAAAATTTTATAAAAGATTCCAAGATGGAAAAACTAGGACTAATATCAAATTACATAATTGGAAGAGGCTGACTGCAGCTCTTAAATGTATTACAATTAAATGGTTAAAGCCCGATCCTCCAACTTATAATATGTGGATTGAGAAAGTCTGGGAAATCTACCATATGGAACATAATAATAACTTGTGCCTTGAGGCTTCAAAAAGATATATTTGTTAACAGATGGAGACATGACCATACTAATGCAGTAAAAGTCATTTATTTAATTTGATTTTAATCCATTCATTTATTTCCATTCACGCTGCTTATTATTTAATTACCTATCGTTATGTGTTATTCTTATCTAACCACCATGTAATTTGCACGTTTAACCTGAAGCATATACTCTTATGCTGTATTAAGCAGATCATAAATGGTGAACAGCAGACTAAATGTGAATGTAATAAAAATTAAGTAAAAAAAAAAAAAAAGATATGCAGTTCCAGATTTGGATCTTTTTACTAATAGCAGCAATAAAAGCTCAGAAGTAACTAATAACATAAATGATATCTTTGTTCCATTAAAGCTGCATTAAGGATGACTGGGGGCAGCGCCACAAGCTGTAAACATTACAAAGTTACAGATCCTCTCATTTAAAGCTGCACTAATTGAATTTTTTGCCACTTGAGGGCAGAAGAACAAGCTGACACTGGATATATTTTCACCTTCTGGAGCTGTTAGCAAACAGTTCCAATTTACCAATCTACAACAATATCATCTTTCATTTGGACTCACTGGGGCTGGGGGTGAGGGTTCACTGCCCTTTTAGCTCTGGTTTGGTCTCCACCAACTCCTGAGAAAAATATCTGGCTCATTTTCTGTGTCTGTTGGTTCTGGATATGTAGCATACAGTAGGTTTATCAGAGCTTCTTAACTGAAGCCGATGGGAGCTGATATTATCAGCTAGAAAATGAAATATGAGCCAAAAGAAGGTAAAATGCTCCCTATAGCTGAGGGCAACATTACACATGCTCATTTGAGCCATTTTTAATATGGAAATTATTGATAAGTGCAGCTTTAAATTGAAATAATAATTACTTATGCTTATATCATTTATTTGCCATGATTCTATTCTTTTTTTATACATGTTTAATAATTCTATTCTTTAATTCTGGTTAAGGGCTTCCTACTAAAGCAGTGCTGTAACACTGTGAATAATTATCCCGCCTGTTGACATCCACATTGCTGTATGACGTTCAATAAATGTTGAGATAATAATGCAGAGTTCACTCACAGGTGCCAATCCAGGACACTCATACACTGTGAAATCTCCATCCTCGTTCTCCTCATCTGTTGATGCTCCTGAGTCGGGAACTTTTGGCTCATCCCTGTGTCTGCAGAGTTCACACGCAAAGACACACACGGTCATAAAATATTCAGAGGATAACGGAGATTAGATGAGCCAGAGAGGGCAGGGAGGGGACGAGAGACGAGGGGGGCAGGAGACAGACACACATGCTCAGGAAAGATGAGCGTGTCCGGGCTCGGAGGGTGACTCACTTCTCCAGGGAGAGCATCTGCTGCTTCTGGTGCTGGTAGTGGTACATTTGGGCACTGTGGGCCAGCTTCTTGTCCCCAGGCTGGAACACACCGAGGGACAAAAGGGGACACGAGAAAGTCACTGATATTCATCCACATCTAATCACACCCTTCAGATGACATTCACTTTGCAGCACGTGTTCGTTCTGCACGTGTTCATGGCACAGCTAGTTTGCAACGGTGGACAACAGTGTCATGGCATTAACAGGTTTGTGTAAGCTATTCTACAGAATCAGGTTCAAAATGCATGGGCAGTGATGTATAACATGAGTATTTATAGTTCTATTTTAACAACACAACTTCCATGTTCATTTTATTCAGAATTATTTGTTGTTTGGTTAATGGAGAAATATGTAGTATGATTAGTGGTATATGATATAATCAATTACTACATTTACTGCTATGACCCTGACAGTGTATGCTGATGATGCACATTACAATGTTACCCGACACATTATTTAAAGCTGCATTCATTGATTTATTTTGGCCACTTGGGGCAGCGTGAGAAGCAGTAAACACAACATGGCGAGTGTACAGCATGACGGCGGTGAGCAGTTGATTATTTACATCTCCAGCAGACACAGAGTAACATGAGCATAAAACTGAGGGCGGCTGCAGTCAGGTGATAATTCCCTTTCATCACACATTAAAGGAATCCTAAATAATGCAGCTTATACACAGTAGTTTGACAGTAGTTCCCTGTTAATGTACAATTAAATATGTTTTTGGACATTTGGACATAAAAATTGAACATGCAGTACATGGTTAGACTGGGATCTTTAAGAAGTCCTTATAATACTAAAGAGAGTTTCTACTCACCAAACTGTCAAAGGTTTGGGCTCTCATCAGTCCATATACAGGGTAGTCCACCTTCTGAGTTAGATGCACACCTTTCTGCAATCTGGAAAAGAAAGAAGTAACATTCAATGCTTCATCACAAATACAGGACGTATACACTGTATGCATATACAGTACTGATTTATGAAAGCATTTTGAATTGACTGGCATGCTTTGCTTTGTCTTTGTGATGTTGCTGTTGGCAAAACAGGACACCGTGCACAGTAAAAGTCTAAACATTTAAAGTCATTAACAGATAGATATGTTCAGAATAAGATAGAGCACGTTATTGATCCCCGAAGGGAAATTCGTCTGTAACAGGCGCAGTTACAAGTATCACAAACACAAAACAGGCATAAGATATATACAAAGGTCATGAGGCAGATAAGTTTAAAGTGTCTAGAATATAAATATAAGTCTCAGGGAAGAAGAACCTATAGTTCTATTCATGTGAAAATATACTAAAGAATATATATACATAAACTCTGTAGAGAAAATATATATATATACATAAACTCTGTACAGAATATATATACATAAACTCTGTAGAGAAAATATATATATACATAAACTCTGTACAGAATATATATACATAAACTCTGTAGAGAAAAATATATATATACATAAACTCTGTACAGAATATATATACATAAACTCTGTAGAGAAAATATATATATACATAAACTCTGTACAGAATATATATATACATAAACTCTGTAGAGAAAATATATATATACATAAACTCTGTACAGAATATATATACATAAACTCTGTAGAGAAAATATATATATACATAAACTCTGTACAGAATATATATACATAAACTCTGTAGAGAAAATATATATATACATAAACTCTGTACAGAATATATATACATAAACTCTGTAGAGAAAAATATATATATACATAAACTCTGTACAGAATATATATACATAAACTCTGTAGAGAAAATATATATATACATAAACTCTGTACAGAATATATATACATAAACTCTGTAGAGAAAATATATATATACATAAACTCTGTACAGAATATATATACATAAACTCTGTATAGTAACTCTGTGCAAACAAAATGCACACTGTACAATCCAAGTCCGTCAAAGAATGAGTCAGTGCACGTTATGTGTCATATGTTCGTATCCAAACATCAACTTCAGAGTCACAGAATGAGTCTCTTTCCCTGAACAGAGGGGAGTCATAAAGTGTAAATAAAATATGACAGGTCATATCTCTCTTGTGATTTCAATCTTTGCTTTGATGATTTGGAGAATCTTTTACTTCAAACTTACATTCACTGACAAACTTGATAAGCTGAGTCACATCCACACCGAGAGTTGCATTACGGGAAATGCAGGATATCTCTGCCTCGCTTTAATATCGCCCATTCCTTTTTTTTTTTTATCTCTCACAGGTTTCACAACAGTATGGATGTGCAATGCTAAATTAGTGGAGCATTAGATTAGTCTATCAAATACTTCTTCATAGACAACATCAGCAACAGCATTTCCTTTCATCCATTTTGAGAGACAATTGATTATTGTTCCAACCTCTCAAATGTCTCTTTGGATTCTGGGTAATTAAAACAGGCATTGTTCTGACATTTTATGCCCCAATTAAATAATTTAATTGAGGAAAAAAAAAAACAGATTAATTATTAAAATAAATGGTTAGTTATAGTTGGTTAGTTATAGTGAGACAGTGATTTGAAGTTGTCTGTAGTTTAATTTATCCTGAACATGTATTTAGTAATTTTAAGTCTCATGCACTTTATTAATAAGAGTTTTAAAGTAGTTTTAAAATATCTTACCTGACCCAGCAGGCCCCTGCAATGATCAAAGCCAGCGAACCAGCCACGATGAAGACGCTGCTCATGACTGAGAAGAGATACATACAGACAGTTAGGGGAAGAGAACGCTGTGCAGGTCTGCGGGTGTCAGAGGAAGACATGATCCCTGACTGAAGCTCTTCAAATGTGTTTGAAGCAGAGTGCAGCGCTGCTGAGGAGCTGCTGGAAACAACTGAGTGTCAGGGTGCAGCGTTTGCAGTGAAAACAGTAACAGAGTGAGGCAGATCTAATTCACAGAAACATACGAGCTCTGTTTGTACAACCACGCAGTAAATCTGTGGTCAGTCCCGAGATTTCTTCAGACAAACGCTCATTTTATTAAACTCATGCAAATGTTTTGCACTCTGAAGATGTTTGAATGTCTGCTCATGTCAAGATGGGCGTTCTTCAAAGGATTCTTTATTTACATCATTTTTGTTTGCGTGACTGAAAATTCAGTTCAGTTTCAGTTGATTCCTCCGCTGCTGCCACGGGTTCACTGGAAAAACACATCATGGTATTTCCCAGGAATATTTGCCAAAATCCACTCCCAGTGGGTCCTGTGGGTCCGGGTCATGTGTGTATCTATGTGTTTGTGTACTGACTGTATGTACTGGTGCAAAGAAAAAAAACACAACTATCACAGCCAAATACTGAGCAACAAGTCTGACCATCAAATATTATTGCTATGGTGAGGTAAGCATAAGGAAGGATGCTGAAAAGTGAAATGATAATATATTCCTGCACATTTGTGAAGGCTCCATTCATCCTGAACCATATATAGAGCTTTTGGAGCAACATATGCTGCTAAGTAGACGCTGTCTTTTTCAGGGACGACCTGCTTATGTCATCAAAACGACGTCAAATCACCGCCTGCACGTATTCAAACAGCATGACTCTGTAGTTAAAGAGTCCTGTCCTGTCTGCAGTCCAGACGTCAAAGTGTTTGGCGCATTATGAAACATAAAATACAACAAAGGAGAACTTGGACTGTAAAACTGTTGAGCAGAAGTCTCCTCAGTTCGCAGACAGAGTGTTGCTGATGAACAGGAAACATGTCCAACTTTATTCAAACGTGTTGCTGACATCAAAGTAGAAACGTCTAAAGGTAAGATAAAACTTACTGATGAAGACACTGTCATTGGACGGGTAGGGGAGGATGATGGGATCGTTGAGCAGAGCCGGGGTGTGGTTTGTGGTAGTGGTAGTAGTGGTGGTGGTGGTGGTGGGGGTGGTGGTTGGGGTGGGTGGAGCCACAGTGGCGGTGAACACTGGCGCCTTTGTGGGCTGCTCTGTAGTTGATGCTCCGTGGGCGGGCCCGGACTCACTGAGCTGCATGGATTTGGAGATGTCCTGGAAGGGTGGAGCTGAGATAAGAAATAAAGTTTAAGTTTAAGAGTCACTACGTCAGCAGGGATGTGGTGGTTCATACCATTATGGGTAAATGAAAGGCCTATGCAGTACCTGGCAGCCTGGACTCAGTTCTCTGTTCACTGATGATGGCAGAGAGAAAGTCGATCTCCTCATCCAGCTCAGGGTAGGTGCTCGCCTTACCTGGAGAGACACAAAATTAGAATCCAGTAACACAACACTCATTTATCCAAACTCCATGTGCACAGGTCAGAGAGCAGCAGGAAGATCCAGAAACAAACAAACGTGAAGTGATATCTGCTGACTGCTGGAAATTAGAGTCACCCGTCCTGCCCGTGTGGATCTGCTGCTGAGGGTCACGACAGTGGGTAAATAGAAACACAACACTGCCCTCATGTGGCATGAGAAAGCCCTGCAGCCTTGACTGTGTTAATGAGTGAACCTCCTGATCCTGTGCTCCACTGCAGAGCAAACATCACACTGCCAGGGAGTTTATCAAGCTGATGAGTGGGAGGAAGTCATGCAGGCGTGGAAGCTGCAAGTGACACAGTGAGTGTTTGTGTGTGTGTGTGTGTGTGTGTGTGTGTGTGTGTGTGTGTGTGTGTGAGTGAGTGGGTGGATGGCTCAGTGCTCTACTGTCAGCCTGGCTACTCAAAGTGTGGGTTGATGGCAACATGGAGAAGAGGAAAAAAAAAAAAAGACAACGATAGAGAAGGAGGCAGGCGTGGGAGGTGGGGTGGGTCTTTCTTAGAATCATGAATGAAAAGCGTCACTACGGCAACAGGAAAGAGAGAGAGGAAGAGGAGAAGAGAAACAAAGCATACTGTCTGTATATTGATCACAGACTGACGACAATCAGACTGAATCTTACGCTGTAACTGGTCTTTAGATGACAATTATTCTTTAAGTCTTTATTCTATTCTTTGCTGGATAGAAGTGATATCTAGACGATCATCAAGTATTATAACAAAACTGAATGATGGAAGGAATAGTGCATTTGTTTGGGGACTATATTCAGCAGCGGATTCATTCACATTTGGTGCTGTTGTGAGTATTTCTGGCAGCAGGACGGTGTGTGTGTGTGTGTGTGTGTGTGTGTGTGTGTGTGTGTGTGTGTGTGTGTGTGTGTGTGTGTGTTTGCCTTAAAATAAACTAGTGTGTGTGTTTATGTTAATGAATAAATATGTCGCCCAGTGCAACAGTTTAGCTCATTAATTGACATTGGGTTGCAATATTTTTGGCATCAGTGTGCACATTATAATAACAATATAGAAGACTTCTCCTTTAATTCAAAGCCAGGTTCTGCTAACCTATGTATTAGTACAGTATAACACAAATAAACAGCAGGTTAAATGTTCAATATGATACTGGCAGGTAATATCAACATATACAGAGCCTAAGCTGCATATTCTGAATATTTCACTGACTCTTTGTATGCTTACTGAGGTTTTTCATGTCTGGAAAATATCCAGTGAGTTTTTCACTTCTTTTAGAAACATTTCAGACGTGAACAGAAACATTTTGAGACAAACAAAGTGAACATACTGGAGGAAGCAAATCACGAGAGGGGAGAGACTAACAAAGAGAGGATGACTGTGCCTCACGACAGGCCAGCGCACCATCACTGTAACTGTCTTTACTGCAGTGGGCAGTTCAGCTGGCAGCAGGGCAGTCAGGACATGAGTCAGTCAGTCAGTCAGTCAGTCAGGTGAGTCCTGCTTGGCATAGACTCTAGCCTTTCTGTCTGATTAATGAAGGAATCGGGGTTGAAAGGTTCCAAAGCTGTCTCATCCAGTCTCTCTAGGACATGAAGGTCTACACGATCCAAAGACAAGACTCACTCTGCTGTTTCTCCTGTAGCCAAAATCCTTCAAAGTATTTCATTCATCAATCGTTTGATTTGAGTGATTCAAAACTTTTGATAACAAACTTGTAAAGATGCAGAAATAAAAATAATAATAATAATAATAATAATAATAATAATAATAATAATACATTTTATTTATAGGCGCCTTTCAAAACACCCAAGGTCACCGTACAGGTAAAACAGGGTTTAAAATACATAACAGACATCAAAACATTTAACAAACTGTAATACACTAAAAGATACAATAAAAAGAAAAAAGATTCGGTTTAAAAATAAAAAAAAAATAAAAAATAAAAAATAAAAAAATCTGGAGAGAGTGACAGTCAAGGAGGGTATGATTGGAGAAAAAGGTGGGTTTTGAGATGGGATTTGAAAATTGCCAAAGTGTCAATGTTGCGGATGTTGGGTGGAAGGGAATTCCAGAGGCGGGGGGGCGGAACGGCTGAAGGCTCTGGACCCCATGGTGGTCATGCGGGCAGGAGGGATGGTGAGGCTGATGGATGAAGATGATCTAAGAGTCCGGCTGGGTGTGTTGACATGGAGAAGTTCTGTCAGATAAGGAGGGGCGAGGTTGTGGAGGGCTTTGAATGTTAAGAGCAGGATTTTATAGGTGATGCGGTGGGTGATGGGAAGCCAGTGAAGCTGCTGGAGAACAGGGGTGATGTGATGAGAAGAAGGGGTCCTGGTGATAATCCGGGCAGCAGCATTTTGCACAAGCTGTAGTTTACGGAGGGACTTGAGGGGGAGACCAGTGAGAAGTGAGTTGCAGTAATCCAGGCGGGAGGTGACGAGGGAGTGGACCAGGATGGCGGTATTGTCGGCGGTAAGGGACGGGCGGAGACGGTTAATATTGCGGAGATGGAAATATGCAGACCGGGTAATGTTATTAATGTGTGAGTGGTAAGACAGAGTGCTGCCCAGGACGACACCCAGACTCTTGACTTGAGGGGAGGGGGAGACAGAGAAGTTGTCAATGGTGATGGTGAAACTGTTAGCTTTGGAGAGGGTGGATTTAGAACCAACGAGAAGAACCTCAGTTTTGTCACTGTTCAGTTTGAGAAAGTTGGAGGAGAACCAAGTCTTGATTTCTTGGAGACAGTCACAGAGGGAGGTGGGAGGGAGGATGGAGGTGGGGTTAGAGGAAAGGTAGAGCTGGGTGTCGTCCGCATAGCAGTGAAAGTGGATATTGTATTTATGGAATATGTGACCAAGGGGGAGGAGGTAAATGATGAAGAGGACTGGGCCGAGGACAGAACCTTGTGGTACACCAGAGGAGATGGGAGATGGCTGGGATGCAAAAGTTTTTAGTTGAATGAATTGAGTTCGGCCAGTGAGATAAGAGCGAAACCAGTCCAGGGGTGTGCCAGATAGTCCAATGGAAGCCAGTCTATGGAGAAGGATGGGGTGGGAAATAGTGTCAAAAGCTGCTGTCAGGTCAAGGAGGATGAGAATGGATAGGAGTCCAGAGTCTGCTGCCAGGAGGAGGTCGTTGGTTATTTTGAGTAGAGCTGTTTCAGTGCTGTGATGGGGACGAAAACCGGATTGGAACTGTTCATAGAGGTTATTGTCGGAGAGATGAGAGTGGAGTTGGGATGCAACTGTTTTTTCCAGGATTTTGGAAAGGAATGGCCGATTGGAAATAGGCCGGAGGTTATTGAAATTGCTGGGGTCTGAACCAGGTTTCTTGAGAATCGGAGTTACTGCAGCACATTTGAGAGATGGTGGGACAGAACCAGAGGTGAGGGAGGAGTGGATGATGGTGGTGATCAGAGAAGACAGGTGGGGGAGACAGGCTTTGACCAGGGGGTGTCGGAAAGGGGTCGAGTTGACAGGTGGATGGTTTCGATTTTCTGATAAGTTCCGATACATCAGCAACAGAGGGAAGGTGGAAATTAGAGAATGGTTGAAAGGAAGGGGGTCGGGGGGGGAACAGGAGGGAATGCATTGTAAGAGATGTGAGAGACCAGTTGCTGATGGATAGTTTCAATTTTACCACTGAAAAAGTTCATGAGAAAATTACATTGTTCAGCAGAGTAGAAGTGTTGGGGGAAGTTGTCCGGAGGGTGTAGGGAGTTGTTAAGTACAGAAAACAGAGTCCGAGTGTTCCCATCACCAGCGTTGATGAGACCTGCATAGTATTGTGATTTGGCTGTGTTGATTGAGTCCTTATAATGGAGGATGTGGAGGTGATACATTTCCTTATGAACAGTGAGACGGGTTTTATTGTAGAGACGTTCCAGTTGTCGTCCTTTAGTTTTGAGGAGGCGGAGTTGAGGTGTAAACCAGGGAGCAGAGCGGGTGAATGATACAGTCCGGGTTTTTATGGGAGCAAGTGAAGTCAACAGTGAGTGGAGACTGCTGTTGTAGTGGAGGACGAGTTCATCAGATGTGGAAGGGGAGGTGATGCTGGGAAGTGATTCTATGGCCGTGGTAAGGGTTGTCAGATTAATGTCCTTGATGTTACGAAAAGAGATTATACGTGATGGTTTAGTTTTGGAAATGGACAAATTCAGATTAAATGATATGAACAAATCAGCACTTATTGCACTTACAGGGTATGATTAATTCACACTTTGGTTAAATTCATACTGTACAAAGATCTTTAATTAAAAATGCATTTTACTTTCTGAAATTATATGTTTAAATATGCAAATGAGGCACTGACTCAATAGAAGTGCACTTACATACATTTACAGAACAGAAATCTGAACATTGGCTGAAGCCAGGTTTAACATTTATTTTGTTTTGTTCACATATTGGTTCAAAGGTTGTTTTTTTTTTTTAAATCACTCCATCACCATGCCCTGGATTTAGCATGGGCCTGAGCTTTAGCGTAGCACAGTAGTACTACTGTCTTGATCCGTCTCACTGGTAGACAGTGCAAGGAGCATAGGGGAGGTGTATTGTGGGAGAACTTGGATAGGTCGAGGCCAGTCAGGCCAGTGACCAACTGACTTATCTTCATGTACATTTAGAGCTATTAGTGACTACACTAAAAACTAATTCATTTCACTGCTAAATCAACACAAAAATCAAAACAGCCTACTCAAAACTGAGTATAATAAATAGTGTGTTTAAAGGTCAGAGATGATAGCCAATCTTTATTACGAGGCCTCTCAAGGAAAATGCCAGCTTTGAAACTGTCCCTGTAACATGAGAACAGATGAGAGCGGGCAGCCCGACCTCGCCTGGGCTGCTGCTGCTGTGATACTGTTTGGCTGCACTGCTCGTCAGGTGTGATGTATGACAGTGTATGGGTGGGGAAGGATGCTCCTGGCGGGTGAATACAGAGCTAAGATGACTGTCAGACAGGCAACAAGATAAACACACCTGTATGAAAGGAACACAGTGAAGAAGTCTCCAGCCAGCAGTACATGCTGCTTATCTCAGTTGACCACAATATTCTTTCCTTCGACTGACACTATGTTTTGTTGCTGAATGTTTCCAGAATATTTCCACCGTGTTCTGTACAAAGCAGCTCTGCCCCCTTGACACATCCCACATCCAGCAGCTCATTATCACTTCTGGCACACTGGCAGAGCACAACACGAAAGCAGAGACTCGCAAGGATTATTAGCGTTTGACATTAACTATGACACACACTGCTGACCCAGTTGAATGGAAGCTGGAAGCTGGCAGCACACCCACTGGGAGTCTCTGAAGTCGCCCTTTGATAAAGTACATGACTCATGTGTAGAGGAAAGAGACAGAGGGGAAGGAACACTGATCAATTAGAGTGTAGCTGGCACACTGAATGTGTTGCATTCACTCTGCTGACTCTTCATACAGTTATTGTCTTATTTGTGTTCTGAAAACACAGTCATGGTGGAGGACAGGAGCTACAGGAACCTAGACACTGGTACCACTTACCTTTAATGGACTGAGCAAGGTGAGGAGCGTGCCTCCTCTTGACCACACAACGGCCATGGGAGTTCTCTACCAGGTGGTGAAGGCAGGGGCCGCAGTGTGAGCTGCCCGGCTGGCAAAAGTGCCGTCCTGCCTGAGCACAGTCTAAACTCCGAGGGCACAGATGAGTTCCTGTGGAGAAAGACACGACATGATTCTTTTTTTTCACAATGTTTTAAAAATGCTCTAATTTCTATCTACATCTCTTCCATTTTTATACAAATCACTTTTTACAACATTTACAGGTTTGTTTTTTTTTTTCTGTTTTAATTGGCATGAGGAAATCCAACATGGAAATCTTTCTTGAAGACAGTGAGATGAGAACACTGATATCACTCTAATGTCTGTAAAGTAAATATAATGCTAACATCTAGCCTGGTTCTGCCCAAAGGTAACAAAATCCACCCACAGTTTACACAGTTCTTTGTTGTTGTCTTTGTGCTAAGCTAAGCTATGCTAAGCTAACTAGCTGCTGGCAGTAGCTTTACTGTATGTTCACAAAGCAAACAACAATCTCGTCTGTCAGAAAACAAAAGAGCACATTTCTAAAAAATGTCAAAATATTTCTTTAAACAGAAAATTGAAATGAGAAATGTTACATGGACCATGACATCAGCTGGCCAAACCTTAATCACCCTTCATCACTATCACTACCTTATGCTGTAGTATGCAGTAGTACAACACACACACATACGCATGCACGCTGACTCTAGGAAGTCCTACTGTCTAATAAATTCACTCAGAACCAAAAATAAACAGACAAACAGTTGTTGAACTGAACCTTCATATTTAATCTAAAATAGATCAACTGTTGAAACTGAGAAACTTGAAACTGTAAAACGATATGCCCATTTTGAATTTGATGCCAGCAACATGTTTCAAAAATGTTGGGATGGGGTTTACATTTACATTTTACACAGAGTGCCAACTTTTTTTGGTAACAGTGCTGTAATGAAGAACTTGAATTGATGAATTCATTCGCATTTTGTAGTAGTCGAGTATCAGCCAATCAGCGCCCTTGTCATGGGTTTGCCTGCAACACTTACACACAGGCCTCTATGTGTCATGGAAGTGACTTATCTTCATGTACATTTGGAGCAGTGTTATCTCTAACTCAGCTATTAATGGCTACATTAAAAACTAATTCATTTCAACACTGGAAATCTTATTCTCGAGTGACACAAAAGTCAAAACAGCCTACTCAAAACTGAGTAAGAATTATGTGTTTAAAGGTCAGAGATGATAGCCAAGCTTTATTATGAGGCCTCTCAAGGAAAATGCCAGCTTTGAAAATGTCCCTGTAACATGAGAACAGATGAGAGCGGGCAGCCCGACCTCGCCTAGGCTGCTGCTGTGATACTGTTTGGTTGCAGCTGGAGGCCAGCGCTGCATATCAGGTGTGTATGGACATGAAACAGGACAAACACACCTGTATGAAGACAGTACAGTATGTGGTTTGGCACGTTCATATTGAGGTGAATGTCCTATTACTTCATTGAGCGTTAAGACTACAGACGTTTATTGTGTTTATATGCTTTCCTCCCAGAGTGAGCCGAGAAGATTTCAGTCCTGTGTCTGTGTGTGAAGTACAGTGCTGTAGTCAGGATGTGACACGCTGGGCTTTAAATAAGTATGTCAGTGAAAATATGACATACAGTATGATTTGTTTACAACTCTGTGCTGGTGAAAGGCTTAGTAAGCAGCAATTCTGTTTATTTGTAGCTTTGACTGTGTTAGAAGTGATCAGAACATCATTCTAACATTACTACACAGAGTAAAGTTTGTTCACCAGCAGTGAAAAGAAGACGAGTAATCAGAAAAGATTACATTACTTTGATAGTAGTAGTTACTAGTAGTTAGTTACTTTGAAGTAACTATTAGGTTTTTTTTTTTCATACAACATAACAGGAGGAGGAGATGTTTGTGCACTTCAACTTGTTTCAGGTTGTGTTCACGTCTATTCTGAACACTGTCATGTCAAAGAATTCTTCCTCATTTGGAATAAGAATTTTCATACCTAAACTTGAGCAACACATATCTACCACTCATACTGTTCATACTACCATGAATTAACGATGCCACATTGATGTTGTCCAAATATACCTTGTATCAAATGTTCTACAGTAGGAATAAGAAGCTAAAAGTAGAAATGAATACAATAAACCTGTTTTAACTGTAGTCTCACTGTGAGTTTCTCCATGATAAAGCTCATTTAACCCTGTCTCTTCAGTGTGTGATGCCAGGGGGCTGCAGCTAAAACCAGGAAGTTGTAATTGTTTTTGTAATTGTTGTTATTATAATATATACAGTGGTGGCCAAAATTATTAGAAGATGAAACAGTGTCTTCAAGAAGTGTGTCACAAACTGGGTGAAGAAGGACTTGTTGGCAGAATAGCAGCAAAGAAAGCATTACTGAAAGACAAACAGAGTGAAACACCTGAAATCTGCAAAAGAACACAAGAAATGGACAAAGGAAGATTGGAGGACGTGTTGTTTGAAGTTTGAACAGTTTGGCAACAAGAGAAGAGTGTATGTTGGATGGAGGGAGGGGGAGAGATATAAAAATGAGTGTTTCTTGCCAACAGTTAAACACAGAGGGGGTAGTATTATGGTGTGGGGTGACATTCCAGCCTCAGGAACAGGTGACTTAGTGAAAACTGATGCATCATGGATAAGAAAGTATACCACAACATTCTGGTGAGACACAGAATAGCGTCTGGGAGTTATCTTATTAGGCCTGGATTTATTTTCCAAGAGGACAATGACCATAAACATTCTTCTAACTATTGTCTGACCTACCTGTGACAGAAGGAATCTGCTGAAACATTGAAAATGATGGACTGGCTCCCTCAAAGTCCGGACCTCAACCCCATAGAGCAAATTAAACTGGATAGATGTATTGTACATTCAAAGGAAAGCCCTTGGCTTGAGTTGCAGAAGGCATGGGATAACATTAGTGTTGAAGTTCTCAGGAAATATATTGACACAATGCCAGAGAGATGTGCTGCTTTAACTGCTCCAAAGGTGGACATACTAAATATTAAAGTTCAAAGTGGATCAAATCAGTAGGACTCACTTCAACTGATATTTGTTGTGCTCAGAGTAACCATCTGCATGTTTCATGAACATTCGATCCCCGGTTCGATCCCCTCCAGTCTGCATGTAGAAGTGTCCTTGGGCAAGATACTGAACCCCAAATTGCTCCTGAAGGCTGTGCCATCGGTGTGTGAATGTGTATGAATGGTTAGCTCCTCAAACTGATGAGCAGTTGGCACCTTGCATGGCAGCCAATGCCATCAGTGTATGAATGTGTGTGAATGGGTGAATGAGATACGTACTGTAAAGCGCCTTGAGTGGTCGGAAGACCAGAAAGGCGCTATATAAGTACAGTCTATTTACCATGTTTTGGAGGCAAAAAAATCTCAATATTTTCAGATCTGCCAGGTGTTCTAATAATTTTGGCCACCACTGTATAATATTCCATTTTCCTTTGACATTCATATTGTTATTAGATTCATGTTTAGATTCATGTTGTTCATGTTGTGCATTGTGTTGTACATTTTTTATGTAACCCCTTTCTTTGTCTCTTTCTCTTTAACATGATAACTAGTAATCTGTAATCTATTACATTTCATCCTCTTCACATCACTTTAAAATGTTTCTGTTGGTCTGAAGAGGTGAATAAAATGAAGTGAGTTCACCTCCACAGCACTGCTGCAGCAAACGCTTCCCCACAAGGACTATCTGTTGCACTTGTTATGGTGGGACAGTGCATCCATTCACTTCTCACAGTGTTTTCTTAGTTACCACAAGACATCTGAGGCCAGCACCAGTGTGCAGAGAAGAATACAGCTGGACTCGTCCTCCTGATTAGACCCTGCTATCAATATTAACCCTTTTAGCTTCTTTGTCAGAATGGCTCTCGTCTCCCGCTACAGGAACCTAGACACTGGTTGCCATGACAACTGCCATGGCAACAGAGGAGGTGTGACATCATCAGTGGGTGAGTCACCGCACAGATGCACAAGTCAAGGATGGAAGGTTTGTCTCAGGCTGGTGTGTCAAGCAGAAAAAGGCAGGGATGACAAATGCATGTAAAGAACAACAATGATCAATATTTCCTCTGAGGCTGTCGGTGATAACACTGAAAACAGGTCAAGTGCTAATTTATTGTAATTATGGAGCTTTAAATATTGCATCATAATATGCTACCAAAACAACATAGAATTTGACACACAGACATTTCTGCACGATGAAGTGTTTCATACTTCTTACTTCTTAGCAACAGTAATGTAGCTGCATGCGTTGGTCCTTGCTGCACTATGATTATCGCCACAGCTGAAGCAGCTATCAAACTGCACACCTCACTCATGCACACAATGGCCTGCCCTTGGAGACTACGACGACAGTAGCTAATCTATGCAAAGCTTTACAACTGGATGATGGAGAAGAGGATGCTCTGGAACAATGTGTGCCCCCGTTTCTCTCTCTGCCACGCTACAAACCTGCAGAGATGTAGGAGCTGCAGTCAGTTCATTTCCAGAATGTCCAGATTATAAAAGGCTCAGCGAGTGTCATGAAAGAAATACTGCAGGCGTGCAGCAACATGAACTCAGTGACATTTAAGACAGTACCAATGCACTGCAATGCAAAAAATGTTAATGTGACTGGGGTGGAAATAAGGTCTGTGGATTTTAGTACTGATACAAGAGCTTAATAAAAATAATGATCAATGTTAATGCATTAGTCAGGCAGCCATGTTGTCATGGTAACACAGAGTGTGAGCACTGTCTTTCATAAACACAGAGCACACATACAACATACAAAATAGAAAACCCTGTAGTACAGAGTCACTGTTCAACATGCAACATAAATACACAGATCAGTTCTGTCTGCACCTGTTGCAAAAACACAACAGTGACTGTGAAAACTCAACATTCATCTGCACTGCTTTGAATAAATCCATATTCAAATCAAACTGACTCCAGAGCAGCTTTATCAAGGCCATTTGAAAAAGGCTGTAAAGTGTGTTAGAGTGTGTATTATGTTCAGTGTTTTGTACTTCTATCAGGAGAGTCTTGGCGCACCAGTCACATTCCCACAGTGTGAAACACACTTTCTTCTAAAGTCACAGTTTCCTAGCAACCTCTTGTCCTGTGTTTGATTAAAGAAAAGGAAACATGTTCACTCTTTCTCTCTTTTCTCTTTCACTTCAGCTCAAGGCTGTACTGAATGACACGTCTGGGTCAGGTTCTGGGTCGGGTTTGGCAGACGCAGGCTTTTTAGGCTATGCTGCACATAGTCCAGATCCACTCAGATTTGAGTCCTGCTGGGTCAGATGAGCATCACTGTCTAATGCTGCATGAAAGCCAAATACTGGAATGACACCTCAGTCTAAACTTTAATTTAAACACATCTTCACGTGAACATCTGTTCAAGGGTTTCTTTCTAGATCCTAAAGTTGCACCAATCAATACGTTTAGTAAGTTTGAGTTTACAATTCAACAAATGCATAATATGGAAGGTGTGTTGGGTGAAGTGGTTAGCACTGTCCCCTCACAGCAAGAAGGTTCCTGGTTCGGACCTTTCTTCTCCCCATGTCTGTATGGGTTCTCTCTGGGTACTCCGACTTCCTCCCACAGTCCAAAGACATGAACCATAACAGGTTAATTGGTGACTCTAAATTACCCGTAGGTGTGAATGTGAGTGTGAATGGTGACTGGTCTCTGGATGGATGGATGGATGGATGGATGGTATGTTGTAGTAGTTACGGAGAATTATAATGCAACTCTACAGATGTTGTGTAACCAGCTTGTTTCGCTGCCCACAAGTTGCAACTTCATAACTTCATTAGAGAGGGGATGGCATGCAGCAAAGGGCTGCACGCTGGAATCAACCCAAGAATTTGTATTTTTTGCAACTTGGTGCTCTTACAGTTGTAATGTGTACTTTACTCTTATAACCAGCGTAAATACAAATCCACCTTAACCTGGCTAGTTTGCAACGTTTGCGATTAATATTGAAATACATAATCTAAGCAGCTTCGAAGTAGCTCAAGGGAGAAACCCGATGGCTTTTTTTTTAAATTAAAAGAGGATAAAACTGTTTTGAACATATTTGGGGAAAGTATCTATATGTTTTATTTCCACATAGTCTTGATTATCAGTCTTCAGAAATTCAACATTAGGGTGTACCCATCATGCTGTTCACTTTGTACACTCCAAAAGTGGAAGCTAGCAAGCTAGGCTAACTACCTAGCTTCTCCAACTAGACGTCCCTTTTCATTCATGTTATTTCATCACCTGCCAATCATCACAGTTCATGCTGCTGTCCTTATAGAATTATAGAAAGAACTGCTGCTTGCTGTACAGTTTCCCAGGAAGCTGTACAGCAGCTTTTTATTTCAGTATGTAAACAGCTGTGTCAATTTCATAGTTCCCAAATTCAGACTGGCTTGGTTGTTTTTCAATCAGTTTGATTATAACCTCACCTCACA
Organism: Argyrosomus regius; assembly: GCA_946959425.1. NCBI lineage: Eukaryota > Metazoa > Chordata > Actinopteri > Sciaenidae > Argyrosomus > Argyrosomus regius. The sequence goes on along the minus strand of OX336890.1, from coordinate 26,930,898 downwards.
CCTAAATCAATGAGAAATTTTAGAAATCAGGAATGAGGCGACATCCAGGTAGCATTTAATAACTTCACAATAAATGAACCTGGGCGTCACACTGACATAAAGACTCTTGTTGAAAAGGGTCAGCATCACCTGAAAAAGATACCTCTGCCTTACACCTTACAGTAGGTCTGAAGGAGTCAGAGAGGCATTATAATACTGCTTTCTATTCCCAGGTCACATCCTGTGAAATGGAATAGCTCCATTCATCTGTGGCTTAAAGTCGAGTCTGAGGAGGTGATCTTAAAATAAATGGCTCAGAGTAAAAATAGAAACCTCATCTGTCAGAGGACTTTGATCAATGATCATTAAAAGATTTGAGTCACTCCATCTTTTAAATAACAGGTCACTGGAGGTCTATTTTAATGAATCATCATTGTTACAGTATGCTGCTGCCTACTGAACCTGCTTAAGCAATACAATGTCTAATCTTACACTGGTGTTGTTGCAGTGGTCCCAGTCTCAGTCATCTGAATACAAATGTATCATCTAAAGTGTGTTCCATTTCTCTGCTGTGCTGAGGTGAAGTGAAATTCAGCAGACGGTGAATGCAGTGGCTGGCTCCCATCGCTCAGCTGTGACGTTCACTGAGATGAAAATGTCAGGCGGCTGGGAAACTCTGATGCTGTGGGTGTTCTCACAGCCCTCACAGCCCTGACACTGACACTGCTGAGGCTCATAAAGAGCCTACAGAGTGCAGCTATACGTGGGTGGGGTGTGTATGAGGCCCTGATCACTGAAATGTCTGCAGACCAATCAGTGTGCAATGAATGCATATCGTAAAACTGCAATTCATTTGGTACAGATGAGACACAAAGGTCTTGCTCAGCATTGGTGGGAAATACTATCACACTGTTTATTTAAATCAGCGTGAAAATAACTTGTGTTATGAGTTATTATGAGTCATTTACACAGTGCATGTAGGGCAACCTCATGCAAAGAGGAAGAGAGAGGTGGTTTTTCTTATTTCTGTGCCAACACATTGAGTTCATCATTCTTCTTATTATTATTATTATATGTGCACACATTGTTTTTAATTATATCAAAATGATTCAACATGAAAAAACAATAATATATGGAATATTTAAATATATTCTAAATAACTGAACAGATATTTTAAAATGATATGTGGATATATTATGAATGATACTTCTAAAACAATCTAATAAGTATCAAATGGAAGTATGTTTGTATCAAGGCACAAACACATGCAAGGCACTTGCCAACTCATCAGGAGCAATTTGATGTTCAGTCTCCTTGTGTTGAAGGACATTTCAAATAATGGACATCCTGTTCTGCTACCTGAGCCACGACAAACATGTTGGGTTAAAAAAAGAAAGCCATTTAAAAAAAACAAAAAAAAAACAGAAAACTACAGGCCGAGGAAGGCCACGAGAGGCCCCGTGTCACATATCTGTCATCATGTCAGACACATCTGATCCGAACTAACTGCTCACAAGAGCAAACGAGACACAGGTACATTCATTCATGCACACTCATTCACAGAATGACCCCACTGCAATGTGTAACATGTGCACCAGCTGACAGATAAACTGACTCATGGCTTTTTTTTTTTAACATATGGACATCAGCATCATGACATTTAACACTGCAGCAGCAGTCTCCAGTGAGCAGCTCGGTGGATCAAGGGCATGCTTCTTGTGCCCTCCCTGCCAGATGGACATACAGACGGACAGCCTGGTCTGAGTTCAGAGCTGTATGGGGGGTTGTTGTCAGTCAGAGGTTTATAGGTGATCTCACGGGGCAAGAGAGGATCACCGCTAATAGGTGCGACACGTGCAAAGTGAGAGAGAGAGAGACAGTTAATGCTGATCCACTGCCCACTGTATGAAAACCTCCTGTTTCATTAAAGGAATGCTTCAGTACGGCTAATACGCTGCCTTTTTTCCCCCAAGAGTGGCTGGCTGTTGGTTGCTAAAGCATACTGTAGCTCCAGTTCCACTATACATTTCTCTTTGTGTACAAATTAAACAAACAAGATACATCTTGGTATTCAGGGAGCTTTAGAGGTGTCGGTAGGTGTAAGCGCCAGGCCAGCTGCATCCCTGTGCTTCCAGTCTTTATGCATTCAAACTGAGGTGCACCACTCCTCAGAGACTGTGGGGGCACGGAGGGACAAACATGAGGTAAAGACTGGTGCAAGCTGGTGTTCTAAAAACAACTGGACGTTATTGTAGTTCAGCCAAATAAGACAAAGGCAAAGGGCCTTAGTATTTTTAGTCCTTAAAAGCTTGTTAATCTGTGCAGACTCAAATCCATCCACAAAATTTCCTGTAATGCTGATGATGATATTTCACTCAAAACCACAAATGAAAACCTGCTTGTGACAGTCAGGCAGATATTACCACAGAGACGTGCAGCCAGCGAGGCTAATAAAGCAGAAGAGCTTTTCCAAATGTGCTGTTCTAAAATCTTTACTGCTGCTTTGATAGCTAAAATCAGGCGATTCTGCCAAGTGTCCAATAACGCTAGTTCATACTAACACAAACAAGGTGCTGAACACACTGTCAGAGTTCTTTTCACTTCAAAACATGAATATTTATATTTATTTTGATCTTTTTCCTGTGAAAAGGCTGTTTGTGAACCAAAGCAGAGCAGCAGGTCAGAGCACACAGGAGGCTGAGTCTGCAGCAGCAGCAGCAGCAGCAGCAGCAGCAGCAGCAGCAGCAGCAGCAGCAGCAGCAGCATCAGCATCAGCGGCCATCTTCACACAACACAGGCCTTAATCAGGTTACGTGGTTTAATAGCCGAGTGGACGCACGGTTTCAGCTCATCAGGGAGCGCAGCCAAGCCAGAGGCCCAGACCTCCACCTCACAGAGCCTGTTTAACTGAATTTGAACTAAGCTCATTGCTCTGACTAATGTTCAAGACCCAGAGAGACCTGAGATCCTGTTGGTCAGTGGAGCTATTACTATGTGTTGTTTTTATGATTTAATTATGACATTTCTTTATTCATCAGTATGTTCTGTGTTGTTTCTCTTTGTATTAGGTGTTATTTCATTACATTTAATGGAGTCCTGGCCTTGTTGACATGTGGGATTACTGTGTGTGGTGGGACATTTGTTATGACCTATGTAGTGTCTAATCAACCAGCTCCTCCTGTCCAATCAGCGGCCCCCGATCTACATACAGCAGGCTCTTCCTCCTCCACCTCCTTCACTCTCTCTCAGCCAGCAGCACTGTTTGCTCTGTTTTCTTTGAGTTATCTAATAAAACTAAAATTCAATTTGTCCAGTGTAGTTTCTTCCTTCATGTTGCTTCCCTTGATGCAGACGTGTAACACATGATATTTCAGAGCTTTTCCCGTCAGCTAATACTCAGGATGTGTCACCATGCATTAACAAAGGTAATTATCCTCATTTGGAGTGGAGGGTCATACAGAAGTGTCACATGATGGTTTAAATGCTGTTTGTGGTGCTGTGGAGGGATATCAAGAGAGTGCTGTACACTCACTTTGTTGTAGAGCGAACATGAGGAGTGTGGATGTGTGTTAGGACTGAGCGATACAGCAGCAAATACAATTCTGATTATTTTCTGCTTACTGATATTTATTTACAGTGTTGATATTTTACGTAACACACCAATTTCATCAGACGATTTCAGCCGTTCATTTGTTCAAATGTCTTTATTTATGTTTCATATTTAGACTTTATTATTCTTCATTTATTCATTTGTTTTGTTCTTTGCTGGGTGGGGTTGTATTGGGGGAATCCAATCAGTATTTTTCTACCTACAGAAGGATCTTGCTCCACCTCTCTCTCTCTCTCTGCTTGATCTCGACTTTTTCAGGTGATGGAAAAGGTTTGTCGTGTTTCCTGTCTTGTCTTAATCTGCACTGTGACGCCGTAGAGATATCCAAACCACTTCCACACAGACCTCTTCATCTCTGACAGTGGGAACGTGTTTCTGAGGACAACCAGACCACAACCAACACCTCTGCTACGATAACCGAAGCTATGACACCGGCATACTGACCGACACGCCCTGAAAACATCATGTTCCATCCATTTCTCTGCCACTGAATCATCCATTTCCCACCTCACGGCCTAATGTTATTTCTGTTCCATGCCATCTCTCAGCCAGACGCAGCAGCACACAAGCCTGAAACCAGCACAGCTCAAAGACACCGACACACAGACACTACAGACACTGCAGACACTACAAACACTGCAGCTTCAGACTGAAGGGATGTCTGAAACAACTTATTTCAAAATCACCAGAATATTCGTCGATTTCTTAACAACTGACTTTAACAGTGATATTAAGGAAGATCACATTAACCAGAACTGTGACATTACTGTAGGTCTTCTTCATCAGGGTAAGCTGTCTATGTGCTGAAACTTTCACATTCAGTGAAGAAAGGCTGATGAATGAATTGAAAAAGAGCTGAAACAATTCATTGATCAGACGACCTATTGGAAAATATGATTTTCTTTTCATTCTTTTCTGATTTTATAGACTCGTCAGTTACTGATTGATAGTTTTTTCCCTGGCCAACAATTTGAAACCCAAAGATATTCAGCTTACTATTATATAAAACATTTTTATATAACCAGAGAGTGATGTTAAGTTGATAAATTATAATACACTCTGTAACTGATTATCAAATCAGACAGGACTAACAGTAACAACAGATCTCAGATATGAGAGAAAAAAGTGAACTTCAGTTTGATCAGATGACACTCACAGTGACATCTTCACAGTGCTGATCTGTCCATCATTTCCTGTTGACTGAGGATGCATTGTCTAATACACCCTGAAACTATTTTAGTCAAGTTCAACACGAACAAACACAATCAGGCATGATAAGGTCATACACTGCTCATCACACAGCATTCAATAACTCAAACAGTGCCGTAGATAGTGAAGGTCTCTCTGGGAATATGGAAATATACAGAAATCAGTCCCATCACAGAGGATGAACGAGTATCTACTGTCACTATTTACTTCTGACTGAGGACCACAGACACTGCAAGTCCTTGCAGCGACACTACAGCTGCAGTACATCATATCAATATCATTTGATGAGGAGCGGTGCCGTGCACAGTCCTGTTGGCCCTCTGCAGCCTGTGCATGAATGACAGCAGACAGCAGCAGCAGCAGCAGCAGCAGCTCCTTACCTGTCAAGCAGGTGCTCAGCGCCAACAGGGCCGCAAACACCGCAGCCTGGCCGAGCAGCGGGGCCCGCATCCTGGCCAGAGCTCCGACGACTGACGGGGGACACGGAGACCGACTGAAGGAGTAGCAGGAGGAGGAAGAGGAGGCGGCGGAGGGAAGTCGGTGATGATCATTCCCCCATCCCCCGGTGCTCAGGGAGGAGAGGACACTCTCTCAGAAAGGCGAAATAAATGAGGAGAACAATGAGGAAAGCACAAAGAGTTCAGGAGACGACACAGGCAGCAGCAGCGATCATCCGGAGCCTCCTGTGTGATTTGCCGCAGGGTGTCTGTTCTCCTCCGCGAACATGCAACATGGATGCACGGTGATGACTGGCTGATTGATTGTGGTTACTTCTTCTGAGCTGGAGCTGAGGCACGTACAGTCAGTCTGTGACGTCAACACGCTGCGCTCCCTCCGTGCTGCCTTCAGGTGCTGCTAAAGATAAGACACCCACGTTTGAAAAACACTCAACGCCACGTAGTGAAGTCTAATTCCGTCTGTAGCGCCAAAGATAGTCGCAGGCCGGATCGAGAGTGTCTTCCTCCATGCAGCAGACCGTCTTTTCTGCTGCCCTAATGCGTCACACTTCCATCCAGGGTCTACACACCATAGACAGTATCAAACATGGACGCAGTATCCGTGACGTCACCCAGAGTGTGGTGGCTCTAGCCATCACCATCTTGGCAATCCTGCATCCACCGCCTCCAGTGAGGCCTGCCGAATAAAGCCTGGTTGCTCAAACAAGTTACCTGTCATGGCACCCACCCGTCAATCAAAGCAGCCACACTCTTAATTCTGCATAACTTTAAGCCTTAATATCATTTGAACAGGTGAGTTGTATAAAAATTCACCCTCAGTACAGTTGTCATGAACGGGGAAATTAGCTATAGAGACCAAAACAGTTTTTTGTACCAGGCTGTAAACATGTTTATTTCTGCTGTGAAGTTGGACATTTTAACATGGGGGCCTATGAGGATTGACACATTTTGTAGCCAGCCTCAAGTGGACGTTCGAGGCCTCAGGTGAAGTGCTGCAGCTCCATCTCAGGGTCTGCAAATCCAAGGGCGTAGATTTGATTCTGACATTGGTCCAGTTTTCCTGTCAGTATGCCAAACACACACTGATGCACCTTTTTTTATAATACATCGGCAGTCTAACATTTCTCACAATTCTGAATCTCTACTACAAACATACCACCCCCATTACTGAACCTCTTTATTAAAGGATGGCGTCCTCCTCATACACTGGAACAGTGTATGTGTTAGCTTTGGCGCTTCTCGCACATAAGTAAGAAACTACAAAGCCAGTTCTGTTAGGAATGTTGGGTCAGGGAGGCAGGACTCATAATAATAGTGGTTATATTTGTATTTAATGGTCAAACTGGCACAATTCAGTTGTCGTTTTCTGCTGAATGCACAGATAATTTTACAAAGTTGTATGATGCAGGTCCTCTGTAACCTCAGAAAACTCTCCTTCCATCCCCTCAACCACATACCAGTGAACAAGAGCACACGTAAATAAGAACGCTCAGAGTCAGATATCTCAAAACCTGGACAAATCACATGACTAAATACTACTAGTAAAGTCACTTTATTTATTTATTTATTTTGTAATTTGGGTGAACTCACCATGGAAGCACACCGATGGAATCTCACCAATGGAATCTCATTCAAGGTAAATGTCTTTCTTCTCGTGGATAATAGTTTGGTGCTCTCTGGTGGCACAAAGGTGAACTGCATACATTATACGGGGTAGATGTGAGGTATGGCACGTATCCACAAGCTGATCTGGACTCCACAAAGGGAGACAGAGATGGAAGACAGTCTGACTAGTCAAACTGTTCAACCCCTCCACAGATATCATAGATGGTGTGTGGATGGTCAGGGTGGAATTAGGCCATACTACAGCTGTGGACAGCTGTGGAGATGGGTAGATGGAGAACTTGAGCTTCTTGGAGGTGCAGGGAGGTGAAAACTAGCCCAAATCTTCCAAATAAACTTTAGAGTTTAGCTGAGCATATCATATCTTTGCAATTACACATTAACCCAGCACTTTGGGGTTTCTGTCCAGCACCGGGTCAGTGATCTCTTGTGAGAGGTGTGATGTCCTCTGGCATAGTTGTTGCCTGTGATCAGCTGCAGAGGGTGGGACAGCTGGTGCTGGGTCTCCTGAAGAGGCAGATTCTAATGACTGAAGAGTTGAACTCAGGAGGCAACTATGGTATCATATGCAGCATAGTTAATGAGAGTTTACCACTGACAGCCATTATTGTTAGTAATTCTACAGTTGAAAAGTCTAAATATTCTGTGAGCAAAGCCAGAAATACCTAAAAATTCAATCAAATTCAGTTGCTAAGTGACGTTCTGTTCAGTCAGTTTCCAGGTTTAAGATTTTAGTTAAAAGATAAAACTTGATTCTCACAACAATCTGGCCGTGTGCAACTCTACACTGACTTCTAAACCTGGAGGTCCTGTGAATCAACGATGTGCGTCTGTGTGTGACAATGTGCAAAATGGAATTCATAAGAGAAAACAGTCATATGCCTACAATCCTGAGTGGTAACGACAAAGACCATAAAGACAGACTGATAATAATTAATCAATAATGATTTATTATCAATAACATTTCACAAGGGTAAAAGAAATCTAAAAGTTGGTCAAGAAGAAAAAAGGGGGTGCAAAATAATAAATAAAAAGGGGTGGAGAGATCAGCTAAGGCACTGATGAAGTGATATAAAATTATGTAAAATGACAGTTTGCTAGTTCACTGGTCCATACACATATTTATACATATTATACACAAGGCATCTTTATTAAAGGGATGAACTCATATAAAATAGTGTTATTCCCACCAACAAAAAGAAATCGTCAAGTCTTTCAGACATCAGTGTAAGCATTGAGACAAATAATGAATTATAAGTTTCAGACAGAAAAAAAAAGATGATTCCACATTCATGAAGTTATTTTCTGTTGAGCAGTTAGGTTGAATAATAACCAATAAGTGAGTTTCTAACAGCACAAATTGTATTTGCACTCACAAAAGTTCTAAATAAATCAAATTGACGAAGGTCACTGAAGGCCACACAGTAGATAAATGAGACAGACTTGCGAGTTAAATCAGTTTACATGGATTTCACCAAAGGTACCTCTACCGGGGTGTTCCTGCAACTTGTCACATGTTCTAAACACACCATTATGAACTCAAGGTTGTCCACTGTGCTCACATTTACACCAGGTGAAGAGAAAGTATATCGGAACATATGTTCCGTGTGTATGTCTGTCAGATGGAAAGGGAAAATCATACAGAAAAAAACATATTTAAAAAAAAAAATATAACAGCACCTGAGCCCTGCTCGGTGAAAATAACCTGCTGAGTGATTACTACGTGGTGTGGCGACTGAAAACTGATGTGGTAAAAACAGCATGAAGGCAGGGCAGGATTCAGTTATGGTCAAACGAATCATTTCATCACTGCTCTCTGGTCTCAGAGTCACTGCTTTTGGTCTCTGATTCTGGTGCTGTGCCAACACTCTCCTTAGAGTGCTCCTCTGCCGGCTGTGGCACCACCTTCTCCTCCTCCTCCTCTACCTCCGTCCCTTCACTGCTGGGAGACTGGAAGCCGCTGTCGTCGTGTGGAGGTGGGGGGAAGTCAGATGTCACCTCTGGGGGGTTCTCTGGATCTGTAGCCTCAGATGGGATTTCCTCAGAAGAAGGTGGTGGTGGTAATGCCTCCTCTGACATCTCCTGGATGGAGGGTGGTTGTTCCTCCACCATCGGCTGGCTATCCTCTCCCTCACCATTCTCCTCTATGGCTGAAGCACTTTCTGTGGCAGTTTCAACCTTCAGTGGGACTTCTTCTTTACCCTGCTCGACTGGTTTGGCTTCCTCCTCCTTCGAGATGGAACCATTTGACATGTCTGGAGGGTTCTCTGAAGCTTTGGGACTTGCAGTTTCATTCTGGTCAGAAGAAGCTTTACCATCTGAGCTCTCCTCCCCATCTCCACCCTTTTCCTCCTCCTCCTCTCCCTCCTCCTCCTCCTCCTCCTCTTTTCCATCCTCCTCTGGAATATCGTTGATGCCAGGCACTTCTACACACGACTCGGGCTGGACTGGGGAGCCTTCCACTTGGATCATGGACACCACCTGCTTCATCCTCCTCCTCTTATGAGACTCCTCACCTTGAACCTCAGCGTCACCCTCAGCATCCTCGCCTGTACCCGCAACATCCTCCCCTGTAGAGTCCGCCTCCTCCTGGTCTCCTCCGTACTCCCTGGCCCAGTCGATGGAGGGGTTTTCTCCCAGTAGGTGCAGGCTGGGGTCGCTGTTGCTGAGGACGATGCTGTCCCGGTACAGGTTGTGTCTCCTCTGGACCGCCGCCTCCTTCACAGCTACAGACAGAGAGAAGAGGTTCAAATGTGCTTGAATGAAATGGATACCAGTCTTAAAGATGTCAACAGCAGCTGGATAACAAGTTTATTATTTTGTCAATATCATTATTTTGAGATCAGCCAAGTGCCAAAAACTGCAGTTCCTCAAATGTCCACTTGAGGCCGGCTCCAGAAGTGAGTCAGTCTCCATAAGTCCCCATGTTAAAATGTCCAACTTCACAGCAGAAATAAACATGTTTACAGCCTGGTACCAAAAACTGTTTTGGTCTCTATAGCTAATTGCCCCGTTCATGAATACTACGTCCATGTTTTATACAGTCTATGGCCTCATAGCTTTGAAGCAGCCGAGCCAGTCACAGTGAGGTATAACAGGAATAGCTAAACAAATGAAGATTGTTGTCTGGATGTTGCAGAGCAGCACGATATGAACACACTGCACCTCACATATCCAATGGTCTCTAGCATCTCTAATCTCTAGTTGGTCCTTAACCACATAGTGATTGGTTAGAGAAAACCGAATCCCCACCACCACAACTTAGAGTGGAGGCAATGTCAGACAGAAATGTGAGTTTAGTTTAGTTTCTGTCTGACGTCAGGCAAATCACAGAGCCCAGTAAAGCAGCATCCTGATCCACTCTACAATGACACATGAGTGTAGAAACAGACAGGGTGGATAAAACTGTAGAAGACTGACCCATCATGATGTCCTTCATGACAGAGTGCAGCACCACCTCCTCAAAGATGTTCTCCACCAGGATGAAACGGGAAAAGTCCTCAAAGATCAGCTCCTGGAAGCGCGGCAGCTCCTAAGTGTTCAAAACAACAGTCAGAACTTTTCGTCATGTCAATTCAGCGTCTTTTTCACAAACATCTTTCTAAACATCATCCTTTCAGGATGTGACGAGTCTCACACATGGTCATCTATTAGTGAGTCTCATAGACTCTAATACATCATTGCCAACACATGCTGGATATTTTCCCCATGACTTTCAATGACGGAACACAAATAAATGCATATTTTCTGTTAATCCTTCTGGTTTCATAATGAGACTCACCGAGGCACAGGAAGGGCTGAGCTGCTTCAGCATGTAGGGGATGAAGATCTGGAGGAGAGCCTCACGGAAGAAACGCTTCCTCACTGTGCTGCTGTCATAATCAAATTTCTAAAAAATCAAACAAAAAAAAGAAGCATTACATTTGTCATCAGTGAACAGCTTCTTTCCACCAGAACAAGATTCATCACCACTGCTGGAAAGTAAATAAGTACATCTGGTACTGTCCTGAAATACAATATGGGGTATTTAAGTTGAACATTTCCATTTAATTTTGACCTCTACTCCTCGACATTTCAGAGCAAAACATTGTTTAAACATAGATGAGCTGATAAAAAAACATTATTAAAGGATTAAAGTGGTCGTTCCCAACATTTTTGATTTGCAACCTTTGAGAAACAGCTACGTCTAACGTTGGACACGTGATGATGTTTGACATTTCATTTGTCTATGAGAGGTTCAGGAGATAAAAACACATTTGTGTTGGAGCTTCCTTCCTGTCCCATTAATCATCTCACCACCCCTCAGATGTATTTTGTGACCCTTTAGGAGAGCTAGGTTGGGAACCACTTAACTAAACTAGCAGAACTCTAACTGTATTTAGATGGTACTGCATTATCTTTTCTTGCACATTGTTTCTTTTATGGATTATTTTTCAAACATGTACCTTAATGACTCTGTCCTGGCAGCGCTGGATGGTCTTGCAGAGCTCCTCTGTACCCTGAGACTCCAGACTCTGGTGAAGGATCTGCTCAAACGTATACACTGCATCGTCCATTTGCTGTAGACAATCAAACACACATACATATTAATATATTATTATTATATAAATGATATAAAAAATTGTAAATCACAATCAATATTGTTTGTAGCTCTAACTCTGCAACATATAACTGGACACTAACTGTAACATCCATTCAAAATTTAAAATATAATAATGTATGGCCCACAGTCCTGCTGTCTCGTGCCTGTATAAAGTATCTCTTCTCTTCTCTTCTTGTACAATATGCACTATTCAAACATCCTCTTCATTCACTGTTCTGAGGACCACCATTAGAGGGCGCTCACCTTCCTACAGTTCTACTGTTCTTGAGCTAGTTGAGTTCACACAAGGACAACAAAGGAACACAGCATGTGCATCAAGTTTTTGATAATTCGATAACTAAATGATTCTCTGCAACAGCAAAACTCAAATATTGAGCTCATTACCCCCAGTGATCCACTCACTGCTCAACCAGTCATCTGCTGCCGCCTTTATGTGCTCTCTGTTAAGATCCTGGGGCCTGTTGCACAAGCTGTGTGTAGGTTCAGACTTAGTAATAATTTACATTATATCTAGGCTAAGTTGTGAGCCATGCATTACTAAAATAAAAGCAGTTGCACCACAGAGATAAGTTACAACATAACTCTAAGGAAAATTACAAGAGTGAGGGGAGGTAGGTAAATCAAAAAATGTCAGAGTGCGCATGATTAAAGGTGTCCCCATCCTGTCTTTTATACAAGATTATATTTCATGAGAGTCTGCATATGCTATGTATTCCTTTTTCTTTTCTCCTTTTATGTGGATGTGTGTGTGCTTGTGGGCATACGCTTATATTTAATAAATGTGTATATGTGGATTATGTGAGTACAAGTGTGAGCGTGTACGTGGGTATGGGCGCATTTATGAGTGTGCATACGTAGCAATATGCAAATGTATTTGTCTGTTCGTTTCTTTGTTTTTAGGGTATAAGTACATCTATATATGTGTTTGTGCATCTACATATGCATTATTTTTCTACTTCTTATTTATTTATTTATTTTACTTTCTTTTCTTTGGCCTTGTGAGGGGTGGGTGGGCGGGGTTGATTTGTTGTTAAATGTTCACTGTTCTGTAACCTGAAAAATGACTAATAAATAAAGTAATGTCATAATTCTTCTCAGTAAAGGAGGTAAAACAGCAGTTTTTGCCATTTGGAAACACAGTAATGCAGTAGAGACCTAATTTATTGATATGATATTTTAGTATTGATCTAAATTACTACAATGTGCTACAGACCATGTGATGTCTACAACGAATACCATTGTGCCAACAGTTTCAGTAGCTGATTTAGTACAAACTTACTAAAGTTACTCAGCCTCTAGTGTCGACTTTACACACCAACTCAGGAGAGAAGTTACACACAGCTGGTGAAACCAAGCGCTGATTCAAAGAAACTAAAAATTCATATCATGGATTTTGTACTCATAAATGTGCAGTACTTAAGCCTTAAACAGGGCATCTTAGGCAATTTGTAAAAGTGAAGTTGAACTGAAGTTGAGAGTGAAAGTTTGTTGTTGACCTTGCCAACGTTGCCATGTTGCCCATGTTGAAGTCCTAAACATCAAGGGCTTTGTGTAGAAAATGTTCAGGAAATAGAAATTTCAACATCTACAATACCATGACAACTGGGAAGTGGGCAAGATCATGTGATACAATCAAAAGCTGCTAAGTGGAGTTTGTAGTAACATTTTTTTACGGACTTGGATTTATCTTAGTTTTCTAGTGTGGGACTTGAGAAAAGGCTTGAGTGTGTGTAGTTTCTAAAACAGTACTTGAACTCTGAATGACCTTGAGTTAAAGTGTAGACCCCCCCCCCAACTGGCCCTGGGCCCCACTGAGGAGGTCATGATTGATGATTTCTCCATGGGGGGGTTGAATGCCAGAATGCCTGCCTCTTGGATCTGTTCCCTGACAGGGAGTTTCTGTGCAAGTTTGGACACATGGGAAATTAACGCAATTATTTAAATGCTCTGGGCTTTATGTAAAAAAAATATGCATTTGTATTTGTATTATTTTATGAAGAAAATGTTTGCTGCTTTTCCCTCTGATGTCTTCCGGCCGCCCCGCCTCAACTCTCTGTCATTTTTATTAAACTAGTTAGCTCAGTCTGTGCTGTCTGGACTGGAAGCTCAAAGCACAGAGTGAGTGTCGCCATTTATATCACTAGCAAAAGATCTTTGATCCGCTGAGAGGAGGAGGAGGTTTACAGGTCCGGGGCAAGGGGGAGCCAGCAGGGAATGTTGATAGGGTACAGAGCCGCTGTCGTGCCAGAACAGGAGCTGGGCAATAATTTAAAAAAACATGACTGATGATAATTTAGCTTCATTCCAATGTGTTTTAATTTCAAGTGGTATGTTTTTGATCCTAGTGAATGATAATGATAATAATAATAATAATAATGATAATAATAATAAAAGAAAAGACAAAGTATGAATTCAGACTGTTACAAATCGCCATCATGATGAACTTGAATTTAAACTTGAATTACTGCATATCTTTAATTAATGGTTACTGCGAATAAGCAGAAATCTGATCCTTTGACCAGATTGTAACAACTTGGTATGACTGTTCTAAAAGTTCGGGTGGAGGTGAAATGCTGCCCCCTATATTTTGGAACATGTGGCCCCTTTAATGTTTCTATCAATCTTGAATGAAAATTAGAAATTTTACTCATGCTAAATTCTGGCAGGTTTATGATCTAGCATGCATGGAGGTCTACCTTGCCATTTCACTTTATTGGTGGAAAGTAGATAGAGACAGAGAAGGCAGAGGAGAGAGAGAGGAGATGAGATGAGATGCAGCAAAGATTGCGTTTAGGGTGTCACCTCTCTCATTAGGATCTGGGCCCTCTGGACAAACACAGAGGGGCTGGAGACATCAAACCTCTGCTGCAGACCCTCTAGAACCAGCTGTTCAACTTTCTCATAGCAGCTCTGCATCTTCACTGGATGGAAAGCCAGCATGGAGATCTTTTCCATGTGCTGAGGAGGAAGACAAGGTTATGTGTACATGTTATACTTCTGTTTCACAAACCAAACTGGACTAATGAATGCTTTTGATTTCACACACAGACTCGTTAAAAGGTCTGATCACCTTCATGTCAGCCATGTTGCTAACAGACAGTCCACATTAGGAGCTTATCCTTAACCTCTACCACCTCACCTGTGCCACGGTCTCCTTGGTGCCGTCATTTAGGATGTTCTTGCTCATGTCCACCAGCTCCCTGAAAAACACATCACGGACCTCAGAGAAGCCTCGGCTGGTGGGCTCCATCAGGGCGTCCAGGATGGAGCTGATGTAGGGCTGGATGCTCACCTTCAGCAGCTTCTCAGCCTTATGGAGAACCACCGCTGTTGGGGGAATGAACATAAGAGAGGGAAGATGGAGGCAGGTAAGTGTATTAAACACCTGCTCTGTATGTATTCATTACATTTCCTTATTGTGACTTTAAATTGAGACTTTCATTTAGCAGTGGAGAACAATTTAATGATTCAGGGATCACTGAATAAAGGTGGCAAATTTGTCTCTGAAGGTATTTCAGTAGATAATCACACCACTCTCTCACTAACCTCGGATCTTGTTGGTGACATGCTCCTTGGAGGTGATGATCTGGTCCATGTCTGTTCTTATGGAGGCCTCCAGGGAGGAGCGGGCCGCCTCACACTTCTGCAATACCACCTCATACTGGCCCTGGCACTGCCCCTGCACCAGGCTGTACACAGCATCACCTATCTACACACACACAGAGATAAAATATAGAAATAAATGAATACATTTATTAAAAAAGTTATGTTTGGTTGCTTAGTTGAAGTGAGCCACACTTCCACCTCTGCACTACTGTTTTACTTTCAGATGGACATACTAGCCTCATCATACTCTAGCTGCAGTCAGCAAAGTTTGAAACAATGGAGTATTTGATTAAAAGCATAAAGCTGAACTTCTGATATGACTGCACACAAGTATGCATGGAAGTGTTTCTGATGCGTTCAGAAACTCAATGGGAAATTTAATTTAAGGATCATTATTATTATTATTATATTTTATTTTGGAAAAAACTTTATTAAGATATTTAAAATATAAATATATGATTCTTTTTCTTATTTGAGTCTCAAAACCTAAGTGTGTGTGGAGTGGTTTCTTACCAGCATCCAGTTCCTTTGCCTCTCGTATAGTTTGCCTTTGAGGCGGGGGGAGATGAGGTCTCTGAGCTCAGGGAGGAGGCCCTCCATCACCAGGTTAGACAGGATCTGCAAGGAAAACAAGACACACACACACTTTAAAGATAGACAGGGAGTCTGTTTCAGAGATGAGACAGCATGGCTAATGGTTGCTTCACCAAGTTTACACCTGGCACTGGGCACTATTAGCATTAGCAGCCCACACCCACTTGACCTGAAGGGTGTGGCAGCAGTGTTCTTAAAACATGTCTGAAATGTATGTGGTCCCGCTCCTTGTATTGGTTTAAAAACAAGCAGCATTGCCTCATATTTAATTATATGTTGAGAGGAAGCCAGCATGGTGACTTAAGAATCTAAAGAACTCTAGCAGCTAGCTGCATTTTAACTAGTTCACATGGACTCAGACCAGATCATCATTTTGAAGGATTAGAGCAGCACAAAAAAATTAGGTGGGCAGGCAGATGATATTGTCACCAGTAACAGCAAAGTTAAAATATTTGAACTTTTTGCCATCTTCTGGTGGAATTTACAACTGGATAATAAAATAAAAACACAGCAGACTTCATCCATCAATTGCAGGATCAAACATTCCATGAATGATGTGATGTCTTTTGAGGATTCGCAGCATCTAGTAAAACCTGTTAAGTGCTGGAGGTATAGAAACCTGACCACGCCTACAAGGCGGTATGTACAGCCTTTAAGTCAGGCTTCAGGGCACAGAAAGCATGAATAGGTCTTAAGTGGAAACCCTTGGCAGTGAATAGTCTCAGCATGTTTAGATGAAGGTGGAAGAAGGAATGTGTTTACATGTGCTGATATGACTTACTATCAGAGTTTGCATATCGGGAGTCAGATTTCTGCAATATGAAACCAAGCCTGCATGTTTTAAATCAGTGATATGAATGACGTCATTCCAACTGGAAAAGAAAAGGCAGACCCCAGGACAGAGACAACATGATAGATGTTATTATTGTCATGCTTACCTGTGATGGTACACCACACATCATCTCCCAGGTGCCATAGTTCCCTTTAGCTTGGCGGTAGAGTCGTACTGCATCAGTAAAAGCTGGTGTTTGGACTTTATTCTCCTCTGACAAACCTGCAATGGAAAGATTAAGAGCTGTTAGTTGCATTTAAGGACACTATTGACTGGGTAGTTTGGAAGAAACGTCGTCGCTAACATAACTCACCACTGTGCAACAGCAAATAGAGAAACTGCTACTTCCCAAACATCATTATAAGGAACCAAACAAAACACAAATCCTGCCAAGAGTGTAACAAAAGAAATGATACATTGGACATGGATACCATGTTGCTATCTCCAAGGCTGAAAAATGAAGCAAACAAGCATCCACTTTGGGCTGGCTCCAGTAGTGAGTTAGTCTCCATAAGTCCCCATGTTAAAATGTCCAACTTCACAGCAGAAATAAACATGTTTACAGCCTGGTACAAAAAACAGTTTTGGTCTCTACAGCTAATTTCACCGTTCATGACAACTGTACTGAGTGTGAATTTTTATACAACTCACCTGTTCAAATGATATTAAGGCTTAAAGTTATGCAGGATTAAGAGCAGGACTGCTTTGGCAGGTGAGTGCCATCACAGGTGGCTTATTCAGCCAACCTCAGCTCCACCAACAATCCAGATTTTAGGTACAATTTTTGCATTAGCCAGGAGGTGGCGGAGGCAGGACTGCTAAGATAGTGATGACCAGAACCACCACACTGGTCTTCACAACAACTATACACAAACATGTGTGTGTGACCATCGCCTGCTCAGGCAAAATGAGGACAGTGCAGGACGTGCTGCACACTTGGAAATCAGTTTGCTGGTTTGTAGCCCATTTTAGAGGTCAATCACACACACTCACACACAGACACACACAGACACAGACACACTATTGTTTGAAGCTACGTCTTCACCAGTCAGTGTCTCATCCTTTTCAAAAATATTATTTGTGATTCATATTTCGACTTAAAGTGATGAGTAACTGTGTTCTTTTGTTCTCATAGTCATTTCTTTGTTGTACCATAGTATGTGTTACCATAGCAACATGCCTACAACTAAGTCAACATTTCATTTACAGTTTGGTTCAAGACCTGCTAATCACAGCCTGAATACATAAAGCATCTACATACTATATATAGAAATGTATCTTTATTTAAATAAACAAATGAGTGTGTGTGTGTGTGTACGTGCCATTTTAGCTTGACTGGCCATCGTCAACACTGGAGTCAAATGGTGCATGAGAAAGATGGGGCCTCTGAAAAATGTGAAAATTTTCAACATTCCTCAAGTCGTCTTCGACTTCCAAATAAAACAACAATCTGCTCAAAACCAGAAAAGCACGTTAACACTGAGCGCCGTGATTAAAGAACAGTGTGTGAGAACTCCCAACTATGACAAAGTATGTGGGGGGAGGGCAGAGATGGGACCAGAGTTCCTTGTAGTAGCAGGCACAGGAAGTCCCAAGACCCTCTCAAAGAGGGGGTTATTATTTTGACTTAGCCTCTGCTCATGAGGGGATTTCAAACAAACCAAAAATCTGGATTTCAAGTCTCTTTTTCCGTCTTAACGGCCCACGAAATTGCTTCTCCTTATATACATCACGAGACAGTCAGTCAGTCACACGTCCTAGATTTAGCTGAGGCTTCTTTCAACAGAGACTCAAGCTTACATCAAACTAATATTCAAAGCAGATCATACTAAATGACTGGTCTTAACAAAATCATGTTTTGCTAAGAGAACAGTCTCTTAGCAAAACTTACTCAGGTCTCTTACAGAACAAATTTAGAATCATACCATTAGGGAAATCTACCTTTGTATGTGTATTTTCCATCTTGTACCTCAACGTGTATAAAACTCAGTTGTTGTTCAGTTGGATTCATTAGGGGTCAACAGTTAAAGCAGCCCTGCATTGCACCATTATCCACTGACAGGAGCGTCTGTGTGAGGAAGCATGACTTGTTGACCTGAGGTGAGGTTGGTGCACTCACACCTTGGCTTTTTAACAGAGCTGTTAGAAAAAAAAATCAGTGCAGGTCTCTGAAGTGTTGCTCCGTGTGGCACACAGAGAACATATGGAGTCATTCAGCCGCTCATACGTCATGCAGCTGGCCTGTGTCACGGCTCAGGCATGTTAACTATTAGTGCTGTTTCCTCTTTCAGGTTCCTCACAGACCCAGCCTGCACAGCTCACACAATTGCACAATCACACAATCACACAAATAATCATCGCTTCTGATGGGAGAAAATCTGAAAATCCACTTTGACTTGATTTACTTACAGCTTCAGAAATTTGCATATTTTCCTGCTTCTCATAAAGTTTTATGATTGAAATTACAGCTAACAAAACTGAAGAAGTTTAAAGTTTGAGGTTTTTTGCCCCATATAATATTTCAAAGATCACAGCATGATTTTGTTGAAGAGAAACACGCTGAAATAAACAGTCAGAGAGAGAGAATTTAAAGAAATTGAATAGTTGAGAGCAGACGTGGAAACAATGTGCTGTTGTTAAGCTGCACTGTAAAAACAACTCACTGCCTCTGGCACTGCCATCAAATCTATCAATTATTAAGAGACAGTCACAGTAACACTGAGCCGTACATCAGATGAAGTCCAACTCCGACTTACAGCTAAAGTTGTATTACCCTTTGTGTAAACTGCTCCCTGATTCATGACATGATAATGACAAAGCCTTGTTTAAAGTTGTCAGAGCACTAAGCTGGTTTTAAAGGGTGTCTGGGATACTGATATACTACTTGCCATTGTATTCCTGGAATAATGTATGTGTTTTTTAAGAACACGTGTTGTTTGTGTAGTGACGCAGACGGCAAAGGTGTGGAGGTTCAGGAGGTCGATGGTAATCACTTTCTCTAACCTTTACAAAACCATAGCCGCATTCACAAACATGGAGTCATCTCAGAGAAACTCAGTTTCAGTCGCTAAGCTTTCATAAAAATTGTTACAGCAGTAATGTTGAAAACACCAGGGGGTAGCAAACTTCTTGGAAACATTTAATCTGGAGGTAAAGACACTAACACTACATGACCTACTGGCAGCAGGAAGTAAGCCACGTGTGACAATCATTATTTGACTACATGAAATTTTCAAGGTGTAGTCTGCACGATGCTGGAAGAGCACAGGAATGGAAATTTAACTTTTTATAAGACCTGCCTGCCACCTGATCATATTTTCAACCTTGGTAGCTAGCCAAATTTATGAAGGCGACTTTAATGTCCAGCTCTGTGAGACGGTTATTCAGGACTGTGATCTGAAGTGTGATGGCCTATTTGTACAAGCACCTTGATTGTTGGAGTATGAAGTTCCTGAATCAGTCTCTAATTTTAGGAAACAGAGCAGAATGTCACTCATTTCTCTGCATGTATGTACCTCACATAAAAACACTGTTTGCATTGTACCTGATAATCAGCTCACTGCTAATTTATTAACACACAGTCCCAAACACCTTATTTGTTGGCTTCTTTTTCCACCCTACAATGACTACAACCTGTGTGTCTGAGAATGTAAGTGCCGGTCTGGTGTGTAAGCCTGTCAGTAGCACCTGTCACCTCTGCTAAGGTAAACAGCAGAGGTGAAGTTAGAACAAAGCTCCAGTTATAAAGTTCTTCCTGGGTCCTACCTCTTGCACTCTGTTAATCTGAGTTGAGCACCATGGCAACCAGGTAAATATGTCCTGGCATGACACCATGATGCATTTACTCCATTTCTACTTTCAGTCCTGTGCCAGTTTCACATTCATTCACCTCTGATTGTGGCAGAGAACAGCTGAGAACTCAAAGGCTAGTGAAGCATGCAAATTTCCTCTGCAACACTTGTGAACTAACTAAACTTTATGTTGTGTATGTTTATGTTTATGAGATTGCATAAAAAATGTAACGGAAGAGTGTGAGAATCTGATTTTCACTTGTTTCCTTCAGTGTTGACTACATGATCTTTCAGCACGCTTACTGTATCACTTCCAAGTCTGACTGACTGCTGGAAGGACAGGGTGGATGGTGTTGGTGGTGGTGGTGGTGTGTATACACCCGGCATTACTGAACTGTGCTCCTTTTACTTTTGCTTCATTACTTTACATATACAACGGGCTCCACTCTGTAAGACGATGACCGCAGAGGGTGTTCTTGTTCTCTAACCATGTTTGGTCAGTACACTCAGCTCATCAGTTCTGATGCAAGATAGTGTGTGTAAAAGTGCATCCAAAACATTACGTTCAGGAATGTTTCCCAGAATGTGGCTTCATGTTGGATAAAGTACTGGGAGAGAGTTGTAGCATCTTTAGGTATTATTAACTGAGACAAACTGTAAAGTGTAGAAAGGCTAAATACAGAACCTTCAAGGAACTGATCCAGGACCAGGGCATTCTTGCCTTCACTGCAATCTCCATTTTTCCATAAAATATGTCTGCGGCACATCAGGCAAGTGAATAGAGAGCAAACTGTCCGATATGTTAAAGCCACAGATATTCAGTCTCACAGGCTGGTCTGGAGGCTACTTGTGGGGAAGCTTTGATCCACTCCCTTCAGCATGTAGCTCTGAGCAGCCACAGACCAAATCAAACTGACATTTATCCCACAAACCACCAGAGCATCAGGGTAGGCTGATGTGTTCTGGTGCCTCGTATCTTGATCTGTTTTAACTCATTTGCCCACTGATAGGGGGAATTAGTATAATGAGCAATATAAGAACATAGCCCAAGTGGCACCAATCATATAACCTGTTGAGATCATGGCGTTTTAAAGTTTTTTGGCAGGACTAACCGTCATTTGTGTGTCGGACGCAGTCCTGGAGGACGGCGTGCCACTTCTGCTGCTCTTTCTCCGTCGCCGCACAGAAGTAGTAGTGATGGGCGTAAGGGTGCCAGAGGATCAGAGGGAACTGGGTGGCACACTTCAAGAAGGGTGAACTTCCCATCTTGGCTTTCACGCCTGAAAAAAACAAAACAAAAAAAACACAGTGTCTTTACATGCCTTTGAAGAGGTTATTGTAGACTTAACTTTATATTCATAATTCAGTTTGTGAATGCATTTATTCATTTCTCCTTAAAACTGTATTTTGCATGATGAACTGACTGTTTTATGACATTGTTTTTGTAAATCCATTTCTAAGTTGAACTATTTGTAAATTATTTGTTATAATTACTCATTGTATTGCCGATTAAAATGTGAAATAATTATTTACTTTATTTACAGAATCATTAATTAATTTGTAAAAAAAAAAAAATGTATTAACTATTTTGATTGTACAGTTAGTTATCAACACTGAAATGATGTACTACTTTTGTCCCGTGACACTTCTGGTCCTCAATTAAAGTGATTTAATTTTTAATTTAGAAATGAGAAATGAGAGCTGTAACATTTTTAACATCTTTAAACCCGCAGACGATGTTCAGCAAGAAAAGTGCATGCAGCATAGTTTGTTAGCATTTATGCTAGCACGACTAACCCCATTGGTCCTATGACTCTGATCTAGCATCTCATAGACTGAAGCGAGGCCTGTAATAATTGCTCCTGCTTACTACTTCCACCTAACACAAAGAATATTAAGGTAGTGTAACTCCGGGTGTTCAGAGCAGCCTGTGGCAGGTTCAAACACAACCCATTTGCTCTCATGTTTAAAGGATTAAATATGACATTTAGGTGAGCAGCGGCTTCGCTGTGGGCCTCTCTGTCGTACAAACACTACATCAGATCTTCTTTACCACCAGTGTGTATTATACATACACACAAACACACACAATCAAATCAGGACTACACTGGCAATCAGCAGAAGAGCCTAAAACACGATCATATTAAATATTATAACTCTGGAATTTCAATGTGAATTTCATTGATGATATGATCAGAGGCTAAATATTATGTAAGAAAGCATTGCATGTGTTTAGAGACCTCTAGCCATGAAGAAAGAAAAAAAAAACTCCTGTATAAAATTATCAGCATGAATTGTTGCAGCTTGAACTCTGCTCCCTTCACCCTCCCCTCCTCCTCCTCCTCCTCCTCACCAGGCAGGCTGTTGCTGATCAGGTCCAGGTATTGCTCAATAGATGTCAGCACTTTGTAGCCGGCACAGTTGATGGTTCCTTTGGGATTGAGGCGTTTGTCATGGGACTGGTAGTTAAGACAGGGAGCAGAGTTAACATGTTAAACAGTGAATTAAACCAGCAGCATCTAAAAACAAACTGTACAGGCAATTTTTGTTTTCCCCGCACCGCTTTGCTGTCGTAATAGTTGATGTTGTAGGAGTCCGGGACGAAGAGGAAGCGGCTTCTCCATTTCTTGTTCTCCTCCAGGTACTGAAAGAGCGAGCCAGAGAAGATGGACTTGTTCTCCAGAGGAATCTGTGGGTGAAAACACATTTTAACTAAGAATGTTTAAGAGCTTTTTATTGCTCGAGAAGCAGCCTGTGTTTATGTCTTAGAAAAATACACATCTTAGATGAATCCATTAGCCGCTGCGTCTTATTCCACAGACACCCACTTAGCGTTGTTTTCCTGAAGAGAGCTGACTGCATTCCTCACTACATATTAAACCAAGTCATTATCAGACTCCAGACCCAACTGAGTGAATGTCTGTGTTTGTGTGTGTGCTAGCTGTGTGTCAATAGATTGTAAAAAAGGCAAAGGTATTTACAAGCTTGACACACTTTAATGTGTCTGACTACCAACAAAACCCCACATTTTGCCTTATTATTATTATTTCAATCTAAAATGTGACCACAGGCAAGTCAAAATGTGTTAAACTTTAGATTTAACTTTTGACTTTCTACGTAAAAAGTGTGAGAAAGAAACATCAGAGTCGAAGGTCTCAGAATTTCAAGACATCACCAAAATCTTGAGATATTAAAAGATATTAAAAAGAATTTTGATTTAGAAATAGGGACCTCCTGGCAGAATTGGGCTTACACACAGTTGTGTGTTTAAAAGAAAAGTTAGGAAACATTCAGGTTGTTTAGAGGTCCTCCTGTGGATGGAATCTGTGTGCTGTAAGAGGAGATTTTACCTTGCGGTGCAGCAGCTGGGGTTGTGGGCCGCCTCCTCCTTCTATGTCAAAGCGAACTTTGTTGAAGAGAGCCACTGCATACTGCTGCTCATAGAGACGCCCGAAATCCCCCATCACCTCCCCTGTCCGAGCTGACACACACACACACACACACACACACACACACACACACACACAGGCATGTTTATATTCACACAGTGAACACACAGTGGCTGCAATGCTCATTGTGTCTCACATTGTGTTTGAAACAACTTCAGGTCTTTATTTTAATGATCAATTCAGAAAAGATCAACAAATACAGTGACTTAAAAATATGAGAACATTTCTACAGGCCAGGAAAAAATTTAACAGATCAGATGATCCGATTGCACACACACAAAAACACACACACACAAACACACACCTATATAATGAGGTCTCAGATGACACTATATAGGTCTGAGGGGCAGGTTGCTAGGTCGCCACTGGCAGGCTGCTTTTGTGACAGTCCAAGTCATGTGACTTTAGAGCCAAGCATTATTGACAAGGCTCTCAGACGTGATGTGTTAAGTAAGGCATTTCACACTCCTCTCTCCTCTCTCTGTCCATAGATAGAGTTAGCAATGGAAGATACACGTTATAGCTGCTGTAGGTGAATCCTACTCAGTTGATTTTTCCTGGTCCCTTATTGTATTGTGTTATTTGCTTAAACAGTGTGATTTCAAAACGTACAAATCCAGTCATCCACACAGTCTGTCTTTTACAGAAAAGATCATCCTTCCAGCAGAGAAATACCAACTACTGTGTTAGACCCAATAAAAAAAGGCTCTTTAGTCATAGAGCTTTGCATGATTTTGAAAATACATGCTTTTGGTGAGATGGAGATTACAGCACATGCAGCAATTGTATTTAGCAAAATGGAATTTCATCTGGGCCCGGTGGGAAATATGTCCAAGAGTTTTTAAGTGTGGGGGGGGCTTATTTGATCCCATCTGCTCTGCATTGTGGTTATGAAATGCTGTTTCTGCTGGAATCATTAGGAAAGCAGCCACAATGAGTCTAAATATAAAAATGAGAAATGACCTGGAAAATGTGTCATTTTGCTTCATCATTAACTGCTTCATTAGGAATTCTGCAAAAAGGCACAGACTCCTTTAAAAAGCAGTCCGATTTATAGATTACACAGGAGAAATGAGCCTGACATCATTGTTTGAACTGTGATGATTAAGGAAAACTCTGGAATAAACATCCTGGTGACTGAAGAGGGTGAACTGCTTCTCTTACACACACTGTCAGTACGAGTCTGTCACCTCCCACTCACCTCCTCTCTTCCACAAAAAATGTATGACGCTTCATGAACAGTCGAGACGTCAGAGGAGTGTAAGGTCCACAGAGTGAAGTGAATGCTAACAATCAGTGACATGATTTCGCTATGATTTAACATCCTTGCTCTTATATAAATCTCTGTATGTAGCTGTCAGGCCAGGTTTTATTCCCGGACATCAGTGTGATTGACTGTACCTCAACTCATGAACATGAAAAAACACAAGGCAATTGTTTTCTAGGTAACTGGCCCTTTGGACAGGAAGTCTAAAGAGGAATGTGACCCTTAACTAAGAAAATCAGAGAAGGAGGATCAGGAGAGATGCCAAGAGAAAGTCCGGATTTTAGACATTTGCCATTTTCAATTACTAGGCTCTCTCCTGGCATGTCCTGTTTGCTTGGATAGCACCAACGTAGTTCCACAAATACATAAACGCCTGGAGACTTGTATTTGCCCACATACCTTTCCTCAGCTTTGACATTAAAACCTTACCCTCAGGGAAGAGTTACGCTCAAACGAAACAAGCGTGAATGACACGTTATCTGATCACATTTGAAATAAAATGTGTTTGTAGTTGTTGTTAACGGCAACACGGGGAGGTGGAGTGAAAAACCAGACGTCATGGAGAGCGAGGAGAAAGGGGGGTCTCCAGAGCTATTCACCCATCCAACAAACATGTGGGTGCAAACTTCAGATTTTCTATTTAGTCCAAATAGACCCCACTGTAAATTGGTATGACTAAAACTGATGTGACTTTCATTCATCTGTATACAGCCTCATTTAATTGCACATAGTCCTTTATCTCTATTTGTAGTTCTATTTCATATTTCTATAAAACATTTTAATTTCTACTTTTACTTTCTACTTTTTATATAGTTTTCTATTTGTATAGATGTTAGCACAGCTTAACTTCTTAACACAGTTCTATATTTAATTTCTATGCAAATACTTAATTCCTCTGCACATATTTGATTTTTAATAGTTTAATTCCTCTGCACATATTTGATTTTTAATAGTTTAATTCCTCTGCACATATTTGATTTTTCATAATTTAATTCCTCTGCACATTTTCATAATTTCCTTGTACATATTTAATTTCCGTGCAAAAAAGTCTAAAAAATCTATCCATCTATCCATCCATCCATCCATCCATCCATCCATCCATCCATCCATCCATGATAGTGAGTTTTGGTACCTTTGGTTTCTGATACCAAAACGACAATTTACTGGTACTGTAAGAATGTCTTCCTTCAAATCTCTGTTTTTCACCCAACAAAAAGAGAAATGGGTCCAAAATATTGCACAAAAACAAAAAGCGGCTGCAGGAGAACTTTGACCTACAGTCTGAAACAGGAATAAAATTGGTCTTAACCTTCGGTAACTTACAAATATCATAGCTGTAATGCTCATTTCACATGAACACATTTCAAAATCTTTCAGGTTCGATACCACGCCCAGTGTTGTTAATGAGTACTATGCCTCTCAAACATTAAAGCACTTTGAACTAACTTTCCCCTTTTGGGTGAGAAGGGCTGGGCCACTGCAGGATGAGTGCATCGATGGTGGGAGACCTGCAAACAGAGTCACTGCTGACTCATTCACTACCCACAGCAGACAGAAACAATGCAATAATGTGTGCGTGACACTCATCTTAGTCACACAGCACTAAGCTCCGTATGATGATGACTACACATGAGAAAGCCTGTGTGAACTTCAGTGCCTTTGTTATTGTGCAAGCTTTCCCCTGACCGTACTGCACAGCATACAGCTCAGTCAGTCAGCTGACATTTACAGCAGCCTTTAAAAACTCATCAGCTGAACTCTGTTATTCAGTGTTCATCCATCTGGCAAGACTGACAGCAGCTGCTTCAAAGTGGTTGCTTTGAAACACGCCACGGTTGACATGCTTCTTTTGGAAAAGCCACTCAGCGTGATCACATGTCAACCAGACCTCATCAGATGGCAGCAGAGGGGAATCAAAGAGCTCAAACTAAAGACAGCAGGAGATGCACTCAGAAGACGACGCCGCCTTTATTTTACACGTCAGCAAACTTTTCAATATTTCCACTGACCGTCCACTTCCCGACTGAGAACATCCCTGATGAGGCAGATTTCATGGCCAAAACAGAGAAGCTTCAACAAAGGGCCAGTTCACAACAACGTGTGACTATTTAAGTCATTCTTACTGGGCAGAGCTGGCAGGGTCTCTTCAGTAGGCCCAAACTAATCAAACCAGATGTACCACAGAGTCTACATATGCACATACTGGAGGTCCATGATGACACCTCCGATAGTAAAAAACCATGGGATATGTTTAACCCTTTTAGGGCACTCATTGAAATAGCTGGAAATTCAAAATTTCAACCATGTTTATTGTTATTGGTGGATATAAGAAGACATTTTTTCTTTTTTGACTTTAAAAAAAAAGAAAGTTTCAGTTTTAGGCTACGGTCATTCGCCCACCTAGGGTAAAAAAAATATCCCAAAAATATGTGGAACATTTATTTCCAAATTAACTATCAGATATATGTCTTACAACACTTATTTCAAAATATCATGCACGTGATACAGTGCAAAAAATGTTAGGGTTAGTGTTAGAGTCACTTGAGTCACATGATTCTGCTCCTTCATTGAGAGACGTAGGGCACCATTTTAAAAGCCCATGGAAGTGACCATGTATGGTTCCTCATCCAATAAAGGGTTAAGAGCTCCAAAAAAAAGCTAAGAACTTTGTATTCTATCATTAATCTATATTAAATAAAAAGGTCTTAGTGTTGTAGTGAGCTAATGCTGAAGTTTACACCAAAGTGGTAACCTCCGTGGCTGTGAAGTGAAGCCTGTTGGATACTACAAAAACTGCAGTTCCTTGAACAGCCACTTGAGGCTGGCTCCAGAAGTGAGTCAGTCTCCATAAGCCCCCATGTTAAAATGTCTAACTTCACAGCAGAAATAAACATGTTTACAGCCTGGTACAAAAAACAGTTTTGGTCTCTATAGCTAATTCCGCCGTTCATGACAACTGTACTGAGGGTGAATTTAGGAACACTAAAGAGCTCATTAAAACACAGTAACTGATGTTACAGATGTGTCTGACACAGCAACTTTTCACCATTCTACAGACACAGGAAAGATTTTTTTTAATGTCAGATTTAGAGTTTGACAGGACGTATCAGTCTGAGCTGCAGCTTGCTGCAAGTCTAGCTGACTCTTTGTTGTGCTGCAGCCGGCTACCAGACTAATTGTCCAGGGGTCCTCTGCAGTGCTGAGGGCAGCTATCAGCTCTAGCGATGACTGCTGTGTTGTCTCCCATCGCGGCGGTAATCTAATCCATCAGACACTGCGTTTCATTTACATGGCAGCTCGTCTCATCACTGACCTCAGCTCAACGATTTGAGCACATCTCCATCATACAGATCTAATCATAGAGCTGACTTGAGAGTTCAGAGAGTGCTGCCCACAAGACGCCACACCCCCCCGCCCCCTCCTCATTTCTCCACGGTGCCTTAACAAAAACATTCCTCCGAGATAGACCCATAGTCTGACTCATAAATTTAGACTGTGTTCCCATCAGAGCCGAAGCAGGAGCAGTGGCTGTGCTTATGCAAGGATCTAGCACAGCAAATGAAAACAGATTTAGTTAGCTTTAAACATGTTTACTGAGGAAATTAGAAGCAGGGCAGTGAGTTTCAGGTGAGTTTAGTTTTTCAGTGTTCACAGTAACCAACAAGGAAACTTCAATGAAGGCGGACCATCAGAGCCGACCAGCATGACTCAACATATGTCAGGAAAACAGTTAACTCTATCAGAGATACTTGCATGATGTCTGTAACTAATAACAGTCCTCAGAGTCTGAAGCACACGGAGTCCATCCACTGTGATATCAGAATCAGGTTTTCACACATTTGCCGTGGTATCTTGGTGCATAACAATAAGATAAGAGTCAGTGTCAGTGGGGGTTCCCGGGCCTTGATGATGAAGCCAGCTGCAGTCAGGAAGAAACTGTTCTTGTGGCATGAGGTTTTGTTCCTGGTGGATCTCAAAACGTTTGTTTTCCAATCTTCCCTGCTCGCTTCAGGGTCCCTGGAGGTGTACAGGTCCTGGAGGGACGGCAGATGCATCCAATCGCCTTCTTAGCAGAGTGAGTGATTCGCTGCAGTTTGCCCTTGTCCTTAACAGTGGCAGCAGCGTACCAGATAATGATGGAGATGGAGGACGTGACGATGGTTTCAGTGTTGAAGGTAATGAAGTGAACCGTCATTGTCTTTGGCAGGTTGAGCTTCTTCAGCCGTTACTATGTTTTCCTGGTGATGCAACTGGTGTTCAGCTCCCGCTTGAGGTCCTGGCTAAGCATGACATGGCTAAGCAGTGTGAAGAAGGAGAGGAGGAGAGAAAGAGTAAAGGTGGCGCTGAGAGGGCACGTTCAAAAGAGAATAGCCCTGCAGGAAGTGCTGCAAAATGACAGATCGCTTCATGAGGAAGGGGCAAGGTTAGTGCAGAAACAAAACCCCCAAACATGCTACAGGACAGCCATCAGGATGTCATGTCCTGAGATGATTATGTGTTTCATAAATGGCATCAACACTTGCAGGAGATGTGTATGCATGGAAAGAAAGACCTCTTGTATATCAGAGCTTCATGATGATCAGCACAAGTTCACTCAGACGTCTGAGGAAATACCAGGTGCAGAACAAAACACACAAAAATGATCTATGTGACTAAGTATTTATGTAGCCTCACTTATGGAAGTGCAGTTCACCAACTCTTGAAACTGAAGACACTTTGGCTCTTTTAACTATGATGTGTGTACTCATAAAAACTACTAAAAGATATATTACCAACAACATCATCAACGCTAAACAGAAACAAATATTTTTATGAAACGGTTACAGGATATGTGGTCTGTTGAATGTGTGGATTCCAGGCCTGGATTATTACCCCAGCCTGGCTCTGCTGAACTTTTTTTAGCCTTATTTAGCAAATTATTTTGGCTTTCCTGCCCACAAACTTCACTCTCATTAACCTCGTTTCCTGCAGCAGCAGGCAGCTGTTTTCAGTAAACTGTACACTACCTGCCCTGCTCCAAACAGCAGACAGATACAGTTAGCTGGGCCGGTTGGTGAACAGGGTGGAGAATCTAGCAGCTAAAGAAACAGAAACATGGCCTCAAATGAATGCTATGTTTACTTTGTGTGTGCTAATGTGTAAATAGCAACTGTTTACACAAATTAGAAATATCAACTTTATTTCAGTGTTGTGTTTACATCCTGTGTGTGGCCAATAATAATAATAATGATAATACAGCTTCAAAGTGGAACATTTTATTCAGGCAGCCCAAATTTTCCCTTTGGTTCCATATTCAGGAAAAAGCCTGCACCATTGACTCGGCTGTAGGAGCAACAACATTCAAAGACAATAACATATTGTCAACATACAATGTTAACTGATCTGTATCCATCTTTCTTTACTGGCAGCCTGAAATGGGACCCCAACACTTCCTGAGCAGGAAAACCCCTTTTTGGTTGACTGTGCTGTAGAAGTAATGAAATGGGGTTTCAGGATACGTTAGATATAATATTTCATAATCTCAATCAGAAGGCTGGCTAACTTAACTTGACAGTTTGGTTCACTTGAACAATAAGCGAACTTGTGGAACATTTTTTCATCCTGATGTAACCTGAGCAGAAACATTCTGTGACTCTGTCTGTTGAGTTTTACCTCATGAGATCATTTCTACCTTCAGACCTGCTCTGCCTCCAACAACACAACTGGATGTGTATGCTGTGGGGTCCCAGCAGCAGGTATTTCCTCTATCTGAACTGGTAAAAAACAAGCCTCTCTGTGCTGGGCTGGGCAGGGTGTGTGCTGAAGGTGAGAGTGCCACACCTCGCCAGGCCACCTAACACTCCAACCAGAGCCTGAAATATAACAGAGTGAGGGAAAAACACTGTGTGTTAGGATTTCCTGTTTCCTGGCCCCTCACCCACTGACCAAGCTACCACTGCTTTATGTACGACTACATAAAGGAACTCTGTGTGCAAGTGGGGACCTATGTGTGATTTAGTGATCTCCATTGGAAAAAAAATTGGAGCATAGAAACAACACTGTGAATATCTCTAAACTTAAACCCCTGACCAAGAACTTTTTACTTAGCCTCATTGGTAACAGGTGATAGTTTCATGATTGGGTCAAAGAGGCGTCCTCGAAAGGCTCAGTCATTCACATCAAGCAGGCAACATTCACCACTTTGTGAAAAACTGCAAATAGTCCCACAGTTTACGAACAACGGGTCTCAACTCACAACTGCAATGAATTTATGGATTTCATCATCTACAATCCAAAATACCTTCTCAGACAATCCAGAGAAATCTCTGCATGCAAGTAGCTCTGGAGCACCGGAGCAACATATGCCGCCATCCAGACTTTTTCAGGGTCGTCCCTGCTTAATTCCAGCGAGACAATGCCAAGACACATTCTGCACGTGTTCCAACAGCGCGGCCTTGTTGTAAGAGAGTGTGGGTAATAGACTGAGTTTGGATTAAAGAGCAGTGGACCTTGAGATGATCCGCACAGTCAGATGAGCTGGACCAGATGCCACAGCAGGAGCCGTGATCAGCCAGGAAGATAGATGACCTTGTACCTTCAACAACTGAAGTCCTATATATTAAAATGCTTAATGAGTGATGTCACACAGCGGTAAACATGATCCTGTCTTCTTCACTGGAGTCAGAATGAACAATAAAGTTTATCAGTGTCAACAGCTCTTTTTTCTTGGACTCACTGGCTCAGAAGAAGATTACTAAATTGGTTTGTCATAATTCTGTTGAAATATTGTTGTGACTGTGACACTTTATGACATCTGAATTAAAGTAAAAAAGGTCAGTTATGTTGTACTCTCTTGGAAATGATAAATAAGAAGCTTTATAAATATAATAAAGCTTTATACATTATTTTGCCATTTTTAGTAAATCATGAATAAAAACACAAATTTGAAATTCAGTGATGATTTTTAATGTCAGTCTCCTCAGTGGAGCTTCTCCTTGTTTATGTGTTCATGCAGAAGCCTGACTTTAACACACGTGCGTTCATGCCAGTTGCCAAAGAGGAACTGAGAGGTTAGCCATGTGATCTCAGTCATTTCTCTACACACACCCTCCAAAGCTGACCTCATTCTGGAGGGAAGTCAACCACACTGTTACATATGACTCCACTCAGGGACTCCCACGGTTATTCTTATCAGCAATCAAGGCAAGGCTTTTCTGACATTGAGAAGACAACAGAGAGGTGCGGCCCATTCATCAACTGCGCATAAACCATTCAACCCTGATCCAAAGAGATGCTGTAGAACACTACTTAAAAAACAGAATGCAGTGATTTACATTTCCTGTTTGGCCTATATTCAACTACAACAAAACAGTCAAAGATAAGATAATAATAAACGTATTTACTGACATCTAAAATCTAGAACTTGTTCCAGGTGTACAAATTAGAATCAGAATAATCACAACAATCAAAAGGAAGTGCTGGTCAAAAAGGAAGCGACACGCTCACCCTCTCTCCCGTGAGCTACACACAGGTGAACAGGCGCTTATACCACTGCCCACATCCATGTGACCCCAATCTCTCAATAATTACAAACACATCACACACACCCAACCTATAAATAACAAAATATAAACCATCACAAAACTTATTACCACAAAATGAATTCCATTGTGAGTTCATGGCTCCTGCAGATACAGTGCGCACATGGCAGTTTTGTAATATTAATAACAGGACACAGAACTCATGGGAAAGACACAGTTCTTTACATTTTTGCCAATTTCGCACTGTTCCATTCAGACAAACTGATTAGGTTATTTACTGTTACAACACTGAGAATTAAAAAAAAAAAACCAGCAGCTTTACAGAAGCTCACAGAGAGACTAACAGACAACAGCAGAAACTGTTCACCGACATGATGTAAAAGAAAAAAGAACTTTAACTTTTATTCTTCCACTTTCATTGGCCTGTGTCTATTTATGTCTATTTTCAAAATCGTTCAAAGCCTCAACACTAAACTAAAAGTTTTGAGTGAAGTTCAAATGAAGATGATTTGAATGTCATTCATTCTGCAGGTGTCTGGACATGAACCAAAGCAAACTTTGACCTGATCCTCGGCACAGTCAGGAGGATTCTGGATCTCTGTCTGTTCATTTCTGGACCAAAATACGTGGCAACCCATTCCAACCCAGTATTTGTTGAGGTCTTTCAGCCTGGACTAAATATCACAGTATTCACACAGTGAAAGTATCACATCAGCACTGGTACTGAAATACTTCAGATGAGACTCCGCCCAAAAACGAAATCTAAGGAAAAGTCCAAACACCCAAGATCCAGTTTGAAATCTCACGCCCGTCAGCCTGGTTAAATAAATGTGAAGTAGTTAGAGTCACAGAGTTCTGACATATCTGGACTCCTGCCTTTGATACCCAGTGAGGAGGATTACAATGTCATGTTCTCTCCTGCACACACTGAACTGTCAACTGTGTTCAAGACCTTACTTCACTTGTTGCACTGAACAAGTTTCAGCAGGCTTGAATGCTCATTTATTAGAGCCGAGGCAGATAAGGGTGCCGCCACTCATCTTTTCAGGGTTCTTTCCAAATAGTTGATAAGAGTGGAAAAAGGTTACAAAGTGCTCCTCGCTATGGCTGCCAGTCACTTTTCCTATACAAGTGACACAGTTCAACAACTCAGGATGAAGACTAGACTAGTTTTTCAGGCAACGAAAAGGAAAGAAATGCAACAGCTTCTGGATATCATGTAGGGGAAAACTTTACAAAAACTTTATAAAAAGTGTCTGAAACAAACAGGGACACATCCTAATTGAATTCATATTTTTTAAGGTCTTTAAACTTTTTTTTTTCTTCTAAATAATCTACAGTAGTAGGGAGGGGATTGATCAGATTCAAGATCCAGAGTTTCAAAATGCTGTCCACTCCCCCCGCCAACACCCACACCCACACCACCTCGATTACTGCAACAGTGGATCAGCACCAACACCAACAATGTGTTAAAGACACATTTAGTCTGTGGAAATCAGAAAGAACTCCCAGAGTGACACTAACATCCTGATTATTTCTCCTCATTTTACGGAGACAGTCTGTGACCGCTGCGTAAAAACGCACATGTGCCAAAAGGCCACAGAGAGCACGCACACCAAACACACCTCCGCACAACGCTCCTCACCTGTGATAATCTCCCGCTTGGCTTCATCCAGGTGACTGGAAATCACGTCCCCCATGGTGGATGGAACTCAAAGTCCCAGACTAAATCCACTGGTCTACAGCTGGAATTTAAGATTAAACGCAGCAAACGCTGTTGACAGAGATGTGGACTCGTGTAGAAACCCTCTCACCTCCTCACCGACATAACCCGAAACGACTGACGTGTGTGGAGAAGAGACGGGCGGTGACAGACGTTCAGGCCGAAGGCCGAGGAGGCAGGAGGGGGGAGGATAAAAAACTTTGTGTGACTTTCTCTGACGGATATTTCTCGGAGAGACACACCCTCTTTAAAGCAGGAGCACAATTCCCACCTTCCAGCCGGCGGTGCGTTCAATACGCGTGGAAAAAGGCAGACACGAATGGAAAATACCTCTTCACAAGGGCTGAATTTGAGAAATCTTGAGGTCATAACTTCACGAAGTACAGTTTATCTCTCAATATGAAGGATTAAAAGATGTTTTTGAGCCTCTTCACACTGCCAGCAATACAACTGCACAGCAGTCAAAACACTGAATCCTTTAATATCATTAATTTTGGGGCTTAAAGTAGTAAACATTTAATTTATTCACTGATTCAGAATATAAAATGCCTGGGCTGTATAATATTTATCACCAGGTTACTAAAAATTCTCAACATGGTGTCAGTCTACACGATGGTGAACACAGTGAAAAGTGAGTTTGAAGGTGAATTGAACGCATCACAAGCTGAGGCCACACCTTGTCACTATGCTGTGGGTTGAAGTGTGTGTGTGGAAATCTGTTTGAATAAAAAAGGTTTGTGTTGTTTACACGTGGCACAAAAACACAAAAGAGGAATAAGAGAAGGAACTGAGGTCAGTCTGATCCAGATGTTTGAGTCAACCGAAGGATGTCAGCAGAAGACTGTCAATCACTTCATGTTGAAGTCTAGTCCTCAGCAGAGCGCACACAGCTGCAACTTTAAACACTGAGCCAGAACTCTCCGCGTGTTTCTGAGGTCATGAAACTTCAGCAGGAACCTGTGGAACAGATCAGGACTCAGAGGAGCTGAGGTGGGATGAAGAGTTTCCTCCTGAAAGAGTGAGAGCTCTCTCCTCTGCCGCCCTCTCATGGATATGAAGAGGATTATAGGGCCACATGTGAATTTGAATTATTACCAAAATCTGACTAAACTTTCTGAATTCTGAATAAAATCAGTTTTGTGTTTGTTTTTGTTGATTTGTTACTTTACACTCAAATACATGTGTCACATGTGACCCTAATCCTCCTCCGTACATGCAGCTCTTTTTCCTCCACACTTGCTCCTGACATTGGTTTGAACAGTCCACTCTACTACTGCGGTCAAGCCAGCCGTCTCTCGTTTTCGCGTGGTCAAGCCAGCCGCTCCAACATTTTCAAGTGCGCCCTTATTGCCGACTTTATGGCAAATACTTTGAGACAACTGGGAAAGTCAGCGCTAGCTTACTGCAGCGTGTGGAAACTTCCGGTTTTCAAAATAAAACGTGGGTATCAAATGTATTAAACGTTTATTTAAAAATATGACGTTTAATTAAAAAAAAAGAAAAAAAAAAGAAAGTAAGAGTTGTGTCTCATAGAACTAAGTAGTATGATCCGGCACTGATTTTGAGCCAATAGGTCACATCACCTGGAAGGAATGTTCATATTTACATTATGAAATGTATTAAAAAGTGATAAAATGCTATAAAAAGAGGACCTGGAAGTTATTGAGCGTTAATGTTCATATTTACATTATGACATGTATTAAAAATTCATATAAAATATGAGAAGTGATAAAATGCTATAAAAAGAGGTGTGTCTCATAGAGCAAGTGTAGATCTACTGTCCTGCATTGATTCTGAGCCAATAGGTCACATGGCCTGGAAGCTATTGAGCGTTAATGTTCATATTTACATTATGAAATGTATTAAAAATTCATATAAAACATAAGTGGATGTAAAATGCTATAAAAAGAGGTGTGCCTCATAGAGCAAGTGTAGATCTACTGTCCTGCATTGATTCTGAGCCAATAGGTCACATGACCTGGAAGTTATTGAGCTATAATGTTCATATTTACATTGTGAAATGTATTAAAAATTCATATAAAATATGAAAAGTGATAAAATGCTATAAAAAGAGGTGTGTCTCATACAGCAAGTGTAGATCTACTGTCCTGCATTGATTTGGAGTCATTAGGTCACATGACCTGGAAGTTATTGAGCTATAATGTTCATATTTACATTGTGAAATGTATTAAAAATTCATATAAAATATGAAAAGTGATAAAATGCTATAAAAAGAGGTGTGTCTCATACAGCAAGTGTAGATCTACTGTCCTACATTGATTTGGAGTCATTAGGTCACATGACCTGTGCGCTATTGAGCTAAAATGCTGTATTATTCATAAAAATATTAATATAAATTATGAGGACCATTCAAATGTAAGGAGGTGTAAGTGATAGAAGTCCTTACAGTACAAACCATGGATGTAGTTGCGTCGAAGGCAGCACACATTACAGCAGCTGTACAGAAGCAGGAAGGCACAGCACCAGTCATGGTGACTGTCTAGCATTGCATGCCTGCAGCAACAGTTGCCCATATTATTCTGGCCATTGCTAAGCCAGTGCTCCATCCCCCTGAGGTTAGGGTGTTGGTAGTGATCATAGTTACCACTCAGAATGGCTGCTGGTGGAAGGCCATGTTTTTTGTGTGGGGTCTTTTAGTTCTGAAAAAACAAAACTGAAGCGAAACCTTGGTTGCTGAAGGGCAATGTGTGAAGACTGTGAAAAGATGTAGAAGTTTTTTCATTTTCTTTTATTTCTCTTTTTCACTCATACTAATTGACATAACTATACAAATATTTCAAATTAAAAATTTAAAGTCAAATAATACAAATAAAACTTGAAATACTACTATATTGAAATATATTAATAATACTTGTAATCTCAACATTTCTCAGTTTTCGAATGAGAGAATTATTCAGTCACATTTCTACAAGTATGTGGTTTTACCATATCACATACAGTATGTCCTTTTTTTTTTCCCCTTTCTTTTTCTGTCCTAACTGCAAAGGGCACAGTCCCAGTTGCTTGCCCTTGCTTTTTGGAGTTGTTTTTCATCCATGTGAAGACACTGCTCATGGTACAATCTGTCACATTTTTCACACTGTATCTGTAAAATAAAATAAGCAAAGACAAAATCTCCTGTCAGGTATAAAATGTGCTATGGAGAATCATTTCTAGTTATAGGCAAGAAATGTCTTTGCCATAATCATTTTCAATTCAGGTTTGTATTAAGAAATGTATGTCCTCTGCATTATAGGCCACCTGAAAATATGAATAACTCCAGTCTTTTCAATATTGTTATTTTTCTGTTTCAATTTATGATTTCCCTCGAATAACGCCAGATGGAAAAGACACACCTCTTTCTTTTAGCTTTGAACGGTCCTCATAATTGATGTTAATATTTTTATGAAAAATACAGCAGTTTTTCTCAATAGCGCCTAGGTCATGTGACCTAATGACTCCAAATCAGTGGTGGATCACATGACTACACAGGCTGATTAAGACACACCTCTATCTTTTAGCTTTGAATGGTCCTCATAATTTATATTAATATTTTTATGAATAATACAGCATTTTAGCTCAATAGCTCCCAGGTCATGTGACCAAATGACTCCAAATCAGTGGTGGATCACATGACTACACAGGCTGGTTAAGACACACCTCTTTTTAGTAGCTTTGAATATTCCTCATAATTTATATTAATATTTTTATGAATAATACAGCATTTTAGCTCAATAGCGCACAGGTCATGTGACCTAATGACTCCAAATCAGTGGTGGATCACATGACTACACAGGCTGATTAAGACACACCTCTTTCTTTTAGCTTTGAATGGTCCTCATAATTTATATTAATATTTTTATGAATAATACAGAATTTTAGCTCAATAGCTTCCAGGCCATGTGACCTAGTGGCTCAAAATCAATGCAGGACAGTAGATCTACACTTGCTCTATGAGACACACCTCTTTTTATAGCATTTTACATCCACTTATATTTTAGATGAATTTTTAATACATTTCATAATGTAAATATGAGCATTAACGCTCAATAGCTTCCAGGCCATGTGACCTAGTGGCTCAAAATCAATGCAGGACAGTAGATCTACACTTGCTCTATGAGACACACCTCTTTTTATAGCATTTTAACACTTCTCATATTTTATATGAATTTTTAATACATTTCATAATGTAAATATGAACATTCCTTCCAGGTGATGTGACCTATTGGCTCAAAATCAGTGCCGGATCATACTACTTAGTTCTATGAGACACAACTCTTACTTTCTTTTTTTTTTCTTTTTTTTTAATTAAACGTCATATTTTTAAATAAACGTTTAATACATTTGATACCCACGTTTTATTTTGAAAACCGGAAGTTTCCACACGCTGCAGTAAGCTAGCGCTGACTTTCCCAGTTGTCTCAAAGTATTTGCCATAAAGTCGGCAATAAGGGCGCACTTGAAAATGTTGGAGCGGCTGGCTTGACCACGCGAAAACGAGAGACGGCTGGCTTGACCGCAGTACTCTACTCTGCACTTTGTTCTTTCATGCATTCTGAACACAGACTGAAATATGAAAACTAATTAAATATATATTTTAATATATATCCAGTCACCTTCATGTGTGCTTTTTAATTTAATTTTAATATAATAGATAATATAACAGCAAGTCAGAACTGAATAGCAGGCATTGAGTTTCCGGTTGTGACAGTTTGTCTTCAAAATAAAAGCTTGTAAACAATCATCTGTAGAAACATGCAGACCTGTATTCGGACAACCCCACTGGATGTTGCCACTGGATGTACACCACTGAACACAAAAATATACATTATGGTTATAAATAAAGTTATAATTATAGACAACGAAACAGAGACAAATGATTAGAATTTAGCAGAATAAATAAGTCAAGAATTAATAGAAAGGAGGAAGGATGGCCAGAATCATCCCACTTCAATAAAACAGCTAATGATGAAGGGTTCTGAAATAGTTTGAAAACACTGACAAACTTTTACTGTCATCAGAGATGATTGTGTCACACATACTAACCCCAACATCAAGACTGAACTTCCATCTGACAAAATGTCTCGTCTAGCTAATCATGTCTCCTTGTCGAAACACTCAATAATAATAATAATAATGATAATAATAATGTTTTATATATATTTATTAATTTCTAAGGGTCAGATAATGAGTTACACATAGAACACACTCTCCACACACACAAATAGACCAAAAGAAAAACAAAACTGAAGGTTTAAATAGTTAGATGCACCAATACCAAGATAGGTGAGGTGCACCAAGATACACCTCAGTCCATGCTAGACCACAGAGACCGCTCCGGAGAGCTTGGGCCCCATCGTCTCCAAAATATTCCAGAAAGGGGTCCCAGATGTGAAAAAACTTAAATGGTTTGTCCTTAAGCCAGAAGCTTAACTCAGTAAGCTTTTGAATTCCATTTGTATCCATTTTATTTTGTGTTATTACTAAAGGTCTGACAGTGGTGCAGTGGTTAGCCCTGTTGCCTCACAGCAAGAAGGTCCAGGTTCAAACCAGATACTCCCACAGTCCAAAGAATGTGTGAATATGAGTGTGAATGGTTGTTTGTCTCTGCGTGTCAGCAGGGTTATGGATGGATATTTACTTATTTTACTGCTTTTCCAACTAAATGCTTTTATTTTGTAATGAATTAGAACGGAAGTGTGTTGCTCATTCTCTTGAGCTTCACATCAGTTGTGGCACCGGTCAGTTTAGTGTGGAGGTGGACGCGCAGCAGAGGGCTCATCATGGCACCACTTGGATTAAAAGCCATTGTTGGAGAGAGTAAGAACAGTTTATTTATTGATCACTATATTTTTAATAAACACGCTCACTGATTGGCTGATTTAATCACTATGAAAATTATGATAATTATTATTCATGTAAAGGATTATAGAGGCATGGAGGGTTATCTCCATCACCAAACCTCTCATGTGAGCTATGAGTATTATGCATTATGTCACATTTCTGATTATTGATATATATAATATGGGACACTGCAGCTGGTGGTTACACTTGTTTTGTAATGTTTATTTCAATGTTTTATTTTGGGGAGTTCGGTGCGTAAAAGACGCACGGACACGTCTGAGCCACGCGGCTCGCCAAATGTTTTTTAAACTGTCAGACAGATGAATTATACACATGTGAAGATGTTCGATGGTGTCCCGTGAGAGCTTGATGCACGTTTCCACCGTTATCGAGTCGTTATTGGCGTTTGTGTGAAGCAGAAGAGCCCGCTGCGTGCTGCCTGCTTCTCTGTAAATCCTGCCTCGCTAATCTTTGTCTGCAGATTAAATGCTTTGACATCATCCTCAGAGGAAAGATCCGCCTCACTGACAAAGAGTCTGTTTGACTGTCACCTGTACATCAACATCACCACACAGCAGCTCACCATTTAACACTATTATTATAATGACAAGGCTGACAGACAGACAGATTATGTGACTGTAAAATGTTGATTCCAGCAGAGTTTAGAGCTCGTTTACTTTGGGAATGATTTCATGCTGCAGTTTTCAGTTTTGGTCTCCGTGTCAGAGAAATGATTGCTCTCTTGTCACACTCTCCTAAAGGGTAAATAAATGACTTTGTTAATGGTTATTAAACATGAATACTTTATAGATCAGTGATGAGGCATTCATAAGAACACAATTTGGGTGTTTAGGTTGTAACGACTTTGTTGGTTGGTGTCTGTCCTTTCTGTTTGGTAACAATAAAGTTATTCATGTTGATAATCAATGATCATCTTCAGCACCAGAGTTTGGTCAAAGGGATTTTTTTTTTTTATAACTCAGCAACTTAAAAGTTACTCTTACTCTACTCTCTTACTCTCAAGTATTAGTAAATGATTTAGTAATAATCATTAATAAAACCATTAATTACAACTTGTAAACCCTTTAGATTTTAAATCAATCAACCAATCAATCAGTCAATCAAACAATCAGTCAATCAAACAATAAGTCAATCAATCAATCAATCAATCAATTGGCTGATGAAGGTTCAGTCTCTGTCACATGTTCTTTCCAGATGCAGTGCTGAGGTCAAAGTGCTGGAATTGAAGCAGTATTAATTCATATTTTTAGATTTATAAATCAAATAAAACTTTTGCTGCTAAGTGCTCCACTGTTTTACCAGCTGGTTGCTAACTTTGCTGTTCACTGAGTCGGTGAGTTTATCAGATCTTCTTCACTGAACAGCTTCCTGCTGCCAAACGTGAAGCTGTCAGCCATAAAACAGTGACACAAGCCTAACTCTGTAGATCTGAGGGGGAATGCAAAGTTGGTGATAATTCTGTGGCTTCATCACCATTAACATACGCATTGTCATTTGATCCATTGATCATTCAACAGTACTGATTCATGCAGCCTAAAGTGTAGACATAAGTAACCTTGACCTGACCTGTTTAGGAAGCCAAATGGCTGGTCAGCTGCATGTTTCCTAGAGGGAAGTGTCAGTTGCTGACTGACAGTTTTTAGTATTTGAGTTTGGAATTTGTCCAGTGAGGCTGTGAGCAAACCTGCAGTCAGAAGTATCAACACATAGACGCATATAGACAGAAATGACTGTCATTGCATGCCCCAGGTGTGTTGCTTAGAATCCCACTACATTAGTATGATGGCACAATGCACAGTTCTCTCACTGATCAAGGTCAGCATGCCAGTGTGGCTGCACTGAGCTTAGTAAAAAATAATCAAGGACATATTAAAGAACAGAATCTGGAGCATAAGCATCACATATGCATGCTCAGCAGGATTCAATCCAGCCAGCTCTGTAAGATCATCTGTGCAGCACAAACACAGCTCTACTGCTCGGGCATGTCGAGGAGTAACAGAAGCGAAGCTGATCAATGATGTGAGAGTAAAATAAATGAAACTGAATGGAGGGGATTAGGATTCAGCCTGAAGCAGGAGGAGGAATGTTTTCTAAAAATGTACAGTTGACCTGACACATAATTACAAAGGTGTAAAATCTACCGCAAAGTTCAGGATCTTATTGATTTTCCAGGACCTTGTTTCTGTGAAGTTGTCCTGAAACAAACACTCATAACATAACATAAGCATAGGTAGATCCCAACAGGGATTGTCATATTGATACATTAGGCACGCTCCATAAACATTCTCATCTTATTAGCCTGCCTCCAGACCTCTGAATTCCCCAAGACTCTGATCAGTTTATTAAAATATGTCCCGTCTACATATTTACTGTTGTCTGGATTACATGTTTTTGCTGAATCCTGCAAAATGCCAGCCTGTTTAAGAGTCAACATCAGAGTCAACATGAACAAATACATATAGAGCCCATGTAGAACAGGTGTACACTTGTTGTTTTTATGTGTTTGTGGCAGGGTGTGTGGAGGTGACAGTAAACCAGACTGTGTTGTAACTAATGAGTCTCCTCTTCCATCATGTCTGCTTTCCCACAGTGTGTAGCTGAGTTAGTGTTTGCCAGAGGAGAGCTGCCCCCCTGCAAACTTAAAGCTACAGTAGTTACTGTGATGATAAAATACAATACTATAAAGCTGGATTATACGAAGCTATGTCGCAGCAGCAGCAGCAGCAGCCTGTTGTTGTTTATCTTGCTCGTGAAAGCTGCTTGTCAGGTGGCGTCCAGTTCTTTCATGGGCACTTCCACTTAATCCTGTTGAGTAATTGGATAAACAGAACCATTCACTGTTTCATACATCATTTACCGTCATTACGAGCTTTCCTCAGACAGCAGCCTCAGAGAGAGTGGAATTAAAATATATCTACAACCTTTA
Organism: Argyrosomus regius; assembly: GCA_946959425.1. NCBI lineage: Eukaryota > Metazoa > Chordata > Actinopteri > Sciaenidae > Argyrosomus > Argyrosomus regius. Next base: position 26,887,843 of record OX336890.1, on the reverse strand, counting down.
TGGAATGTTCTGTGACAAATTCTATAAACTTCTCTTTAAATCGTTGACAAAAAGAAAAATCATCTTCAGTTTCATATTATGTCATTTTCAATTACTATCATGAGTAGGCTCATTGTTATCACATGGCTCCGGTGTCATAATAATGTGCTTATTCAAGTGAAATGTCACCCTGAATCTGTGTGGAAACACGACATGTCGACTTATTTACTCGTCTGTGTATTTATTTGTGTGTGTGTGTGTGTGTGTGTGTGTGTGTGTGTGTGTGTGATGCTGTGATGTCACATCCGCTGACACAGAAACGGCCCAGAAATAGCGGTTGGGGAGGTGGTGGATGGGGTAAGAGGATTGGGAGGAGATTAGAGGCAGTGATTGCAACGGGCCTGTCCCTCCCAGCACACATGAGTCCCTTCATGTTTAGTCTGACAGACCGGACAGACGCTTAAACCCCCGAGTGAGAGAAAAGTGGGACGCTGCTCATCGACACAAGCGACAGGATGTTTTTATGAAACGCTGGATTCTGTCTTACAAACATCAGTTTGATTCACACCTCAGGAACTGACTCACCTGCAATGTGCTGTTCTGTCTCAACCCTCCATTGTTGATGATATGACAGTGTATATGTCGTATATGCTGCTTTCCTCGTGAGGGGTCATGTTATTACTCTGTGTCCCTGTTTCTCTGCTGCTTGTGGAAAATGATTTGCACATTTAGGGTGTCTGTTCAGTGTGTAGAGTTATTGTCATCAAATTTTTTTTTTTTTAGCAATCCTGAGAGGACCATACACGCTTCAGATACTCTTGGCACGTGATGTAAAGAATTATGTCGAGAAATCATCCATACAATAATTATTCCAGCTTTGTTAATAAACTGAAATGATAGATTGTTCTTTCATGGTCTTCACAAACTAATAATTTCATTACTGACTAATATATACACAGCAGGCATATGACTTAAGTATGTGGTCTAATTCTCAAGCAAGTTCTAAGTCATTATTTTCTTCAGTCAAATAATTCAAGACGAGTCTCATTGGAAAACACATCTCAGAGACATAGTGCACAGAGATTGGGATTAAGGGGTGATCAGTAGTCACCCACAGATTATTTTGGCTTCCCAGGTTTAATTTGGCAACAGCCAGCACTCTAGTCTCAAGTCTCTGGACCTGCTGTTATATCTTCCTCTGTATATACATTAGTTATATACAAAATAAAGTAGACACAATACAAATGACTTTACTGTATGTGGAACAGCTCGTACAAAAGCACAGAAGGTCATTAACGTTGGAGGATTGATGAAAGTACCCGCTGTTTGTAAAATTACGTTCACACTGTGCAACAAAAAGCTGGAAACTGCAGATATAACACACATATTTCTGCTGCTGGTGACCGCTGGTATTTAACTGAAAAGGAGTTCAGAGAGGTCTGAGTGCCTCAGCCAACAACGGCATCGCTCGCTTGTGTTCGCACACTGGACATTATTAATAAACATTAGCACATCATATGTTTCTTCTTTCACTCTCTTGGCTCTCTCTGGTCGATCCAGCCTTGGAGTTTCATTTGTCTGCTACATATCTGCTGATACACTGGAGGTCATCTGAAAAACTCGACCATGACATTACAGAAACAGCATTGTGGTTACGCGGGGTAATCAGTCAGTTCAGTCAGTGATTATGCTGACTGTAGCACTGACTCAAACAGCTGGCTTCTGCTCAGTTCTGATTACGGCATAGTTCACCTGTGGGTCACATGCTTTATAATAATGTGAGGCAGTGCAGTTCCACACTTGTCATACCTGCAAGCAAAAAATACAAGATTAGAACTGGATGAAAATGAAAGAAAAGATTCACATAGATGATCTGCTTTATTCCTCTGACTGAACTGTAACTGCATGTTTTTTTTTCTTTACAGAGATAATGAATAATGTCATCAAGAAGGCAAGAGAGAAAGGAAAATGGAAGGTAATAGTGCCGTGGCATCCTCCTCCTGTGATCCTGACACTGAATATGAATAAAGTGAAGTTATCAAAATACAAAAACTGTGTGTGACTGTTTGTAGGTGCTGGTGGTGGACAAGCTGAGTATGAGGATGCTTTCCTCCTGCTGTAAGATGACAGACATCATGTCAGAGGGAATCACCAGTAAGTACAGCCTCAGTTCCCCTCAGCTGTCATCTCCCATGTAGTGAAGGTAAATCTAATTAAGCTTAGCTAAAATGATGCTCCACCACCATGTGGATGATTCTTTTTAATCTGATGCAGTGATGGTCCTACAAAGTACAAGTCAGAGAGTAGTTCTAGTCTAATCAAGCTGATACATGAGTATTGATTATGACTGTATGCCTGTGCTCTCCAGTTGTAGAAGACATAACCAAGCGGCGCGAGCCTCTGCCCAGCATGGAGGCCATCTACCTGATCACACCCTCGGACGAGGTAAATGATACAGCTCCTGTACAGGCTGTTAATAATGAATTAATAATTCTATGGTACAGTACATACAGTCTTTCACTGATCTTATAGCTCATCTTCATCTTATATTTGAGAAATATTCAGTGGAGTGAAGAGTTGTGAAGAAATGTTAAATCTTTGTTCTCTGCTGTCTCAGTCTGTTGAGGGTCTGATTGATGACTTTAGAGACCCGCAGTCTCCGAGGTACCGAGGAGCTCATGTCTTCTTCACCGACAGTGAGTAAATCCATTCCACACAAGCAAAATATAGACGGAACATTTGCAAACTCAAAGTTAATGAAGGCACTTCTTCAACATCTGTGTGTTCTTCTTTAAAATATACAAATCTGTATTCATGTTAGCTTGTGTTTAAACCATACTCAAAAAATGTGTCCAAAACGGCTGTTTTTCACACTTAAACCAAGCTAACATAGAGCTATTGTTACAACTTGATCCCTGTAGGTAGGCTGCTTAATCATAATGGTTCTCATGGATCATGGCTGCTGCTGTGGTCCTGCATGATGTCCACTACATATATTATTACTGTCATTAATGTTACCAGATCTCCATTACAGTTTATAGTAATTTAGTTGATGATTTGCTGCTGCTGTGCATCTGTGTCTCTCTATCTCTATCACAGGTTCCACTGCTACTGTAATCATTTTATCATTCATTGTAATTCATTGTCATTTTATCATTCATTGTAATTGTACAATATGTTTGTGTTGATTTGTTCTGTACACGTGACATCTATTGCACGTCTGTCCGTCCTGGGAGAGGGATCCCTCCTCTGTGGCTCTTCCTGAGGTTTCTTCCACCTTTTTTCCCTGTTAAAAGTTTTTTTTGTGGGCAAGTTTTTCCTCACTCGAACCGAGTGTCTAAGGACAGAGGGTGTCACTCCCTGTACAGATTGTAAAGCCCTCAGAGGCAAAATGTGTTTTGTGACTTTGGGCTATACAAATAAAATTTGATTTGATTTGATTTGATAATTCTTTCATAAAAGTACATATTGTTCAGCTGCTCTGAGGAAAGCACTCTGCAGTTGTTTAGTGTCTGATAACTCTTATAACTCATCATATCTCATGCCACATACCAACTCATCACCTTGAAGTCAGGTTACAACATTCAGAACTGACATTCTTTTAACTACTAACTATCTCAATTATTTCTGTGACTCTCTGCAGCAATCCCAGACTCGTTATTTGGACTGTTGACCAAATCCCGCGCCTCCAAAGCCATGAAGGCCTTGACAGAGATCCACATCGCCTTTCTGCCCTATGAATCACAGGTAAGACGCTGTCAGTGGCTCATAATCGTCTACCTCAGGTCTGATGGATGACGGTCAGAAGAGTTTCAGTCAGTTGTCTGTAAAAGAGAAATATGCATGTTCTGTTGAAATTGCAGCATCCCTGATACACCTATTAAATATAAACTAGTGGATTACTGCTGATGAACACACCTGGACAGATGTTTGTCAGAGCTGGGCTGGAGGATGACCTGAGTGAGGCACCAGATATCAAAGAAGGCATTCATGGAGCACTCCAGGAGAAGCAGGGTTTTCATAAGCTGTATGACATTAAAGTTTTGACAGTGAAACTGTGCATTTTCCTGTAAACTAGGCTGAATTCACATATCCAAGATCCAAATAAAACTGTAGGCAATTCATATAGTGTGAAGAGTGAGGGCAAGGCAACACTAATGACAAGACTAATGCCATGAAGGAGATAAGTTACACTTAATTGTGTGCATGGAATTATTCATTTTAGAACTCAAGTCATTGAATCTTGTACACAAAGTCTGACTTTTTATCTTTCTGAATGAGATTTCCCACAAAAATATCTGTCTCTTGTCTTGTCTGCACGGGCAAGTGGTGTACATCAGAGCTTTTTTACTGAAAACAGATGCTTGCATCTGAAAATGACACTGATGAGAGCAGCGAGACTGGGCCAGAACAGTGAAGCTGCAAAACACAAAACCAAAGCAAGGAGCTGAAAGACACAACAAAGCTCCATGGAGCTGAGGGGGACTGCAGTTAGTGATAATTCTGTGGATTCATTCTGTGGATTCAACTTTGAAAGAAAAGACTAAATATAAAGTAGCAGCAGGCTGTAGAAAAGTATCCTCTTCTCAGCAAAGAGGGCCTCGCCTTGTGATACTGACACAGTTCCTCAGCAGAGGAAGGAACGGTGGTGAACAGTGTTTTGTGTTGGATCAGCGTTAGCTTCAATCCTCTGCTGTTGTCCTGTAGTCTTAATCCTGAGAGGGAGGGACACATCATATCAGACCCCACCCCCACCCCCTACCCCACCCTGCTCTCCACTCATCCCTTTACCCGAACCAATGCTCATGCTCTGCAGCCAATGGGTGCACTGATAAGATGTGTGACAAGGGAAAGCACAAGGATTGTCATCATGTGATGGAGTCAGTAACAGATGGGTGCACGCTGTATACGTGTGTGTGTGCCAGTTTTTTAGTGACATTTCCAATAATACGTTTAGACAGAAGCTTCCTAAAGCCAATATTACTTTATTTATTATTTTATTATTTAACCATTTTCGAGCCCCAGAAATTATTTTCTTGTGGATTTAAGGTGTTTAAATGCAATTTAGATCATTAACACTTAAATCTATTAACACTGAGTATAATAAAGTATGCATACCAGTAAATCAACTAAATCCATCACTTTGGATTCATTCAGGTTAAGGTCTCCCCACATACAGCTGTGGCATGTTAATGAGTTTAAATGTTGAGGGCAGGAATGAAGCTAGATCAGACCTCATGTTGTCTCTCTGTCATGTGTTGTGTGTCCAGGTCTTCTCTCTGGATAAAGCGGATGCCTTTCAGGATTTCTACAGCCCCTTCAAGGCTGACGTGAAGAACAACATGCTGGAGCGTTGTGCTGAGCAGCTCGCCACCCTCTGTGCCACTCTTAAAGAGTATCCTGGAGTCCGATACAGAGGGTGAGACCAGCACTGCAATCCATTTCAATATCTTTGTTTTCTTTAATACCCTTATACAGTATATAGCATTGCTGTTATAGAGGCTACCATCAGGTTTGTGTCATATCATTTTTGCAGTGGACGATTGTTTGTTTTTGTTTTCTCATCTCTGGAGAAATCTAAAAGAATGTTTTAGACTTGCAACTTCTTCCATGTTTACCCTTTTCTTGATAAATTCAGTATAATACACATTCCCACAGCATTAATCCATCAGTATAAATTCAGTGTCAGGTCAAACTCACAACTTATGTTTCTCCCCTGTAACAGTATTTTCAATATATTTTATTTACAAATGTTTTACATGTCTAGCAGCTGTTTTTTGGATGGCTGCTGAGCTTCTATCAGTGAAACAGAACACTACGCAGATGTTTCAAATTAAAATTCTTCCAGCATCTCCAGGCAGAAACCCTTAATGTGAAAATCCTACAGGAAGTCTTGTGTTTTATTACCAGTAGATTAAAAACAAAACAGACAAACAAAAAACTAGAAGTGACTGATGGAAATGTACATTACACAGAATTTATGAGGACTGGTAATTCAGTATCTTTGCCTTTATTGGCGCTGTGTAATATATATCATAGGAGAAAAATAAAATATTTGCAGTGATGTTTTGAGCACAAGTAGTCTGAGGTGTTTACCATGGTTCAAACAAAAAAAGGCACAAGGCTCTTCTTCTCCCTCATTCTTCTGCTCCAGCACCACCTATTGCCACATTTGTTTTTGCTGCCTACGGTTATTATTCAAATACAGGCTTTTATTTGACATTTCATGATTAGCTGCATGATCCATGTGTTATCCATTACAGCTTTCTAGCATTTCTAGCATCTTAAAATATCATCATAAAAATCTTTTGGCTTGGAAAAAACTTTTTGCTTCCACAAAGAATCCTGTTGAAAAAAGTTCCATATAGCATCAAGCTCAGCTGGCCACGAGGTTAAATACCGTGGTCCTGGAAATTTGCAATAAGCAGAACTGTTCCAGAATAAAAAAACATTTGTTAGAACTACACTGAGTTCTGCATCCAGTCTGATTCGAGCAGTGTTGGGTAGTAACGCGTTATTAGTAACGCCGTTACTTTTTTCAGTAACTAATAACGTAACGCGTTGCTTTCTTAAATTCAGTAACTCCGTTTCCGTTACCAAACGCTGCGTTACTCCGTTCCTTTTGGTGAGGTTTTACATGGGTTTTACAACGGCACACAGTTCCCATAACATTTTAGCGATCAATAAAGTTTAATTGAATTGAAAAACAAAGCATTTGTCGCCCTGTAGCGTCCCACACGTAAACAAACACGCGCCATGCAGAGGACTGGACAGGTCAGGGCACGGCATGATGGCGAGCGAGAAGGGGAGGATAAGTTTCTCCTCGTGGAGGTACTCACATTATTTTAAACTGGAGAGCAGAGGGGAAAACAACATCTCGGTAACTTGTAGACTGTGTCCCGGTTCAAAAGTACTTTCAACGGCGAACAACAGCAACAGCAACCTGCTGAAGCACCTGGAGAAGCGGCATGCTAAAAGTTAGCAGCTAAGGTAGCTAACGCAGCATCCGAGACGGAGTCAGACAGCAGCGAGCTTGTTTTTGAATACCAAATAAGAAAGATAGGCTTGCAGTTTGTAGCCTATGGAAGACTTTATGGCCTGACTGAAATAAATAGGCATTGAAAAAATACTTTGGTGTTTGTGTCAAGGTTTGTGTTGGTGCACAACGGATCATACTGCTTGGATGATTAGATTCAGTGATGTGGAAGCAAATGAATTGAAACAGTTGTTTTAATCAACAGTCTGTATTATTCAGTATCAGTACAGAACTGAAATGACGGCTAGAGGGGAACTCAATCAATCAACCTTTATTTAATGGGAGCAATGGAAAAACGTTGTACAGTAACTAAAAAGTTACTTTCTCAGTAACGCATTACTTTTTGGTTTAAGTAACTGAGTTACTAACTGAGTTACTTTTTTACAAAGTAACTAGTAACTGTAACTAGTTACTATTTTTCAGTAACTAGCACAACACTGGATTCGAGATTGATATTTGAGTCATTACAGAAGAAGCCTCTCTGTAGATAAGATGTTTTTATCATGATGAATAGATCTAACAGGATAATGAGGATAAAAAGCTGCTTTTGTATGGCGCTGTTTGTGTGTGTGTTGGTTCAGGGAGTACAAAGACTGTGCAGTTCTGGCTCAGATGCTTCAGGAAAAGCTGGACGGCTACAAGGCTGATGACCCCACCATGGGAGAGGTAGGGAAGTGGAGCTAAATGAATGACTTTTAGTCAAACATAAATAAATGTCATATGCTCAATATTTTGTGAATTTCTATGTTTTGACTTCATCTGATTATGAACTATTTATAAGGATTTATCATTCTATGTTCATCTACTAGTTTAGAGACCCTTTAAAATGCAATCCAGTTAAAACAAAACTATGTTGATGGCTCTTATTACTGAAACTTTGGAGGTGTTTTCATTCAGCAGCTGTGATGCTGATGAGGAGTAGTGTGGATACCTGAAGTCTGTAGCTGCAAAATGATCAGTCCACTGGATCCTGTGTAAATGAACAATATTGGACAATGAGCTGCAGATAAAGAGTATAAAATATCAGTGCTCCACAGTACGCACAGTGTTTCTGAGTCTGTTCTGATGCCCTCAGGGTCCAGACAAGTCTCGTACTCAGCTGGTCATTCTGGATCGTGGCTTCGATCCCGTGTCACCTCTCCTACACGAGCTCACACTGCAGGCTATGGCCTACGACCTGCTGGCCATCGAGAACGACGTCTACAGGTAAAGAGGCCGCTGAAAGAGGTCTGACTCAGTCCACCTCTCTGACTGTGATTTAATTTAAAAAATGTAAAAAACATTTCATATTTTTGTACTTTTTTATTATTTTTAGACACATTTGTTTATCTTTGTAAACCTCTGTGCCCTCTCTGTCAGCTTTGAGACCAGTGGGATGGGAGAGACGAGAATGAAGCAGGTAGTGCTGGATGAGGATGACGACCTGTGGCTGTCTCTGAGACACAAACACATTGCTGAGGTGTCAACGTGAGCAGCTTTCACTCTAATCACACACATAAACTCTCACAACACGGACAAACGACCACAGGAGCAGCTTCCTCCATCACAAACCTACAGCTCTGTCACAGAGCGTCATTTCTCTCAAGATTTGGCACACAGAGAATCCTCTCAGTTTTCATCAGTCAACTCATTTTTCTTGACTTTCCATGTCCTTCTCTGTTTCTGTCTCGTTTGTCTGTGCAGGGCTGTGACTCGTTCTCTGAAAGAGTTCTCTGCAAGCAAAAAAATGAACACTGGAGAAAAGGTAGAGGACACAGCACACTGTATCACTCTGCTCTGGTTTCAGGATCTGTTACTGTGTTTCAGCTCCCATCTGTCCTTCACACAGTCACACAGTCGGGGAAGGAGAGTATCATGCAGAAGTAGTGTACCTGAATTTTGACAAAAGAAAACTAGTGAGTCAACAAATTTGCTAACAGCCAAACATCAACAAGGTCACCAACAGCAGACATAGCAGTCAGCTAATATTACTTACTAGTCCAACAGCAGTCAGCCCAGCTCGGCGTCTGTCTTTCAGCCTTTTATTTCACCAAGCTCTCGACAATGACACAGATTCTGACACAGGCGTGCAGGACACAGAGTGGCAAAGAAAACATTCACCTGATTACACGTCAGTGAAGCATCAAAATGATTTAAAATCTGTTATTTTATGGCACAAAAGTTATATAATGTTGCTTTAAAGTGGCTGTAATTAATATGTTCATATAAACAGAGTCAGTGGACTGTACTTATATAGTGCCTTCTAGTCTTCAAACCACTCAAGGTGCTTTTACACTACACAAGCATCCACTCATTTGTACAGTGACAGCAAAGGCTGCCATGCAAGGTGTCACCTGCTCATCAGAAAGTAACCAATCACATTCACATCGATGCCCACAGCTTTCAGTATCTTCGACATGCAGATTGGCATGGGCCGGGATTGAACCAGTATTTCCAGATGCACTTTATGGTCTGATACAAATCTTGAGCAGATGACAAACATATTGATGGGTGTACTTGTACTTGTACAAGTTTACGTTGTCATTTACAAGTCACATAATGTGTAACATGTCTGACTTACATATGTATAGTATTTTTGACAAACATAAGTATAGTACTTATAGTAAATATGTAAGTAAGGAGGGTAAATGTAGTTCATCCCTCACACCATCTCTGAAGTCTATCACCCATCTGTCTTTCAGACCACCATGAAGGAACTGGCTCAGATGCTGAAGAAGATGCCTCAGTACCAGAAAGAGCTCAGCAAGGTATGAATTGAAGTATCACTGCACATCCATACAGTTACTGCATGTCACTGCATGAGTTTGTGTTTCCACCAAACTTTGTCAGCGCCAATTTAAAAGTACGGTTACAAGACATTTTGAGAAATCTTACTGATTCTGTGTGCACAGTTTCATATTTCTGCACTCATGTGAACAAGGTGCGTGTATGTTAATAATATGAGCACAGAGGTTTAGAACCATCTTTTGCAGATTTCCCAAGGGCGCTAACAGTATCTGTCCTCTTTGACCTCAGTATTCAACCCATCTCCACCTGGCTGAGGACTGTATGAACCGCTACCAGGGCACTGTGGACAAACTCTGTCGTGTAGAACAGGTAAGACACTTCAGTTATATCATTAGATCTGCCTCAAGACTGCGTAATAAGCCACCAGTGGCAGCATGGTGGGTGAGAAATGTGCTTTCTTTCCACAAGACTGATATCAGTCTCGTGTTTAAGAGCTGGAGTCAGAACAAGGTTAGCCTGGTACAGAGGTTTTCAAGCTGATGAGGCTGGCTGTGGAGAAAGAGACATGACGCAAAGACATTTCTGATGCATGAGGTGAAAGGGACAGTGCTCTAAAAAACAAGCCAACGGCTGCAGCAGCACTGGAGTATATTATGGTACTTAAATTGGATTGTTGCAAGTTGTGCCAAAACTGTACCCTGTAACAGTTATAAATAAGTCTGAGCACAAAAACATAGACATACTTTTAGATTCAGCAGGACATCTGCTATCTCTTATGTTCAACCCACAGATCATATAACAAGTTTCCTGACATCTCAATCACAACACATCTTAAGCTCACCAACATCAGCAAAGGACCCCTTACTATATATGTCCATCGGAATAATTTGGCGTAATCTATTTTTTTTTTACATTTCTGTAAGACAGGAGAAATGTATTAGAGAGATATTAGACATGTTTTTACAATATTTGCACCATCTCAACACAAGAGTTACAGATTTGTTAGATTAAAATATAAGGTGAATGTAAGGTTTGTTGTTGACATGTGACAACTTCCTGCTGACCCTTCTGGATGTATTTGTAGCCACATACAAGCTCTCCACTAACATCAAAGCTAGACCTCTACACAGAAACATTCAGTCCTATGCATTGTTAAAATGGAACTTGTGTTGAACCTCTGTCCTCCATTGTTTTTTTCTTTAAGGATCTGGCGATGGGCATAGATGCAGAGGGTGAGAAGATAAAGGACCCCATGAGGCTCATTGTGCCCGTTCTGCTGGACGCCAATGTCAGTGTGTGTGACAAGATCCGCATCATCCTGCTCTACATCTTCCTTAAAAATGGTCAGAAATCTACTGTTCTTTTCCTGTTTTTCATATCAACTATAAATGCTTGGAACAAGGGAACATCCTGCATTAAAAGAAAGAAGAAAAGCCCACTCAGAAGCTTATGATGCACTGGTTCCCAACCTGGAGGTCACAGCCCTCATTAGCAGTCTCCAAAACTTCACAGTGGTCATAAGGCCTTCTAATTCAAGGGAGAAATGTAAATAAAATCATTATTTTTAAAGTTAATATATAAAGTACAAATAAATCTCATAGGATAAAGGGCATGGTGAAGACCTGAACAGAAGTTCTATTCACAGTTTACTCCATGATACAAAAGGAAAGGTTGGGCACCATTGTTTTCATTATACATTAAATTTTTGTTCTTTTGTTTCTTTAGTGCTAATCCATTCTCAGGTTTCCTCATGTTTGCATGCATTGGAAAGTATTTGTTAATGTGCATGCTCTCGTGCATGGTTGTGTTGGATGAACTGCATGTTTTTGTGCGTCTTTATGTGTGTGTGTGTGTGTGTGTGTGTGTGTGTGTGTGTGTGTCAGGTGTGACTGAGGAAAACCTGTGTAAGCTCCTTCAGCATGCCAACATCCCACCCGAGGACAGTGACATCATTTCCAACATGGCCCACATGGGCGTTCCCATTGTCTCTGAGGTGAGCTGTCCTGGCCCAGTACCTTATTTATAAGGCTCATGGTTCATGGTTCCTTTACACTTATGAAAGTGTCATGAAACACACAATGCCCAGTGTGTCAGATTTAGAAAATTTTATTTACACAATATGGCAGAAAACAGTTGTTATGCTTTTGTTACACATTTTGCAGCCACAGTAGTTTCTCCTTCATGCTACAAGACGTTTGCCCCCCATAACTACACCATTAGATGCTGCTTAATTCTACACACTGGTCACAAATGTTTAGTTTTTTTTCATTCTTTAAAATGTCTTAAAACCGTTTGTCACTGCATTTTCTAACAAACATTACTCAAACAACAAGAGTAAATAATGCTTTTATTGGGAACTATTTTCAGCAGTGGATGAATTCACATTTGGTGTAGTGCAGGTATACATAGTACTTCATTTTCAGTCAGCACTGGGTATACCCACTTCTAAATCTCCTCTGATGTGCATCATGCAGTCATGTTCTGCAATTTTTTTTTTTCCAAGGATGTCAAAGGCATGCCTAGATGTCCAATTTGAGTAGCTGTAGAGTAGTAAGGAATAAGGAATAGTTCACTCAAAATGCATAACTACAGTGTGTCTCACCTTATACTGTGTGGCTCAATATTTTAGTGACAATAGTGCAAATACTACTGGCCCATAAAATAAGAATATACCAACTTCACTCTGCACCATGAGTGCATGGTGCAGAGTGTTTGGGGCAGCAGGATGGTGTGTGTGGGATTGAGTAAAAATAAACCGCAACACGTGTTAAAAGGACACATTCATTGTTGGTTTGGTATTTTGTTAACAACAAGAAAATGTCAAATATCACCAGTTATCCTTTAATCTGTCAAAACAACTGCGTGATGATAAAACATCAGTAGCAGTCGTGGATGTTTTGGTGAACTCATAAAGAGCTTTAATCTTTTATGAAATATATTTAAATAATGACAAAGTCTTTGTTTTGTTTTTTTGCAGCCTGTGTACATTGATGCAATCAGTGACGGTCACTTATTCCTCAAACTGCTACTGATTAACAAGTAAAACAAGCACAACAGGCACATATAAAAGTTGCTGTCGATACATACTATCTAGTCCACAGTCTTTTTGTATGATTTTTCATTGATTGATTAATTACTAAAATGACTTACCAGCTCCAGCCTTAAAGGTGGGGTAAGTGAATCACCATGATATAGTGCAAACAACATAACAAGTACGTCTGATTGCAGATGACAGTACAACACCAACCAGAACCTCTCACTCTAAAAGCACATTTAGCACCCAGACTGACTTGAAAAAGATGACACACTCTTAAACTGTTTCAGCGAGTTGATGTGCTGATAGGTGAACTGTGAAAGCACACAAGTGATAAGCGTTGTTTCTTCACAGGGCACCACCAAGAAAGCCAAGAAGCCCGACCGTAAGGAGCGAATCAGTGAGCAGACCTACCAGCTCTCCAGGTGGACTCCTCTTGTCAAGGATCTCATCGAGGTACTTTTTGTGTTAGATTACCATGCAGTATGCAGTATAACATCACACTAATACTAAAGATTAGTGCTATGTCTTTAACCAGACTAGAATAATGACAATAATGTGATATAACATCATTAAAACATTATTAATGTGTGCTGATTTCTAAAATGTATATTCTGTGAAAAAATCTTCCATTAATGGGTCAATGAGACAAACCCTGTTCATAAAACAAGTGTAATCTCCTTGGTATTAGTGATAGACCTTATTGTGCTTTGCTCTGTGTCAGATTTAGTGGGCAAACTAGATAAGTTTGTGCTCTAATATTATTAACGCAATATCTTTTATGAATTGGACGTTGAAATTGGGCCAGATAGTGGTTGCATGTTTAGCACAATTCATGGTGCTATGAGCAGCCGCTATCAATTTTTTGTGAACTTGCCCCTAAGTGTAAAATTTTACTTTTGTGTGAAAATGTTGGCAGTCAAAAATGTTGCAAATCCATTAAGAAACATGCTAACACCAACATTTGCAAACCAATATTATGATTGAAAAAACTGATTGGGAGATCATCAAATGCATTATTGTACTGGCAGCTACAGGCGGGTACTGTTATTCTCTTTTGTTCTGCTAAATGTCCACGTCTATGCAGAGTTAAATCAAACAGGAGCACAGCGCAAATTCATCTGAATGTAGCTTTGTGGAGTATTTTCGGTGAGAAGTAAGTCTGCTTTGGAGGACAACTGAAGTAACTTAAAATGTTCCAACAGGACGCTATTGAGGACAAACTTGACCCCAAGCAGTACCCGTACATTTCCCAGCGACAAGTGTCTTCCAAAGCAAGCGCTCCATCAAGGTATGTAATTTTTTTCTATGCACATTGGCTACACTTTATGTAACACATTACTGCAATAAATGGCTTCATAGTTATTGTTCTGAACTGTAAAATCTTATTTTCTATTTAAACGAGACACTCAAATAAATGTAAACATCTTTCAATGTGTAGCAGTAAATGTTGTTCTATTTCCTTGTTTCACCCCTAGCAGCAGTGCTCGCTATGGTAACTGGCACAAGAACAGGGGTCCCACAGAGATGAAGACAGGGCCCAGGATCATCGTCTTTATTATCGGAGGGATGACGTACAGCGAGATGCGGTGCGTGTACGAGGTCACTCAGGCCAATGGCAAGTGGGAGGCCCTGATTGGTGAGTTCACTGGACAGAAAGAGTCAATATGTCTTTTTGCAAGTCTTCCAAGTGCAATAATTAGTCGAGTAACCCTTTATATCTTTTATGTGATTATCCTGCTAAAAACATTCTCTTTCATACAGTAAATATTAATTATTAGTCTGAATTCTTTAGTTTTTATTTTCTGCCTCATGGTGAACTGTCTAATTTAACCTGACATATTTTTCTTCCTCATTATTTCACTGCGACCTCCTGTTCATTACATACTGTGCATCCATAAAGAGGGCTGACAATAGCATGTTTGATCCAGCATGACTTGGTAATATCCTGCTATAGCTTGATAAATCCTCCTGAGCTTTTTGTGTCCGTTTGGAAATCTTATATTCATGTTCTCTGTGCAGCTGATTCAGCAGAGCTTGACTCCTGTGCATTTGCATTATCACGTTCTCTGTGAGAGCTGATATGTTGTTGTGACTCTCAGGGAATGGATGCAGTGTCAGGTACAGGAAGGAGGAGAGAACAAGTGAATCTGCAAAATCATTGGCAATTCAGATTTCATCAGGCTTTAGTTAGTCTGGCAGCAGTTTGTAACTTTTTAATAAGACTTCAGTGAATTCATATTTTTCTCGTGAACAGGCTAATGTGTTTAAAAGACAAACTTTCATCCAGATTTCAGTCCTTGCTGACCTTTCAGGCTTTTATACCTGGTAGGTTCCACCCACATTCTCACCCCGCCTAAGTACCTAAAGGAACTACAGCACCCAGACTTCCTGGATCCCAACGCCGCACCAGAGGGCACAGAGGAGCCGCCTGCAGAATGAAAATACATTTGGAAGTAAATGGACAAGTAATGATGTGATTTGTGAATCCCCGTGTTCCCCTGTGCCAACCCACCTGTCCAGCGTCTTGGTCTTGGTCTTGTCTTGATCCCTGCAGTGGTTGTTGTCAGTGATTTTCACAAATGCTGCCCGATTGTTTGTTAGAAACTGACCCTGGTCTTTGTGTTGATTAGTAGTTGCACAAACTATGTGAAATGAATATACTAATTTATAACATATAAATTAGTTGTGTGATTGGAGGCTCTATTTAATGTATTATGGAAATCTGTTAAGTCTCCATCACAAGACATGAAAAAATAGTTTTGCTGTATCTACATAACAAATTGTTGGTCAAATGACTTTTCAATGTTTGATTGAGTTGTGCCGTGTTCCATAATTTCTGTTACTTTCTCAGCCCAATAAGCTTTCACATTCACACCCACCTCATGCTGTGATTGGTCAGGTGTGTGGAGATGTGAAAGTAGATTTTAAGCTCTCCTTCTTAATTGTTCACGCAATGTTTTTTATGTGTAAAAACTAATGGAGCACTATCAACGGCTAAAAGTCAGTCCCAGATTTACTCTTGTCTCCAGCACTTGTCCGGTTCCCTGTCAGCATTCCCCACTGGCTCCCGCTCATCTTGGGGCTCGAAAGGAAAACCTCCTCCTCGAAGCTCTTTTGCTAGTGGAGGAAACACCAACAATCTCACTGTTCTTTGAGCGCCTAGTCTGTCCAACACAAACTTAGCTAACTAACTTAGGTTAACTTATTTAAGCAACAAGTAAAACTTTCTGTCCATCAGGAAACCAAAGAAAGGACATTTTCTCCATACAATATGATCCAGTTTTCACCAAAATCAGTCATACACTTCTCCTGACCCAGAATGTGAACACAGGTGCCCAGGATGCAGAATATAACAGAGGCCCCACTCACCTGTCAGTGTAGTGTGTAAAATCAGAGTGATTGAATTGGAGTGAACTGGTTACTATCTTCCAACATGACATCCATGGTAAACTAAAATGCATGTTTAAAACAAACAGTTTGGAAATACTGATGTTAGAAAATGTATCAACTAGTAACAATGATAACTGGGTAAGTTGTCCCACCCTGACAGGTGCAACCAAAGTAACAGGTGAGCCATGGAAGTGTCAGTCAGACCAGTTTGCGCCACACTATCCCGAGAAGTGAAGTGATGCAAACTCCAGTCTCCACTTCGATCTCCACACCATTAATTCTAGACTTGCTAGAAATGATGATCAAACCTATGGGAATTTTCCAAGTTTTAATAAACTGAAATTACCGTTTAATTAATTTAGATAACAACATGGATCATTTTGGATATTGTTGATCCAAATTGACTAACAAAACAAAGTAAAATATGAGGCAATCTGAAAGGTGATCATACATTGTTTTGTGTCTTTCAGGATCAACTGAAATCTTCACCCCTTCTCGCCTTCTGAAGACCCTCAAAGACTTGGAGAAAGAAGTGCAGACCAGTTAAGAAGCTCCTGTAGTGCTCCCTCCTTCCTCAGCTCTTATATAACAGCCACACCAAACTGACTCCCCCCTTTCTTCCCCCAGCGATGACACATTAAATATACACTTGATCTTGTGTATGACTCAGTAGCTGTTCACTCATAAACCAAACTTTAAATCACGTCATCGTGTTAAATTTCATGAGTGTGTTGATGTTGAGTTTGAGTTTATTGGAAGAGATTGGATTTGTGTTGAATGTTGAATGTTGTCTGTATATTGTGGGATGTTTATTTCTTTGGAAAGTATGTGCTTTAGTTTAGACGGCTGGAAGACACACAGGGATTATGTGTTATGAATGAAAACTGGTTAAAGAGTATACTGGGACAATTATACCACTGTTTTCCAGTTATAATGGAACTAAATGGTCTTTTTCATTGACGATTTGACAAATGATCTGTGTATTCACTTCTGTTGTATTCTCCCCTGTACCAATACACAACCTTCTTCTTTGATTTTGTTGGAACATGCTAGTTTTTAGTGCTTTCCATGCAATCATGCTATATTGTACAAATCATCAGATTTACATGATGTGTCTAACCTCGGAAACGCCAATGTAAGCCTCTCTGATGATATGTTTAGCTTTAGCTCAAGCATTTTGAAAGAAAAAATAGTTGGATTGTCTCTTGTGCATTTCAATCAGTAGTGTTTTTGGCAGTGCGCTTTTCTCTTGTAGAGATTCAGCTTCCTTTGGTTCCCTGTGTTGGACCATAATATTGTCATTGTTTTTTAGTTGTACTGTGATTCTCTGTAACTAGTATTCCACTGTGTATGAAGAGAGATGTCAGTATTATGACAAGTCTGTGCTTTTATGTCCACATCCATGAACAATACTTGCTGCAGGATGTGTGTTAAGCTAATAAAGTGGCTTCCTTTTAACTCTTCTTTGATATTGGTTTCAGTTGGTCCTCTCCCCCGTGAGGTCAAAATGAACATGAAACAGTAAAGATGTCTCTGAAGGGCAATGTTTGAAGTAAAAGACTAAGAAAGCATCAAAACTAAAATGATTCATAATGCAGGTGAATGTTTTTAATCAGCACACCAATGAACAGGTATAGCACGCATCTGCACCCAGAGACCCAGATTAGACATCCCGGCCAGATGGGATATAATCCCTCCAGCACGCTCTGGACCGACAGACTCCAGAGGGAGGCATCCTAATCACATGGCAAACCATCTCAGATATCTTCTTTCAACCAGCAGCAGTTTTCCACCAATCTTTTTCCAGATGACTGAAAATAAGAAGAAAAAATGTAACTAACAGATATCCCCAAACATAATCTGCATATTGCCAGAGGAGAAATATGAACATTGGATAAAGCCAGGTTATTAACATATTGAATTTTACAGAGAAAATTTTGGATATCTCTTTTTAACGCTACAGTACAAGAAAATGTCTGTTGCCATGTTTTTAAAATGTTCTAGAAATCAGGTAAAAATTATACATGAACAAACTCCACTGTAAAAAACAGAATATAGATCAGAATAAAACGGGTAGGTTTAGTATGAGAAAAAAAAAACAATTCTGAGGAAACAGCCTTTAAAGATGTCAATCAATCAATCAATCAAATTTTATTTGTATAGCCCAAAGTCGCAAAATACATTTTGCCTCGGAGGGCTTCACAGTCTGTACAGGGAGTGACACCCTCTGTCCTTAGACCCTCGGTTCGAGTGAGGAAAAACTTGCCCACAAAAAACCCTTTTAACAGGGAAAAAAGTGGAAGAAACCTCAGGAAGAGCCACAGAGGAGGGATCCCTCTCCCAGGACGGACAGACGTGCAATAGATGTCACGTGTACAGTCAACAAGTCAACAGAAACATTTTGTGTAATTATGTCTGGTGCCAAAGAGTGCGACAGCTGTTGGAATGAAGGACCTGTGGTAGAACTCCTTCTTACATGATGGGAGTAGCAGTCTGTTGCTGAAGGAGTTATTTAAGGCCTCCACAGTCTCATGCAGGAGGTGAGAGGAGTTGTTCATGATGGATGTCAGCCTTGCTAGCATCTCCTCTCTCCCACTTGTTCACAGGCCATTGACGCATCAGCCTTTGCTCTCCTATCTGCTCTCACAAGTTAAAAGCTGCCCAAAGTTACCAGCAAACCCACAGGATGTACTACACCACATATCCCAATTGCAAGTGAATAGGACACATTTTTTAACTATGGACATCACCATGAAACTTCCCCAGCTGATGACATTAAGTTTTGGGGTTTTTTTTGTGTAGGTAGGTCCTGCTTTTCTGCTGATTTGCAGAGCCCTGTGTCATAATCTAATATTATAAACCTATTACATATTATTATTCTTTCCTTAACGCTGTTCAAGGGTAATGAACTTGTTTTATTGAATCAAGTTAAATTATTTTGACAATAATGGAGTGATCAGTCTTACAGTGACCTCCCTGTGGAACATGTGTGACATAAATAAATTAAAATAGTGTTTATGGTGGCCAGCTGTTTCCCACACAGTGATTCGAGTACAGACAAGCCACAGCCTCCCTGCTGTACCTGAAGTTACTATTGTCCTTTGTGCAAGTTGTATTCTGTCATCTTTGATTGTACTACTGCCTTATTCAATTGGTGGCCACACCTAAAGCAACCTTTAAACCCAGCAAACAAACAAACTGACAAAATATGTAAACTACATAAATTGCATAGAAATAACTAATATGTCGTTCCCATCTTTGTGCAGAGCTGCACGTGGCTATTGTATCGAAGTGAAAGCACGCAGTTTGATTACATCTTACAGTTGAAGCTGTATTGTCCTGGTGCAGGATGGTCAAGATGGACCAAGAGACAGCTACAGTAGCTTCATCTAACCTGGCAGAGAAAAAATGCCATTCATGTGAAAGAATGCATGTGGTCATGTGGACGTCATGGATGAGGTAAATAACAAAATTAAAACCAGAGTGACATCAGTTATCAGAAATGTACCCATCTGACACACAGAACTGATGCATTCATGCATAATTGATTAAACGTTTGATTTTATCCTGTCTAGTTCTGCAGCTTGATAGTTAGTATTGAGTATTTTCCAACATTTTTACTTTTACGTTTTTTATGGTTGAATTATTTGACTAAATTGAAATATAGTAGCTGTCCTTAATTTCTCTTTAAATTCAGCCTGACATGTTGAATATCTTTGAGAAAACATGGTGGTGTAAACGTCTCATTCTATGGTGACAAAAACATGCATTACATTAAAGAAAACATATGAATATGAATTGGAGTGTCGTATGAGTGATGAGTGATATATTGTTTCTATGTGCTTGTACTTCAGGGTTAGTTGTGTTCAAGTGGAGAAGCAGCAGTGAAATAAACAGGTTAATTATCATTGATAGCATTGAGCTACAACATTTCAGCATTGATCTGTTATGAGGAAATGTTGAAGTTTTTTGTAAATCTTGTATGAATTCAGATTGAATGTCCCGTTTGCAGGAGCAGAAATAGCAAGATGGTGTGTATGAACAGAGGATTTCCATCGATGCCGAGATAAAGTTGTTCTACTTCTCAGAATAAAAAAGGCAAAATAAATTATTGAGGAGCTGATGCTCTTGTAGTGAGAGGCAGCTAATTAGCTTGTCATCATTAGTGGAAGTGGTCAGTGTGTGACAGTTGTGAAGAAATTGATTCCACCTGGCGATTTGGTCGACAATCCCTGGAGGTTAATCGTTGACAGGATGGAGGGGTCAACCTCTCCATGGCTCAAGGCGCACAGGGTCGGTCAATAACCCTTCATCTGGAACTCGCTGAGAATTTGTCTCAAGAGCTGCCACTCCTCAAATCATGATGAGGTGATGAGGGGACGAGTTCAGGTGAGCAACAAACTGTCTGAAAACTACTGAGATGATAAAAACAAAAAAACACACAACACTACATAATAAAATAAAGGTATTACATAGATTATGATAATTTGTAGTTGATGCTACAACAAATTGAATTTCACCATTTTTAATATGCAGATAAACCAAACATACATACATACACCACTTGATATAAAAAGGTCCACCCATGATGCATTAATACCTCGAGATTTCTTGTTGTTCTTCATGTTGAAACAGTGAAATTGGCCACGTCACCACAGCTGCAGCACGGAAAAAAATCAGAAGCACCATCCCTTGGTCTTGGCCTAGACTTGGTCTCAACCCCTAGAAGTCTTGGTCTTGTCACAGTTTTGATACAGTCTGGTCTTGCTCATGACTTACTCTCTGTTTAAGTGGTCTTGACAACTCTGGGCAAAGGGGTTGCAGTCTTCAACTACACCACTAGATGCCACGAAATCCTGTACACTGCTCCTTCAAGGCTTTTCTGACCAGATTTGAGGTCAGCCTGCTACGAGGAGCATATCAAACTAAAACATGCCATTATCTGTTGCCAGTTGGTGGTGCTATGACCATGACTGAATATTGTCATGTGGGCGGCTGTGGCTCAGGAGGTAGTGCGGGTCATCCACTAAACATATGATCAGCTGTTTGATCCTCCAGTCTGCACGAAACATCTAGATTGCACTGATCCAATTTAAAGACAATCTGATTAATTCTATGTTTTTGAATGATAAATCAATTAATCTTGTATGTTTAATGACTCTCCCTTACTCATATCAAAGCAGACAGGGAAATGGAAATAGGAGAACATATCCCTGCTTTGGAAAGAACAAGACTCAACTTAATGCAATTAAACCCTTTACCATATCCACATTTACAAAAGACAAGCTTTCAAAAATATCCTCAAGATGACACAGGTGTCATGGTGTCCAGTAGATTGAGCTACGTGTTTTTGACTTGCCCTCACATCTGAGTTCATGAGGCAAATATCTTTGAACCACTGCTGTACGAATAAGCTCAGTTATCTTTGTTGTTACACTAGATGAACAATTGTTGATTATATTTTGAGACATTTTTTTATTATGAGACACAATGTCTGTTGAAATGATTTACACCAGAAAATGAGACAAGGCCAGAAGTCAGAACACACTTGCTTCTTCTGGCCATCCTGTCTACCAGCCCAGTGTTTTTATGTTCCTATTTACAAGTAGCTGGTCAATATCACTAATCATTATTGACCTCCACATCTGCTCTGCTTTTTCTCTCCTTTGTCTACCCCCCCACCCCCCATCCCAATAAATCCATTCACTCGAAACCATGTGTTGGATTGAATTTGAAGGGATTTCTCTATTGTCCTACTGAGGTAGTGTATGCATGACGGATACTGTTGACCAAGAAGGGTGTATAACAGATATGCAATGTTTTTCATAAAGATGCATCACATACCAGTAACTGTATTTCCACCAAAACTTAATTATTACATGTATATTAAGACCAAGATGTCTGCCTGTTGGGCAGTGAGTAATAACAGTCATAGAGTAAAAATACAACATTTGTTCTGAACAGTGCTGTAACAAACTGTATGTGAGGAAAAGACGGAGAGGAGAGCAAAAGGAAAGACACAAAAACTCTTATTTGTTTTTTAATTCACAAAATGGATCTTGCCTTCGGGTCTGTCTATGTGTGAAGTGTAACACACTGCCTCAGTCTGGACTGCCTGGTCTCTGGAGGTTTAAGCCGCTCTAGTGAAGTCTTCTGATCTGCCACTAGATAGCGGTGTTATACAGCACACTATGTCAGTCCTCTAACACGTATACCTGCTCACACTCAGGCCTGCTAGAGACTGTCAAAATATTCTTTTACAGTAAAATAATGCAGGAATTCATCATCAGCTGAGCACTCTTATTATGCTACCTCACCCTTTCACCATTTTTCTTCTTCAGAACTTTGCTGATATTCTAAAACTTAGAACTCATCTAACATTGCTGTGCACAAACTCACATAAACCTTTGACAAACTGATGACATAAAGGTTAATCCTATAATTAATTAGGAAACTGGATAAACTCATGCTGTAGTTAAAACCTATGAGGATCTGTGATGTCCTTTGCCTTCTCTAAGTTAAAGATCTGGGGTCCTCAGGTGACCCTCTGGCTGTGTAGCTTTCTTTTTTTTTGGGACACGTCATGTAGAAATACGTGAAGGATGATTTATTCCATATTGAACTACCACAGTGCAACCAGAGACTTTTTAGAACCTCTAGAACCTGACTGCCCACCAGCAACCAAGTACCATGTATAGATCTATATAGTTCCCAGAAGAAACAACTCTTCTCTGTTTGTTATTTTCAGCATAGATTACCAAACCAGCGCTGACCCTGCTGCTGCAAATTGATTTGCTTCAGCCAAATGATATATCCTACATCACAGTAAGCCTAAATTGTAGGCTCACTGTCGTAAATAGCAGCCAATTGCAGGGTTTGCAGAAATTATGTTCACACTGCGACGCAGACACTGACATAAATTGTAATAGTTCTTCACTTAAAACAGCATTTTGTTAAGTGAATATATGATTTAGTAATTTAGTAACCTTCTTGTGGATATCATTATGAATCACAGAAATACCACCAGAAGAGTGCACATGGACAACTGCTGTATTAGATGTTTTTAGGACCTGGCAGCAGTAAAGGTGGCTGTAGCAGGTGTGATCTCAGTGCTGAGGATCTAGCCATGCAACATCAGCAGTGAATGGAGGAGCAGTGTCCTTTTTTTTCTCCATCTCTAAGCATACACGAGATACAACAAGCTGGGTCGTGATTTTTGTGCCCTCCAAGGTGAATATAGTGCTCATCAACATACAGTAGAAGCTCTCAGGGTTCCAGTAGGGTCAGCCGATGTGACAGTCTAACAGAAGGCGTAGAAGAGGTGTCTCTCTGTCTGGGTGTAGTTTGTGAAGTTTTATATTGATTTGTAGGAAGTAGGATTAGTTCAGTTTCAACAAAACTGCACGGAAAATACATTATTACATAGATTATGTCTAAAAAACTCTTGCTGCTGCTGCACTAGCTGTATATATCTTATAGTGTATTCATTTCACTCTGTCCAGACAGTTCATACTGTATCTTACTGACATATTCATATCTGCATTATTATTTATACATCCCTACACATATGTACATTACTCTGAACCTCACTGTTTTTTGCAATGACAATAAGGTTGAATCTAATCTAAAAATAATAATAAAAATAAAAATAATAATAAATATTATTATTATTATTATTAATAATAATAATAATAGTACTGAACACACACATCAGAATAGTACAAAGATGACAGTGGACATCAGTCTATTGAAAAACATCCAAACAATAAAAAAAATGTATGAATATCATACATTTTAATAGAAATAAATCAGTTTTATCATTTCTTCTTATTAACAATAAAAGCTGAAGCAGATCAGGTTTCTAAATGTTACTTTACAGACCTGTATCTCTATACAGTATACATACATATTGTAATATTTCATGTACAACTGAGACACAGTATCAATAATCATGATGTAAATAAAATAAAAAAAATCCGTTTTCATGGTTTGGGGCATTCAAATATGACAGAGTAAATAATGATTCCTGTAATCATTTAATGACATTTAAAATGAATGAATTCATTATAGAAGGAGTGAGGTCTCATTAAGTTCAGTGTGAGCAGACAGTCGGTCTCCAGTCGGTGGCTGAGTGTCTGTGCCGGCCTTCACACTGACTGTATTTCTCAGTATTGACGTGTTGTTTGCAGATGGAACAGGAGGGTTGATCTCTGCCTCCAGAGGTCATTCTCACTACAGTTGCCACTTGTTGCCAAAAGCAGCTCGGGGTTCCACCATTCAACACTAGACACATTTCAAGTATTTACTCAGCCAACTACCGAGACCTACATGTCTGGATGTTGAATGCGGAGCGTTACCAGGACTGAAGGAAGACTCTTGCGATCCTGTTGATAATATTTCGGCGCATCTGACGGAGAGAAGCATGGTTGATAACACAACTATAGCAACTAAATCTGCTTTGGTAAGCGTCCAGGATTGACTTCAGCTGGGTTATTACACCCAGCAGCTGATTTGCTCTTCTGTTTTAAATGCTCTTCAGTGTCTGGGTAGTTTAACGGTGTTTTAACAACTTAGTGCAAGTTTTTCATGTTCGATCGCCTCCATGTTAATGTGAAATGTTTCGCAGGTTATCCTCTTGATATTCCACTTCAGAGTCAGAGACCTGAACTGCCTCGTTGTGTGTAATGGGGCTAATTGGTGGAGCATGTGTTTTAATCTTATAAAGTACTCCTGATAATCGACCATCCTCTCGTCTCCTCGCAGCAAGGCTCTTTCTCGTCCGCCAGCAGCGTTCCGCTCCAAGCCCCCTCCGCCTCCTCCCACAGCCCGTTCCCCGGCGCCCAGTCCCACCAGCCCGGCAGCGGCGGCATGAAGCTCGAGGCGGTCATGGAGAACCTGCAGCGGCAACAGGCAGCGCGACTGGCCCTGGAGGAGAAGCTCCGGCAGGCGGAGACAGAGAAAGATCTCCGCTCCATGGTAGAGTCCCAGATACACCAACAAGCTCTGGCTTTCCGCCACTACCAGGCGGCGATGCGAGGCGCCCTGGCCGCCGGAGTTGCCAACTCGTCCTCCGAAGTGACGCTCCCACACATGGAGGTCTGCAGAGCCGACGAAGACGGGGACTCCCCCAGACCGGGCAGCGACGACAAAGAGCGGGACGAGGAGGAGGATGACACGGATGAGCACGGGATCATGAATGAAGAGGAGGAGGGCGAAGACGATGTCGAGTTGAACCACTACCAACACCGACAGTCCTCGCTCCAGGGAGCCTGTCTGCCTCCACAGAGCGCACCGATGCACCTCATGGCCAGAGTCCCGGCGGCCTTCGCCCCGGCCCGCCGCGCAGAGTCTCCATCGGCGCATCCCCAGTCCCAGCACCACGAATGGACGTATGAGGAGCAGTTCAAGCAGGTAAGACAGCACTGACCCACTGAACACTTCAACCCGTGCAAAACAACACAGTGTCTGGTTCTTCTTTTAGTGAATCCGAGAAGGTTTTGACAACAGCGTCAATAACAGAGAAGACATTTAATAATTTAACTTATCAGTGAGTCATTTGAATCAGTTGTCGTTCCCTTTTCTTTTTGTGTCATTGCACACCATAAGAGACACATGGTTGATATTGCTGTTACTGATGTTCCCCTGTGTCAGTTTTAACTAAGTTGATCTAATGTTAAAGTTGCTGCTTTAAAAAGTTGAAAATTGAGACTAGGTCTTCTGGACAAGTTGGAACTCTAACAAGGCATCATTTATAAAGCGGTATAATATGTAATTAATAGCTTATTAATGTCATTTACTAATGTTTTAGAACAGTTGATTCATTAAAAGAACTTATTAGTTGCCAGGCTGTGAAAAATCTCTTTGACAGACACCTTCAGGATTTATGAACAACTTATAAACGTTGTCATTGTTACCTGCTATAAAGTGCATTAACTAATTAACATTTGTGGTTGTTAAATAGGCTTTGGCTGTGTCTGTTATTTCTATTAGGTAATAATTACGTTAACAAATGTTGGTAATAGATAAATAAATGCTTAATAAGTTGTTAATAAATAGATTTTGGCCGGTAAGTGGTCTTATCAGCTCAAAGGATTTGTTCAAACTGGTTTTCAAAAGTTGTTCTCTATTAATGTCTCAGCATTAAGTTTAAATGTTTGCTAACCATTAATCATTATTTGTAATGTCATTAGTGTGCATATGTTTCATTGCATTGAACATTTATTGAGGGCATTTCTCCTAAACAGCCTCTTTGTTTTGTTAGCGGCTAGTTAATGACAGTAAGTTATCTGATTGATATACGGTTGTCTTTATATTTCCAGCCTGCAACAGGCAGATCTATACTCTCTGAGTGATTGTGGATGCTCCATGTCATCTTTTATTTATGATGGATCATTTACAGACTTCCCTAAATGTGTGTGTACATTAGCGACTGCATTAGTGCTGCACATTAAAGCAACTCAATGCATGGAAATGCAATTTAAATAGGGCCTGAAACCAATAGCCTCAATACAGAGAGAGAATTATGTGTGGAAGATGGTGAGATGAGCCTGTGGAGAGAAGGCTCGCCATCCGACTTCTTGTTTCTCTACGTATCTATGATTCATTAATGGTGTACCTAGATTATTCTTATTATAGGTTATGTGTGTCACTTCACATTCATTTGAGTGGATATCTTGCTTGACATTTACCATCAGTGGATATGATGTAAGTGCACCTTGCTCAAGTTATTAGATCTTATGAATAGCACAGCAGATGGATTTAAAGTCTATACACCTCTTATTGTCACCATAAAGCCTTTACTTTTTTACTGAAAAAAATCTTTTAATTTCATCAAGACAAGTATCATGTGGGTGTGCGTGCATGCTCCATGTAAAATAAGGCTATTCACTTCAAAGATTCCTCAGGATGTGCAGTTATTGTGGGGTCATTTGTATGTAGTCATTCAGTGTAATGGTCATGGGACAATAAAAGGATGCTTATGGCTGCTAGGCAGACAGAGTGGAGCCAGCATACTAAGCATGCTGAAAGCTGCAAAACAAAACCACATTTGAAGGCAGTAAATGCATCTTTGGAAATAGGAACAAGATGTGGGCTAAATATAAAAAGGCCCCACTGAGGCGGAGAAGTTTTAATCTGATCTGAACCAAAAGGGACCAGCCGGTGTCTACAGTAGCTCCTAAATCACTTCAGTAGACCTCAGGAACAACATGGGAGTCATGGCATGCCATGTATGTATATATAAATGTACTTATATATTTATCATGACAAAAAAGGCTTTAATTTCTTAACATTTATTTTGCTTTAGATTTTTATTTAGTTGACATTTTCAAGCATTTTTAAATGGAATTAAAAGGTAAGCACGATCCAAATATTTAGTTCAAAGAACAGTGACAGGCAGCTAGTAAAACTTATTTTAGCTTTTTAAGGAGACAGTGTACAGCTGAATCTAAAGCCACGAGACAGTTCAACATAAAATACATTTTTTGGCAATGACCACCAAAGATGCTGAGCGGAGAGAGAGAGAGAGAGAGAGAGAGGGAGAGAGAGAGCTGTTGCGTGTAGTTTTGGCAGCGGCTCAGGAAATGCAGGAAACTGGACCTGGTGGTATTCCAGCCTGGCTCACGCCCAAAAATGCTGGGATCTCCCTGTCTGGCAGTGTGTGTGTGTGTGTGTGTGTGTGTGTGTGTGTGTGTGTAGCTACAAGTCGGCTCGGTGCCAAACTATTACGAAACAGAGACAAAATTGTGCGCTGTTACACACTCGGCCGCGCTTCCTCTCTGACACACACATTATTTACAAGCGTGTTGTTGGCACGGATATGTGAGCCTGCAGGCATTTATATAAACAGACATCATAGTAAAGTGGAAGAGACAAAAACTGTTGCAGAACAATAACATATAAGTGGATATTTTCTGTGGTTGTTGATTCAGTTATACATTTACAGCACGTGTTTGCTGTTTGAAGGACACAACTCTGAACCGAGTGTTTTCAAAGCCGTGCAGCTGATGTGCCGGTAGATGTGAAGAGTGTGCACTGCTTTACCACAGAAAAATAGTGTAACTCCAACAACAATTTAAGCAGACGTGATGTGCATTGTGGTGAATTACTCACTGTGGTTTCAAGTCTCTGCAAGTTGATTCTGTCGTGAAACAGAAAACACCGTCTGGAAGGAGAATACTTGAAAAACACGTGTGTTTATCGTTTAAAAAATCTGCTAAACATGCAAAAACTGTGCAAAAATGTTTTATGTTAATGATAATGTATTTTAGTCAAGATCATCTGAAAAAACACATATAAGACAAAAATGCTGAGACAATGCACACATACATTTATACATAAAAACATAAATCCAATCCAAAAATGAAACTAAAACACATTTCATTCTTTTAACTTTTGTACATGTTCTGTTGTTCTCTGTATTTCTGAATTTCTTTGTCTCATTCGTATATTCATGTCAGTATTTGGTTATTATAGATTTTAAAATACACTGTATCAGACTTTCTCAGGGATCAAATGATTAAGTCCTTATTTCAGTTGTTGTCCACCAACCCTCATCAAGACGTTCAGTCTTTCGTCTGACAGAAAGAAACTATAGAAATATATGATTTGGATTTGTAGAGCATTTTTCCTGAAGTTTCTGTGATGTTTCTTTTTTGGTGCATTGTTTGGATTTGGAGGACATCTTGTGTCTTTTGTCTTTTGTGATATGTAGATGTAGACAATCTGCAATATGCACGCCTGATTTTCTGTCAGCAATGAGAAAAACTTGAAATGACATGACATGCCCTAACTTGTGAAGTTAGGAAATTCTTTGAGATTTCCTGGATCCACACTAAAAATAAATTACTTGTTCCTTAACTGGCTTAACTCTTCACCAAATTTCATCACCATTTCATAGCACTGTTTTGAGATATCCTGCTAACAAACATGTAAGCAGATGGACTGAAAACATAACCTCAGTAGCAGAGGTAATGACCTGCAGTTCACGTTTGAACATTGAAGTTAGAAGCTCCCAGCTGAATGTTCGGCTGTGTTATGGTTATTGTACTATTACTAGTACTACTGTACTATAAGGGAAATCTCTGCCTTTTACTGGACTATATGAGACTAGATTACCTGTGAAATTATTTGTGTGGTCTATGTCAGCATGTTGATTTGACTTTAAAACTAATTTATAATCAGTCCCCTGTTGTGTGTTATTGCTCAAAATCTCAGAGACAGACAGCAAAGCTGTTTCTGAAGCATTAGACGTGACATTTTCCTGAGTGAATAATTCCATTTAATGAACTGTTTGGGCAGCCACTCCTTTTTGTGGATTGTACCTCTTCCAGCTTGTTTTTCCAACAACTATAGAAAAGAGGAGGAGGAGGGAGCTCCAGCTGTAGTGGTGTATGATTTCCCTCCCCTCCCTCTGCCATTCAAATCATCCACATTGCAAAAATATCCATCTTCTCACGTCATTTAGGAAACCTCGTAAGCCATTTAAGGCGCATTTTCTTAAAATAAGCAAAGAGGCAAAGAAATATAAAAGTTTGTAGAATTCTTGATCTGTACCAAATCAAATATTAGTGTTATTGCGGCATTATGTACAAATCAGTATTTTTGCAATGTCTTGCTGCCAGTTTCAGAGTATAATACCACTGTGGTAAATATGGACAGCTGCACAACAGCCAAACATCAACAAGGTCACCAACAGCAGACATAGCAGCCAGCTAATATTACTTACTAGTCCAGCAGCAGTCAGCCCAGCTCGGCGTCTGTCTTTCAGCCTTTTATTTCACCAAGCTCTTTCATTTACTCTTGTCCAGTGGCTTCTTGCTCACTCACTCTTTCCTTTTCTCTTCTTAACTTCCTCCGTCAACATCCTGCTCCGGTTCTGGCACGACGCTGCCTCTGCTCCCTGCCTGCGTTGGCCTGAAAACCTCGTCTTCTTTGTAGTCCAGTAATACAGATTATAGCCACACACAGATGAACTCTAACAGTGAAGGGATAAATGCAACAAAAGATGACTTTATGACAACTCTTTAAATGAGCACTTTTGGTTCTAAACTACAAATATATCATATGTCCTCATATGACATTTTTGCCAACAACTTTTGAATGTATTCTGTACAGTTTAATATGGCTGGATTTCCTTTGCCTGACTGCATTTTTGAGGCAGACACTACCTGAGTAATTTATTTCCCCAACAGTATCAATATATTGGCTTATAATTTATTTTTAACCAACATATAACATAAACAAACATTTTTGATGAGGATTATCAAATATAGAGATGGACTATATGGTCATGTTCTTGTTCCAAGAAGTGGTTACTTTCGTAACACATAGTGTTTGCACCTAAATTAAAATGCACAAAAAATGCTAAAAAAAAATGTGTGAGCATAAATTTACAATGCAGACCAAGACAAAATGTTACACTTCTGTTTTCTTTTTGTGCATCTGAACAGCACTGTAGTCAGTCAATTCAAACCACAAGCAGCTGTTGTTCTACCAGAGTTTCATATCATACAGAGATGAATGGAAGGGAATGGTTACCAGTGTTTTACAGAATACAGTGAAATGTAGTCAGACGACTAAAATGTGCAAAATCACTGGCATGTTTTCAGCCATTTATCACAGAGCTTGTCTTGAAAAACAATCAGCCCTCCAATCAGACCCCTCCCCCTCCAACCCAGCACCACCCACTTTAACGTGACCATAAAACCTGACAGGGAGACCTGCTTTGAAAGAGACACATGCTGCTGCTGCACCCTAACTGTCAACATTCTGCCTGGGATGTGGAAACTCAGTCCAATCTCATGAAGCTCCTGTAAAACATATTACTTCAAATTATCCATATGGCTAAGAGCTAGATGTTTTTTTTCCCATACAGTCAATAGCCAGAGTGTGTGGGGCCCCTGGACTCCTGCCAGGATCTTTGGCTCCATGTATTCATCTAACAGCTGTACCTCACGTTAAAATGTGCTCCGTCACTGGAAATGCTTTAATGACATTCCTGGATTCTTTCGCCATTACAGTTATATGGTGGGTTGCCACATGGATGCGAGGGGGGGGGGGTTAGGCTGTAAAAGGAAAATAGAAGAAGTGGGAAGAGGGAAAGGAGGATCTGAAGTGTGTGTGTGATTGTGTGTGTTGTCATGCAACCAAAATTTACACTTAATGGTATTTCCCAGTGATCAAAGTGAACTTTTTTCACTCAGAGTAGCATTGAAACATCTTAATTCTGTTGATGAAACTTGCAGGAACCCTGGTATCAGTAGGACATTGATCCCTTGACTCCCGCTCCCTCCTCACAAGCACACACTCACGCAAACATACACGACCTGATTCTTTTGCGGAGCCACCAGAGACATTTTCATTCTGTATCGCTGTGTGAAGGGACCCGGGAGTCAGCATGCAGTGAAAAGTGGGCTCGGCACAATGTGCCATTGAGACGTACTTGTTTTTACTGCGAATGGCTCCTCTCTTTTCATTAAAACAGAGGCAGGGTTAGCTTGTTCAAACACCCTCCCCACCCTCAATGTGGGTGTTACTTTTTAATCGCAGCAGCCTGGAATTTCTGCAGCTGCTTGCAAAAGCCCCCCTCTCTGTTTATGAGATCTGACTGTTGGGCAAACATTGCCTCACTGCCACGTCTCTGACTCACTTTTTCCATCCTGCCATTGTTTGAGGTGGTGGTCCTCAGAATTACCATGCCAACGTGTTATCTTTTGATTGAATGCATGCGTATATCAGTTGTCAGATCTTTGTACATCATGCTGTCGCTGCTGACATTGTTATAGGAGTAATGTAGTGTAATGCAGTATACTGGTGCAGCGCTCCATGTCAGTTATAGGGGGCTTGAGGGGCCCTTAAGGGTTGAACTTGCAGGTTCTCTATGAGGGGACAATGTGAAACAAGATAAAACAAGATGTGATTTGAAAAATTCAACTGGTCATATTAAAGTGATGATCTTTAGCTCAGTGTTAATGCTCATTAGCACACGTGACAGCCAGTATTTCAGCAGGCCCCATTTATTCACCCTGAACAATACTTGCTTCAGACCCTTGGGATTAATCAATGTTTGCTCATGCTAAACTACATTTTCAACTTGCGTGGATGCTTATACACCTCAACTTGCACCACTCCAAGCAAATTTACATTTGCATCCATTTTCATCTTTTTATTGGCTTTGTTTGCAATCAATCTAAATTTGGAACACTCCGTTGTAGATCCAGGTTATTAGTAGAGCTCATTGACCCTAGCTGTAGAAGAGGCTTAGCATGATTTATCCATGTATAGTTTATGTTAATGCTGACAATTTTTTCAAGGTACCCAGCAAGTTTTAGATTTTTGAGTTGAGTTTTTGACATCTTCCAGGCAAACCATTGGGTTCCATTTATTTTAATTTTAGAGCCATTCTTTGGCTCAGCTGGTTAAAATGATCCACAATGAACATTTCTGCATTTGTTGTTGTTAAAGTTATGTTAATGTGAATTCAGGAAACTAAAAGTCACTCTGAAGAACCACAAATATGAATCGAAAACAGTACAAGCAGTACTATCTCCAGAGCAGGGAGTTTATTGGGACCAGTACCTACAGTCCAGAAACTAAATTTAGATCCCAGTTCCTTTGGTCAAGGTTGCCATGTTCCCAAAAAAGGCTGCTGTGTCCCTGGAAAAGTTCCTATGGGGAAAGGGCACAGTAGTGCAGACTTCAGATTCTTTACTGTACTAATTTTTCCCTGAAGCATCTAAAATACTGTTGTGGCCATGTCATTTCTTTTTCTTTTATCTTTTTCTAGGAAAATCTGAATGTATAAGCCACTGAACCATGAACACAGATCAGTCCCCCTCCTGCAAAGGCTACAGATAACACTGATTCTTCAATATACGTGACCTTCAGCCTCATTTGCATTCACTATAATGGCCATTCAGCATCTTTTTTGACCCAATGTATGTAATCAAAAGCTGTAAAGTCAATGGCTAGAGATTTGCATGTGCCACCTGGGTAGCTGCTCTGCACTAACAAGATTGAGTAATCATTGATAGTCGAACGCCAAGCACGCAGATTAGATTGCTGCCATAAAAGTCTGTGTTTGTGTGTCAAGGTCTCTGCGGTGCACCAAGTAAGATCTTAGGTTGCTGCTGAGCTGGTTCTTGTATGATGAGCCATTTGAGGTGTCACTTCTGTCCTGTCAGTGTGTCCACAATGGGAAGGTACAACCTTAATTATTTCTTTAAAGTTCCCCTTAAAGATCAGCAGCACACATGGTATAAAGAAGTTGTCGTCATAAAAAATCCAGACTCTCTAAATATAAGTTGACGACAGGTGTTTCTTACTTCACCATAGAGTCCATTGTCAGTGTATGTGTGCTGGAGGCTTCAAATTTCCACATCACACTCTTGGAAGTTGAGTATTAGACCAGGCTTGGCCTCCAAACTATTTGTGACATTTGTGAAATCATACTTGCTCCATACCTGCTCTTAAAATAGGTTTCTTATGAGTAAATAGAAAAGTTTCACTTCCAGCAGCATGAATGCAAAAACATCCTTCAAATGTCAAACTCTGCACACATCGTCGTGAAGCTCTAGACGCAAAAAGAAAGACATATATCTTAGAAGAGCGGAACTTAAAGTTGCTTCAGCGTAGGCAAAAACACTGTACTGACTGAAGAGTCAAGTCAGACATTATCGGAGGTTTCTGGAAACTTGGAGTTACTACTTGGATGTTAAGTCCTAAACTGGTAATAACTGCAACTTTGACACGACACGAGACATGAGTGCAGCATCAATCTGTCTAACTGGTGGCATTAAACCCGAGATGGCCTTGAGCTTGTTTGAGATGTTTGCTAAAAGCTGCTAAAAATAGAAATGTTATATAATACGTTCATTATGCAGTTTAGCTGGATTTTTAGTAGTTAGTTTCTTACAAATGTCGGTGTGAGTTTGAATTCCAGGTTCTTCTCCAGAAGTAAAAGAATCTGGAAGTTGTGGTTTCACATCAGCTCTCTGTGCTGCTGACACTGGTTGAAATGAACCCTGGTCATGGGTCTGGGTGGCTTTCATTCTTGTTTCTTGGGTTGTGCACCTTTTCTGCTCCCCCAGTCCAAACCACAGTAGTTAAAGTTTTTCCCAAGCAGCCCCCAGCCTTCCCTCTGTCACTGCACTTTTCTAATAGTTTTGCACAACACACGACAGAGTGGAAAAGCAGGGAAAGTTTTTAAAAGCAAAAGAAATACTGCTTAATGAATGCTGTTTGAGTCCTGGTCAGGAGATGTCAGAGGTGAATTTTGGAGAGTTCAGTTGAAACCCAGGAAGGATTGAAATGTGAACTGGTATGACATGTATTTTGGTGGTGGGGGTGTACGTAAATGCAAAAATGGCATCTAGCTGACTTGGACAGAAAGAGATACACACACCACTTCCATGTGTTGTACCTCCTGTCATAGATTAATGTGTTTGTGCAGGTGTGTGCACATAATGCATGCTATTACATTCCTATTGAAGCCTGAGGGGCCTCTCTGAATCAGTGCTCTGCTCTCCCATATACTCAGATGTCAGATAGTGAAGCAGACGTGTGTGCACAGCTTAGCGACCTGGTCTCAGTGCTTCTGCCGTGGCTCCAGATTGAGGGTAATCTGGACCTGTCTGGCCTGATCCATCCAGGCTGATGGGCCACAAAGATCTGGTGTTAATTAACCTCTCTGTTAATCTGCTCACTGGAGACTTTATTTAAATAATGCCCTGAAAAACAGCCTGACATAAACTTGACATGATGCAATGAATGAATCTGAGAGGAAAATTGAACATGAGGAAGCATATTCAGTTTGGGGAATGACAGAAAGAAAGGCAAGTGAGGCTTTACATTCACTGAATGCATTGTTTATACCTTTCTCTACAAAGGCAGACAAAATCCAGGTAAGGAAATAATGAATCCCGTATTCATTTACCTAAAATAGAAAGTTTATACTCAAATCATTTAATTGCACCCATCTCAGTTACTGAAACTCCCAAATTCCCTGACACAGAGGACTTGACCTCAGTTCCTTCAAGATATCTGTGGCTCTGGTTACAGATGCTATCGCTCAGCTACAGTAGGACAACTGGTGGGACTTTGGCTCCCTTGACTTGTTGCAAGTTGTAGCATTTGTAGTTTGTAGAAATTATAACTCAACTCTCTAGTTAAATGGAGAAAGTGCTTTTATTAAACCAAAAATATCCCAAAAAGTATCATTAGGGTTAGGGGGGGTTGTTTGACTGAATCTCCAATAATACACAGCACAACTTATAGAAACAGAGTGTATAAATTATTGCATGAGATGGAATGTAGCCTGGAATTTTGTTTGACCACTAAACCAACAGAAGATAATCTGGGAATAAACATATTTTTCTGCATAAACATTTTTGTATGAACCAAAGAAAAAGCTCATCATATAATGCAGACTACAGCTGTCAAAGTCGCATTAACATTATACGAAAAATGTTTTAACCTTTTTTTATTATCATCTTTCAGACAGTTATGTGAAGTTTTACTCTCCAATTTATGATTTTCTTCCATAATATTTATCTGACGTTACAAACACACACAGCATCTGTCATCGCTGATTTTTTTTTTTCCAGAAAGGGATAATCAGCTGTTTCCTTTAAAACATCTTCAGTCTTACAGAGGCTGCGGGGTGGCACAGAGGAGGCTGGGAAATTGAAGTGGCAGTAGTTTCGAGCCTATTACCCCCCCCACCCCACCCCACCCCACCCAACACACACTGACACACACTCACACACACACTCACGCACGCGCACTCATTTGCTGTGAGTGACATCAGCCTAACAATAGCTACTGGTCATGTTTCCTGCCCTCCTCTCGCACCACTGCAGCCCGATGGAAAGACAATACCCTTTCTGGCTGATAGAGAAGTGTGAGGTGACACTCCACTGAGAGAGCTTCCTCAGCCAGTCCACTAATCAAGAGAAGCCGTAAAGTGGAGGCCGGAGCATGGTGTCAGGTTACGAATCCTTTACAAAGGTGAAGGAGCTACCACTACAGCACTGCACAAGATTTTAATGAAAATGAATTAGCATTATACTCTGACTATGTGAAACTGAACTGTGCAAACTTCAACACTGAGCTGGGACTTGGGATTTGCTATTGGATTAACTTAAAACTTTAATTTCACATTATTGCACATACCTTCATTTCTGAACTTATTTATTTTGGTGTCTTTGTATGTATGGCTTACTTTGATTGTTACCAACATCTGGTGAAAATTTCATGTCAATAGCACTTTTAGAAATATGTTTACTGAGAAAAAATGGTGACGTGTTCAATACTTATTTTAGCCGCTGTAGCCCTAGGTCACCACAGTTTAAATCTGTAAGCTTAAAAGCTAAACGTAAAAATCAACAGCAACCTTTTGGATGTAAGGAAAGCTAACTATGAGGATGTGATGATATCAATGTTTGATTATTCTGGATCAAGTGGTCACTGATTCAAACAGTACCGTGTGACAGTGTGGTAGATAAACTATATGCAGTGAGGTTCAAGTTAAATTGTGAATTGATTTTGGCTTTGTTTCTCCTAAAGAAGGTCATGCGATACATCTCTGAAAATAGGTGAATAAATGAGCGTTGCATTTTGAATGTTTTACCATAGAAATGATTTGTGGTTAAAAAAAAGCTAATGGTCTTCAGTCACCTGTCATCAGTTTAGATGGAGGCAGGACAGGAGGGAGGCAGAGTTGGGGTAAGCAAACTTTCCACTGTCCATTGTGTTATAGAAGCAAATTTACAGGCAAATTATCGCTCATTTGCATAATCCTTGAGACGTTAATGCAGGAAACTTCCTAGTTACCAGGTGGTGTAGGTGGTGTATCTGCTCAGGTGTATAACATGAGCTATGTGAAGTGATAACACAGTAACTCGTGCTTACGCTGTGTCTTTACTGTCCATGTATTGTGTCGTGCTTTTGCTTCGTTACTCCACAAATGTTTGAAATGCATCAGAACACCACCACACATTAATGTGTGGAGGGGGTGTCCTGTCCATTAGGAGTGGAAGACAGAGGTCTGCAGTATGCTCTTAGTAATTCTTCTCCATCCATCCATTCCCTCAGTGAGGCCTGTCATGCTAATATGACAGCTTCATTTATCAACTTCACCAACTCCAAACAGTTTTTCACTTTATAATAATTTTCATGCAAATCTGCATTTGACAGCTGTGGACGGGGTACTCCACCCTCCAATTTCCAATTCGCTAAAAGACAAACATCTTGGGCACTGAAGGTGAGGTGTGAAATCTAAATACTGAGGATGAGATACTGGACCGTGGGTCTGTGTCGAGATACCACTTTAGCATTTTACGGGGAAAAAGTACCAAAACACGATAATGCAACAGCCAAATACGTCAGCCATCGGTCCCCAAGATTTAATAGGCAATTTTGTATTAGTTGAATTTATGATTTTAAAAACATAAGTTTCTGTCTGTCTGCAATAATCGGCCTTTCTGTCCAATAAGGGACCTGCTCCAGTAACATACCCCATAGTCCAGTGAAGCTTGTTCATTGTAACTATCTGTTGCTATTTCCTTGTTATTTACTTTAGTTGATGAGATGCAAAATAATTTGACTTTATAAACTTGGTGTAACATCTTACCATCTTAATTGTAGAAAATGACTATTTCCATTAGATCCTGACCATACCATAATTATAAAGTTGTTGCTGCTGTGCCTCGTCCATAGCACACAGTGTCTCTCCCATGAACAACAGTTGTGGGCAACACATGAAAAACAGAACATCAGTACTGCAGATCTCTGGATTACTTTCAGTGAGATTTATTAATCAAACCAGTTACAAACTCTATTGATCCATGTTGTTGCTGAGATTTTGAGAATAGCACGGTGTTTTATACATGGTGTGCAGAGGAAGCCTGTGGAAGGAGTGGCTTTTTAGTGTGAGAGAGTGAGACAGAGCCTGAAATTGGATATCTCACGCCAAAAGCAGGAGAGTTTGCAGCCTACATTTCTTGTTGTGTACTAGTTAATGAGTCAAAGTCTGAACTGTTTCTTCAGAAAGAAAACATGCAGAGCTTTGGGCATTGACGGCTCCTGGTTCAGAACTGCTGTGCTAAATGAAGTACGGGTGGAAATTAGATGTGACAGACACTGAGTAATTAGCCATAGGTGTTAATGGAAGCCTGCGGTCAATTATCTGCTCTGTCCGTCAAATGGAGTTTTATCCCAGATGGTCAAGTGGACAGCCTGGCAGGTCGGAGATGGACACACATGATCACATTTCAGTCAGTCGGTCCGTTTTTTCACAAGTGTGTTGATGAGAAGTTGAGACATTTCTTACTCATTATATTCTGTCAACTGTCACAACTTCTAATGTGCAACCTGACCTTCATACAACAATGAGCTGTAAGGCAGTGTTGGCAGTGGAAAGCATGGCTGCAGTGTCTTTGCTAGTGCAGGTGATCAAAGCAACATTACTCCACAGTGTTCTTCACCTGTAGACACTGTACTGTTTGATTGTGATCATCTAATCATTGCTCCTAGCTGTGTTTGTCTTAACAGCAGCACTCTTTGTGCACTGTGCTCTGTAGTTTGGTTCACTGTAATGGCTTCAGGTGATAATGACATCTTACAAACAAAAGACCTGCTCAGATGAAATGTTTATTATTATTATTATTAGTAGTAGTAGTATTGTTGTTATTATGATTATTATTATTAATAATTCTGTTTATTTTATATATTTTTTTCTTCTAAAAAATATGTTAAAAAATAAATAAAAGGCAAACACAAGTAGTGTTCGTTAGTTAGTTTTAAGCTGGATATTTGTCAGGCATCCACTCTGGATCAAGCAGTGTTCTTACTCAGTCCGCGTTGGCAGTAGCAGGACTGTTAGCTCACCTCCCAGTCCTCATCCTTATTCACTGAGGGTTGACTTAGGGAACGTTCGGGTTTGGGCTACTAATGCTGACTTTGCTGACTTTGCTAGATGAGGCAATCAAAACATTTCTCTCTGGTAAGGGAGTAGGCCCTTTTAAGAGCAGGCATTTCAGACACTTTCCCACTTCCACTCAAGATGATCAGAGACATAATAACAGATAACAGATAGCAGATTTCTGAAATAAAAGGCAAAGTAGCAGCAACAGACAGTTATGGGTTCGTTGTTCTGGTAAATTTTTTACCAGTCTGTCATGAAAGTGCTAACTAATAGATTGGGGAGACGTATTCATATATTATATATATCATAGATTCAACATCCTGCAGCATGATCAGAAATAGTTTAAAAAGCATGATCATGTTATTACTCTTATATGTTTGAGGCATTTTAAAGATTTTAAATGAGGATTCCTTTATTGTTAAAATGCTATATATCTAGCCGACATCCTCTATTCTCACTAATAATTATAAATCTGAGCTTTTGACCTGCAGTGTGGGGCTATAAAGGGAAACTGTCTTCTTGAATGTTGCTCTGGAGCCCCTCACATAAGTAAGCAGGAGTCACCATAATGTTAAAGGAGATAAGAAATCTGGGAAGTCATGTGAGCCTTTATGCAGATGATACATTGTTATACCTCTCTGATTCCTTTGTTTATTGAATCATTCAGTAAGTTATTTGACTACACAAAACTGGGGTAAAAGTGAGTTCATGCCTCTTGACAGTATGGACCCAGATTTTCTTAATTCTCTACCATTTAAACTAGTAAACTTATTTATGCTCAACCAAGTTGATGTACAGTAGTTACAAAACTAAAACTAAACATAGACAAATGGTGGGTGCTGCTTGTATCTATAGTGGTGCTGTCAACATGGTGTCACGATTTTTGTATTTATTTCAGATTCTGTTGATCTTACTCATTTCATGCTCCTGGATTGTCTTTCCATTGAATAATTGCTCAAATCAGCAATTATTCACCGTAATAACACAAGGTCAAGGTTCTCTTTTCATATTTTTCTGCTGATCTCAAGTGGCTAAATAATTGCTTAATGCAACTTTAATGTATATGTTTCATCTTGCAGTTTACAGAACGCTTTTTGGTCTTGATGATTCTGGAAATATTTAACCAGCATTGCTAAATCTTACAATGAAGATGTATCTTTCAGAAGTGATTCACATGTAATGATAATAGATGGGAGGCACAAACTGGGGGTGATAGCTCTGTGCATGCTGTGTACCGTGGATGAGATTATACATGAGTGTGTCCTCTTATTTATGGAGCGGTCTCAGAGGAATTCAACAGCTTATTGGCACATGGAACTGCTTACCACTGCTTGCGTGGTTCTTTGTCCAGGCTTGTTACAAATACCTTAATACACACAGTGAGTGGCTAGAAAGACAGAGATGAAAGGTGGACAATGGTACGAAAGAAAGGAAAGTGACTGCATGGACAACTGGGTGATAAATACCATATAAGCTGTTTCCAGTGTCATTTTAATTGTGACAAAACAAAATCCAACCAGAAGCATGTTCTTTGTTCACAGGGTCAGGGAAGCAATCAGTAAATTTAAGCTGAAGTGTAGCTGAAATCAATACAAACTAGATATAGTTCCTAATGTGCCTATGGATTCCTCAGTGCGAAAAAAGGAAACAGTTGTGCTTCCTGTCTTTGTTTCCTTCTGTTGAGATTGCTTGAGAAAACATGTTGTACAAACAAGGAAGGCTAGCAGCGCTGCAAGAGGGGCTTTAATTTATGGCGAGCATGGCTGGGGGCCATGGGGAAATAAGAAGGTCATTTTGATTCACCCACAACCAGGACACTTAAGAAAAATGGCGATCCTTGCAACCAACAATTAATAATGTCTCAAATTAATCCAGGTTTATAGCTTTAGAAAAGATTTGACACATGATTCATGGCACATCTAAAAGACAGCCAGCACATGTGACATTATTTTATTTTTTCTGTCTTATTTAAGTCCTAATGTTTGCCTTACCAATTTTATCTCTAGTCCCATCCAGGTTCCTGACAAATGTCTCAGCATAGTATGAAATGGACATGGAAAACATTATTCAGCGCTGCTCACATGGGAATGAAAAATCAATATTGACCTTGTTGGAAAAAAGCCAAGGGAGACCTATATAATTTGTGAAGGAGTCAGCAGTAGGAAAAAGAAGTCCTGTTTTGTTGGACTCAAGCAGTTCTCCATATGATTGTGTGAGGAAGGATGTTAGTGGACAGAGGCCTTCTTCAGGGAACCATCACTAACAACTACTCAGTAATAACAGATAAGAAGAATAAGGCGCAGCTACGACCTATCCCCCACACTCTGTCTTAAGTGATGTAGTGATATTGATTTAGTTTCTTTTGATGAAGCAGAAATAACTATCCATCACAAGCAGCCAGTGTCAGCGCTGTAGAGAATCTGTCCGAGGAAGACATTGCCTTTATTATTTAGTCTTTAGTAATCTTAAAGTGAATACTGGTAAAGCAGTGTTTTATTTATGATTAATATCGATACATAAAAAAAACATAACGTTGTGTTGATTCTCAAGGCCAATGAGAGGCTATTGAAATCTGTGTCCACCTCCACCTACCTCATCCACATCTTATTTAATGAATTGCGTCATTAGCACAGGCTGAGGTCAACGAAACAACAAGAACACAATAAGTGTTTCTTTTTTTTCACTCATACACCACAAACATTTGGTGTCAAAAAAGTATTGACTCAAGATTTTATTATAAAAATATAAAGTTATATGAGACGATTTTTCAAGCCTGTCATCTGATATTCAATTCTAGAAACATCCTGAACCAAAAGATGTTTCACTGAAATGATTTCAAGCTTGTTTAAGGCAAAATAAGTCAAAGTGATTTTGTAAGACACATTAGCCAGTTTGTTTAGTAAAAGGAGATGACCTTTATTTGAGTGTGATAATAAAGAAAAAACACAGTAGGTGTGCATATTCATACAGACTCTGTGTAACTTTAAGAATGCGGCCCTGCCATGTAATGTGATCCTCTTTAATCGGCATGTACTCCTGTGAAATCTACAAGCTTGCTGACTCTTTGTTTATGTTTGGCATAAGCGCTATTTGATGACCTCTGACCTACTTGCAGGCCACTGCCCATCAGAATTCTGCTTAGCCTTCCTACATACCTTCAGTTGGTCAGAGATCACAGGGGGGGATCAACATCGGATTAAAACAACAGATTAGTGATTGAGCACATGAGGCTGTGGCCATTTATGTCCCCTTCAGGGTGTGCTGGACATGGACGGATTTTTAGATGAACCCAAAATTCCTCTCCTAAGCTTTGGGAGGGGTTAGCTCCAGTCTTAAAAAAGTTTACAGTAGAAACAGTTTGCATGAAACTTGTTGTTCGTATGGTTATTATCACCTCATGGCAGATTATCAGCTTTCCATACTAATCCTACATCCCATTTCAGTGGTGCCAAAGCCCTGAAGGTTATCTTCATTCTACATAAGGTTTCCTGTTCCGTCACAAGAGGCAGTTAAACTGTTTTATCTTGAAGCACCTATACTTCCTACTCTACCATATGTATTTACAATGTTTCAACACATGGTATTTCCATTGTGTTTATATCCTTTATTTAACCAGGTAAACGATTCAGATTTCTTTTACAAGAGTGACCTTTATATTTACATACAGGACTTTATACTATGTATACTAGTGAGCTCATTTCACCTTGTAGGTGCTGTCTTGCATAATTTGCAAACATCTAGTGCAACTACTATTTATTCTAGGGTAACTATTTAGATCAGACCTTTTTTCAATTGCT
This sequence comes from Argyrosomus regius, assembly GCA_946959425.1. NCBI lineage: Eukaryota > Metazoa > Chordata > Actinopteri > Sciaenidae > Argyrosomus > Argyrosomus regius. The sequence continues at coordinate 26,844,953 of OX336890.1, read as the reverse complement.
TGTGAAGTTAGTAAAGATACATAATTAAACTTGCTAGGAAATTATGGACCTGCAAATAAAAATCTCAGCCTGTGTCCATTATTTTACTTTTTCTAAGCTGTGATTACCTTCTTTATTTCTGTTGTGATTTGCACAAATCAAATTTAAAAAAAGACTATACAGTTTGATATTTAGCAGGCAGGTTAGAAATCGTGTTCATTTCTGGTGGACTGATCTATGTTGCTATCATATCTATTATCAAATGGTGAGTCAAATCCAATTCTCATCAGAACTCCAGATTCAAATCATATCTATTGATTGGCCAAAAGAACATATTTATCTCAATACATGGCTGACAGAGTCTCATCCAGAACGCTGTGTCTTCATTTCCCTTTGCTGAGCCGTGCAGCGGCTCTTCTGCTGGTGAGATTTTAATTGGATTACCATAACCTAATTCATCTAGTGGATGGGTGCAAATCAGACCATAAATCAAGTGACACAAAACAAGAACTACATGGCAGGAAATCACTAGGCTGAGACATTAGTTTTAAACAACTTCCCCTGCATTAAAAAAAGACATTCATACACAAACATGAAGACACGTAAAAACATTCTGGTTTTACTTGCAACATAGAAGAGCTGAGTACAAAATTCAGTGAAGTGTGGAACACACTAAATATGACCAAAAAAAGGTAAGTGAAGGATGGGGGTTGGGGTAAGCTGACCAGGGGGAGGAAGGGGGAGATGGGGGGAGGAATGGTAAGTTTATGGCTCCAAGTGCCACATCATCACACAGAGCTGGTATTTCCTGCCAGGACTACAAGCAGCTCAGGCCAGCGTTGTGTAAGCAGATGGCCAAGATACTATGAATTCTATCTGCACACACACACACATATATATATATATATATATATATATATACAACTCAAGCCAGACAGGACCTCAATACATCAAAATATGTGAGAAACAGTTTAGCTTCCACTCCAATACAAAGTACAGCATGGTTTACCTCATGGTACTCAGAGCATTGAAAAGTGCCTTAAACATAATAATAAATAAAAAAAATATTTTAAAAATATTTAACATAAAAATAACAGCATCATCTCTTTTCAAAAGCGGTGTTCTGATTACTCTTGATAATCCATAGACCAGACTGTCTGTGCATGTTTTCATATGGAAATTGTTTTGTAGGAAGTAGTACAGTAAAAACTGTTGATGGGATCTGTGGATTATACCACTAAGAGGAACAGGGACACTGTTTCTGAAAAGATAAGTTCCGATCTACAGTAGAGCCAGTGTTTTTTCAGCTAGTTTGTCTGTTCTGAGCTACTGTAGAAACATGGTGGTTCAACATGGTGGACCTGCAGTGTCTGTAGATATAAAAGGTTCATTCTGAGGTAACAAAAACATAATTTTATTTTCAGGTGATTATACACGAATGAAAGTATAGGTATGATTATTAATTAATTAATATTAATATTGTATATATATCATATTAATTCCTGTCATATTCACTAAATAGAGCCCCAAAAATAATTTCCCCTTGAGGGGTCAATAAAGTATCTATTCTGTTCTGTTCTGTTCTATGCTATTCTATTCCAAATCAGACTCACAGGACCTAATTAATATTTTAAAATAACTAATTTCAGTAGCACAAAAATGTTTATGCTGCATAGATACATTGCTTCATTAGTGACAAATATGAATGAAATGGATGTATTATATTCTGTATTCTAACATGAAATGATTTGTAGAAAATTCATCAATTTGGAATACTATTGCAAAGTAATTTTTTATAAAAATCCCACTGGCTGCAAGCCTTTACTGATATATTTGAGTAATGTTTTATTTTACAGGTCCACTGTTATTTAAAAATGTCCTCAGTGTTCTCCTGGAAGGACTGTGTCATTTGGTTTTAATTACAGAAAAAAAGTTTTTTCAGTGGGTGATCGCCACGAAATAATTCAGCTTTATTGTTTTGGAGATGGAGGCAGAAATCTCAAAACACAAACTATCTGTGTCCTGAAGGGGGCAGAGAAAATATGCTTTTTGGAATTAGGGAGAACTAACTCTTTAAGAACAAAATGGCAAAACCATCAGTGTAATAACTCTAACAGAGGTGGCAGGCCCGCACTTCCTTTTTTTAGCTGTCGCTGGACAGTGTAAAACTGAAATAACAGCACTGAAACCAGACATGCTAAACCTGCCACTAATTCAGAATTCATATTTTATCAGCATATCAGTGTAATGTGCTCATTGGGAAACGGTCCCACCCCACTACTGTTACTGTTGGTCAGATGTGCTGACAAATGAACAAATGAGGTCTGGGTTTCCTCCCTCTCCTCTGATCAGATGGGGTGAGCTGTGGTTTCAAACACTCAGAAAGAGAAGTAAGTAGCTGAAATCAGTCAGCTGTTTTCAGTCTATGGTGTGAAAAAAAACAATGTATCAACTTTTTTAGATATTTGACTGCTTTGTTAGGAACATGTCCTTTTAAGGAGAAGAATAGGCCACAGTGGGTGCCGCTCTGCTGTATAGATGTTATATGACTATAACAGTGTTCTGCGTGTGTTAGCACTTTTACCACACAGACTATTTCAGATTACTGTTGATCATTGTAAGAGTCACTCTCTATTGTTTGAGATCTTTTCATGTGTTTTTGCCACTTCCAGACAATTGAAAAAGAATAAAGTGGAGATTTCTATATCATGAAGGCAGTTGTGATGGATGTCCTACCTCAAACTTAAGCCAGTTTCAAGTTGGAAACAACTGATATACATTAAATAAAGACACTATGGCGTGCTTTGGGTAAAGGGATTTGCATCTGATTTGTAGTACAGTGTGGAGTCCAGAAAAGAGGGGCTACATGGTGCATTGGTTCATGTGACAGCTCAGTAAGCAAAGGAAGTAATACATCACTGGAATACATTCTACTGTCTGTTAACTTTTCTAATTACGTGGCCAGATTAACCTGTTAGGCGGCCATCAGCTGGACATCTAACCTCCCATTCCTTCCCCTCTCTGTGCAGCATGTACACTTTGTCTACACAAATGAACTTTGCGATATGCCGCATGTGAGCGAGTAATGAGAGCTCTTGAAACTAGATTTAGACAAAGTGCTTTGGATGAAGATTTCATTCCTGGGAATTTATCACTTTGATTTTGCAGCTGACAAATCATAAAATTGTCTGATTTTCTTGACATGGTAAAATAACTAGTACTCTGAGGTGGACAATGTTTTTCCCCACATCTTTATTCAGTTTTAATATTTGTAATATGAGTGTCTCAGTTCCATCACTGTCAGGGAAAATGTCTTAGTTTGGTGTAATGTTGGCGCTCTCATACACTTTTACACATTGTCTGATTAAATGTGGAGTTTCCTTGTGAATGAACCAAAGTTATGTTTACATTCTGTGTTACTCACCGGAGCATATTGTGAGTATCTTTAACATTAGCAAAGCTGATTATTCTTAAGAGCTTGTTTGCCTGGTATTAACATCTTGGGTGATCCGATCACAAGTGGTTGGCTATAAATATGTCACTTCACACCTGGCATTAGAATGCGTCTCCACATGCGTCTCGAGCGATCGCTCGTGATCCGAGCTCACTTCCCTGCTATAGCATTATATGCAAATAAACACATGCGTCATTTCCATTTGCAAAGACCAAATGATTTGTTGTTTTTAACCGGCGGCTCAACATTAGTAGAAAACACACGCAGTGTTTTCTACACAAAGAAAGAAATAATGTCATGTATAATATTTTAGAGACGTGTCATAGACAGTGTTTCACAAAGTTTATAAAGTTTCTCCTAACTCAACAACTCACAAAATTGCAAGATTTTTTAAGGGAGTCTGGGGACTTTCTTCAGGAAGTAGCCTACTAAAATGTTTCTACTAAAATGTTGTCTTCTTTCATAAATTAAAGAAGAAATGAAAAGATTCAAGATTCATGATTCAAGGGGTTTTATTGTCATTTCAACCATATACACAGTAAACAGTGAAACGAGACAGTGTTTCGTCAAGGACCATGGTGCTACATATAACATAGAACATAGTGCAGACAGGACCACAATAAAGTGCACACACATTACAAAAACAAAAAGGGCTACATAAAGTGCAGAATACGTTTAGACAAAAACAATGTGACAAGAAAAACAGACATGGTGTAACAGACTGGGATGTGTGTGTGTGTTTTGTATGTACATGGCTACATATGAATATATACAGTATGGCTATCATAGGTACAGTAGAGGGGTAGATATTGGATTGAACAATTAAGCAGCAGCAGGTAAAAAAACGTAAGGTAAGACACACGAATGATTTAGAATTTGCCGTAGCCGTTTTGGAAAGTTTGTATTTAGTTTCTTCTCACTTTATAACTCTCAGAATTGTGCATATTGTGTTCAGGTGACCCCGGTTCACATGAACAAGAATAAAATGTTGTATAGTGTTACCAGAGGTCAAAAACTCAAAAACAGGATACCTTGAAGTTGAACCACCTGCGATATTTATTTCAAGATTTTCCATTCCTCTTCTGATATTGGTACATTTTTCCAAACAGCTTTTCATCATTTTCATCTTTTAAAGAATACATGTTTTACTTATTTTCAAACTGCAAAAATAAGTCAGTCAACATGTTGTGCATATGCTCTGTGCACAGTTTAGAAAAAATGATCATATGAAACTGGAGCTCAGTTATGTAATGTTGTAATGTTGACATGAGCTATTAGAGAGGGGCTTGGGGGCTGATATGTTGTGACACAACAGTGTCTGCAAAGCAAACAGCCATAACAATGTGTACATAGGAAGATAATTTTTTAAAAACATGAACCACCTCAGTGCCATAAATGTTCAATGAAATGCTTTCCAGTCTTCATGAAGTGGAATCGGTGAGGATCAGCTCACCTGCTAGTGGGCTCAGAGAAGCACCGGGGCTCCTGTGTGCTCACTGGGGGTGATGTTTGTTGACTGCCCTATAAAAAACAAAGGTCTCATGGGAAAGGCAGCCATTTGGAGTTAGCTTGTCAGGCCCAATAAAAGGCCAGCACACACAGGGACGAGCTGTTAATTCGGCAAAGCTCCCCTTCTCTACTGTTGAGGTTAATGAGACACACACATATGCACACACACACACACACACACACACACACACACACACACACACACACACACACACACACACACACACACACACACACACACACACACACACGCAAACAGCCTGAGTCCTCCTCCTCCTCCTGCAGGAAGGAGGAGGGGGAGTCTTTTTACTGTCCTTTATCTGAGAGAGGCTAAGTCTTTACTTTGCCCTCAGCTAGCTCTGTGTATTTGCTAATATTGACCAGAAGCTCTTTGTGTTTGCGTGAGTGTGTGTGTGTGTGTGTACATCACACAACAGTTCATAAACAATAGGTGCATGTACACCAAGTAAAAAGTCACAGTGCTAGTTACAGCTGTGTCTAATTAAACATTAAATATTTATTTATATTATCAAAAAGTTTATCTGCTGACATACACACACTTTCACACACACTTACACACACACCTACACACGCACTCACTTGTTCCTCTCTAACTGCTCGTGTCACTGGTACGTCATCAGCCCATACTGACATGCTGTATCAGTGTCTCACCACCTTACGGTTTGTCATGTTGACCGTTTCCCACTTACTGCTGCCACGCTGATTCTTCACCACCTCCAAAATAAAACGGCGATAATCTCAGACGCACCGCTCGCTGCTGACTGCTAACACTGAACTCCTTTCAACTGTCCATGACAGATCAGATCAGAAGCTTTTTGGGGATTTCCAGAGGGCACATTCTGGCACGAGGAGAGAAACTATCCCAAATTACAAACAAGAAAAATAAAGGATACATAATTAGAAATAAATAAGATTAGACAGCATTGTACTTACTATCTGGAGAGACAGACGGTGATGTGAGTAGTAGCAGCAAAGTGTAGTATATATGAGAGTAATATCTACCGTCTACAATAACAGCATGATATTTACTGGTAGAAGATCTTGATGTTACATGTGGATCCCCGTAAAGAACAAGCTGCTCTTTCCTCTCCTGAATTGTAAAAACTACATTTTGATTTTCATAAATATCAACATTTATGTATACATAAATAGATTAAACCATAACAATGGTATGCCAGACAGTAAGGTCTCAATCTTACCGCCATCAGTTCAATATTTGGAGTGCCAATGCATTCCTTTGTAGTTACATGTTGAGGGTTACACCACTTGAACTTAACAAAGACAGCCAGACCTCCTCCTGTCTCCTTACCTCTCTGCTTCCTCTTGTCTGTCTGTGCTTGTGTCAAGCTGGCTAGTTCAAGCCAGCTGTCTGGTGTATTCCCATTCAGTCTCTATGAAGCAGAGCAAACTGCAATTCCTGTAAGCGTGCTAGCCGATCACCAAGGTGGTTAGTTCATCGACCTTTCCGTGAGTGACCTCACATTCCCCACAATAATTGATAATCAATTTCTTTGGTGCCCCTCAATACTTTCCCTGAAATTCACACTGGCTCCTCTCTGGTCTCTGGCCAAGAGAACAAATCCAAATGTTTTGGGTTACCTCCTGATCTTTAGGGGGTTACAATAAGGCTAAATAATAATTTTGCATTTACATGAGAAATATCAGTGGTTGAGATTAAAAAGGTCTTACAGCTGGAGGCAAATGTTAATACCAGAATCTTCAGTGTTACCAATGGAAAGTGAGAGGCTTTGACAGAGAGTGTGAGTTGAGTTGATTTATTCCAGGTTATTGTGTCATTTGACATTTGAAAAAGTAACTAATTTAGTTTCTTCACTTCAATCTCTACAGTTGTCTCCAGGCCTACTGTGTGTGCCCGTGCTGCACAGAAGCTTTAGCTATTTGCAGCGACATCTGCACTTGCATGGTGAAGAAGCCCAGTGGGGCCTTGGGGAAGGGAAGCAGCAGTGTTGGTCCCTGTGGCGTGCTGTACTCTCTGCCTTTGCATCCTCCAGCTCCTGTATGTCTGCCAGTGCCGACGTCACCACACACTTTGACTGACCCTTCTCACCACACTTACACTGCTGACTTCACAGCCAGAGCTTGCATTGGCCCGTATCCAGCTGGCTGAGTCCCACAGATGCCTGGAAAGCATGGGAGGCTGCGATTTAAGACACTACTTTGTGGTTAGCAAGTGTGCATGTGTGTGTGAGAGAATCACTTTATATTTTAGATTATCTGAGTGAGGTTAGATTTATGGTTACAATCAAATATTGGATGAGGTTAGGACTCTACTGTATGTAGTGATTTGTGATATGCTAGAAGACTGAAGTAATTCACTTTAAACATCATGATCAGATGATGCAATAGACAAAAATTCACAAAGGCAAGAATAGCATGATTCAACTTTATAATAGTAAAAGTTACAGTGGTGTAACAGTGCAGGTATTCATCATGAGTACAGTCAGGCACAACCTTTGAACGCTCTCTGAACTTTTCCTCAGCATACTTTTATCTTCAACAACTCCATGCCAATGTTTCCTTGTTCAGTTCAGGTTTTGTTTTCAATGCTCAATTTAATTTAATTAGTAGCTAATTAGGATAGCTTTTATAATAATAATTTTATTTATTTTGTATATAGCACAAAAAGTACTTTACAGAGCAACTGACCCAGAAGAAGGCCACACAGGTAAGATCAGAAGTAAAAAGGTAAATCAGATTCAATAAAGAGAGAGATGATAGAAAATAAAAAGACAATAAATAACAATAAAGAGATCAAAGGATAAAAAAGAGATAAGGAGTAAAAGATAAAAAGAGTACAAATAAATCAAATAAATCAATAAATAACTAAAGTAAATAAAATAAAATATATAAATAAAGTAAATCAAATCAAATAAATAAATAACTAAATAGATAAATAGACGACATCAAAGAAGAAGAAGTCTGTAAAAATGAGTTTTAAGAAGTGATTTAAAAGAGTTCACTGAATCAGCGAGCCTCATCATGTATCATGTAGGCAGGGAGACAAAAAAAAGGACTTGTGGTCATGAAGCTTATTGTTGTATGCGGACAGTAATAACTGAAGGCACCCAGATGCACATATCATGCTTCTCATCTGGATCCTGGCAGCTGGACAGTTAGACGACTCTGTTAGAGGAAAGATCAAGGGCAGACAAAATAACATAAAGACATCTCTAAAGTCTCAGTGTCACTTAAGGTGTCTCAAACTGCTCCTCTTCCACATCCAGAACTCAGTCATCCCATTCAGGGTTGGATCATTGGTGAAAAAAAGAGTGAGGCCCTCATTATTTCCCCTCCATCATATGATAAGGATGTGAGGCCTCTTTTTCTCTCATTTGAATGGCTCCTTCCTGTTCAGTTGAAGTGTGTGCCTAAATGACACACAGTGAAACGTGCTGTGGCTTGTTAGCAGGCAGAGTGTTGGGATTGTTGGGAACACGGGGGGATTTTTTAGGAGGATTGTTGAGTAGAGCTGTGCATCAAATTCATCTCTGCTGATTGATTATGATTCTTTCAAATCCTGCTGCAGATTCTCGTCATGTTTTTTTTAAGTAGGGAAAGAATGTTAAAAGCAAAAACATCTTTAATGGAAAAATGGTGCTGCGAGGTCCAAGACCCCAAAGAGCCCAGATTTCTGAAAGCTCCGGGAAAAAGCTAAAAAAACAAAACATTTTAATTGTAGTGAAATGATTCTGTAAATCATATAGGGATAGAGATATATACCCAGATCCATAAACTGGAGTCGCGTTTCTTGCGGCAGAGAGAAACAAACAAACCTCCACTGTTTTTTTATGACATGTTGAGGGGATCAAAGCCTCATTAGACGGTCGTCGCGGAAGCAATATAAAATGGTTATCTGATGGGAAGAGCGTTGACTAGACAGTTGGTTATTATCTTCCTGTGAGCACTGTGAGACGTCAGTGAAGGGTAACCAGGCATGTGAGGCAAGTTTGTGCAACTCACTGAAGCAGCAGAGGATTTGGGCGTTGGCCCTTCGTCTGGATGTCTAGGTGTGGTTCTGAAGGTGGGGGTTGATGCCGTAGACTTGTCCACATTGGTGGCAGACTCAAGATTGGCACCCGTGGTTTACGGCCGCACAATTACCCATCCCCTTCAGTTTGAGGTAACCATTTGGCTGATGAAGGCAATGACACACTGAGAAACTCTTCCCACATATCCAAGACTCTTTAATTAGCTTTGCATCTCTATTCCGAATCCAGTCAAAGTCACAGAAGTGATTTTCAAGCTTCCTGTAGTAGGTTGAAATTTGACTGACATGACTTAAAACTAAGCACGGAATGAGGCTGAGGCTGGCTTTTCTAGATTCTTGAGGGGTAGCCTCATTGATGGCTAATTACCCCTTCACAATACATGCCTCTGCTTGTCACATGACCAGGAGGCACGCTCAAATTTGCAAGTGCAAGATTCACAGTGTGCATCCACATATATAGTATTGTGAGAAACACTGAACACACTTACCCCCCCCCCCCCCCGCCACACCAGTGCACACCTGGTTAGTTTCCTCTAATCTGTCATTAGGCTGAAAGATGTCCAATCAATTAGATTAGAGGGCAGGGTGGCCTGCTGAGGGTGTGCCTGATGTCCTTTCAGGAAACAAAGGTAACGAAACTATGCAGAACATTTCTGAACTAATATATTAGCGCAAGTACTTAGTATATTGTGTGTACTGATATATCTTCTGTGCCGCAGAGCTCCGCTGGTGTCCGAAAAACTATTAAAACACATCAGTGAGCGACACTGTTCCTCCTGACCATGAACACGCACACACACACACACACACACACACACACACACACACACACACACACACACACACACACACACTGTATTTTGATTCACCAACCAGACAAATCAGGCAAATGCTCCAGGCCTCCAGACCTTCACTGTGTGATAATTGCACTCTAGTAATTTCATATATTGTAACTTTGTTTGTTATTATTCGTTTCATTCCACACAACTTTATTTCAGTGAAATTAGCAGCTCACCGGCCAGGTCAATAATACACACACAATAAACAGGAAAGGAAAAAAGTATGGCGTTTAATTTGTCTGAAAATTTGCACCCAATAAAAAACAGGAGTGTGCACGTGATACAAGCACACAGAACAGTACGCATGAGTGGAACAGAGAACATTTCAACATCAGGCTGTGACGAGCGTGAACCGGACCCTCCACTCACACTCACAACCGCTCAACACTCACTCGTTCGTCACGTTGACCTTTGGGACTTTGGAGGTGGGGATGGAACAGACAGCAGCTGATGTCTCCACTCCTTTATTTGGTCACTTTGAATATTGGCCGTGACCTTTGATTGGCTGTTTGGTTTGATCAATGACATGGCAGGCATGCAGTTGTGGGTCAAGTTAACATTTTTCAAGGGTTGTTTGTCATTCATCATTTTTAAGGTACTGATTTGGTGAACACTGAACACACCATAATGCTCCATCCCTGCCTCCTCACTTGCACGGCTTAAAACTATATGTTGAATTGGTAATAAATACATGAATAAACAACTATAAATAATGGACCACTGAAGCATATTATGAAGTGAAATCATTCAGAGGGAATTAGGGCGACATCTGCATTACTACCTGATCACGAGGCCCTTAAACATTGAGGGGCATTTGTTAAACTGTAATTATCATAATTATTACATTTAGTCTTTATTATTCTTTCATATGGTGCTTAAAACAATTTAATAACTAACTAATGATGTACACAGAGTGGAAGTGGAAAGCGGTTAATGGGGGCCTCATTTCAGGTTAATCTGGCCCTGGGTTTGGAGTGATGGACTAAGTCATTATTGATGCTGGTCTTTCCAATACATTTTTGTCAATAAGGATCATCTGACATATCCTTTAGTAAGGCTACCAAATATTCACACATACATAGATTACTATATTAGCAGATTTCTTGTCTTTTCATACTGTACTGAAATAAATGTTCGCCTGGAAGTCAGACTGAGAATTTATGGTGTGGATGGCTTTGGAAAAATGCCCACAGCACGGTGGAGACAGACATTAGTTGGTAAGATTAAACCACCACAAATCAGAGCCAGTTTACAGAGTGTTTCCCTTTTAACCGTTTCAACAAAACCTGATGTCCATTTGCTCCTGTGGGGCAGCAGCTGATTTAATTCTGCCTCCACTTATACTGTGCTCCAGATGGCTACCCTGATGACCCATTCAGGGCCTCAGGCCTGCTGCAGCTCCACTAAACCAATCCAAAGCACTGGACCTACAGGCTTTTAATCTCACCTGGAGTTAAGCTGGAGTTAATGTTTGAATGGACGTATGAGCTGACAGAGTTAATCACAGAGGTCAGCGTGGCCTCCGTCAGGCCGGAGAGTGAGAACACAGTGTATCCACCGAACACTGTTAATTAAAGTACGTATTAAGTAGAAGTAATGCTTTATCACTGTACATTATTAAACCCAGCCTTTCACAACAGTTAGGCTAAACATTACACAATTAATGGCTCCATGTAGACACAAAGGCTGTCCATTCTTTCACTGATTTCTAATTTAGACAACACACACACACACACACACACGCGCGCGCATGCACACACACACACACACACACACACTCACGCACACACACACACACGCACACACACAGAGGTGCAGACCAGTGTGCTTTTCAATGTAAGACCATGAATATTCTTACCTTACAGGAGGGAATAGATTTATTTTTTTTTGTGTGAAGAAGAAAATACAGTGGTTGTTATATGTGTGAAAAGTACATATCCTAGAATTTGTCCTTTCTGGGCCATTGTAGAAAGTCACAACCTCTCTCTCTTTGTTAAATGATTAAAAATGAAAAAAAAAAAAAAGAGAGAAATGGATGAATTCTAAAAAGTTATTTTGGATGGAGCAGTGAGGGATGTTTGTAAGATAGAAACAGCGCCTACTTCTCCTCAACAGTAAAAAAGAGACTTGTTTACACTTTTTTGCTTTTTCTTATCCGTGTACCTGCATGCACCTTCTCAGTGCTCACATGATTTGCTGACTGTATATCATGGAGTACAGTAAGGCTCTCACACATCACTGTTTTTGTACGCTTGAGTCAGCAGGTCTTCCTTGGCATTGACACACACTTATCCATAAAGCCAGTTTTTAGTTACATTGTTTTTCTCTCTGTGAATTCAAACAAGTACCAGTGAAAAGTTTGGACACACCTTCTCATTCAATGGTTTCTCTTTATTTCTATTATTTTCTACATTAGTGATATTGAATAGATGAACACTGTTGACATCAAAACTCTGAAGTAACATAAGGAAAACGTTAAACGTTGTTAAATGGACCAGAATGTGTTTTAGATTTTAGATTCTTCAAAGTAGCCGCTGTTTGACTTGATGAAGTCTTTTCACACTATTAGCGTTCTCTTAACAAGCTCCAATTAACGAGTGTGCCAATTAGTGGAATTTCTTGGCTTCTTGATGAATGCTTTTGAGGCCAGAGTAGTGTCACATAAATATAACATGATTGGACGGTGAGCTCTACCATCATTATTAGTACAAGGTGCTTGCACCACTCTTGTTGTGACTTACATCTGCTGAATTTTCCATTTTTCCATGGACAGATTTAGTTATATAACACATCATGACATCCTGGTCTTACCTTTAAAACAAGAACAAAACATGTTTCAGATATATTTCTTTATTTGCTCCATTTCTGGCAGTCATGGAAATAGTGGAGTAATATTTTAAGTGATGAGCGTGCAGTGCTGTCATGCTCATTTGAGCATGTTCTTAAGTTCAGAACAGATCGCTTGCTTGCTCTACTTGCTGTTTGAGTTGAAATATCACACACCCTGGTGTTATGTGTTATGTGGTATACACTCTCTTGACTGAATGTTTGACTAAAGAGATCAATCTCAAAGCCTGTATACGGTCTTGAGGAGTCTTGATTGTTGTACACAGGTTGAGACTGAAACCACAGCAATGAAATGATCCAGTTCTTATCTCAGTAGAAGTGAACACTGACATATTCTTGGATTTTTGGAACTATTTTGGGCTCTCTGATCTGTTCTGATAGCAGGACTGAGTTTGATGCCGCCGTTCTAGAAACACTTCCTCTGATCGTTACATAAAGTCTTGTAATCATTGAGGAAATTCATTTAAAGGTTAATCCTGGGTTTATAAAGATGTTGTTAAAGGTGACTCAGCATGATGGATCTGTCTCTGTATCCACATGCTGTAGTGCAGATAGCAGACGCCTTAGGTAGACATTTGTGACCCATTACAAAACTGTTCCATTGAGCAACAATCCACGGTGGCTTAGTGAGTTTCAGGTGTTGAAACAGTAATGATAGTGACTCATTATCAAACTATAAGAGGGCAAATGGTAAAGATTAGCTCAATCAGGAGTGTGCAGTGTTTCCAAGTCAAATATTAATATTTCTCCATGTAGTCTGCCTTGGTATTTATGGCCGACATGCTCTGTATGATTAGAACATGTACACAAAAAGTGCACACAAAGCACACGTCCATGGCACCATTGTTTCAGCATTCTTTCATAAAATTATATGTTCATTTATAAAATGTCATTGTCCAAGTTCAATATTTTCCTTTGGTTTGTTCTAAAGTGGTTTGACACTCAGGTCACAGCTTCGTGCAGTTTAGGCTTGTCAGCAGAACCCACATGTTATGTGATGTATCCAACTTATCAAATCTTAGTGCAATGAATGCATTAAAAAGTGATCGACGCAGGACTTCTTCAAATGCCACTTCTTCATTTTTATCTCGTTTCTGAGTAATGTGATGTGGTACGTTGCAAAAAACCACCGTGACAGTTGCAGATGTTCTCACATTAATGAAAAGTACGAAGTCAGGTGTCGAGTGACACAAAAATTCAAAATTCTGACTTCCTGTTCAGTTAAGTCAAATGGACTGTTAGGGCGGTGTGATAGCACTACTGGCCAAGACAAATGTAAGGACCTAAGATGAGTTTATCTTAAATAGTACTATATATAAAATGACTTCATGGAAAGGCCTATTTCTTATTACATTGTGCACTTTTTATGCAGATGTAAGTTTAAGTGGAGCATTATTTTCTTTCATCTTCACGATTCTTTGCCAAACGGTGTGCCGTGGACAAACAACTTCTGGGTTTTGTTTTGAGCTCTCCTGTTTGACATAATTAATGTGTAGGTGGATGAAGAGGTTAGCAGTGCTTCAGTCTGTTGTGGGGACCAGTCTGTTGTATAATTAACAAAGTATTGCTAGAGTTTTCTGAAGACTTTTCATACCCAAATGTCCATGTGACAGAAGTACTCTTTTTGGAACGAGCTACTTGTTTGTCTTGGCTGGTTGAAGTCCTTCTCCTGTTTTGTGTCACGTTCTCTCTCCTCCATGTTTGTTTGTGTAGAAAAATGTCCTTCCTGTGACACAGCAAAATAGATGTTTTTCTGTCATCACATGACATCGTCACTCTGTCCTAGTGACTGTGCATGATGAAACAATCCATCGTACTGTCATAAAAGCCATCGAAGCAATTCCCTTTTTTATATAGCATGAATATAACATTTCATGTGGCTGTTGGACTTTGTTCACCCTGTCAGGTAAGCAAATATCATCTTCATGTGTTCCACATACAATGTTAGTCATCTGTGCAGTTTCATAGATACTCATTAAAATTACTTTACATCAGATTAGATTGATTCTCTCAGGGGTCATTACAGAATAACATGAGACACACATATAACCCTCAACTCTAACATCCATCCATCCTGGATGTTTGGGAATTAATGGTACATGCTGCAGTCAGTGGTAAGATACAAGGCATGCAGGATGTGGTGACTGCCAGAAGTGTGCAGAGCCACTGTAGCACAGTGGACCAATACTTCATTACGAGAATACAGAAGAGCTGGTGTTCCTGTACAGAAGGAGCACAGTGACATGGCACAGATAGGCCACATGGCATCTCAAACATGGCAGCAGCAGATGATGTCCCTCTTATTTGTCCCATGTTTTCATGTTTCAACACTTTAAGTAGTCCACCTACAGATGCAGTATTTGTAATATTTTAACAGCGTATTAGTTTATTCCTATATCCTGGTTAGGATATGTTCATGAGTTGTTACATATACTCTATATGTAATCATGTGTTATCCTGTGCTGTTAGACAGACAAAGGGAAACAGCTGAAATTCACCATATTTTAATAATCAAATTATACATATCACATGAAAGAGTGTGAGTTAAATTTTTTTTTAGATTTTTAATATTCCACAAGCTCATTCTAACATGACCCCCATAGTATTTACTTCAATAAACACACTGCTTTTTACAATAAGTTTGGAAAAAACTGTTGCAAAAAGATGACATACACTAAAGTGGTAGATGTGGGCATTGAGACAGGACTATTGTGGACCAGCTGTCCTCAGTGACGTAGAGTTAAAACATGGAGTTACTTTGCAACAGCCTGGAAGCACTTGGATTTCTTTGAATTCTAAAAAACAACTTGCAGAGTATAAAAACACACACACTGCAGGGTAGTGTCACATTCACATTTAAATCCATATACAGTTGTGACAGAGGCCCAGAACTAGACCTCTGCACCTTCCAGAAAGATTAGTGGAGACAGACTTGCATTTATGTAGAGCTTTTCTGATCTACTGACTACTCAAAGCACTTCCACAACACTTGTCACATTCATATTTCACACACTAATGGCGCAGGCGATACAGTGCTTCCTTTCCAAATGATTCACTTTTTGGGGGGAGCTGGGAATCAAACAAGGAACCCTCTGATTATAGACTGTTCAGAAATGTTGACAGAGAGTTCGCTGACCAGTTAATTAGTTGTGCAACAGTAATAAAGTCAAGATTATTCTCTATTCTTAGCACTTTACTGGTCACCATTACTTCAAATAAGATAAACATTGTGTTTGTGTTTGTTCTTATTACATTATAAAAAGGCTTTAAATGAGTTTGTGTTACCTGAGATATTCTTCAGCCAGCCCAGGTGGTAGATGTAATCTCAGCAGTGTTTCATCAGCTGGACTTTGTGACCAGTGCTGCTCTTTGAATACTAATAAGTTAGAATTAACATTAGCTAAGGTTTGAATGACCTACAGTATCACATGCTTCTTGTTTAGCTTTAACTTTTTTAAGAGCCAGAACTTCTGGCGAGGAATAAATTAATTGAGCCTGAAACAGAAAAAGCAGGTCTATAAAGAGAACATTAAACAGCCGCCTGACATAGCGTGCTGCAGCATTTTAATATCAGATGTCTAACGGCTGCTTCTCTGACACTGATTAACACCTCTGCTCCGGGTAACATTCTGGCCTCTTCAACAGGTCTATTTCAGGCTGCTGGGAGGAGGATGGGCTCTGTTTTAACTCTGGAAATAGTTTCGGACAAGAGAACCAGAGATGTGTGTGTCTGATTGGTCATGCAGTAACATGAAATTGGTCAACTGGACAATATCTGATATCATGCAGATACAGGCAGAGGGACATGTTTAGCCACAGTGCATGTCAGTTACTGGAATCATTGTGTGTATGAGTCAGGGATTGTTGTACCACTAAAAACTGAACTGAATGCATGAAACTGATAGCAGAAACTTGGAATATCTTAATTACACCACAAAGAACGTGCAGTGTAATGTGAATCTGACACATTTGGCTCATCTGCTTTGTCTGTGCCAGTACAGATCTGGCAGATTGGATCAGTACAACCCTAATTGTATGTCTACTTGCATAGCTATACACTGTTAGGGCAGCTCACACATGTAAACATTTGTAAAAAACAAAAAGGATTTTACAGTGATTTTATCTCAATAAATTCATAAAAAGACGTTGTAATAAATATATCATGATGACGATTAGGTCTGTCCGCAACACGAAAAGCAGACCGTTTTTAAAATGCTTGGAGATGCTTTGTCTCACTACTTCTAACATCTTGTTAATTCAACCTATGCAGCTACACAATGCTTTTATATTTGCTGCATGTAACATCCAGGTTCAGGTACACCAGGAACAGGAACAGTCTAAAATGGTGATGTTTGCTCTGTTTACGACTTAACTGCACAGATATGTACAAGAACAGAAAATTCACAGGAGAAAATCACACGAGTTAAACATGAAAATAAAATCATTGTGTTGGGGTTTGTGTGTAGTGGACAGTGTGTGTGGCATGGTGAGGCTGCCACACGGTGATGGAGCGGGGGCTCATCCCTGATTAGAGGTTGGAGATCCAGTGAATTGAGCGTGACCTCTGTGTGTCAGCAGATCGTGTAACAGGGAGCAGCTTCCAGCCTGCCTGTGTTGTATTGTGTTGGACACACTGCCTGCTGCTCATTGACTGTTCATGCTGAGCCTGCAGTTACAGTCTGAGCTCTGTCTCTCACCGCGACTGTTTTTGGAGGGAGGGGGGACATTTCATTGAAATTTCTGGCTATTTTGATGGTTTCTCTAGTTTGGGCTCTTTATTAACAGTGAATGGAATGGGAAAAATTCTCAGATGGTAGCAGGTCTTTATTTACTTATCAGTTGCAGAGATTGATCTTGCAGAGATACTTGTTTTATAAATAATATTTTCTCGTATTTTAGGTAGAAGCTCTAATTTTAATTAACTATTGATGCTAACAACACAGCATCGGCAACACAAATGTAACACTTCCTCCATGTTTCCTCGTCATCTTGATTAATTCAGTATGTCTATTTCCACCACACCGATTCATCAGTACAACAACAGAGTTGTGTCATACTCACCGCTCTGCTGCTCTTACTTTCTGTCACTAATTATTTCCAGTCTGCCCGGTCGTTTCTTCCACTGATCTTCAGCGTCTGTCAGTGAAACTAAATACATTCCTGCGCAGATGTTTCACATTAAAAGCCATCCAGTAGTTTCCTTCCCCGGCTGGTTTTAAATGTAATCAGTGGGAAGTGCTGAGTTTCATTACCAGTAGCTTAACACTGCAAAGTAGAAATGATTGGTAGAAGAGGATTTGGTGAGTGACAGTATTTATGTTACCCAGTTTTATTAGACTACTCTTCATTTATTCACACTGGTCATTATTTGGGTCTGAGGTTTGATTTGAAACTTTACAGTATGCTAAATACTTGCTATGGCATTTAGACTGCATTCCTAAATGACACTCCACACATCATGTGATCTCCTCTGCAGCAGTTATTTTGTACTTTGTGGCCTTTCTAGTGAGTTGAATTAGAGAAAACAAATCTGTGCCTTTATCACATTTTCTTTAATTCATTCATCAAACGTCTTGGCCAAGAGCAGAAACCTTTGTGTTCCAGTGTTTTTGGAAATTCTGGAATCCCCTGCTACAGGTATTAAGCAGGAAATATTATAGTTAGTGTTTTATTAGGAAGGGTTATGTTCTACTTGGGGTAGATTTGGGTGGATGCAAGGAGACATCGCTGAGCTGTGAAACAGAACAGGAAGAAAAAGTTCCCACTGTAACACACCTGTCCTTTCACCTGCAGGCACAGAGGAGAGGAATGAAGGCTGCTGATGGGTTAGAACAGAGTTTATATTGGAGCTAATTTGTAACAATAATTAAATATGAATTGTTTTCCATAAGAATTCTTAAGACATTAATTTTAATCCCTATGAATATCATTGGAGTGTGTAGTTGTGTTTGTTAATTCTTTTGATATCATCGTGATGAGGTCATCAGTGTGCTGTATGTGTTGGTGTGCTGGAGGTCAGTTGGTGTTTCTGCACAGCTGGTTTTCTCTTGATAATCTCGTGGAACAATAGAACAATTGGCAGACTTTACAGGAGCTTCATTTACTGTGGCTACATGCCTGCCAATGGGAACTGTGTGTAACGGTACAGGGGGCAGGAGAGAGGAGCTGACGTAGAGCTGGTTTGGGTCGGACAGCTGGGTTAGCCACCAGTTTTATAGTTAGATTGTCCAAACATGTGGAGGTGGACAGTGGACACACACATTAATGTGTTTATAATACGTTGAGAGTCTGGGATTGTTGCACTATACTGATAGCATGATGGTTATCATACTGTATACAATTGATAATCTACAGCACTGAATTCTACCATATTAATGTTTGTTATATATTAGTGTTAATGAACTAATGTAGGAAATTATGTTTTATGAAATTATAAACACACATTTGTTCAACCAAAAGTAAAAAAATAAAAAAAGTCCCTTTATTCATTTAATTAAAGATCATTATAACTGATGATTATAAAACTGTATAAGACCGTTATACAGTGAACCCTACTCAGAAAGTATGGAGCAGATCGGTGCACAGAGGATGAACCCTTTACATTTCACTCAGGATAAAAGGTTGGAGGGGGCAGCGTGGTGATTTGGTGTCTGCGGTGATTTACTGTGCCTTGTATCTGTTTCTGTAGCTGGAGGCCACGTCGGCCTTTGAAGTGGCCCAGATGAAGCAGAGCGGTGCGCTCTGAGACACGTGAACGCTGCTTAGAATGGCTGTGGTCATTATGTTACAGCACAGAAGCAGAGGTGGACATGTCGGCTCTTTTACCTCCACCTCTGTGGATGCAAGTGCTGCTTGTACACAAACACACACTTCAGCTTGATTTGAAACATCCCACATTGTATGGCAGTGTGATATTTGATCATGGTCAATTTAAGACAAAAACAAATATCTGGTTTCATCAGCATTTGAATGTTTTCTAAGCATTTTGGTGATGCTGCTCCTGCGATATTAGTTGTGTACACTTACCATGGTTACAGGTGTGAATGCTTGTGTAACATGAGGTTAGTGGATAAGGCACTGTTTACTTGTTTAAACCAGACTGTAGTAGTAAACACGCACAGTGCTCTGCAGTCATACAGGTGAACTCTCCTCATTATAACCAGAAATGATTTCCGAACACTGCTGTTTGTTCTCACTTCCTCTGCTCACAGCAGAGCAGCTGATCATCCAGAAGATCCTTCACTCATCTGATCACTGACGCACAGTTGAGACGTGCTGGAGTTGAGAGGAGAAGCTACAACATCAGATAATCTAAGATTTAAATTTCTGAGCTGATCTAGCTCAGTAGTAGCTTGAGTAATATTAACCTTACACATGATGGTTGGTTTTATTTCATCTGTCTATAAAAGAACCAGATTTATAATTTGTATGATGAATTTAAGAATTTAAGTATTCACTCTCTTTTGTTCACTGTCAACTCGCCAGCTAACTTACTGTGTCTGCCTGCTGTTTGATGCTGAGCAGGTAGTGTACTGCCTCTGAAAACAGCTCCCTGTTGGTGGTGAGAGAGAACCAAAACTGTAAATCTGTGGCTTTGGTCTTCGGGAAATTACAAGTTGAAATCAGATAATGAGACAGCAGAGCATGGTGCACAGTGCACTTTGCATGAAACTGGTACTCAGTCTATGAAATCAAAAGAACAAACAAACAGAAGATGACATGCACGTGTGTTAACTGCAACATTTTCTGTTTTTGTCCAAACTCAAAGCATGAACATGGCTTGATTTTACAGACCTCAGGCTGTCTTGTAAAAATGACTTGAGTCGTGAGCGTGACGCAGAGCTACATAACTGCGGGGAGCAGTTCGATGAAAGTCTACAAGTTTGACATGAGAGACAATGGTTCACTTCCTGTTTCCTACCAAACAGTCAGTGTCGCTCTATTTTAAACATGAACATGATCGTGTCCCCAAACATACGCAAGCAGTTCTTTTTTTAAACTATTTGACTATTTCAACTGGAGGACCTGATGATGTGTTGTGTTTGGCTGAGAATGTAAAGTATCCAATCAGACACCACCAGTGCTCCTGTCATTTTTAAAGGAGCTTTGAGTGTCCGCAGTGTTGAAGGCTCTTCTATATCAAACATGGATTTCTTTGGTGCTCAGGATTAACCTCCTGATGCTTCTTTCTCCGAGTGATTGATGACAGGGAATAAGGAGGACGGATCACGATCTCATCGCACTAAATCTGCTGCTTTGTCATTTATGTCATTTCATCCCCTGGTTACTGGGGTCTGTACAAGAAGTGATGAAGGTGGTTCACATCATCTAACTTGACATGATTAATGTATAATTCTATGAAGGTTTTGAGAGCATTCAGGGACCAATGTAAAAAATCTGATTCTGCAAGTGGACATGTAGCAGTGAGACATCTGAGTCACATCTTCAGACAACTTAGGACGGGCTCTGTCACTGATAAGGTCTTAAGTTGGATGCGTTGTCAAGACCTCACCACTGATGCCCTTTGTCATACAAAAGATGAGCCACTGTCTTAGGAATTACATTAATATTGAATAAATGTGTCTTTATTTTAATTAATTTGGAAGAAAGAAAAAAGCTTGAACAGTGACTTTAGTGCTTGGCTCGCTGTAGCATCTTCTCCCATTTGTTTACTGCACTGTATCAGGTAATACATTGTGTGTGCGTGTTTACATGTGTGTGTGTGTGTGTGTGTGTGTGAGTGACCTGCGGCATCTACCTTCTCAGCAGCCCATGGTAAAATAACACTTAGAGCTGCCAATATGCGGTCAACCTGTTGCCACTTAATCCTGTAGAGGCACAGAATGCCTCTTCATATTAACTTCCACATCCACACTGTTACTGCTGTGTGTGTATGCGTGTGTGTGTGTGTGTGTGTGTGTGTGTGTGTGTGTGTGTGTGTGTTGAGAGAGAGAGAGAGAGAGAGCATTACAGGAGTGTTGTCAGTGGTGGCACTTAGCCAACTGGAAGATTGCCAACATGACCAGGCAGTAGTATTGTTCTATGAATAACTCTGTCTCACGCGCGCACACACACACACAGTAGTCACTGCTGACAATAAGGAATATATACACTGTTCCCCATAAAGTTGGAATCATTTTGTTTTCAGACACATTCCTCTTCTTGTTCCTGTTTATACACATCAGGTTAGTTGTGGTTTAATTTTTACTGTGATATGTTTGGAAGAGATTGATCAATAAAGTTTTGACAAGATACACTTTATCTATCAAGAATAAATCACATTGTCACAATCATTTCATGAGAAGAGGTCAAAATATTTGATTCCAACTTCATGGACAACAGTGTACAAAATAATAATAATAATAATAATAATACATCAAGTTAAATGTGAAAATATTCTGTCTGAACAGCTGTTCCTCCTCTCACTATGAAGTAAAATGACATAAATGACCCCAAAAAGAGTTCAGTATCGGTGTTAGTTGAAGACATTGTGGTGTGACACTGTGACATTTGTGTGGCTGCCTTAGACTGATATACCACTCGTTCTTCTTCTGTTGTATTTCTGACAGTGTGTTTGTTGCCCTCAGTGGTTGATACACATTTTGCTTTTCAGATAAGAAGTTTAATATTTCTATTTCTTTAAGTCTGACTTTTTTGCCGCCCCAGTAGCTCACCTGGTAGAAGCTTGACTCTCTTTATCCTAAGTTCCAGAATGAGCACTGGGCTTTGAAGACAATTTGGCATAGTGACCATCCACGTGATGGATGCCATTGCTGTCATTACACAGTGTAACAGAACATACAGACTTACACATACACAAAAAGACTTTTCCCATCAGCACATTGTGAAAGAAAGAGCTGTAAAATGGTGGATCATGTTTTGAGCAGTGAAATGACAGAATATGATCCATTCGGTCCAATAACATTTGCAAGTCTAGAAGAGGCGCATGTTTCAATCAATCATCAGACGGCTAAACTCCACAATGTGGAGGCATATGCAGAAGATCTGGGTAATTGTACGCCTAGAAATTGAACTTTTTTGGCATCATGTGCCACTAAGTGTGTCCAAAAAAACTTGATTTTGACTTCTTTTTTTTGACTGTAATGTCATGAGAAAGGGTTTTTTAATTATGACTTTGTATGAGTTTCATTATGTCTCGATTTTGAGAGAATTTCACAGTTTCACCTCCTTTTGTAGCACATTGCTGCTGCCATGCATCTCACTTCCTCTGTTCCTCCTACTGAGGCTTTGTTCATAGAATTTCAGTTTAGTCCTGTTTATTCTTTATGAATTGTTTGAGTCATCTCTGAATTGAGAAAGCAACCCTGAAAATAACTTCAGAAAACACACCAGCTTTGACACACTTAAACTTACAGGTACAGTTGTGGTGAAAGGAGAAAGGCCAGGAGGCATTTCCAAGTTCAATGTCAGCAGGTTTCCCTCAGCTGACCCTGGTGACTGACAGCCCAAAGAGCCTCCAGGTTCAGCTGAACCCGGTGTCCTTCAGCTCGCCTCAGCCCATCTGTCTGTTCATTTACTTCACACACAGAGGGGGGGAAACGAAAACAAACGGCCATCAAGTCGAGATCAAACGGAAAGGAATGCTGCCCAGTGACTTTTTTCTTCCTCTCAACTCCTTTTCTCTTTGCTTCATCGCCGGCAGCAGAAAAACCTCACAAGTGAAGCTGTGCAGGGAAACATTAGAGCAAATTACAGCAGGGCCGGTGTCATAGATGTTCAGTATAAGTAGGCAGTCTATGAAAAATATGACCACCTGAAACAATTCATACATGCACCAGGTGCATTATGTGTGAGCTTCTTAAGGTCCTAATTATGGCATCATATTTTATTCTGATTTAACCTCAACAGACAGAGTGTCTGCTGGCTGCTGAATGATCCATTCAGTCCAAAAACATTTGGAAAGTCTAGAAGAGCCGCACAATTAAATGATGTTATTCTCATTCAAGTTAGCTGACGGTTAAACTAGTGGAAGTCTTTAGTGTGCCTGCCCAATGTGGAGAAGATCCGGGTCATTTTATTCCCCAGAAATCAAACTCAACTTCTATGAAAAATAAACAGAGCACCTCCAACACTGTATTCAGTTCTCTTTAAAGAGAAATCCAAATTCTGCGGCGGCTGTGGCTCAGGATCCCCGGCTCCTCCAGTCTGCATGTCGAAGTGTCCTTGGGCAAGATACTGAACCCCAAATTGCTCCTGAAGGCTGTGCCATCAGTGTATGAATGTGTATGAATGGTTAGCTCCTCAAACTGATGAGCAGTTGGCACCTTGCATGGCAGCCAATGCCATCAGTGTATGAATGTGTGTGAATGGGTGAATGAGATATGTACTGTAAAGCGCTTTGAGTGGTCAGAAGACTAGAAAGGTGTTATATAAGTACAGTTTATTTACCACTCTGATTTTGTAAATCAAAATAAGGGTTTCTAATTATGACTTTGTGTCTCACGAGTTTGCTTTGTCTTAACTATGACAATAATGTTAATGTTTATTAACCTGATCAGACAGAATATTTATGGCTGGTTTATGAACAGTCTGACATTTTAGGAGCTCCTCTTGCTCTTCACCTCAGAAACACATCCAGTGTTTACTGCTGTTTGTTTGCTCTCCACAGTCACATTACACTGTATGTAACTATACACACTGTAACATCAGAATGAAATGCATGTGGAGCTCTCAGAGCTCGGCTGTTTTTCTTTTTGTTTTTTAATTTTAACTTCAATTTTATAAATGACCTCCTGATAAATACTGATGTAGAAGCACAGCACAGTCCTCTGCCTCTGTACGAGATATAAGGTCATAATAATATGGATTTTATACCTGTTCAATGATTCTGTTGAAATTGATTCTAATTTGTATTATTAAAGAAAAGCTTTATATCCTAATAATTCATGTAATAATGTTTTTAAATTTGAAGAATTAAAGGTTTATTTATTCATTTATTATGATATTATTTTAAACAAACATTTTGGATTCATTTTACTGAATACACTTCTTTGTGCTGGCTGGTTGCTGTGTGTTTATGAACATGTGTGTGATTACCGTTATGAGCACATGCTCATCATTGTCTCTGCATATATGCCTTTGCACTCCATGGGCCTTACAATTGATCCTGCGGCATTGTCATCCGCTGTGCATTTGTGCACTTAACATTTTTGCAATCGCTTGCTGTTCCTTTACCTTTCGATATTCTCTGCACCATGACCGCCTGCAGTGTAGCACTCACAATGCACTCACAACCCACCCAGCACACATCACAAACACACACACATACACACACCGCCTCCTACCTCCGGAACCCTCCCTTAACGAACCCCCCCCCCCCCCCCACCTCCCTATGGTTTCCTCCTGAGTGCTGACCTGCACTGGTCCTTTAATATTGGTGACAGCTAATACACTTCTAAATGATCAGTTATTATCTCTGGGGCCTCGTCCACAGGGCCCCACTGATTCCAAAGGTCATCCCTCTGTCTTCCAGTATTGATTAAGTGGGCCTGTTAACGTGGCTCTGGGCCTTACTGAAAGTGAACATTGCCACTAACATATTTCCATCAGCTGTATCTGGCTGGAGAGGCCCATTTAAAAGCCTCTTTGACTCTGTCGCTGCCCCAGTGAATAGGGCAGGATGAGGTGCATAATGGATATGCCAATAACAAAACTAGTACTACTAAAATACACAGAGGGCCACATGCGAGACAGGCACAAGGAGATCTTTAACATTTAACATTTCATGTCAACAAAATATGACGGTACTGTGGCCAAACAAGTTCAACACAGCATCATCAGATAATAAACGCTGTGAGACGTCAATATATATTTATATAAGTATATATAAGCGTTTACTGGTCCTTTTACCAAAATATTTTTAAAATGTGTTCATCACCTGCATTTATGATATTTTTGTATCATATTTAGTATCAGGCATTTATGCCAACGTATTGATCACAACAATGTTTATCTAAGAAACAAAAACAAATATTGTACAATTTTTAGTAAGTGTACATTTTATTATCCTGAGAGCAGGTTACATAAATCAAACACACATAGGCCTAGAAATATTTACACTCTAAATATATGTTAAGATGACATTTCAATCTTGAATTATTTGAATGAAATAACCAAACAGTGTAAACAGTATGGTGGAGGCATAATGCAGACTACATCATGAAATGCAACAATGACCTTTGAGGGATGTACAGATAAATGAGCTTACATATCTGCTGTATCAGATTTGACACACACATGTTCAACATGATTTTACTGTCAAATAAGTTATTAAGCAATTATAAGTTGCTTCAACACAGTAAATATTCATATTGTAATATCAGTAACAATATAAATGTTTTAAAAACCTACATGAATCACTACACGTCCCGTCTTTAGTGCAGATGTCTTTTAATTATATAATGCATTTACATATGCTTTTATATGAACACATATACCCATACATGCAGGGCCGTATCCAGAAGAGGGAATTTATTTATAGTTTCCATCCATTCTTAAAAGCATATTTAATCTGTGTGACTCTCTGCTGTCTGTTTTCAAGTAAGATACTAAATGTTTTCAATATATATCAAATTTTAACTTCAGTTATCATTTGAGCAGCAGTGTCATTAGATTATTGGATGTGTAATGTGATTTCTTTATTCAATACGAATTGAAATTGTGATACAAGAAGCAGAGAGTTCAGGATGCCGTGCTGAATGTTTCTGCTGAATGACTAAATCTATGCAGGTGTTGACTTGGTCAGAACGTGGATGGGGTAGACCTCCTGGGAAAAATGGTGTTGGAGGGCCAGTAGGGGGCAGTCTTCCTTTTAGTCCTAATAAAATCTTAATGGCCCAGTGCAGTGACGGGGGACACTGACACTGAACTGAGCTCCTGACTCACGGTCACTAAAGATCTGAAGAGTAAGGCGTGTCCTGGCCACCTCATCATCCCTCAGTGTAGTCCTTCCATCTCCACCTTAAACTAATGTGTGGTGAATGGCACAAAATGGCTGCTGTGCATCACCCAGGTGGTGTCTGTGGTGATTGAGGTGACATTCCTCCCTTCACTGTAAGTGCTCTATAAATATAATCCTTTCAATATAATAACAGTCATTTCCATTCACAGAAGGCTCAGAGATCAGACATTGACTCTTATTGAATCTACTCAGCTGAACTAAATTGTTTTTAGTATACTAAACTAAAATCGTGAAAATGTTCAGATGGATTTGATCTGTGGAATGTCACACACTGCAGCACAGTATCATGTCAGTGTCATGACTTTGAATTAATGCAAAACTTTGCTTGTGGACGGTTATAAAAATGAAGAGGTTCACTGATGTTTTAGTGGTGTTGCATTAATTTCATTGCATTGGAAGGTGTTTCTAATATTTTGTCCTCGATGTGCGGTCAATAAAAGGTGGTGGACAAAAATACACAGTGACAGCGTTTTTTTCCCATTTAGTTCATGTTAAATAAATACATATTCTTATGAAATAATAAATATTGCTAAAATGCTAAATGAATGAAACAATACATATACAACAATACAAATATATAAATGAATCAATATAGTCCAATAAACTTATATTTCCAGTGTATAATTAAATTACATTTAAGTATTGACAAATATGAGAAGAGTGAAAAATGGCGTTCCTGTACAGTTTTTTAAAATTATTTATTTATTGAAGAGGCAGAATATGAAAAGTTGACAAAGACAAACCTCTCAGATGTGAGAAAGCTATTCAAGCATCAAGCATTTTCCTGATATTGTTCCAGCAGCGTGCAGTGTGCCACTGTGTGTCTTTGTGTTGGAGGTGTGTGCTGCTGATCACTAGCTGCTGCGCGATACACTCACCATGCTCAAGGTTACTCAGAGATTGTCTTGAAGGAACTCATTGTCCTCGTCTGTGCGTCGGCCACAATCCTTAACAACTTCATTGTTCAGGAGACTCAAAGGCCTCCACACCTACCACCGATCAAACATTCCTCCTGGGTGAAAATGTTTAATGCATTATTAATGGATTTCTTTCTGTCTTTTTCAGTTGTATGAATTGGATGATGATGAAAAGCGCAAAGAGTTTCTTGATGACCTTTTCAGTTTCATGCAGAAACGTGGTAAGTACAAGAAGAATTTCTTTCCTTGTTCAGAATTTGCATTACATGACATGCCAAAGGGCTGCAGTATTTCCAAAGCTGGGAATTTAATGACAGTCCTTCATGGTTACAATGTTTGCAGGTATATAAAACGCTTTCATACATTTCTGTTAACTAACTGATATATAATATATGCTTACATATTATATATCATCACAGCAAACTCAGTTTATCAAAAACAAGTTTCAAAGCCCATTATCATGTTTCAGTTCTTAAAATACATGCAACAGTTTCATTGTATAAATGAATTGATAGCCTAAAGCATGTTCTGCAGCTCATCCTGCAACTGCTATGAAAAGGAGGTGTGGCAACAGTATGATCAGCTGAGCCTTGAATGGGAAATACAAAAAACAATAATAATAATTTAATCGACACAAATGGACCACCATGAAAGATCAATAATCTTAAAGTTTTCATCTGCAAATACAGTTTGCTCAGTTGTCATGATGTGACCTCAGTGTCATCACTTGAATCATGTCTCCACGACCAATGAGCACACTCCATCTGCTGAGGAAGACTGTGACTGAGATGCAGTGGAAAGCTCCTGAAAAAGCTACTTGGTGGACCTTTTCTTTTTTTTACTGAGAATTCAGTCCGTTATATTTTCCCTTGCAGCATTCACTGAGCTATAGAGTTCCAGAGAAATATGAAGATGATCACTTTTTTAAAGAGCGTTTAAATCTGCTGGAATAAGATGGGAGCAAATACCTGTTCTCTTCCTTTACCTTCAGCTTCAACAAGACAGTCTGATTGTTTGTGGCCTCTTAGGGCACAGATGTGGCTGCGATCAGCCCTGCAGGTTTCAGAAAAGCAGACGTATGAATTTGCCTTCACTGGCCTCTCGCAGTGTGACGGTGTGTTTTCCCAAAGTGAGGATTCTGCTGGCAGCTGCTGGTTTCGTTGGGGAAATAGATCCGTGTTTAGACCCTTCCATAATATAAGGAAGTTAACCACCCAGCAGAGGATAAGAGGCACTGCCAGTTACAATGACTTTCTATTTTAAGAGCACAAGGCTAGCGTGCCATGTTTTTGTTATGTTGAATTCCTTGTTCTGTACACAATGTTTTACACGCCTGCAGATATATTTGTTTTATGTCCTTACCTGCCTGTCCTTGACATACAATGCAATGACTTGGGATCAGAGGAAAACAGTTTATTTTCCATCCAATGACATCATCTGAATTGTTAAAACAAAATAAGCAGTAATTACTGTTTTTTATTATTTCTAATAAGTTTCAAATCAAATGTGTTATTTTCAGGTTTCTGTTGATTTCTGCTGTTTGGTTTGCTATGCAATGTAATGGTAATATAGAAACATTCAATTATTTTGCTGACAGAAAACTTAAAACTTCCTTAATGTAATGAAATGAGAATTTAACAGCTGACTCAAAGGTCATTTTTTAGCTTTAAAGTTGCAGTTTGGATATTTGGACCTAAGATCATTTGAATTACCCACTAGATGGAAATTTGTAACAGCTGACAAACTTCCCAATATACATTGTATTATATTTTTAATTTGATTGTTTCCAGACTTCACTTGTAAATCAAACAATAGAACAGAAAATCATAATCATGAAATAGTCATACCAAATTCCAGCTCTATCCTTTAATCTCTGAAGTTTTGAATCTAGTTCACAGACACGTTTCAAAACATTAACAGAAAGCTGGGAGGGAATTTGATGATTTGGAGCTACAGAGCGAAAAAAGATTTTTTATTGTTCTGTCCTGTATAAAAAACATTACCAGCATGTTCTGGATCAGCTGTGTTGATATTAAAAGTTACTGGAGCAATCACTGAGAATAACCATTCGCCAAGTCAACAATGACCTGAACAGGTATGAATATAGATATAGAAATATAGATGCTTCTCCATATTCTTTGTTGTGATCTTGTTGTGTTGTGTTCTTTTAAGTGAATTTTCACTTCTCTACTCATGCACTGGGTCTATACATATATATATATATATTTTTGTTCTTTCTTATTTTATTCACTTGCATGTATTTGCACACAAATTGTTATTCTGCCCCTAACAGCACACACTGCATTTAATGTAACTGAGGTTGAAGAAAAGGTTGTGAAAATATCCCAAAAACTGAAGTCCCTGCTGTGACAGCTGTAGGAAAGTACATGTTGATGAAGTAATGATGTAGTTGGGTGGTCACTTGAGTTTAGAGACAGTATGGATTGTTGTTGGAGCGTTCAATTAGAGATTGATTTTGGACTTAGTGTTGGGAGACATTGTCAGTGCAAAGCAGATCAGCAGCAGCCTATCTCCACTGCTCGCCTCTGACAACTGTGATCAGAGTGGGCTGCTCCAAATATCCCAATCAATGTTTCTTGAAAACATCACTGTCATTCTGGACTGACAGAGAAATGTCAGCCAGACTGGCTTGCTAACCAGAAATCCCAAATGAAAAGTGTCAAACATACAGTGCTCCTTTAATATTGTTGATTTATTGATTGGCTAAATCTGGACCACTACAATACTCGAGGTTTGGGCTTTCACCAGATCAGCAGATTGTTTGTCAGTGTCTTCTAAACCTGTCACCGTAACGAAAAATTCCTGTGTGAAGATTTGGTTTGGTTAAGTCAACATAGACTGTTGGAGTTGGATAAAACTATGCTCCATTTGCTCTACATAAATCATTTGAATTGTAATGGTTCAGACTGGGCTTGAATGTTCATGTCCTACTTCTGATTCTTTTTCTCTTTTATTTAAACCATGATATGCAAGGTCAACACGCTGCATTCAGAGTTTATGCTGCTGTGCCATGCCGTGTGACCATGTCAATGACAGAAACTACAGCAAGGGAGCTCATTTTGCTCTCTGAATGAACTGTGAGTTGAGTGAGTTGCAGTAGTGAAAGTGCAAATTAACAATAGCTTGGACTAGGACCTATGTTAGTAGGGAAGGACAGCTGGTTATTCAGGGGCACAAGCCGAAGACACCACGTTATTGTTTTTATTGTTAATGGAGAAGTCAAGGATGAGAGATGCCTTATCTGAATGGAAAAGCAACTCGGTCAATATTGAGATTCAGGTAGTATACAGACATTCTGTAAGATGTCAGCAGACACACAGAAGTTCATGGTACCAGCTGGGTTTCAGACTGGGGAAAACACAGAATTAGTTGGGTGTCATCTGCATAGCTGTGGTGGAAAAGCTGTGTGAATGAATAACAGAGTGGGAGTGATGGAAAGAAAAGAGGAGGGGACCCAGAACAGAACCCTGAGGGAACCCAGTAGTGAGGCTACAAGCCTCAGACACAGAGTCTCTCCAAGTTACGCTGTAAGTGCTGTCCTTAAGCTGGATGTGCACAGAGAAAGTGCAGAGCCTCCCAGTTTGTGGAACATTAAAATGTGGTTTAATTCAATTCAATTCAATTCAATTCAATTTTATTTATTTAGCTCCAAATCATAACAGAAGTTAGCTTAGAAAACCTTCCATATAGAGCAGCTCTAGACCGTACACTTTATACAGAGACCCAACAATTCCACCACAAGCAAGCACTTGGTGACGGTGGTGAGGAAAAACTTCCTTTTAACAGAAGGCAGAAACCTCGGGCAGAACTGAGCCCATTGGTGGACGGTCATCTGCCATGGTCAAATAGGGAGACAGAGCGACAGAGAGAGACACAGATGCACAGCAGCAGGAGAAAAAATAACTAACTATAAACTATAATGGAGATGTGGTAGCAATAATGATAATAATATAATAATCCTTATTGTTCATCACTCATTGACTCCCTACTTTTTTATTTCTCTATATATCTGTATTTATTTGTATTTGTGCTACTATCAGTGAAGGATTATCTTATCTGTTGTTTGCAGCATTTAGTTGAACAACAAGAAAAAGGGTGTAACCACTTAATAAGACTGGTACAATGAATACAGTACATACAGTATATAAAACATCCAAAAATCCACTTTGCTTTTCTAGGCTTACATCGATGTGGCAACCTCTTGTGCTGTGAGTTTTAGCATTTAGCTTTATTATAAGTGTATTGTAGTGTTTTGAGGCATTTGATTGAGTGTCCTAGTCTGTCAAAGTCAGCATTATGATTAATGCTTGTCCCTCTTCTTGTCCAATCTGTCTTTCCCATCTTTGCCCAAATTTGTATTTCTGGTCAAACCATATTCATCTCTTCATAAAGTTACTTGTATGTGTCAGATAGTGTGTTCATGCTTCTTGTTCTGTATGTTGTACTCTGTTTACCTCTACAGGAATGTGCGTCTTGATTTCTGTTCCATTCTTTCTTTGATCGCGATGCAGTGCAGTATTCCACTGACATATTTTCTCTTGTCAAAGGAACCTTAATGGCTCGGATCATGCAGCAGATGGTCAGAACACCTTTGTGTGGGTTTTTGAGTCTTGGAACGAGAGACACTGAATCCTCATTGAGAGATCCCATCAAAAGTAGAGCAGACAAAGGCTGTGATGGCTTCCTTTGTGTGTTGATAAATACCCAGTGTGATTTACTGTTGCCCCCGGCCTGTGGTTATTAATTGATTATTATCTCTTAGGACTAGCATCAGCACTTTTTCTCGAATAAGTCAACTTTTGTCCCCCACCTAATTGCTTAAGAATACTATGTGGCAGAAGAAAAGGCAGCCTGAGAGCTACCTTAAAAAATGGCAGAGTCTTCGATCGCTGCGACACTAAATGTTCCTCTGTACTTTGTTGCAGCATCCTGCTTTCACTTTTCAGTTGACTTCCCTTATTTTTATGTGTTTGTCTGTTCTTTAGTGTCACACAGGAAAACAAAGTTGTTGCAGAGGTCTGTGTTCACTTTCTGTCTTTTCTGTTTTATGTATTTTATTTAGGCAGTGTTCTTGTACAACTTCATGCGTTTAGATAATAATTTAACATTTGAGAACTTTTTTTTTTTTTGTTAAATGGATAAACATGTAAGAAAAAACAAATCAATGTAATCTACTTCACCTAAAGTGCTAATGTTTAACGAATCTCAGACTAGACTTCACCATTTATCCATCTTACAATTTGGTTTTCTTTTTAATAAGTAGTTCAGCCTCACAGGGCTGCCAGTGTGGCTGCAGACTATTCTTATTTGACTACTCTTGTTCAAAGATGAGTTCAGAATTATGAAATCCTTTTCTTACAGTCAACAAATCCCAGTCTGACTTCTCTACATTATCTTTACAATCAGTTCACACAAAAATAAAATATAAATATAAATTACACTACATACAACATGAAATCTTCACAATATTGAGTTTTATTTATCAGTCCAGCTCAGTATTTTTCTAAA
The DNA here is from genome assembly GCA_946959425.1 of Argyrosomus regius. Lineage (NCBI taxonomy): Eukaryota > Metazoa > Chordata > Actinopteri > Sciaenidae > Argyrosomus > Argyrosomus regius. The sequence goes on along the minus strand of OX336890.1, from coordinate 26,811,868 downwards.
ATAACTTGTCACTGCAGATTTTAAGCAGATCTTACTCAAGCAGGAGGAAATAGTTCATTTGTTGGGCAATATTTTCAGCAGCGGAATAATCTACATTTAGTCCTCTTGTATTTCTGGCAGCAACAAAATGGTGAGTGTGGGACTGAGTCAAAATAAACTACAGTGTGTTTATAGTAATGAAGGAAAATGTCAATCAGTGCAACATTGTGGCTCATTGATAGTTTTTGGATAACAATGGAGCTCTATGACACACAGGAAGAAGATATATCAGGCTTTGATATGCACACAATACTCGATTCATTATTAGTTTGGGTCTTTTCATGGGCTTTGTTGACAAGAAGAAAATATATAATATTCCCAGACCAATACTTTAGAGGCTGGGAGCAATCAAATTCTGCCTAGGTGCCCAAAACATCCTGTTCTGGCCCTAAATCTTCATATCCCGGTGATGTTTGACAGTCTGTGTGTTCCACCCTCCTCCTTGTCTTCATTTAGGGAGTTGAACAGAAGTAGATAAACAGTTGGTTTCCCCTGTGACGCTGCATTAATCGTTCATTTCATGGGTTAAAAGAGCAAAGTCAATGAGGAGGAGAAATTCTCATCCCATTATCGGCTCGGAGGTGCAAAGTGAACGCATCAGCGATGAAGCCAAGCATAAAGATGATTACTGCACTACTAGAGCCCCTGATGATCCACATTGTTCCAATTACAAACTCCTCTTCTCTTAGCAGCTGAGGGATTAACTGAAGACGACTGTTAGACTCTGTGCAAAGTGGATTTCTTCCACCCTGTCCACCATTGCTCATTGTCATAATGATACATGGCCTGATGAGATAGTTTGTGCTGACAAAAGGCCTCCATCCTCACTCTTTTATTCCTTATATCTCTTTCAGGGAATCAGAAAGACAAATACATCACCCTTAGTATTGAAAGCACATAAATCTTGTTTTAAGAGGCTTGTCTCTCCTCAGATTCTGTCAGACAAAGCCTGAGGCTTTTATTTATTACCTCAATCCTTGTTTGGTTGGCTATTGTGTCTTCACCAAAATAATAGTTTTATAGATCAGCACGGATACACATTATAATCAGTGGTAATAAAGATAAAGCTGTAGGGGGAGGGTAGAGGATGAGGATCTCTAGTGCTGGCTTTGTTTTCTATCACACTATTTTACTGTAGGACTCAATTCCCCTGGGCCATTAACTGCAGTTCATACTGTATCCTATAAAAACCTCAATTTCACAAGCAGACATTATAAATATTTGTTTAAATCACATGGCTACAGTTTTTATGAGAGTTTTCCTCCATCTGAGGTTACAGTTACTTAAAATGATCTGGTTAAAGTTTGGCTAAATGTCAGATAATATCAGGGTTAGTGGAGGTTAACAGGAGACACTGCAGGTGAATAAAGTAAAAAAATTAACTAGTAGATATCAGCATGAAATGTCACGATTGTTTTTTGTATTATATGTTTTCTGAAAATGTATGTTTCTAATTCAATCTAATTAAAAATGTACTAATTAGCTAATTTTAAGAGCACTGAATAAATCCAGGTTGAAAATTCTTGTTTCATTTGGTTTACAGAGAGAATTTGGGATATTTGGATATCTTATTTTATCACTCATGAATCAGGAAATACTGTCAACAGCCATAAAAAGATTTGAGTCTGAGAAAAATTACCATATGAAAAATTTTTCATATAGAAAAAAACATATTTTAAAGATATGTATTCAGGCATTTTAAGACACTACAGGTCTAAAAGAGGACATGTTATGTAGGCAAAAATTGCCCAAAATCTCAACATTGACCAGTGCATGAAAAATATTATTATATATATTTTTGCCTGTGTCAGTGTAAATATACACAAAGCCAAGGTGCAGGCTAGTTTAAAAAATGTGCCAAGAAAGATGTGCTATCTATTTATTATCTTAAATCTACCACCTGATAACTTGAATTAAACTTATCCTGCTAATAAGTGGTCTGAAAGTGTTTGAAAATGAAGGAATTGAAAAGAGTTCAAATGTAAATCAGATTGTTCAGGAGGGAGTAGGGAAGTTAAGGTAGTGTGTGGGTTCTCTTACCTCGGGTCACTGCAGGATCAGAGTTCACATCCTAATGGTTTTGGATAAGTGACTTTTATATATATATATATATATATAGAGCCCACTGCAGGTATCGTAGGAGTCTAACGCTCAGCTGATTGCACTGCTCTCTGCAGGGCTTCGTGGTTCTGATCGTTTCTGTTGTTGTACAGGGCAGAGATTATCCCAAACAGGAGACAGTTTTCTCAACTGTTTGAGGTAATGCACAACCTTCAGGTTGTCTGTAGACACAGCACATGTCAGATTGTCCAGGTCAGTGTTGGTGTTTTAGAACTCACCACAGTTCACAACTGAGTTTTTAAAGGACATTACAGAATTTGGGCCTTGGTGGAGCTGTTGCAAAAGAAACGCAATTATTTATATGATCAGATGATGAGATTTGCAGACATGTGACTCATGTTGTTTGGTCCAAGTCATCAAAACAGTGACTCGAGTTGAGGCGCGTTCACATCTCTGCAGCTTTGTTTCAAATCATTTTTTGTCAAAGTCAAGCCTCTGCACTTTCTTCCCCAAAGAGCGATGTTGAGGCTGCAGCTGGTATTGTCCTGCGAACGTCAATCTTTTGTTTTAATAGTGTCTCATCCGTTCACATGCCAGCACCGTAAAATGAAGCCGTAATTACTGGCCTTAATTGATGTGGTTTTACCACCTCAAACGATACTTCAGAGCTGTCCTCCCCCCTCACTGTATGGGTCCCACTGCTGTTGTTTGCACTATATTTCTGCAGCTATTGATCGCTATTATGGTAAATCCAATGGGCACAATGGAACTCTATCAGCAAAATGCAGGTTAATTATCTCAGGGTCAACCACTTTGGAATCTTCACAAAGAGCTGGCTGTTCTCTCTTTATTGCCTAACATTAAATTGCAAATACAAATTATTGTCTGAGCCCCATTATTCTGCTAATAAGGGGCAGGTTGGCAGTCATTAATAGAAGATGACCTCCCATTTTCCACAGACTGCATTTGTTATGTTTTAAACAAGAAGTCAAGACACATTTATGTATGGGAAATGTAATTAAACGAGATACATATTTACAAATGTTAACTTCAAGAAATCCTATCTTCATGTCATAGAAATGATACATTGAATGATTGAGCAGTTTCCGGTGGATGCACAGATAAGACATTAGGAACTTTTTTTTTTGAAAGTTATATTTCCTGCTGTTAACAGAGCTGTCAGACATTTGACTTGCTCGAGATAAATTGGCCTTATAAGAAGGTGCAGAAGCCTATTGATGCGAGGAACCAAAGTTAATGGAATTGATTGTGGATACTGTGTTTGCTTTCTGCAGGGACTCCAGTGAATCGGATTCCTATCATGGCCAAGCAGGTGTTGGATCTCTACATGCTCTACAAGCTCGTCACAGAAAAAGGCGGCTTAGTGGAAGTCATCAATAAGAAAATATGGCGTGAGATCACCAAAGGCCTTAACCTTCCTACCTCCATTACCAGTGCAGCTTTCACTCTCCGAACACAGTGAGTACAAGCACACATGATAACCTCAGATGGCTGATAACCTGCACTCACATCGCTCTGCTAACACCAGGCCAGCCACATGAATGAGACACTTTGTCGTCAGGTCTCTGTGCTTTAATTCATCTGCAATGATATCAAATATAAAATATGAGCATTTCTTTTCTTTAAATGTCAACCAAGTCTTATTTGATTACACGTGTGCAGACAGGGGAAAAGCACAGTCAGTGGTTTATGTGCGGTCTTTACCTGCCAATCCTCGCTGTGATTCATGGTAATTATAGTATTGTACATGGCTTGGCATTTAATCTGGACTCCTCACCTCACAATCATCCAACAATCAAACAGAAAACATTATTGTTTAATGAAATATTTGTCAGCAGGTTGAAATGTTTTCAACTTTGCATCTTCTAAGGCAGTGTTTCCCAAAGTTAGGCTCGGGACCCTGAATGGGTCACCAATAGGAAGAATAATAATGCTATGACAAGCAAATTCATTTTCCTAATTAAAATAGAAGAAGTGAGAAAGCTAATCTTCTATTTTAATAAGGAAAATAAAATTAAAGCACAACATAGCAAAAAGTAATATTACTCTTATAATGACATAAATCTACATTTTAAATGCATATATGTTATAAATGTAGATGTTGGAAATTCATGATTTGGTGAGGTGCTGGAGGTTCTATCAACAGGAAACTGTTGTTGTAATGCTGCAAAGTGTGAATATGTGGTGCCCCAAATATAAATGTATCACACCCCAAATATGAATATGTAACACAGATATGATGCTGTTCAATAAAGATGTGTCTGTTTCGAATTCAACTGTTAAGAAATCCTGAAAGCCAATCCACGGCGTCTCCCCCGTAATGAGCATAGACTGCATGTTAATAATGCACGGCAACACTTGGTTAATTATTACGTAGTTTTTCTTACCTTAGTAATTATTATGTTCAGAGAAAACACACCGTGTGACGTTGCCCAAACACGTTTGTCTGTCTTACATGGTGAATGATCAGGATGTCCAGACTGCATCTGAATGCAAAGTGTTCATGACAGACTCACTGTTAGACATGTGGCCAGGAACACTCCTGATTGTCTGTAGGGATTCATAAGAGTATCAAAATGTGGACGCCCACTGATTGTTCATGACAGACTCATCATTTGCTGTGTTTTAATGACCACCTCGACATGTTGCTGTCTCATACAGGGTCAGAGTTTAGACTGGAAATACCCCTGCAGCACTACATACTGTATATACTTATCAACTGCTCATGTTTGACAGTGTTAACAAGCTGCAGCCTGAGCCAGTCATATGATTTTATAAACTATAAACGTTTACATGCACTTAAGGTTACTCAGAGAAACCGGGTTGCGTGGGTAATTGAAGAACATGTTTACATGCGCTGTGGTAACCAGGTTACTATAGATCCATGTGTACATCAGTGATCAGACTTCTCCCCTCCCCCAACCTTATTCTGGAAGCATAGCTGACTGAATGTAACTGTAATAGTGATAGAAGAAGCTGAATTCTTGTTTACTTTACTTATATTTGTATTTGTTGTGTGTGTGTGTGTGTGTGTGTGTGTGTGTGTGTGTGTGTGTGTGCGTGTGTGTGTGTGAGCAGTAACAGGAGGACAGGCAGACACAGCACCAATGTGTCTAAATAGGACAATATAATAATATATGTTCAGAAACAGACGTGTTCAGACTTCTTGAGGCTTCTTTGTGTGAGTTTCAGCTTCAGACAGACTTTGGCTGAAATCATTTTAAAAATGAGGATGCACGGCTTCATGTAACGATCTCTCCTTTCATCCTCCCACTCCATTCTCTGTCTTGTATGCAGTCTTTTGTTGTAAAGAGGCGATCAGAAACCCAGTTAGCTGTATACTTGACAGAGATCTCTGTGGAGGAATCTTACCGGGTTTTCTCCTGATGTTTAAGAATTCAGCCTACTGGACGAATCTGACTGGTTACTTACTGTAAACGCACATAAACGTGCTGATTTCAGCCGTCCACAGTGCCATGCTGCAGATTCTCTTTGTGATTGAAGGGAGACATGGCTGCTTGAAGCCCTGTGGTGTTGCGTGATGATGTGGACATGAAATTATCATTTCCAAATTGTGCTCAACGATTGAAACCAAAATAATTAAATTGGAGATTAAACCATTTTTTCAGGTAAACACATGAAATGATTTGATAGTAAAGATATGTCGTTTGAAAGGTCAGGATTTCATTGTGAGACTGTCTTTTCCTGCTAAAATCAATTGATTGATGATTAATTGACAACATGTGACAACGAGCAGTGCCAAGTATTGACTTCTCCTTCTTCCCTGCAGGTATATGAAGTACCTCTACCCGTATGAATGTGAAAAGCGGGGACTGAGCTCCCCCGGTGAGCTTCAGGCAGCTATCGACAGCAACCGGCGGGAAGGCCGTCGACAGAGCTACGGCTCCGCCATCTTCAATTACTCTCCCGTGGGCACACCCAACCTCCTGTCCTCGCCAAAGATACAGATGCCCCACCTATCTATGCCCACTCACAGCAGTGGCCATATCTCCCAGGTGCCTGTCATCAAGAAAGGTAACGTTAGACAACAACACAGGAAACAGGAAACATTTTAAGACTTTTCAAAATAAAACAAGACAACAAAGTCTGAAATATCATTTTATTACTATTAACTTCAACTGCAAAGAAAAATATACTTCATCATATTTTAGTAAGAAGCCTCCCTGTTTTCTGGACTGTTCATGTTTCATTTGCTGTAAACTGTTTTTCTTTGTTTTTTTTGCTTCTAACAAGAGTTCATTCGCTTGAAGATGGACATGAAGATGGATTTTTCTGAATTAGTTCTGACATAGTGAACGTTAAAGTCACATGACTGATCAGCTGTTTCTTCATGGCTCTATAATCCATCCACGGTAGCTCCACACAGATCTGATGAAACCTTCCTCACATTAATACATAAAACAAACACAAATATCTGATGTACTTCCTGTTTCTGTTGCTTAGTTACGTTATCTTGGTGCGCCCTTTTCTCCCGGTTTGACGACTCGAGAATTAGTGCCACCTACTGTTTATTTCGTGAACCAGCTAATAACTACCAATATTCATTGTGTTTTATGGATGGAAACAAGAATTCATTTGCATTTTCTTTTGCTGAATTACTCAACATTCAGTTCAAACTTATAACACATTAGAAACAGGTTCCACTTCCTGTACGTATGCTTCACATTAAAAGCATTTAAGTGGTTTATTTGATATAAGGCTGTGCTCTCGTGCTTTTAATGTGAAACATCTGCAAGAAGTTTGGTTGGAAATAATTCTGCTGTGTAATGTAATGTATGAAAACTGTCCTGTATTATAGAGTTTATGGCATATGACAAAACTAGGAGCAGCATGTGATTAGATAGTACAAGGAAAAAGTAAAATACATAAAGCAGCCTTTTTTGAGAAGTTTTGTATTTGACTGATGATTTATGGTCTGATCAAATATAGTTAGGTGCAGGAGAGTATTAATAGGTATGAGTTCATTTCTGTCATCATGCAGTCAGCAGACCAGCTCCAGAATAAACACATTCTTTTTCTGTCTCTCTGAACGATGATTCATTTTCTCCTCATGAATACTTCAAGTCAAAAAAAGATTGCACACAATCACAACATCTTTTTGAGAAAGTGTTGCATGATTACCCGACCACTTAAGAAGAAGTCAGTGTGTTGGCATGTCAGAAATTTATTTCACAATAGTGTCTCATTTCTATCCATTCATACTCATGCAACTTGTGGGCAGTATATTCATTCCCTCCAAAGAGGAAACATCTTGCAGGACTTCCTCATATTAACACAATTTCCAAGACACACTAAGAGCATGAGAACGTCTTTGATTACAGGTCCTCAAGGGAAAAAAAGCGGCTGACTGATCTGATCTGTGTAGCGTGCCACAGACATATTAGCGATTTGTAAAGCAAAGGCAAAGTTATTTTAGTGCTGCTGCTGTCGTCAATCTTCAAGGTTAGATTATTACATAAGATCCATCAGTCCAATGAACAAATTGAACAACTGAAATCTGCCAGCGTCATTTGGAGAATGACCGACTGATGGGTTAGCATTGTGCTTCATCTCATCAGCCCCTCGTGTGCCTTTGTTGGTCACTATAGAGAGACTCTGACCCTGATTAAGAAAGTATTATACTGTATAAATCTATACACAAGCCTTTGCTGAACCATATTTACCACATGTAATAAGAAGCAGATATGAGGCCTTTATTGGCACAATGTGACCACAATCAGACAAAAGACAAGACAAAACAATGTTGTTTTTACATGTAAAAGCATGCATATGTTAAGAGACAGATGAAAACCTCTTAATCCTAGTCTTTTTCTCTCCAGAGGAGCCCATGATGGCCAGCTGCCTGCCCGGACGAATGGCCCTCCCTATGTCACCCAGTGGCCATCGTGCAGCCGTGGCTGCCCAGGCGGCGGCGGCTCAGGCGGCGGTGGCCGCCCAGGCGGCAGCGGCCGTCCAGGCGGCAGCCCTGGAGCAGCTCAGAGAGAAGCTCGAGAGCGGCGAACCACCAGAAAAGAAGATGATGATGGTGGCAGAGGAGCAGCAAAGGATCATGCAGCACGCCTTGCAGCAGAACCTGCTGGCAATGGCCACCCAGCTGCCCCTCAGCATCAAACTCAACAACAGGGGTGAGACACTCGCAGTGCATACACTGATCTGTGTGGAGTTTAGATGTATATATTTTAATATTATATATTCTCTCTCTGTTCTGTGGGGATTTATCATTTGTAAAAGAGGTTCATTCCTTCATTCAGGTGCAATTTGTATGTAACTGTAGAATATTAAATTCTCATTTTGTAGCTATGATTCCCAAATTCCCCCCCAAAAATAGAGGACAACCTCTGTGTCCTAATGATATGACAGATTATTTTTAATATTGTCTAGAAATCTCTTGAAAAGGCTGAAACCAACAGTGATTGCATCCCACTAACATGTATACTGCGTGATTTATCTTCTTCCTCCACTGCTGTCCAAATCTATTAAAAATACACCAATGAGCCGTCCTGATGACCTGTTTACACTTTGAAAAAGATAGGGGCTACGTTTGTGTGTGCGTGTGTTCATGGTAACACATTCACTCTCACATACACCACCCAAAAATACTCACTAGATCACCAAATGTGGATTAATCTGCCGCTGAAAATAGCCTCCAACAAACACGAGTAACATTTAAGTTCAGTGCTCCAGACGGGACGGGGGTGTCCGAAAATATTGAAAGATGGTTTAAAACATTGTTGGTTTTGGTCTTTACATGGGATTTGTTCAAATCTGGAATGATGCTCCTCTTTTTCATCATTGTAAGATCTTTTATATCAACAGGTTACATTTATATAACACAGTGATGTCTAAGATGAAATTTACTCATTCATTTTTAATTTAATGTGGAGCTCTTTAGCTGCTTTCATCAGACTTAAATGACAGTGTGTCTGCCGCAGTGGGTGGCTGTCAAAACCAGCTAATGGCCCTGCCAGAGAGGCTGTCTGAGATACAGCTGTGAAACGCCCGGACCACTAATGTGCACATAGTTCATCATATAACATGTGTAATTTGAAGCTCAGCTCCATAGATGTTATGAAGAAATAGTTGTGACCACAGGCAGAAACCAGCTTGTCATGAGTAAAAATACCTGCATTGGCGGGCTTTGGCTGCAGCCAGCACAGCTCATGACAAGCCATAAGTCACATATGACTTAATGATAGAGGCTAAAGGAAGAATAAGGGGCCTATCTGCTCAAGTGTGATATCATTTCTGTCTGCATCACTGCCTCTCTCATATTAGTCATAATAGCGGGCTTTGCACTTGATACGTGATGGAAAAATGAGTGAGAATCTTTCTCAGGTTAATTCCCACACTGGTCGTCTGGCTGTGGCCCTCACACATAAACACTGTCATTTAAAGATTACATCCAAACACTATTATTTGTCTCCACCTAGATGCACTTAGACGGATAAATATGTGTTTACAGATGGTTTGATATCACAGCAGCTCACTGAGATTACTCTGTGTGTGTAATGTCAGTCTGTTTTCTTAAGACATCGCTGTTATTTCACAACCAGTCACATTTATTCAGCCAAGTTTTCCAACTGTGTGCTGCTATAGGATTCATCCATAACTGACATGTACAAATGGCTGTAACATCTTTTGACAGTTCTTTCTCCCCCAGAACTCTTTAATAAAGCTCTCCTTATCCTGTCACTCACTGAATTATCACCAATACTCCACCGGGGCGCTCCTCTTGCTTCTTCTGTTCCCTTTCTAAATGCTCATATTGAGTTTTTCTCTCTCTCGTTCTCTGCCTCCTCTCTTGACAGATGATAGACAAGAGACCGCATTGAACCTGTCTACCAACGGCATTAGCAGCATCAACATGTCAATAGAAATAAATGGAGTTGTCTACACAGGTAAATAGAGGGGGCGTTTGCTGATGTAATTGCAGGCAGGAAATTCAATAAGTTATAGCAGCACCCTGGTGCTTAGTCCTCTACGCAATTTGATGTCTTTGCTATAAAATCCATCGTAATGAAGTGGCAGTCCAATAGAGTTAAAAAAGTTAAATATCTCAAAATTGGGCCTGTGGATTCGAGGTCGATGGGGCTTATTGTCTTATGTGCCTGCCTAGAGTGTGTGTGTGTGTGTGTGTGTGTGTGTGTGTGTGTGTGTGTGTGTGTGTGTGTGTAAATGGAGGTAGCTTGTGTCTTGAGGTAATTACTGGCTCTCTGCTTTAACATAGGCCATTCATGTCAGGGTATAAGCCTGGTGGCCGTCACATCATATCTGAGCTCTCTGTCTCTGAGAGCAGCCGGAGTGTTGACTCGATCCAGCTCATCACGGCACAAGCTGACACTCACCTTAATCTGTTTTTATGTTTGGGTCTGTAGATGAGTATGCTGAAATATGACTGCTGAATATGACTGCTTTTTTATTATCTATAGAATTAAATGTCTTAAATTCAAAGGTGCAAAAGTCATTCGCTGATTTTATTTATTTGTCTCTTTAGCATTAAACAGAGTGATGTCGAGTTAATTTTACTTCCAAATGACATCATGCCGTCACACACGGCGACAACAATCACGGCTGAAAGTGAAAGGAACATTATTACTGGCTCCACGGTGGAGGAGTCACTTCCAGAAAGGGGAGAGACTTGAAGTGGTTTTACAAAACACCAGATGCAGATGTCCCACCACAAACCACGGTGATATGTAAGAGGTGCAAGACAACTGTAACAACAAAGGGGGGGGGCAATACAACAAACTTATTTCACCACCTTAAGCAGAAGTACCCAGTTGAGAACGAATAGAGCTCACGAGCTCCAAACCAAAAATATCTTTCAGTATCTTGCCATAAAGACAGAAATCGTCCTGAAATATCATGAAGTTATTCCAGGGCCATATCACCCACTGCTAATGTATACATCACATTAAGGCCACACATTCTTTATAGAAAAATTAGAAAATTAGTGCAGTCGCATGTGTTTTTCAGCGTATTCATCTCAGTGTCCCTCAGTCAGCTCCAGAACTATTTGCAACAATATCTTTTTTGATATTACCACTGGTGCCACTACTTTGAAATTATATGTACAGTCACTTTGTCATATGTCCAGCTGATCCTGGTATCAGTTAGTTCTTTGCCTTTTTCCAGATTGATTCAGTAAAAGTAAGGTAAAGTCAACATTAATTGTGTCACAGTTATGTGCATGTGAAAAATAAAAAAGTTCCTGATGTAAATGAGGCTGAAACACATCCTGTGCAGACAAAGGAATTCTGGACTACACTGTATTTAATGGTTAGTTAATGGGTGTCTGGACAGTATGAAAAAGACAATGGTGATGTCATTTGTAGTAAACAGACCCTGACATGGTCCTTTGAGAACTGATGTCAGGACAGTTTGAGTTTGAGGCTGACTTGGACCTGATGTTTGTTCCTCAGGCGTCCTGTTTGCTCGACAGTCAGCCATAGCGGCGATGACGGGACACCGTGGGAGACACAGCAACTGTCAGACTCAGGGAAAGACGAGTCCCACACAGTTCCAGCCCTCCTGCTCCTCGTCCTCGTCCTCATCCTCTTCCTCACTCCACGGGCACAGAAACTCATCCCCCTGAGTTTCCTGTCCCCCCCTCCTCGCCTCCTCTTCCCGCCTCACCGGGGAGGAGATCCATTCTCTTCGTAAGCAGGCAGTTGGAGACATGATCATCAGATAAACTTTGATTGTTTTAAGGTGGCTTTTTCTCCATCCACTCAATCAGATTTCTTGTAGGTCCGCTAACAACAGATTGAAAAGCAGTAAAAAAAATTTAAAAAGACGCCCCCCACCCTCCCTGCTCCTCCTGCTCCTCCTGCTCTGAATTAGCGATGTGATTCAAGGACTTTTAACCTTTGTGTGTTACCATTGTCTTTCACCATCTCAAAGACTTCTGTTCAGTGTGGAACAGTTCAAAAGCATGGTTGTCCATCAACTTAAGGTGCAAACTGGATGAAGCCAAATGAAGACTTCTTCTTGTGCACCGTTTCAATCAGAAGATGAGGCAGCAAGAAATTCAAGTTGTTGATGTTTGAAGGCTTTCTGACAGACCTCAGAAACTCACTGCTCACAGCTGATACCAAAGAAGAAACAAATCTCTGCTGGTTTAACACGTCCAGCGTATACAGTGGTCTCTAGCGCCGATGATCAAACCTGAAGATTATAGCAGGAATACAACCAGACAAAGCACATCCCACGTGGAGATCATCGTGTATTCCATAATGAGCTGTCAGCCATACAAGACACTTAAGTGTGCTCTAGTGGAGTATAAAAATTATAATTAATCAAGTTACTCCAAAGTAGTTGCCACATAGATGACCTGGGTCTTGGTTAACCAGTTGGTAATCCAGCCCTGTACATTATAGACGCACATGTTGAGAGCACATGGCATGAAAGAAGGTGATGAGAAAATGAGAAAATGCACATGTCTACAGTCAGTTCATCTTTATTTAAAGGCCACGTTCATCTGTTCCACAAACTGCACAGTGACTAATCGTATGTGTTCAGAAGCAAAGAGCTGCTCACAGCTCCTGCATAAAGACCTCCAATATGGCCACTGGAAAGAGTGTTACATCTCTTGGAAGTTCTTTACTGTGGAAGGCTGCTGATTAGTTTATTACTTTTTTGCTGTGTCACTTATAAGTGTCACTTATTTTGACATAATATATCTGATGACCTGATCACAAGAGCACGTTGCTTTGATCATGGAATAAATGATTATGAAACAAGCTCATTGGTCAAGATCACAGAATATCTTTCTGTTGATTACAAAAACAAAAGATCAAATCATATATCTCCTTCTTCCAGAGTATGCTGCTGAGACAATAACAGATTCAATTGATATGATGAAGCAGTGTTTCCGCTCCAATGCTTTCCTCATTCATGATGGTAAATACTGCAATCAACATCATTGCTCCACTGGTCGTGGTTAGAAATACTTACAAAAGTTTGGTCGAGCCGCACGTGAGATTGCATTGTTCTTTGGAGAAATCTCCTGCAACTCACATACATGAAAATACTAGACTAGAAAATATCAGCGGTATTTGTTAAGCATAAGACAGAAGCACAAAGCTGATGTAACATTGGCTGACAGAGACTTGGGAAGAAAAGAGAATCCTGAGATGGCATTATTATTATTATTATTATTATTATTACTCGAGAAATGGCTGTGATAGTAAAGAGTAGAGCACTTCAGCCTTTAGGTAGCAGGTGAACAGAAAAAGAGGAAAGCAAACATCCAAAGACGTGTTTGTCTGCAGGATGTCAGTCATGCTGTAGTTTTATATTGTGAATAGAATGCAGGTTTCTTTTTTTTAGTAATGCACTTGTGTCTAACATCAGAGAGCTTCTGCCTCTTTCATTTCTCTCTTTCTTTCTTTCTGCTTTCATAAAGATATAAAAATATTTTCTTTATTGTGAAGGGAAATGGGAACAAGTTTGAAGATATATGGGTTTTTATTAAGTCTGTTCAAGCATTTAATTGCAGATTTTATTTATTATGTTTCATATTCGATTCTGCATTCAACTCCACCATTTTATTTGCAAACCCTTTTTAAGAGTCTTGTTGAATGCAGATACCTCACCAATCTACCTGTATATAGTCATAGTAAAGTATGAATACAAGATATACCTCATAAATTTCATTTATTTTTATTGTACAGCCACTTGAAAATCAATGTTTTACTTCAGCTGATCACTGGATTTTTTTTTCTTATTTCATATTTTGTATGGTTATACCAAAGAAGGGAATATTTTATTGACACACATCTACCTCATTTGTTATAGACTGTGCCAACAACCATGTCCACAATCTTAATTGCCAGTGTATTCATGGTGTTTCATATCCATGTGTTTGTGTGAACACAGAATGCTTTTCATCAAAGAAAAAAAAAACAGAAGATTATAGCAGAGAATTAAGCAACAAGTGCTTTTTACGTTGGGTGTTGTGCCGGCACAACAAAACAGCCTTTTGTGACACACAGTAGAGACGCATATTAAAACAAATCCAATCTGCATGAAAACATGAACATGAAGAGGAGGACATCACTTTGTAACAATGAGAAAGGCGGTGTCCTGTCAGCAGTGGGGCCTGAGGACAGCAGACATGTCATTCGGTCAGTTCATAAAAAGGTCTTAGCTCTACTCTGGTTTCATAGTCTCTATGTTATGGTATAAATAAGCATGTGTGCTGATTTATGCAAGATGTTTTTTTGCAGATTTCGAAATTTTTGCTGATGAAGACTGAGATGCATTTGAAAAAGACCTTTGAGCTGAGATTATACTGTCATACATTCTGTTCCTGAGGTCAAAATTAGAGCCAATATTAACTTATCAGCCCCGGGTATAACACTGACTGATAATTAATAAGAAATGTCAAAGAAAGAATTGTCTACCAGAGAGCATAGTTTATTTTTACACCAGATGTCTCACTGTAGCTGTTGGTCACACTGTGGGAACCATTCTGGCGTGATCTTGTGATTTTGTGATGAAGTCAGTTACATTTAAGGACCCGCATTAAAAATAATAATGCTTCGTGTATCTGTATAAAAAGAACATCACAAGACAAATAGAGGGCATTATATTGGATTTTCCTCAAACAGTCATATCAGTATCAACCTCAAAAATCTAGTATCAGTTGGGCTATAGTCAAGATTGATGTTCCATGCTCAAGTACACTATATGCATGTTTGATTAGGCCACATGTTGAATTGCCTGTGTTACCAATTTTGCATTCTTCCGCCACACACAGCTAAAATGTGATCTGGCATTTTGTGGAAACATAACTGGAGGAGCCCACTACAACTGAAAAGCTCATACTTTAATAATAAGGTGTGTGCAGGCCACTAAAGTGAGGTTTGACGGTCTTTGTTTCATTTTGTGTGACAGTCTTCAGTCAGCAAAGGTGCATAAGCAGATAAACTGAGATCCTGCAGGTATTCATTTCAGGAAATGGAATAGATTTTAGGAAGAACAAGGATTCCCAGTATTCAGTCCCAGTCGGTCCATCTTGGTCACTTTGTTCCAAATATACATCTACTGGCCAGATTTCCGTCAAATTTGCTACAGATGTTCATGGTCCCCTGAGGGTGATTTTACGAGGTCTTGTGGACCTCTCCACCTTGACTCCAACACCATTAGGCCAAAACTCCACTACTGCTAAGGTTTTAGGAATTCTATAAATCTGACTGCCTTGTTGTGTCCTTTTTTTTTTTTTTCTTTTGGAGTTGTTGTCTTCCTCACTGTGCAGGGTTTTTTCATGCAGATTGTCCACAGTTCTTGATTTAAAATGCTATGAGTAGTTAATTTTCATGATGACGGTGTAACACTCCAGGCTGATTACTGGTGATAAAGCTAATAATATATTGTGTGACTATATGTATAGATGGTGATGTTGAAATTGTACAAACGCAATCGTGCAGCAGAGGACAATCCTCAGCTACTAAGATGAGCTGACTCCTCAGCTGTCAGTTGAGCTGTTGAAGGCGATTCTTTCTAATTCTCGTGTTTACTTGAAATGTGTTCTAAAGCAATCAGAGAATTCTGCAGGTAGATACGGCAAAGGTCCAAGACAAGAGTCACTTCCTCAAACTTGTTGCATCTTTGAGCACTGAATCATGGTTAGAAACGTGTATCATACCAATATAAATGGACTTCAATATTTTTTCTCAAACCAGCTGGACTAGACAGACCTTCCTGATCTGGAAAATCTGAGCGTTGTTTCATATAATCCTGGCAGAGCTCAGGTCTCCTCAGACCCCAGATAGAAGAGAAGTTACGGTATATTGTGTTATACCTTGGCATCCAAGGTTATGGAAGTAAAAATCCACCTTGTCTCCAATCAACAGTCAACATTTGTTTTTTAACGTTTTTTTTTCATTTTTAGAAATCTCGTTTCTAACAGTTTCAGTAGACATCTACAGAAATCCCTAACCCTAACAGTAACCCTAACCCCAATTGGGTAATGGGGTATGAAATATACTTAGATGGGTCATTTTGGCAGACAATCATTTTGCAGACTTTGTTGAATTTTTACCTCTGACTGACCATAGCAACAGCAGCTGACACCCAGCGCTATAGTAGTCATTAAATCCATCTGCCATACCAATCTGTCAACAAAGAAAGTTGACATGATTCAAAGTGACAGCCACAACATAAACCTGACAGATAATTAAGTTATCTGTCAGGTTTATCTGACTCCTCTGTTTCTGTGTTGAGGAACATTGAGGAGATCATTAAAAGAGAACAGAACATAAAAAACAGCTTCTCCCACTTCACAACTCTGTAATGCACTTTCATGACAAGTGCCACATGGCTGATGTCCAGATTCTGGAAGGCTGGCTGGGGTCCAGTCAACATTTGATATAACGAATTATATTCAATAGCCACGATCCAGAAACATCAGAGTATGTATCACAGTCCTAGACCAAAAACCTTCAGCTTTCAGATCAGGACATTTCAGGCAACCTTCTTGCTTTGTCCACCCTAAAAGTTGCAAAGGAGACTGCCTACCACCTGATGAGTTTGCATTTTCAACTCCATTCCATACATTTTACAAATCTGAGTGACTGAAATGTCCATGAGATGACCACCCAGGGTTGTGATGCACAGTATGATGCCTCTGGATCATGGCTCATTCAGGATAGTGTGCATTTTCTACTTCCATGATCCAGGAGCTCCTGACAGGACAGCCCTGTCTCTCATTCTCTCTTTATAAATGCAGCACCGGCACAGTCTAGTCCTCATGACTGTCTCTTCCTCAGCCCCTCCTCCTGTACATACTGCTGAACGATGCCAATAATTAAACATTTCACATGACTGTGAGGCCACAGCATGAATCACTGGCATTTTTCTCACCAAAGACTTTTTTCAAGCTGTGACCACGCTCACCTGATTTTTAGGTCATAACCAACAGCAGAGCAGACAAAGCAAAGAAAGTAATCGCTCTGCATGCAGAAAAAAAAAGTGAATTGACTTATGTAATCAAATAACATGTTGTTTACTTTGTATTTTAGCTATGCTATGCTAGTAGTTTGTAGACACTAATCGCTTTATTAGCTGTGTATGAAGCTTTAAATGTTTCTTTTATTACCCTTTCGTTCATCTTGGATGAATCCAGTGTATTATGGGAATGCTGGATTGTGGTGCTCAGGGGTTAAAAATGTACAAAAAAGTGAAAGAGATTTTCCTGTTTTGCCATTTGACTTGTAGTGTATTTAGAAATAAAATCATGCTTTTATCTTCAGTCAGATGTTTTCTTTGTTCTTTCTCATATTACTGTGACTCCTAATAAAAGAGTAGTTACAGACCCACTGAAGACTGAACGCCAATATTCAAGATCAGGGATGTCCAAAGTACGGCTCAGGTGCCAATCACGGCCCGCGGTCAGATTTCATGCGGCCCGCACATAACTGGACATAAGGACATAACTGCTGCTGTTATATATCTGTAGATGTGACACAAAATATTACTTTCTGAATGATCTTGTTAAAGACAAGAGCAAGAGTGATATGTTTTAAACTTAAATGTTAACAGACTTTGCATCACTCATAATAAGTCATGTTCAGAATGAACATGAGGTTCAGATTTGTATCAGCTTCATGCAAGTTTAACGTGTTCCATACAATTTATTCTGTTATCTGACTCCAGATGTGAAAGAAGGAAGAACCGGTGTTTAGATTTGTTCACGCCTGATTGGCTTAGATTTGGTGACATTGTCATTTAAAGAAAAAAATAAGATAATTGTGACAATGAAAACAAAATTGTTACAGAACAGTGCATTTGTATGTAACTTTTATTCTTAATTTTTAAAATGTTAGTATTGGCCCCCGGGCATCTTCACATTGTCAAATCTGGCCTTTTTAAAAAAAAGTTTGGACACCCCTATTCTAGATGAAGAAGTGTCCTTAAATGCCAAGAGTGTCTTTTCATATTCTATGTAACTTTTGTTTTGAGTTCAAACTTTATTTCATGAATAAAATGATAATATTCTGGGCCAGTGACCTCTGTACAAACAAACAGCATACATTCACCTCCAATGGCGCCAGACAGAGTTGCCCCCTGTCGCCCCTTCACAATTGAGATCGAGCCCTTGGCCAAGCAGCTTCGGCAAGAAAAATGCATTTGTCACGTAAGGAGTAACTCACAAATGATTTCAAATTGAATTAGAGGATAAACCCCTTGAGATGCACCATCCTGTTTTCAAGGGGGTCTTCAATCAGTCACTCTATGCTGATGATCTGCCCTCTACATCTCAAATTTAGCATCTCGAAGTATAAACTCAATCTGTGAAAAAAGTGCATTACTCCCAGATAATGTTTTAACCAAAAAAGCTCCCACATTCTCCTTTTCTTTGTTTATGGGCTGACAAAGAAAATAAGCACCTAGGGATATTTGTCACTGAGTCTCTAATTGATATATATGCTCCAGACTAAAAGATGGGTGAGGTGAGCCCGGACAAAATGGTGGTTTTACCCAAATTTTTGTATCCCTTTCAGCACATACGCACCCCAATAAAGTTTTCTCTAATCTCATCAACCTCAGTCCTCTTTCCTCTAGAGAAACAAGCCTGCACAATTCAGAAAAGCAGTGTTACAACTCCCTTAGAATATGGGAGCCTGTCTAATTTTGCTAAGTATTGGCATTTTATCAAGACACTCAACCAAGACAATAAAATCCTAGCTTGGGTTCACATGGTGCACTACCTCACTACTCACATAGCAATATCAGTGCAAAGTATCATAATCATTGATTGAAATCCCTCAACATTTGGACTCAGTTCAGAAAAAGAAATCTGTTTACACTGGTTCTCCCTTAGAAACATAGCAAAGTGCTCATGATGTAAGAATTATTCCCAATCCATGTCCAATGATTTTTTTGCTGTTCCCCATGACACTGTTTTCTGGGTCATTGCAAAAGGCCTCAGTGTCTCACTCCATCTCTAACCTATTTATGATACGGTCTTTGGTCTCACCCCCTTAAAATTGAGGATTTGATCAAGGAGACACTGAACTGTAGAAAAAAGATACATTTCATAAAATCTGCAAGGCCTTTAGAGAGTTAGATAAAATTCTTGACACTGGTGCCTGATATGAAAGATTTTTTCAATGGGGTTGAAGTGGATGTGGTTTTGTTTATTTTAACATTAAACATCATAAATACAATTTAAAAATCAGAGAATTATCAAAACAACAAAAGTATTTCAGATGATACAGACGCACGTCAGGACAAAGAGATCGAAACTGTTCAATGGTTCAGTGGTTTATCCCGAATAACAAAGAAACATATTTACCTATACATACTTGCATTAAGTAGTATTTGGCTGTGTTTGTCAAAGTTTGGCGATATCTGTCTCTGAAATGGAGAAAAGTTCAAAGTTATCAGAAAAATCAGCACCATGTCTTTTCAGAAAGTGTCCCCCAAATATTCTGACTGACCTGAATTTTGTTGGGACGAAGGTCCAGAGCGTCTTTAGTTTGTCTGTTTTGGGTTACTGTCTGTCACAGCATCTGTAGATAAAAGTAACAAAAACATAACAATTCTTATTTTTAGGTGATTATACACTAATAAAAACAAACAGCCTATTATATTTCATTCATGCCACATTCTGTTACTCAAGCCTCCTGAACCTTTAATGCACAGGACATTCAGAATAATTCATTTGGATTGAAATTCATTTGGATAGAATGGTGCAGTTAAACATGGTGCCAAGGTTGGACTCAGTTGACTCAGTGTAAAAGTGAGATACCTTCAATTAGTATTGAGACATACAAAGATATAATTTATATTTTATGATACAGTATGTGATGTTTGTTTGTTTGTTTGTTTTGGAAAATTTAAATAAACTTTGGTTGCCCTGAGACAAAGAACTACAAACCCGTGGTAATCAAGACTGTTCTCTTCTCATTCCAGTGTAACGACACTAAAATAATATGATTATAAAAAACTAAGACAAATTCATTTTTTAAACGCAGCTTGTAGGATTTAAGGGTGGAAAACTAGAAACACCAATTCAGCAAACGCAGACAGTTGAACTAATGCAGCTCGGTTGAGTGCAGCATTAAGCAGGTAAAATGGGGTAAAGATTGGTTAATTAAGGCTGAGAATCCTGATGTAATTAGGAGCAGCAAAGATTAGTGGCCGCCAGTAGCGCGACGAGGATTTGCAGGTAATAGACTTATTATTGGGACTGGCTGAATGTTACTTTATACTTCTGAATAAACAAAAACAAATTAGGAGCAGTCGTCCAATAATGGGTTATCTTGTCAAGGGCTGACAGAAATCCATGCCCCTATAACACAGTGTTAATTTTATGCACCACTGACAAGCACAGTGCTAATCAATAACACTACTATAAAATAAGGTGAAGCATCAATCTGCAGTGAAGGTGTTGGATTGAGCTGTGAGCAGATAGAGAGAAAAACGTTGCTCCATACATAATGAAGTCTGTGCACAATGTGTTACATCCCAAAGGACTGACTCAGCACTGAGAGCTGACTGTTGAGCTGCTGCTTTTTGGATCATCAGGAGTCAGGAGTCCAGTTTTGAAGATATTATGTCCGAAAGTAATCTGATTACTTTCAGATATAGCATTTCAAACAACATACATACACTGTATGAGGTATCCAAACTACACCTGATGTGTCACCTGACTCCTTAAATTATATAGCTCATGAGTTATTTCAGAATTCAAATTACATTTGGCCCCTGACTATATAAAGATGCAGCTCCTATTGTGAATGCTGGTTTCACTATGACCATATGGGAATATCAGTAACACACAGCATCAGAGCCATGACAGTGGTGTGATGAGTACCATAGTGAAATCACATCCAATCAAGAGTCTTTGATCAGCAGCGGTTTCAGACGTCCCTGTTGGAAATATATGCACATTACACAGACATTATCTACCACTATCAGTAATGTTGTATCAGACAGTGCTTTTAACAGACACACTTTGGTTAAGGCACTACAACGTGTCGGATAGGTTTGGAAAAAGATCATGGTATTGGTTAAAATAAGTACGTCATGTGTTGTGTCATGTAGGTGTGTCATGCAATCTTCAAGACACTGAGGTAATGCCAAAAAAGTACCTGATACCATGTACTATCCATAATGGAAAATCAAAAAGGAGCAAGTCAAGTGGAGTTGAGTTGATCCATAGAGTGGAGGAGACACAGCTAACACATGTTAGTCTACTGTGCTTTATAGATGGAAAATATTGGGTTTTCACAAGCATTAGATCTGTTTTATCAGGGATTTATTCTTTGGGAATTTGATTTTGCAAAATAAGATCAATTAACAGTCAAATCCTCTAACTGCCATGTCAAGCCTAAACAGCACAATAACAGTTTAAGTCAATATACATTTGGTAGCGATAGTCCTGGCTTTCCCCCATATATTCACAAATATTCCTATTGTTGGTATTATTTTTATGATTATTAGTTATGTATCTATCAGCAACCTGCCTGCAGTTTGAAGGCATGTATGTCAGTAACTTTTGTGTCAGGCTTTAGTTAATGCAGTTCATCTTTGTCAGACTGCTTCTTGTTTTTAAAGTAATAACTCCTCACTATCAGGAACACAAAGGCGCAGCCTCTACTAACTGCCCTCTGAGTGGCCATTGATTTGGATGGTCACCTTTGACCCGGGTAGTGGAATCCTGGCTGAATAAAACCATCTCATCTGTCAGGGAGGAATTTGCACTGGTGATCTGAATGATTCGATACTGCTTCGTCAATACCAATTAGCAACTACTGCACACCTGCAGATGCACAGCTCCTGACAGATATCTTAGCCTAGCTTAGCACAATATTTGGAGGCAGGGCCAAAACTGTTAGCTATAATAGAGGTATTGAAAATGCAATAATCAACCGACACTGGAGCTCCTCGCAAGATTTTCAACAGGCCAGTGAGAAAGCTAGTTAAAAGAGTAGCCAAAGAGCCAAGGACCACTTGAAATGAGCTCCAGGGAGACCTGGATGTAGGAGATACGATCATCACAAAGAAAACAATAAGCAATGCACCCCATTACCACAGACTCCATCCATGATCACCTCGGAGGGCTGAAGAAAAGGCATGTTCAAACTTGTTTTAAGCTTGCTACACATTCGGAGCAGCCTGTAGATTATTGGGAGAATGTGGCGTGGCCAGACAAGACAAAAGTCGACTGTTCAGCAACAATAAGATGTGCCATGTGTGGAGGAGAAATGGCACTGCATAAGACAATATCTTGAAATTAAAATTAAAGTGCCATTAAAATACCATAAATATGTTGGGGGTGTAAAATGTAAATACAGTAGATGATAGTGACGATCCAGGTCCAATCCTGTGAGGATCACACCATCAACTATTTCACTGAGACTGGATCATAGCTTATGGAAAAAATGTTTTCTGGTTTTCCCTCTAGCTGCTCAACTCTCTGAGATTTACAGTTTCTTCAAGGTCAGTAAACAGCAAGTCAACTGCTGCGAACTGTAGCTGCTGTTAATTCACTTAGTTAGCTGTGCTACTGTGAGGTTAGAGCACAAGGGCGGGTAGGTGTTTTCAGGACTGTGGCCAGTGGGGGAATGCAGACTGGGGGGCAATGTTGGGATGGTTACCTGAAGACAAAGACAAACCTGCTGGGTGAGCGGGCAACATAATCAGGTTTGGCAGAGGATAAAAAAGGAAGAGGACGACAGAGGAAGATAAAAAGAGAGTGAGCGATCAAGACTGACTTTTAGTGGTTGGTGAGAGCTTGGTGAAATAAAAGGCTGAAAGACAGACGCCGAGCTGGGCTGACTGCTGCTGGTATAGTAAGTAATATTAGCTGGCTGCTAGTTTAGATTATTGTCTGAACTAAAATCTTTAAGAAAAGAAGGTCATTTTACTAGCAATGTAAATAAAATGTTATTCCACTGACGAGTGTTTCGCCAATAGCTTTGTGTGATGGGGAAAATTGTGGGGAAGGTATTTGCTGTTTCTCTCTGAATGATGCAAACTACGGATAAGAAAAGAAAGTACATTCCATCTTATCATCATCGTGCCGTTTCCGCATAGTTCAAAAAGTCAGTTAAGTGGTAGTTTATTGAGACGTTAAAGGAACACTTCATCAGCAACAACTAACAAATCACTGACTGGATTAGTTGCTCAGCAACAGTTCAGCCAAGCCACAGTTCAAGAATGTGTTTGAGCCGGCCCCGTTTTGTTCAGATCAGGTTTCCTTTATCTGTTGGTGAGCTGCCCTGGGTGGAGTGTTGGAACACAAGTCTGAGGTCAAATTTATTGGAGTGATGCAAAAAGCTAAAAGCAAAGAACCACTTCAAAGGCAACCTGATAGGTTCATTCATCATCCCAACTTTCATCCATTCTCAGTTTATGACTAATTTTGTCTTGAAGCTGTCTGCCTATCAATTATGGTCAATTCAAATGCTAATGAAATATAAAACATCTGACTTTGATTAGCTTGAAGTTACTCTATGTTTTACTGGTCACTGCAGTTGTTAATGCATCATGTGACCACTGGAGGCATAGAAGAAATGATTTTTGAGCTTTTTAAATCAGCTAATGACAATACTTTAGACACATTAGACATTAAAGTAGCAGTGTGTAGGATTTAGAGGAGCAGTGTAGTTTGGGAATATTAGTCATAGTTACACAGCAACTGGCCTCCAAATTTTCATTGAAGCTTCAATGATATATATTTTTATATTAACAATATGTCAAATAGTAATCCCTCCTAAATAGTCAATAGTGTTGTATAGCTGCAGTGACACCATATCATTACAGGATGCATATATTTAAACGGCCAACACTTCCATAATTAGGATAACATCACTCCTGTCACACAATTTAGGTCAATGATGATGAATATTTCAGTACATATAAGCACTCTGTTTAACATTCTTATGTCCTGTTTTGCAAGCCAAATGTTCACACCTCACGGATGATTGTTTGAGGGTGGCCGGACCTCCTGATTGAAGAGCTCAGTGCCATGTGCACCTGCCACTGTGTGTCCACTGGACTCGGGGATATGGAACATTTAATATGCAAATATGCTAAAGACACACAAAGAGGCACAGGGGCCTGATAGTGATGACTGTCTGTGCAGCTAAAACTGCTGACCGTCTAACAAACACAGCTGTGGCTCTGCTTTGCCTTACAAATAAATGGAGACAGAGCCGGGTCATGGTTGTTGCTACTCCACAACAGAGACACAATGAGAGTGGACAAACAGTCCTCTTAATCCCTGCTCTGTTTCTCTGCCTGTTCACAGCCTCTCTGCTGGGTCTGTGGTTCATTGTAGCGGTTGAGACCAAATGCCATCTAAAACAGACAACAGGTATTAACAGCTGCGCTCGTGTGTTTTATGGCACCAGTGAGCAGAAAGAAGATGAGCATGGTGAGGAAATGAACTCCAACGGATCACATTGTGATGATGTGATGAGTCTGATCCGCAGTGTTTCACTGACCTCCTGTGGATGAAGGTTCCCAGCAGTGATGCTGGGTGTGGTCACGAGTGATCTCTGTTGTATTTGTAACCACACTCAACAGTGATGCCATCGTGTACTGACAAACTGTGGAGTACACTTCTACATCGCTGCAGTAAGAGGAGAATTTCAACAAAAAACGAGATTTCAGCAGCTCGTTTGCTAACCAGTTCACAATATGAACTTAAAGGTATGTCAGTGTTAGGTTCACAACCTGTTTCCACTGCCCCCAAGTGGACAACAGAACCAGTCACACTCTGGTTTGGTCCTCACACAGAGTTCATGTACTGCTGAATGCTAAAAAGATGCTAACAACAAACCAGGTGACCTCACATACTGTTGACCTTCTTTCTGTATTTGTGGGGATGTGACAGAGAACGAGGGGAAGTGCAGCACAGTTCAAAGTCATTAACACACATATAACCCATAAAAAGCCTAGAAAGTTCTAGAATTAATTTTCACACAGCGGCAAATGTTCAGGCCTGCACTCCCTGTGTTATTCTACAGGCGTGGTCCTTGTTCCTGAACCTAGTTGTAAAACATTTGGAACAGACATGTGAGTGTGATGTCCAATAGGTATGTCAATGTTCATTACAGATTTGACAGAGCTATCTCTTCAGTTAGCAGGACAAACACATCCAAGACCCAACCGTGCACTGGAAACACTGATCATCTTCTTCTTTTTAATGCCAAAGAAGCATACTTCAGAAAGGAGGAAGAAATCCATCCATCTATTATCTGTAACCACTTATCCATCACAGGACACATGGAGACAAACAACGATTCACACTCACATTCACACCTACAGCCAATTTAGAGTTGGAGGAGGAAATGCTCTCAGGTAAACTGACGAAATGAACTCACGTCTTTCCAGTTCTTCATCTTCTCTTATTAGCATCGTGTGGTTCCTCTATGAAAGACTCCTGGTTATTTGTGTGCTGCAAACACAACAGTATCAAATAGCTCGGTGTGATTTCCTCTGTTGGATTCTCACAGTCAGAGTCACAGTCTAAATTGATTCCTGTAATGGACACTAGCCTACAAACTGTGTAAGTGATGCAATTACAGCTCAGTACAGAACCCCAGTAAACTCATACCAGAGTGAACATGAGATTACAAATACATATTTAGAAACTACAACTACACCAAACTACATAGTTTAAGTGATGAATGCAATATTGGCTAACTGGTTTCAACTATAATTGTTCATTTAGCAAGGCGGTGTTGAAGTCAGAGGCTGACGGGGGTAACAACACTCCCAGACAAAAGTGAGAGGAAAGCTCCCAGAGGAGGAGCTCCTCCGGCAGCTCAGCACCTAACAAGCCTTCCAGCCACCTCTGCAACAGCTGCTGCTTCATTCCACCAATAATTGGGATCTTGCCTCTGTCTGCCATCCACTGCCAGCCACAACTACTCCACACTTAACAAAGGCCTGCTGCTCCGGCCTGTGTATGTGTGTAATGTCTTCTACTTCTGTCTTTTTCTGAACTTATTACAGTTGTGGAGGGTTTGCTGCTGTTGTTGTTCAAATTAGTCCTCCCTTCTTTAAGAGGATGTTTTAGAATTTGGACTTGGCTAAAGGATTAAGGTTAAAACTAAGGTCAGGCAGAGTTTAAAGTAAGGGTTTAAGATTAGGCTGAAAGGTGTCCTCTGGGATGAAAGCACATGCAATGCTATGTGTGTGTTTGTGTGGCAGGTTAAACTTATAATATAGAGAATATCAGATAATTTATATTTCTGTAGAATGCAGTCACCTTGTAATGCAGTGACATTGTTCAAAAAAATATTCCTGGCAAATTAGATAAGAGAGATTCACAGACCCTTTATGAATTGGACAAGAAGGAGCTCATCCCGAACGGGAAACGGGACTCCTGGGTTAGGGTTAAGGTTAGGAACCAGACCTGGGAGGGAAACTCACCGAAAACTTCATGGACCTGCCACCTGTGGGGATATGCAAAGACGGGGACCTAAGTGTGCTGACCCCTGGCATCACAGACCAGTTCTGGTGATGTGTAAGGAACCAGAGCAAGTGCTGGAGAAGGAGAAATACAAAGAATATATAGTTTATATTTCATAGCACTGCTTCTGGAACCAAACTCCTGAAGAGCAGCTGGACTCTTTCCTTTTCCAGAGTTGCCTAGGGTGAGTTCACTGGGTGGTGGAATACTCTGTATTGATGAGATGAGAACAAGAGGGTCACTGAGTCACTAAGAGGAAGGCTCTGACTGTTGTCTGTACTTAGGCAGCAGTTTGGAGTATCTGGAGTCTTGGGGTGGCACCCTGGACATCTAGGGACTGTTCTGCTGGGGGACTTCAATGCTGACATGGACAGTGATGGAGAAACAACATGCCTGATCTGAACCTGTGGTGGTTTGTTATTGTGCCAGTCACATCTCCACAAACTATATCAACCCAATTATATGTATTAAAGGAAACTTGCATTTTTTTTTTGTATTACATCCAGAGGTGCCAGTGGTCCCTGATCCAATTCCTGCACACTGTTTTTGTATCGCTTGCTGTTTGACAGCCGGTGAAAAAACACCCGAGGTTAGCACTGACCTTAACTTAACCTCAACCTTCACTGAGTTCATGTCTGATAGTCAAATCTGATTTCCCAAGTTGACTTTTCCCCCATTTTGCCTTTGCTTTCCAAATATTTCCTCCCATGCTGTCCTGCACCTGCTCTCTGGTTGTCATCTGACCTGACATGTTGACTGTACAATGATTAATTTGGCCTCGTGGCATCTGACCACTTCACAAAGATTAAAGACAGCATTTCCCCACAGCTGACAGGGTCAGTGTTACATTTCTCTCAGATTTAAAGCCTCGCAAAATTCAAGAAAATTCAAGTCATGTTGCGGAAAACAGAGAACCAGATTTACAAGTTCGAAACATCAAAGTTATTGATTCTTTTCTTTAAAGAATGGACTCATTTTTGGGCAGTCAGCCCAAACCTTTTGGTGCCTCGAGAGGAACTGAGTTCATTGTAGTTTCCTCTGTAGGAAAATACAGATCAGATTAGATCTTTCAAAACAATAATGAACCAAATTTCTAGATCATTTGAAGTTGCAATAAAACAACATTTGGAGAGCGTCTTGCTCACATTTCTTCTGCTTCACAAGTGTTGTTGGTCAGCTGTGGTCTGTCTCTGATGAGGTTGTACTGCCCTCCTGTGGATGAGGAGAGGAGCCTCTTCAATCTGAGCTACGCTGACTTCCCATGAATAAAAACATGAAGCAATCTGGTCAGCGTAAAATGACGTACAAGCAAGTGTGGAGCTGCTGTGGTGGCACTGTAGCAACATTCTAAATCTTAAAAAAAGATTTTGAACATAGAGGTAGCTGCCCCGATAATATCTCTGCTTGTAGTACCAGATACGTCAGGCTCGAGTGCCTCAGCAGACTGAATCTGGACATTTGATAAAACATTAATTTCCCTAAGATAAACTCTAGATTTGTGGTTGTGCTGGTCATGGTTCCTATTTATCAAACAGTCCTTTACTTTAGGTCCAACTCTCAAACTTTAGAATAAAACTATTATAACTTTTCATTTGAAAAAACATAACTTGGTTACGAGTAACTCTTTTATGTGGCTGCAGTATAGAAATTAATATTAGTGCCCACTTTCTAAAGCATATTATAACAGAACAAGTACATGATTAATAACATGTTATCTGAAGCAATATGAATATTTCACTTCAGTACTTTTAGCAGACTATTTGCAGCTGCTGCTTTCTTTCTATTTTTTTTATGTCATCCCTATTTATATATTCATTTATTATGAATACATTAAATTGTTCAATTTCATGCAAATGAAATGAACTTGCTATTTGAGTTATATATACTTCTAAAAAAGTGTCTGGAAACAAATAAAGGTTCAACCCTTGTCTGATTGTCCTTGTCTGGTTATTTCTACATGTAAGCATGTATTAATGAATCACTTGAGATCTGTTACGTGTGCCTCCAGCACTTCACTCCAAGTGTGAACGATTATTCGATATATGTATCTTCTTTTCAATTTTAGATCAGAATTTTGTTGAAATACAAGCCAGATGTTTGCATTCACCTGAGGACAACACTCACATTGGCTTGCCATCATTTTGGATTATTTCAAGAGTGACAGATTTGAACTGAATAAAAAAGAAAACTTTTAATAATAAAAAACACCCACACATGGTACCACAATTCAAAATGCTGCAAGTTTACAGACACAGGAAAACAAAGACAATTCTGTAAGAAACCATCGTGTAATAAAACCTCGTGAATTTGAAGCAAACATAAATGAGTACTTTTCTCTGAGTCTGTTAACATGGAGTCAAAAGAGAAACATCCATGTGATCTGGATTATGGTTCAAAGTCTGTAAAGTATGAAGAGTACAAATTTAAAAAAAAACAGCATGACATGGATCACCAACATCTGCCTGCAGGTGAATGGAGACGCTGTTAAAAGTCTCATCAGTAATTTCACAAAACTGTGACCTCTGTGAAAAAGCTGGAAACTTAAACTGGAAAACAACGTGAAGATGTTCTGCACATTTTGACTTTTTGACATTTGGATTTCCTTATTATGCTATATTCACTATGGGTTGGTTCATCAACATTACAAAAAAAGAAATTAAAAACACTTTCTCACTTCCCTGTAATGACATCTCTCCATGCAGATACTTGTGGTTTTATATATGCAGGTTCTGGGATACTGGTCACTATCCAGAGTAACAGTGGGAATTCTGGAAAAACACAAGAACCTCCAGAGACAGATATCTTAAAACCTGTTCACATAAACAATCATTCCGATAACTAGATACCACGAGAGCTGGTGAGGGTTTTTCTGGTTTTGGCCCTTATTACAGCCCTAACATGAAAACTACAAACTGTACACAGTATACAGTATGTTTGAATAAAACTGATGGAAAATATTACACATGAACCTAACCTTTACATAACTATTTGTATTTTAGTTACAGGTGACAACAGTGTTGTTTCTATGTCCGTATTTGAATTCACTCAGTCTGTTAAGCCCAGAAAAGCGGAGTGTAGGTCCCTGAGATTGAGCTCCTGACGGCTGGGAGTCCAGATAATGTAGGTATCATACAGTAGCTGCCCTGTTTATCGTTCTTTATGTCGCCGTTTGCTGTCGTCTGTGAGAAAGCGGGCGTGAGTGTCGGTGTTAATGCTGAGCAAATGTTCATGGCATGTCCGTCCGCCCCAAACATACAGCACCATCAACATACACCAAAATCCAAAACTAGCAGAGAGGTCAGAGTTCAGAGGAATTACAGAGTGGACTTTTAAATGTTGACATGGCAGCACGTTATTCCTGCTGAAACACAAAGTGTGGTTCTTACATTTCTGTGTGTGGAAGAGGCAAACATACGACATGTTAGTTAGTGAGCTGTAGGGCTGTCAGTGGATGTTTATGGAGCTTTGGACAGGGCCAGGCTAGCTGCTTCACCCTGCTTCCAGTCTGTATAATGAACTAGGTTAATCACATCCCGACTCATGAGATCTCCCTCACTGAACAAACATATCTGCTCACATTTCAAACTCTTCCTTTATGTGTATTTCTCTTAGCAAAAAAAAAAAATCATGTTTTTCAAATTATAGAAGCCAAAAAATGGAGCACAAACAAAAAGGACTGGATTTGGGAAGCGTTGTACGGAGCAGCTGGAATCCTTTAACAAGTATCTGAACGCCATTTACAACTTTATTTAACCTAACACGACTTCAGTTATTATTGCTCTGACTAAATTACAAAGGAACGTTTCATATCGGTTTGACAGAAGGCTGCCGTGTAACAAACCTCATGAAGTTACTGACTGGCAGCTGTAAGAACCAATGAAAACACTTGAATTACTGACCTGCCTTCCATGTTTCCATCAGTGTGAGTTCAAATCACAGATACAGTAAAAACAGACAGAAACCAGAAAGCCTGTTCATGGTGTGTGAGGAGGTCAGACACCTCCACAGTCAACAGTACGTCCAACAGTCCACAAGGGGGAGGCTTCTTACATCCAACCATTCATTCACTTGCACGGGTGTTGTGTGAAATGTCTTGTCCGGGGCTCTTCTTCCATCCATGTTAATGAGGCACACAGTTCACATCAACCATGAGACTACACGCTGAAGTCAGATCTACGTGTATGTGCAAGCAAACTAATTGGTATAAACGAAGAGTTCAATGTTCTAAATATTTCCAACAATGAAAAAAAGGATTACAGACATTTAACTGTTAAAACCTCTGCAGAGCCGAGGGTGGAAGTGTTATTAAAATATCTCTACATCTATATATGGATGGCCCAAAGACTAGCTGTGTTCAGGTCAGAATGATACTGTGTGAGGAAATACAGAGAAACTAATTCAAGTTCCCTAAGCTAGGTTTTTAATATAAACACAGAAATAAATAAATCTCAAATGTGATGCCAGTTCCACTGATTCCGCTGAGTGTGTGCTCCCCGCCCGGCACAGAGCGGCACAGAGCTGCAGTCAGTGAGTGGTTAGGAAAAAGAGTGAAACATCTTAGCAAGCCAGAGAAAGAAAGAGAGAAATGTTCCTACAGAGGTGGTAGACCAAAAAAAGGGCTAAAACGCCAGGGAATATTGAAAGAAAGCTAAAACCAAAGGAGAATATTTCCCAAATGTTGAAGTCAAGAAGACTTCAGGAGAAATGGCACTAACACACAATGTTATCTTCGGCCGTCAAACCATTTCCTATCGCAGCAGATGGGATCAAAAAACCCATCTGCGATTAAAAAAACCCCAAGGGCCAAAAGAAACATGATGTGGATATTGTTTGAAACATTGTGAAAATGTTCAGGCCATCAAAGTGCTCATGTATACCAATCTAGGTGCTTCTGTATAAAACTCAACATGCCATGTAATGTATGGGATGTGTAACATGGACTAAGAAGGCCACAGAAAACAGGCCTGAAAAGGTCCAGTGAGAAGTGGCTCAGTCTAGTGAAATGATATCTGATATGCTGCTGTCTGTCCCCCCTCCGGTGCCCCCGCCTCCTCCTGTGATGACCCGGGTCTCGTGGATGGAGCTGGCGCCGTGGCCGCTGGTGTCGTAGTGGCTGCTCGAGGAGGAGACCAGGCCTGAGCTGGTGCTGGCTGCGGCTGCGCTCTGCATGCTGCTCGTCAGGGTGTCCAGGAACATCTGTGGTCGGTAATGCTGAGCGGGAAAAACAAGTTGATCAGGATCAACGTCATTTACATCCACTGGAAACTCTGAACCCCCAGAACTATTTATGAACTGCTTCAGGACAACTGTCCACTTCATTCTCTACAGTCTCCATTTTAAATGTGAGCATGAGGTATAAAAATATTTCATCACATCTGAGTGTGAACTAATGAGCTCTATGTCACATAGGCATAAGAATCAGGCTATGATACACAAACAATACTAGTGAATTAGATGATCTATGGTGTATCTTGCTGTCAATATACGAGCATCATGTTAAAATTAAAGAGCATCTATTCTGCTCATTTTCAGCTCTATATTTTTATTCTGGGACTCTGCCAGCTGTGCAAGATTCAGAAAAGGTGGGTGCGGCTTCATTACCAACTCGTAAAACTAGTAAAAACAATATAAAATAAAATTATAATAAATACGTGTTGTAAACAAGTTGTAAAGATAGGGCACTATATCATATGATTGCACCTATGAAATAAAAATGAAATAAAAAGAAATCACGCGGAAGCAACGTGACATGCACTGTTCGAACCACGCCTCCCAGTGTGGTTCACGTTACAGACCGACCAGCTGCAAAACCAGAGACAGACACACACAGCAACACAGAAATGTTCCTATATGATCAAAGGGGCTGTTAGCTGGCCATCCTTTCGCCAACTCTGGACTGAGAGCTCAGAGTGCTGGGTGAGCGTTTGCATCGACACCTCTACAATTCTGATGTTTAGAATCAGTTTTGCAGTTATGTTGCATCTGGCATAATAAAGATAACTTCCACTGTTTGCCCTTCTGAACTGCTCGTTCATTGCCATGGCTGCTAATGTTAGCAGTGCTAATTTTGCCATAACCTGTGTTCTTTGAGATGAGTCTGACCTCTGCTCTCAGCTCCCTTCACCTCATGAGCAGGCGCACTAACTCGCAGGTCGTTTGGTACCACTTTGTGGCACTTAAATCTTATTTACTCACTTAAATCGATAGAGTTTAAAGCTGTGGATTTGGGTTTCCAATGATTTTAACACCAGCTGTACAATTCCTGATTTAGTCTGACAAGATCTAGAAATCATGCTTTCAGCTTAGAGTAGAAAACTGTAACAGACCTACCTGAGGGTCTGCTTGAATTAAAGAAAACAGATCCAGACCTATAGTCAAGAGAGAGAGAAAAACAAATTAGTAACAGTAGCCCTAATGGCAGTGATGGTGCAAACATCCAGTCTATATAGCTGACTCACTCTGCATGTCTGTGGGGATGGTGGCCAGGGTGGACGGGTGGAAGGGGACTGCATAGTCAGCAAGCGTAGAGGTCAGATACGACGGGTCCAGGGCCTGGACGTTTGGCATGCGTACAGTGGGCTGGTAGGTCAACACTCTGAGAGAAAACAACAAACTCTGATGACACAATGATGAACACGATAGCTACTGCGCCAAATTAAAAAGCTTTTACTGTAATTGTGTGCTCCAGATCTCATCCAGGATATTTAACACTGAAAAACAGTCTGCTGTCCTGTGAGTACAACAGCAACAGTGTATTGTCACCAATACATAACTGATTTGGGAAGGTTGATACAGACGGGTCTGTCTGTGGGGACTTACCCCTTCGCATGCATCTCCTCATTCTTGGAAATGTAAACACAGCGTTTCTTCAGTGGAGGGTCTGTATCCTCTTCATCGTCATCATCTTCAGAGGAGGAGCTCTCTAGAGTCAGATCGATCACATCAGCCTTCTTGGTGGTGCTGGGCTCAGTAGAATGGGGGACCACTGAAGATTGGCGCAAAGGAGCTGAGGCTAAAAGACAAAAATCAAAAGTTTCATTGTCAGCAAATGTCACGAAAAGACCGAAGCCAACAATGTGCACCACTGTTTCACTTCCCTCCTCTGTCTGTGGCTCTCAGCACAGAGCTCATCGTTCCCTACTGAAGACGTAAATCTTTTAAATCACCTACACAGATGTATATTTTTAAAAACTCAGCAGGCCACCGTAGTTCTTAATATACACTAATCAAACAGGAGGAAATAGTGCGTGGATGTAGGATCGAGTCAAAATAAACCAGTGTGTTCATGGTAATGAAGAAACAGTGCAACAGTGTGGCTTATTGGAGAGTCTTTGGACAACAATGGAGCTGTGTGGCACAGAGGCTCTGATACACTAGTTAACAGGATCAATTCAAACCTTGTCCAGCTTTCAAGATGATGTACTTACTCTCGATTTTTGGAATTGACTGAGAGGGGACCTTGACGGCCTCTTTCTTTGGTCTCATGGGGCACCATGTTCCATCCTCTTGGAACTTGATTTCATCCACATCTGAACAGTCATTCAGGATCTCCAAGAATAAACTGAACAAAGAAGGAAATACTCAAATCACCAATGTGCAACGACTGAACACTAACCAACCTTGTGGTGGGTTTCTCACTTTTTGATCCATAAACCGGCTTTAGGTCCCAAAGTTCTCCTGGAATGTGAGCCATTAAAGATTTCAAGTTCTTATGTGACTTTGCATCTACATGAATGTTATGGTGAAGCACAGGGACACGTGGCGACTACTACCACAATCTGTATCAGCAACAACGGGTCACTTTTATGTGATGTGGTTAATTAGTGTAACTAACCCGTCGATGATGAGACTCTCGTATGCAGCCTTCTTGTCACACACAGGACAGATCCAGGTGGGTTTCTTCTCATTCATCTGCAGGTAGAGGGCGGCGTCGAAACACTGCAGGTGAGAGCAGGTCACCGCCCGACACGGCACTGTCAGTCGCATCTTCCCCAGCTGGACGACAAGACATACGGAGGTCATTCAAAATGCAGTGCACGGGGTGTCGTTTAGCTCAGTCGGTAGAGCATCCCCCACATTTCCTGTCACTCTTCAAGCTGTCTGTCAAATAAAGCTCAAAAAGGCCAAAAAAATATCTGTGGGAAAAAAAAAAATGCAGTGCACAAGAAAGTTGTGCTCAAGCTCACACTCAAAATAGTATGTCACCAAGGTCTAATATTCAAATGGTATGAGCTCTTATACATCAATATGCACTACAGTCTGTAAGTCTCTTTCACTTCTTGTCCTTTATCAGATTCATAATAGACCTTTTCCACAGCAGCCATTCTGACATGAAATAGGAGGGTCAACACAGGTCTTTCCAATGATACTATTTAAGGTTTAGTTCCATTTATTGGAGAATTGACACAAGGAGCTGGGGAGTGGTATATGACACCGGAAGAGATTTCATGTGCCTCATGCTGGTCAAACAGCAGTGGATCAGTACGTGACACTTAAACAAGAGTCACATACTACCAAGAGAATGGCAGAGGACAGAGGTATCTGCCAGTGAAATGGAAGCGATAAGCAAATCAACTTTTGGTTTACACTAACAAAAGTTGTTGTATTTCAATAATGGTAATGACAAATGTAATAAAACTGCAGAAACTGTATCTTACTTATCTGTAGATTCATATATATAAACATAATAACGTGGAGGTATGTTATACATTTGAACTTTGGCGACCCCTGGTGGTAGCGTCAGAGGCGAAGCTGTGGCAGAAAGTAATGCATGCTGATCCATGACCCCACCCAGCCCTATCCTGATCACATCCAAGGACATTACACACAGTGCACCAGTTGTGAGAGGATTTTCCTCATCCATCTGCAAACACTAATTCATGGTGTCTTTACCGGGCACATAAGAGAGACTCGTAGGCTTGTTGTAGCAATCTCACTGTCTGGATCTGCTGTCAGCTTCTCTTTAACTGGAACACAGAGGTCAGAGGGAAAGAAAATATTATTTTAAAAGGTGCTAAGAACAAATAGAAAAAGAAACTTTAGTCTTCCAGTTCTATGAACCTATCTGAAGACATCACGTGGAGCCTGCTCCACACTGCTGCACACTGTTATAACCTGGTTTTAACCTGGTTTCTTGTGTTCATCTGAACATATGGATGTGTGCTTTTAAGGTCAGTTAATGTTTTTAATTTTTGTGAAGCCTTCTAGTCAAGTTTGACTACCTCAAGGTAAAACTGCTGCTGTAGAACATCTAGTGTGCAACACTGCAGAGTTGGTTTACTGTATAGTTACTTAGTGCTCTGGAGTGGTCTGGGTTTCTGATGCCCTTCATCCTCAGCCTCTGCAGGAGCAGCGGTGATGTCAGCTGCCTCACCAAGTACACAGACATGGAATAGGTCTGAAAGACAACATGATCCAACAACCTTAACAGAGAAGTATTTGTTACTGTACGACTCAAGTACAGAGAAGAGAAGAAAAACAGAGAAGTGTTTCGATGACATCAATGTTCTCACTTTTCCAATTTCAGGTGCCCATGTCACTGAAATCTGATTGGGTACTGCAGACGACAGTCGGACGAGGGAGGTAATGTTTAGAGGTCTTCCTGGTCTCTTCTGTTCCACGCCGTTTTTGGGTGGTGGTGCATAACCCTACAGGAAGTAAATGTTTCATTAGCATCTTTATAGTAGAAAATCTCAGTTGAATTGGATGTTTATTGGAACTTTTCTGGATTAAAACAAACACTTACTGGCAAAGGAAAAAGTTTCCCATTGACCTTTATACAGAGACTGTTTGGGTAATTATCCTCTTGAGGGCAACTTGTCTCTGACAAGCAAAACCTGGACAAAAAAACATTTAAGTTCAAATTATGTTCATCAAACAGTTGCTGATGGTTACTGTAGTGTTTCCTCTATTTGACACATTCAAATAACTCTTAACACTCTCACCTCAGTTGAATCTGAACCATATAGTCTCTTCTGCCACCTGGTAGGAAGTCCCTGTAAACAAACAAGGTTAATCAGACTACAGACACAGGCATGTTTTTCTCAAATTGAGCAGTCTAAGTGAGCAAACAGTCCTACCTGGATATGCATACTTCTCGAACTTGCTGTGGTGTCAAGGCAAAGATAAAATATTTCTCTTGGTGGTACCTCTGTGCAGTACTCGCTCCTGAAAACACAAACACAGAACAAACACACATAGTATTATTTATGACCTTTATATAGAGCAATTTTGAGTATATTTTCAGGCTGTACATTAACATTCATTTCTGTCTCAATAGAATCCACTGCATGAACCAAAAGTCAGTCATATTTCCTAACTGCATTGAACAACAGTCTTGGGCTGATTTGTTTTTTTAGGCACTTGCATATTAAAAAGTTGCACGTCCGATATATTGGAACTATTTCTAGTCCACCTGGTAGTGGACATGAAAGCTGTCGTAATTCCGATAACTCAAATATGACATGAACATGGCAGGCTGTATGAACAATATTAAATACATTTAAGTTGTTAAATAACTGAGCTGTTTTTCCACTCAGGAAATATTGTTGAAAAAGATGTTTTGTTACTAAACCATGTGTCATGATGGAAAAACTCAGAGTTACTGAAGTTTCTTTGAACAAAAAGAGAAAGACAGGCAACAGCACAGACCTAGACTTGAAGGCTTGATGAGGACGTCCAGCACATCGTAGAAGGGCAGGGGCTTCATCTGCACGTCAGGGTGGACGGGGGGGATGAGGGGGGCTGTCTGCTGGAGATTCATGCTGGTTTTGGTGTCGTGCCACACGGCTGTTTCACCAGTCAACAGGCTGCAGTCTGCATTACAGGACTGACTCCTACTGTAGAGACAGAGAGATGTCAGTGTTCTCTCAGCAGAGAACTACAGACTCTAAAACAATATGAACGCACATTTAAAGAGTCACAACTCTTCAAACACAAGATGTGAAGTGATGTTAGTTAGACATGGTTAGATCAGAGCTATGGAATATTAAATCACCAATATCAGCCGACCAATATATTGCCCTATCGCAGACATATAGGTATCAGCATATGTTATCCAATATATTCAACTTAAATATGAAATTCTTGGTTATTGTATTGGCTGAAAAAATCCAAAGCACAGCAAGGAACCCCTCTCTCCTGTACTGGTTACATCGACTGTGCATAGCATAGAGTAACAGTAAGAGTGTACACAGCTAAGCACAGGAGTGCTGAACGTTTGTCAGTGTACGTGTAACTTATTGATTTAATGTTTTCACTGAGATTTATTGTTTTGTTTCCTTTCAGTGAGATCAGGTTAGGTAGCCACACCACTAAACTATTATGCTACACACAGACAGTCTCGTGTACAAACAGTATCCCTACACATATCACACATATCACACACACACACACACACACACACACACACACACACTTCTGATTGGACTGAAACACAGCCACACACACACATGTGGAGAGGACACTCAAAGCTCCCGCTTCACTGTTTTGTTCTGACCTTGACAAGTGTGTTCACACCATCATTTGGAGATGGCATACACACATTCTTTGTGGTGCACACAGTCACTCTCATACACACACACACACACACACACACACACACACACACACACACACACACACACACCCACACACACACACATTTCTTTTTGTTAGTTTATTTGGTTAGACTATTGTCATCTTTAAAATAAATGTGTTTGAAGATTCATACTGGTCAGTTTATTGTTGCACAATAATGCGGTAGTTGGAGTTATTAAATGAATTATTAATCACAGCTCTAGACTGATAGTTTCATATGATGATTTGATGAGACTGAGACTAAATTAATTAGCTGTCATTTTGCCAACTTAAATGTAAATTTAATTAAAAGTTCAACTATATAATTTAATAGAACTTATTTCTGATAGTCAAACTTGCTAATAATCAGGCTGCACCTATAACAGCCCAATAACAGTTGAAGCCCGGACACTCAACAGACATCAAGACAGGAAACACAAGCTGAGCACCACTGTCAACCACAAACCACAGCAGAACATTAACTCTCATTCTAATGAAGATCAGACATGAAACCATGAGGCACGCAAACATCAGGGCCAAACAGCAATACACAAAAGACTATACACAAAGATGATGAGGGCTGCACAGTAAATCATACATTAACTATGATCACCATGTTCCATCCAACCATCATCTGTACACACTTATCTTTTACAAGGTCATATGGAGCTGGAGTGTAGTAATGAGTACAGATATCATGTTAATATTGTTGGTTATCACATACATTTGTTACCTGTGGTACTACACTGGATGGTGTTTGAGCAGCACAGTTAGCTGCACACATTACCACTATGTAACCTAATACAACATGAACCGTGACATTTTGTCAGACTATTTTGAATTTTAGTCTAAATAACTTCAATAAAGTTTGATCTGATTTTAAACTGAGTTATGTGGATATACTGTCTGCTTGTTATATATATATATATATAGATATTTCTGACAACACGTTAAAATGTCAGTCATTACTGAAAAACAGAAATTATTCATCTGACAACATCAATGAGCAATGTGAGTACAAATGAGTCATTTGTGGTCTGAGCAAAGGTGCCGAATTCCTCACAATCCAAACATGAAAAATTATTACACTTTAAATCACACAGTAAACAGTCAAGACAAGTTATTTAAAAAGTATTCCAACTCTGGAAACATGTCTAAGGCGACACGTAGATTCTTTCAGACATACTTGTTGCAGTATGATGTCATTACACCAATAAGTCGGAATATTGTTATACCTGTATTACTAACTTCCACCTTCTCTAATGTGCACGTGTTCTTTGACAGTGAACTGACTGTCTTTAGGTGTGGTACTGTGAATTCATTCTTCAAGCGAATAATCAGCACATTAATTAATAAGGAAAGTCTTTTTTCTTTGTAGCCCAAGTTGGAAATGTGCCACTGACATCATTCAGTTAGTCAAATCAAAGTCAATAAAGTCTGAATGAATTCAAGTAATAAACAAAGAATACATAAATAGCTCCATAAGATTAAATTACTTCACACAGTCACTGAGAAACGTCTTGTTTCCACAAAGCCATTTTACTGTTAGTCAGTTCATTAAGCAAATAACTGGCAGATTCATCAGTAAGCATAATAACTGTTAGTGTGGAAATGTGCCATTGTTACAGGTGTATAAGCACACACCTGCTACAATGGTAGATAGCCTTTAGCTAACAAAATGAACCAACAGTTCCGGGAACAGGCTTCAAGTGTTTTCATAAAGACTGAAGGATAAACTTCATATTTCATTGAATCCAGCTGATAGAGGACTGAGCAGCCGGGGAGGGCTGGAACTTTAGCACACAACATTCATAGCTGCTCTTATTCCTGTAATACACAACAGGACAGCCAATGTGTGTGTGTGTGACCTCTGTCCTACTGCCTCAAACTGCAGCTCGTCATGTACATAACACACAGTTTTGGGTTATAAACTGCCATAAACAATACACTACATCCTGTATGTCTGACTGATGGGACATGTAGTACAAATACATTACAAATACACGTTATCAAGCCAATAAGAGCAGCAAAACTCCACTTTACAACCACTTCTCTGTCTGTGAACTTAACGCTACATAACATTAACATAGTAAAGCACCTTGCATTAACTTTGGGCTAGCTGAGTGTTAGCTGTGTGTCCTTAATGTGGCATTAATATTAATAAATATTACTTAGCTTTAAACGTACTTACACAATGACGGCGTTATGACAAAAACACAACACAGTATGGTTTGAGCTAGCGTTATTTACGGGGAGCTAACAATATTAGCGACTGGCTAGTCATATATCGTTAGCATTAATGCTAACTCCACAAACGCAGCCAGTCTGGTCTGAAAATCCACATTCTGGCCTGGCAGCGCCCTAACGTGTTAGTCGGCGTCTATGCCGACCAGATTTATCGTCACAAACTACAGTTACATGCTGTAATATTAACAGAAGGAAGTCATAATCTGTGTTTTTCTTTTCGCCTACCCGAAACTCCTCATTCTCCGCCATCTTGTTGTTCCGGTCATCCCGCCCAGCGTGACTACTTCCAGGTGACGCCACAGCCAGAGCCACAGCCGGGCGGGCGGTGGAGGTCCAAGTGTGGGACCCCAGCCCAGCAGCAGTCCTGTACTACGGTCAAGCAAGCAGTACACAATGAACTAAATAAAACAAAATGAAGAAATATTGTCATTGAGAAACTCTTTGTCTGGTACAATGGCAGCAAACCACCACAGAGCGTCTTTTATATAATATCAGGACAGTGTGAAGTGTGAAAAGTTAAGGGTCCAGTGTGTAGAATTTAGTTGCATCTAGTAGTGTGATCGCTGCATTGCAATCTCCTCACATCACCCTCACCTTCCTAGTGTAAAGGAGAAACAACACTTGAAAGGCTCTGTCTAGAGTCACTATTTAGTTTGTCTGTTCTGGGTTACTGTAGAAACACAGCGTTTCAACATGGCGGCCTCCATGTAAGAGGACCCGCTCCCACTGTAGAATATAAAAAGACCATTTTTAAGTAACAAAATTAAAAGGTTCTTATTTTTAGGTGATTATACATGCATGAAAACATAGTCATGAATATGTCATCATAGTCATCTCCCTTTACTGAAAACCCTCTCTCTCTCTCTCTCTCTCTCTCTCTCTCTCTCTCTCTCTCTCTCTCACCATCACCACCACCATCTGTAAACATACATGTCTGTCATACATGTACATTAATGCATCTTACTAACTAAACTTCTTCCCCGGAGTTTCTGTGCTCTTTCGTCCAGCAGGTTCTCGTGGATCGTGACTGCTGCTGTGGTCCGCATGACGTCCACTACATATATTATTACTGTCATTAATGTTACCAGATCTCCATTACAGTTTATAGTAACTTAGTTAATGATTTGCTGCTGCTGTGCATCTGTGTCTCTCTATCTCTATCACAGGTTCCACTGCTACTGTAATCATTTTATCATTCATTGTAATCCATTGTCATTCTTCATTGTAATTACACAAAATGTTTCTGTTGACTTGTTGACTGTACACGTGACATCTATTGCACGTCTGTCCGTCCTGGGAGAGGGATCCCTCCTCTGTGGCTCTTCCTGAGGTTTCTTCCACTTTTTTCCCTGTTAAAAGGGTTTTTTGTGGGCAAGTTTTTCCTCACTCGAACCGAGGGTCTAAGGACAGAGGGTGTCACTCCCTGTACAGACTGTGAAGCCCTCCGAGGCAAAATGTATTTTGCGACTTTGGGCTATACAAATAAAATTTGATTGATTGAAATTTGAATATTATACCATGTCTGCCTTACTCTGAAAATAAAGGCCCCAAATCTTACACACTGGACCTTTAAATCTCATATATGTATTAAAAAACAGATTAGCTCATTATTTGTTTCCTTTACAGGTATTGTAAATGTTTTTATTTACTTTATCAGAATTATATCCCCATCTGATGTTTTAAATCCAACAGAGCCTACAGCAGCGTAATGCAAGCAAGCTGTGCTGATCGTTACTTTAATGCTGCTGCAACAAAAGAATTTCCCTTCGGGGATCAATAAAGTACTCTATCTATCTATCTATCTATCTATCTATCTATCTATCTATCTATCTATCTATCTATCTACAAAAGAAACAACACACATAGCACATAAACATAAACTCTTCAGATAGATGCAATTTCTACGTTTTTTTTCTGTCATTGACACATTGACACTAACACAAA
Organism: Argyrosomus regius; assembly: GCA_946959425.1. Classification (NCBI taxonomy): domain Eukaryota; kingdom Metazoa; phylum Chordata; class Actinopteri; family Sciaenidae; genus Argyrosomus; species Argyrosomus regius. The sequence goes on along the minus strand of OX336890.1, from coordinate 26,769,540 downwards.
CCATTTGCCCATTTTTGTATTAGCTTGGAGCCTACGGAGGCAGGACTGCCAAGATCGAGGCAACCAGAGCCACTGCACTCTGACCTTCCCCCTAACCTTAACCAACCTAAAAAATTTAATTAATGAATACCAGCCAATCAGAGGCTCCTAAATGGTACAGAGAGTGTGTCTTGTTAATAGTGGGATCCATAATAACCTGTTTTATTCTTCATATGATAATAGAGAACCTCTCATTTGCCATTCAGCCATCACTCCTTGGTCTAGGAAGCACCTTCCTGAATATATTAGAGATTTTTAGAGTCCATAATAAAATAAACATTTTTTTTCCCTGGACCAGTATGTCAAATATTCCATGCAAAGGTTGTTTCCTTATGCCAATCTTAGGCTGTTTGTGACTTATTTGAAATCCATTTCAATAATATACTTTAACATGCAGCATATGTTAAAACATTCAACATTTTTTACTGAGAGCCCTTTATTTGTGGGTGTGGAAATCCTAATGAGAGGCATACTGGGTTCAAAATCCAACCAATTATTAAAACCATATCTAACTTCAAAGCTAGTTTCACCCAGAAACCCTGAATATGCACACAGGTCCATAGTGTAATAAGGAAGTTGGTAGCTTTACACACACATAAAGCTGCCAACTTCCTTATTACACTTGGTACATGGAGCTGACTTCTTTGGGTCCATCTCATGTCTGAGTTCAGGTGATATCAGAAGGCCATGCAGTAACTTCAATTGTGAGAATATTCGTTGTAGTTTGGCCAGATAACACAAATGTTCATGACAAAATTTGGTGAAAATACTGTTTATATACCTTTTGAGTCGGCTGCCCCTTTAACCTGCAATTGTATTGCACTTCTATTTAAAAGTTAAATATGGTGCCATTTTGATGTAATGATGGGACTAACCTGGGTGTCTTCCTAACATTTTTAACCTACCAATTACCTCTAAGGCGACAAGGAAAGGGTCAAGTGGTTTTATGAATATAGAAGAAAATCCTGGAGGGCGTAAGACATTTTACTAAAAAAATGCTACTCCCGCTGCCTTACCTGAGTAGTGGCCCTAGATTCTCTCTTCTTTTCTCACAACCCCACACAATATCTTTTATTTTGATTTTACTTATTCTGAAACTTTCTTTCCTTTTAATTATCTCTTTTATGTTTCATTAACCTATACTGATTCACTTAAAGGATTCAAACAGAAGATTTTATATCTACTTATGTGCCCGTGCCCCCCGCAGTGCTCATCCTGAGCACTGCGTTTTTACCCAAACCTGACTTAATAAAAACATTAATAAGCCTAGCCACACCTAGTACCAACACCGAGCCTGTGCCAGGGAGAAATTTACTTTGGTAAGCTACTAAGATAAACTTAAGAAGAAAGAATTTTAAGAAAAAAGTTTGACTAAAAATTGTCTATATGTTGTGTGTTTATATATATATATATATATATATATATATATATATATATATATATATATATATATGAGGTTCTGCCAAAATATAGATAACACAAACACACACATGGCAACAAAAATGCCACTCAACTGACTTTGTTCCAAGAAGTCCCCACTTGTTTATAGTTCATAGAAAACCAAAGAAATAAAGTACCCTGCTGTTCGTAGGAAAGCTTAGTGAAAGTGAAAGTGAACAACTCACACAGAAAAATGTAACTGAAGGACTTCATTCAATATGCAAATATGAATGTTGTGGAATTCAACTGCCAGCAAGCTACTGCAGAATGTCCATAAATTACAGTTTACTGTGGCAGAAGAACCAGACCAATGACATGATAAAGAACCAGACCAATGACAGTATAAAGAACCAGACCAATGACAGTATAAAGAACCAGACCAATGACAATAAAAAGAACCAGACCAATGACAGTAAAAAGAACCAAACCAATGACAGTAAAAAGAACCAGACCAATGACATGATAAAGAACCAGACCAATGACATGTAAAGAACCAGACCAATGACATGATAAAGAACCAGAACCAGACCAATGACATGATAAAGAACCAGAACCAGACCAATGACATGATAAAGAACCAGACCAATGACATGATAAAGAACCAGACCAATGACACATAAAGAACCAGACCAATGACATGTAAAGAACCAGACCAATGACAGTATAAAGAACCAGACCAATGAACCAGACCAATGACATTATAAAGAACCAGATCAATTACATTATAAAGAACCAGACCAATGACAGTATAAAGAACCAACCAATGACAGTATAAAGAAATAAAGAACCAGACCAATGACAGTATAAAGAACCAGACCAATGAACCAGACCAATGACATTATAAAGAACCAGATCAATTACATTATAAAGAACCAGACCAATGACAGTATAAAGAACCAAACCAATGACAGTATAAAGAACCAGACCAATGACATGATAAAGAACCAGACCAATGACACATAAAGAACCAGACCAATGACAGTATAAAGAACCAGACCAATGACACATAAAGAACCAGACCAATGACAGTATAAAGAACCAGACCAATGACATGATAAAGAACCAGACCAATGACACATAAAGAACCAGACCAATGACAGTATAAAGAACCAGACCAATGACATGATAAAGAACCAGACCAATGACACATAAAGAACCAGACCAATGACATGATAAAGAACCAGACCAATGACATTATAAAGAACCAGACCAATGACATTACAAAGAACCAGACCAATAACAGTATAAAGAACCAGACCAATGACATGATAAAGGACCAGACCAATGAACCAGACCAATGACATTATAAAGAACCAGACCAATTACATTATAAAGAACCAGACCAATGACATGATAAAGGACCAGACCAATGACATGATAAAGAACCAGACCAATGACAGCATAAAGAACCAGACCAATGACACATAAAGAACCAGACCAATGACATAATAAAGAACCAGACCAATGACATGATAAAGAACCAGAACGAGCAGACCCATATTCGCCGCGCTGTGTATTCTGGGAACACACAGTAGTTTCAAGATGGCGGCGAGCAGGAGGCTGGCCAAGGTAAATCTCCCGTTTCTGTTATTTTCATCTCATTTGCGGTGAATGTGATTTGTGAGCCACGTTGGCGGCTGGTGGACTCCTTCGTCCTTCGCCGTAACACATAAAACATAACGTGGTTGCGTGAGGACGCGTTCGGCGCCTGTTTTTAGCTGTAAACTGAAGAAAAACGAGAGGTCACTGCTGGCCACCTAGCCGACCAGATATCACCGTACGGCAGCAGAGCACCGGCACATTAGGCCGGAGAGTCGAGAACAAGCCCTCCGAAGGCGAACAGTTAACTGGCCGTTTGAGTTACTCGCTAACAGTGGCTTTGGTACGGATATTCTGTGTGGGACGGGTGGAGTGAGTTTAGATGTGACCAACATTAGACCGTGAACGAATTTCCACGGCAGAAGGCTTTAAGCTAATCAGCTAGCTAGCTCGCTAGCTTCGGAACGTAGCCGCGCTTCAGCTAGCTCGTCAGCGGGCGGAGGAGCCCCTCGCTGCAGTGTGCAGCTCTGGGCGGTGCTCGGTGTTTGGAGCCAAACGCCTAACGTTACATTGAAGCGTTACCCCGGCCTTTTCCTCCCGTGTCTGGGGAGGGGGGTTCGGTCCACCTGACGTTGATGTCGAACTTAACAAATGTAAACAAAAACACATGTTCGATGGAAAGGAAGTTCATCTTAATCACGATACAATACCAATTTCTATAGAAATATGAAGTGGAAAGTGAACCCACGTGACTGTCATTATGCATAATTGAAATTGTTTTTACATTTTCTTTAACTATATATGGCACTAATTCATCTGACCACTGTCAGCATTCACATCCTTTTGTTGTCTTTATTGCTTACAATGAGGAAATGTAACCAGAGCAAATGTGCCTACTGGAGCAGCCAGCCAGATCAAGATGTACAGCCAGCACATAACCTAAGTGTCCATTCAATAAATTCATAATCCTCACATGTTTATGGGAGCTATTTTGGTATTTCCAACTCATAAACGTTTTATTGCCAAGTAGGTTTTCACATTGAAATGAATTAGTCTCTTTGTTTTGGTGTGTAACAATGTAAGGAAGATAAAAATCAAGCACTAGGAGTTAGAAGTAAATGTTCAGTGTGTTTTTGAAATAAAGAGCTGTACAGTTTTATCCAGGAATGTGAAGAACTGTTTGGTATAGTCAGTCATAATATTCAGCTCAATTCAGCTGGTGTAATATGTGTTTACTAGTGTATGTGTGTGTATTATCGCAGGTTATTTCATAGACGCTGTGACTGAAAACAATGGATGTCCTCAAAAATCTGGTTAGATCACAGCACAGTCACAGCGATGCAAACGTTTCTGCACAGCAGCGAGGACGAGGCTTGTCTCATAGTTGGCTCCCCCCAGTCCAGTTGAAGAGTTCTTGGGCAAGATACTGAATCCCAAATTGCTCCTGATCTATGTGCCTTTGGTGTGTGTATGTGTGAGCTTAGTGTCATATAGTCTGATATACATCAGTAGGCTGATATTGGCCTATTGCAGACATCTAAGAGTGTATTTGATATGCGCTGATATGAAAACATTAAAGTTTATCCAGCACAGAGAAGTGCGATCTCAGCGATGTCAACCAGAATTGATTGACAATATATAATTAATTTATTTAATAAAGTTACTTGTTCATGCAAGCAGTCTTCTGAGTAGCTTTGCATAGTCCTATCAGTATAAAATCGCTGCACAGTGCACATACAAAAGGTCTATTTACATTCCAGCTCAGAAATTCACCATATCAGCTGCTGTGTCGGTCTTTATGGTCAGGCACTAGTTTACCATCCTTTGAACAGCAGATGGCTAATTTGTTGTCGGGCTCATTGACAAATCCCAAATCCCCATTTACTTCCAAAATAAGATCCAGGTACAGTCTCCTTAAAAACCAACACAGATGTTAGCAGTGGTGGACCAATGGATGGAGGATGTGTTTCAGTTATGTATGGAACTTAGAGCAGAGCCCCACCTGGACATGTTTGCGTATGAAATCACTGAGCTTCAGTTTAATGATTATTGATCAGCTGTACAGTGTGTGAGAAAGAAAATCCACCATTTTATACAAATAGACCCTGAAATGTTTATTGTGCATGTAATCTGACGTACAGGCGCAGCAGTAGGGTGGATGCATTAGTGACACTGTCTGAAATGAATATATAGAATTATTATAGTCTAATATTTCTGTGACCCCATACAGACTAATACCACCCAACAAAGGTACTTAGTTTAATGTTTAAATCAAATCAAATCAAATTTTATTTGTATAGCCCAAAGTCACGAAATACATTTGCCTCGAAGGGCTTTACAATCTGTACAGGGAGTGACACCCTCTGTCCTTAGACCCTGTATAAGGCTGCTCCAGTTTCAGTTAATGTCTTTAAAATCTATAATCTAATAAACAAATGCTTTATCAATTTACATTTTAATTAGCAAAAAAATGGCTGTATAAGAACCTTTATTTGTGCGAAATAATTCATCTGTCTGTGGAAGGATCTCCCACAGATGTATTTTCTCTCAAACACCACACATTGAGAAAAGATAAAATAAGGGTTAATGTGAAATGTGCCTGTATGATGCAGCGAAAGAGAAACAGAAAGAGGCAGGGCGGGGCGAGCCGAGCCGGAGTGTGTGTGTGTGTGTGTGTGTGTTCAGCCGTGTGCAGGAAGAGACAGAGGTGTTGTCTGTGCATGAATATCTGAATCCCAAAAATTGCAGACTGAATACCTGAGAGCTAATATAATAATACCTAATAAAAGAACCAATATATGTGATTAGTGGAGCGTTCAGGTCCAGTCCCAGTGTTAAAGAAACCATGTTCTGTTAAAAAAAACAGAACATGTTTGAAAAGATGAGCGATAATGCAAGAATGCATATATAACACACACGGAGGAGAAAGAAAATATTTAAATAATGTTTAATTTTGAAATTGTAGCAATGCAAGGTGTAAAGAAGAAATAACAGAGTGGCTGTTGTAACTTGTAAGAAACTAAATGTAATTTATTACTAAATGTGTCGTCTATCAGTCACATGACCTGCTTCAAAGTCTGATGGCCTCAGAATAAACACACGCGTGTTCACGGTGCTGAATAATTGACACTTTGCACTTTCCAAAGTTGCATGACGTCGTCTATCCTCTGTCCATGTTGTGGTGTTGCTGATTGTGTGACAGTGCATGCACGGGCCGGCTGGGCCACTGCTCAGGACGACAGGAAAGGATCGCTCCGTTCATCAGTGGAAGTGACATCCTATTATCTAATTATTTATTATTAATGAATACATAGTTCATGTCTTATCTGGTTATTCACCATCCTCATGGGTGCTCAGTTGTCATAAATCTAAATGCTCACGTTAGTAGCATCTGTGTCTTAAATATAGCGATGGGAATTGATGCCATTATTGATTCTGCTTATCGGTCTGATTGTTCATCGGTTCCAATATTGATTCCTTCTGAATTTGGACCCACACAGGCTTTCAGCATTAACTGTTTTATTATCCCATAGTCTGAACACAGTGTAGAAACAGTAGAAAGAAAGCATGCATGCCCTAATATTATCATAACAGTATATCTCTGTCTGTTACCTCAGTAACAGAAGTGCTGCTCAGATGTCATGACATGGCATTCCAGGAATTTCAGCCCGTGTAGCATGGAAACATGTTTCCACCGTGTCAAAACGAGCATGTTACTGACATTACAATGAGCACTGCTGTCATCTCTGTGAAGTGAAGCCACGCTTCAGACCAGCTTCTTCCTCTCCGCCATGACTGCATGCATGTGAGCAGCACAGACGCCTGAGTTTGACGTCATTGATTTGCAGCGTGCAGCCGTCACCAAAACATGACAGGAATTTCTGAGCTCAGAGGCGTCACATTCTGACGGATTGGATGATTCCAATCCAGATCTCTCTGGAACCGGTTCTGTCCCTGCTTACATAGCAGACAACAACGTGAACCTGTTACCACAGACTGTGCAGTCGTCTTCTTTACTCAACATTTCAAAAACATAATACTGTACATGGTGTACACCTGCACAGATAACAAAGGTGAACTTTGTGCTGCTGTTAACTTCCCAGTGTGCTGACACATTGCTGTGCAGAAGGGGCTGGCTATGCCAGACGAGCTTAGCTGTGCAGCTAACCTGATCTGCTCAGTGAGTGCGTTCACCACATGATCCACCGTGCTTGTAAAATATACACCATGTTCAAATCTCCTGAGGTACATGAGGATGACTCTCACTCAAACTCCAGTTCAAATAGGCTGTATAGGCGTTGAAAGAGTACTGCCAAAGCACACTGTAAAGATGTTTACATATTTTGATATGCAAAACCAAAACAGGAAGCTAAAATGAGAGAAATCCACCTGTGGGCTAGCTGCTCTTTAGCACACAGAAAGGAAGAGGTCTCACTCTGCCTCTATTTCCCAGTACAAACATGGTCTTGTGTAGCCAAACCTAGTCTGAGCTCCACACTTTGTTCTTGTTTGGTTGAAGGCAGAGTATCATCCAAATTCTGTTGGATGATACTGATGACGCTGTGTGGATGGATGGAAGCAGATTGTGCTGTACCAGAGATGGTCCAGTTGTTATACCGACGGAGAGAGCAGAGATATGTGTGTGCTGAGACAGAGACCGACCTCAAACATTTTCTCCTAAACTGTCTGAAATATTCTTTTAGCGTCAGAACATTCAGAAGATATTTGACTCGTGAGAACTGAAGGTGAGCTGCTCATGACCTGTGCTCGTGTTCACTTCTCCCATTGCTGCTGGTCTCCTGAAGGGGAGCACCACAGGCTAAAACATGATGAAGATACAGAATACACAGGAAATGACACGCTCACTTTTCTAAACCATCTATGGTCAAACGGCTTCAATTGGCCAGCAGTTGTATTATTTGTGTGCACTTCTGGGATTCCAGAGAGGAGTTTGTTTCCTGTTGAGATCAGACTCATTTATTGTCAGCTGTACTGACTGTGGAATACACTGTGATGGACTTCAAATGAAGGTTTGTTGTCTGATGGTGCCCGTTTAAATAACTGGCTGTTAGTGATTATTAAAGGACCTGATCCTGATCACAAAACATCTGTCTCTGCTCAAAGTTACCAGCATCCAACCTACTACTGACTACTACTGTTGTCTTCAAATGAGGCTGACGTTCACAAAGGTTCTCTTGACTGTCCTCGATATTGGAACATTAGTCCAACATTGCCGATGGGCGACACATGCACACCTCTAACCCTAACCCGATGTAGTGATGTTGTTGTGCTCGTTCTGCTTTGACATGGTGTTATTTAGTATGAAGCTGAGTACATGTTCGTTAAGTTAGGAGCAGCACTCTCTACAAGGTTGAGTGAGTTTAAGTAAAGGTTGAGTAAAATAGATTTAAATATTATTTTTATAGTCAGGCCTTCACTTAAAAACACATCCGGTCTCCATCTGTCCCTCCAGGCCCTGAAAAGAACAGAGTAAGAGCTGCTTTCCTCCTCATTGCAGTAACACAAGCGATTGCCCAACCAATGAGAATTTGGTTGATCAGCTGACCTGTAGGTGTCAGCTCCACACAGTAAATGTAAGCATAATGGTAGAGTGTCCGAGTGTGTGAGTGTGTGTGCTCAGCTGAAAGTCAGAGTCGTCTTCAGTGTTTAAATATTAGCCAAATAAACAAGAAGGAAAGAACACACATTAATGACTGCATTGATGTCACAGATGGGGGCACCCTCATCTTTTTACACCAGCAGCAGTAACTTGACAATCGTGCTGGAAGCATTAAAACGACTTACGAGTGCTGAATTTCTCTCATGTCACACAGACGTTTATCGCCTCAATGAATGAACGCTAGCTATTCCAGATGTTAGTGGGATGCCCTGCTCACAAGTTTACAGAACTTATCACAAGCTGCCATTCGTGCAGCGAGGAAGCTTTATGTGACAGCAAAAGTCCTGAGAAATGTTCCTGCTGTTATTATTTAGCCTTCTTGTGATTTTTCATATTTGCGTTGCAGAAAATGTTCAGCAGTTATTATTTTGAAGATTAAGAAGAGGCAACAATTCTGTTCATTTTTATTTTGTCATGGCAACGTGGCAAAAAAATGTAATAAAAAAAATCCAAATGAATCTCAAAGTTTGATTTGGATGTGGCTGATCTTGTGCTGTTGTGATCGTTACACAGGATGTGCAGGAGCTAGTAAAGGCTTATTAATTAAGATCGTTACCTAGTAACTAAATTAATCATGAAGAATGGGATCAGGCTTACATCTCGTACTGTTGCTTTGTGGGAATCAATTGGTTATTGTTGTTAGTTACTAAATGCATCAGAATGATGGGAAATATAATGTATACTTGTCCCTCCTTGTTACGGCCCACCACACGTTAGAACCACCATCAATGTCTTAAAGACAAATGAGTATTATTATTATTATTATTATTTATAGTATTAAATATTCCCTAGACCAGTGCTTCTCAAACTTTTCATACTGCGTACCGCCTCAGAAAATATGGGGTTGTCATAGTACCACCATTATGACTGCCATGTTAGTTGATTAACTGGCTTTATGGAGGCTGGCGCTCGCTCACTCCCATTCACTGTCTCTGTCTCTCGACCAAAGCGCTCTCTCTCTCTCTCTGCTCTGTGTGACGTCATAGCAGGATGACATTGAAACAAAATATATGACAGAAAAGACGGAATGGATTGCAAATTACATTTCAGCAATATTAGTTATTTTAATGAGAATGTTAGTCATACTTTCACAGTATTATGATTTTAAATTCATTTATTTAATTTAAAAATGTTAAAGTTAAAAAATGGTAGACTGCTCTGTGTTCCACTAGATGGAGCTCACCACACATATTAGCACAATATAATTAAAATTCAAGTCAAAAACTACCAGTGATTTTTCACCAAGCTCTGAAATTGATATTTGTATGCTCTGTATATACAGTGATTATATCATAAAAGGTAACGAGTAATTAACTCCAGCAGATAGATGAGGTGTAGGTTTGTATTTCAGTATTCACTGTGTGTGCTTCTGGCAAACAAAAAGCACCTGTATTTTACATGACCACAATTTGATGTTTCGCATCTATGTTCACATCCTAAGTACTGTATGTGTGCGTCGACCTACAGGAGTCAAACAGTGACATTTCAAATCCATAATGCATGGGTCTTATGGTTATGGAAATGGTTATACACTTGACTCCAATTAGAACAGCTTCTTCATACCCACCCAGCCATAACAGCAGCAACATTTCTTGAGTAAATGTTGTTTTTGTGTGTCCCGTCTGTCCATCACCTGCTCATAGCATGGCCTCCCTGTGTCATGTTTCACTTGTGTAATATATATGTTGTCTGCTCGTTCTCTCAGGAACTTGACGAGATTCGCAGGTCTGGGATGAAAAACTTCAGAAACATTCAAGTTGACGAATCAAACCTATTGTCATGGCAAGGGCTCATCGTTCCTGTAAGTACAGTGTTTGTGGTGTTTGTGTTGATGCTTCTGACTTCTGTTGGCCCACAGTTTGCTCTACAAACCTCCTCTGCTCACTTCCATCCAGGACAACCCTCCTTATGACAAAGGTGCATTCAGGATCGAAATCATTTTCCCCGCCGAGTACCCCTTCAAGCCCCCCAAGATCACATTCAAGACAAAAATCTATCACCCCAACATTGATGAGAAAGGCCAGGTGTGCTTGCCTGTGATCAGCCCAGAGAACTGGAAGCCTGCCACCAGAACTGACCAAGGTGGGTGTGTTAGAGTGACAGAGGAATGCTGCACCATCACTTCTTTCTTTCAAATCTCACAGTATTACGTGTCAGTTCTTCCACACGGCGCAGGCGGTGTTCTGATACAAGTTTTAGTGCCGATACCAAAACGTGCTAACATAACTTTACTTCAATAAGTAGAACAGTAACAAAATTAACATTTCATGAAATATTTGAAGATCTCTGGGTCCTGATCAACCATTTAAGTGTTTGTACAATACTCACTACTGTTTCCATGTCTTCATGAAGTCTATCACACTCTTAATTATCATAACTTTAAGCCTTAATATAATTTGAACAGATGAGTTCTATAAAAATTAGCAATTGGCAAATTAGAAATTAGCTATAGAGACCAAAACAGTTTTTTGTACCAGGCTGTAAACATGTTTATTTCTGCTGTGAAGTTAGACATTTTAACATGGGGACTTATGGAGACTGACTCACTGCTGGAGCCAGCCTCAAGCGGACGTTTTAGGAACTGCAGTTTATAGCACTTAATGTTGGCTTCAGTTTTCAACTTGGATAATAACTTTAACTTAGTCATTATTTAGAGAAATTTGGATGTTACAGTAGCATGAAGACAGAAATATAGTTCCAGAATACAGTACAGACCAAAAGTTTGGACACACTTTCCCATTCTCTTAAATGAGAAAGTGTGTCCAAACTTTTGGTCTGTACTGTATATAACAGATAAACTTAAAAAATAAATGATTATAAGTGTATAAAATAAAAAAATAGAAATGATACAAGAGAAACTAGACTCAAAAATTCATCAGATTAAATGGGCCTGGTTTGGACCTTTTAAGTCCTTTAACCTTTTTCAGTGTGGTGATGCTGCCATGTGCTGCTGTCAGACTAGAGGACAAAGTCGAGTCTAAGAAAAACTTGGTCCATGTCTAACTTGATTTCTGTGTGCGTGTGTGTGTGTGTGTGTGTGTGTGTGTGTGTGTGTGTGTGTGTGTGTGTCTTGCAGTAATTCAGTCCCTCATTGCGCTGGTGAACGACCCCCAGCCGGAGCACCCCCTGAGGGCAGACCTAGCAGAAGAATACTCAAAAGACCGTAAAAAATTCTTGAAGAACGCTGAAGAGTTTACAAAGAAACATGGCGAAAAGCGGCCAATGGACTGATCACCTGATGAGCGTGTAGCCCTCTCTCTGTCTCTTTTCTCCCCCCTCTCCTCCTGTCTCACCTGCCCGATCAAACACCAATCTTCCTCTCGCCTCCCTGCTCTCCACCCCACACCTCACCACCTTCCTTGCTCACTCTCCTCTCCCTCCTCCTCCTCCTCCTCCTTCTTCCTCCTTCCTTCTTTCTTTCTTCCCCACACCAATCCTCCCTGCAGCCCAGGAGCCGCCCAGCTGAAGCCAGGCCGAAGGCTGAAGCAGCCTCAGCCTCCCTCGCCATCCAGGACTCTCTGTGGATCAGACAGCTTCCTCCCCCTCCTCTTCCTCCTCCTCCTCCTCCTCCTCGTCCTCCTCCTCCTCGGCCATAAATCTCCAGACCATTTCTAACTTTCTACTCTTTTCTTAATGTGAAAAATGGAAAAAGAAATGCAATGGGAACATGAAGTTCAGATGTAAGATTAGATGGAAGTACTCAGAGTAATGTGTTCATTTTCTGTTTCCTTGATATAAACAACTCTTGTGTTAAATAGATCTCTCTTAGACATGGTTTTACTGAAGTCTTTTATTTCTGGCAGAGCAGGACAACTGTTTGATTACTCTTTCTTTTGCCCCATCATCAGTTCAGACAAACATGACTGAAGTGAATGAAGAGAAGCTGTAGGTAGGACCTGGAGGTGTGTGCTGACTGAAACGTTTCCCTTTCTCACCTCTGCTGCTTTTAGACTTGCACTGTACTCTGTGGGACAATCCCCTCTCACGCCTCCTTCCCCACAGTTTGTAACCTGCCGAACAAACCACGGCAGGCCACACACGAATTTAATAGTTATTGCTTAAATTCCACAGATGCTTCTCAAGTGTTGTCAGTAAAAAAAAACAATTGGTCTCCAAACACTCCAAACATGTAGTTATCATCAGCGGACCCTTAAACATGAATTGAACTGCACTCTCTCTCCCCACGTTTCCTCAGTTGTGCTTTGTTGGGTTTTTGTCACACAGATGAGTTTCACTCATACACTCATGCAGCGTCTTTTCTTTATTCATGATCATTTAATTTCTTTGTTTTAAATAGTTTTCGATTGGCACTTGATATAGAAAATTTTGTAACGTGGGAAGAACTTGTCTGGTTAATTAGAATCTTCCACGCAAGTCTCCTCTCCCACCATTGGGCACCCCCCAGTATAACCACCTATCACATGACAAACGGAGCCCTTCACAGCACTGAGACATATTCCAGCAGCAGATTGGCCGTCAGCTGCCCAGCTGAAAAGGGACCTAACCCATCAGGAGGGAGGAAATGAGAAGCTGGAGGAGGATGGACTCCGCTGGAATGAAGCTCAGCTCCTGGAGGCGGTCCTAGAAACAAGCACCTTGAAGTCAGCTGGGAGAGGGCTGGCTGTCCGGGGATGTGTCAGGACATGGAAAGGGACTGCAGTGGCCAAATAAACCACCATGTAACAACTGTTTGATCTGGTCCCAATATTGTTTCATAATAAAGATGGCTAACCATTTGGCCTCACTGTCTGACTGATAGTCAAGTGGATGTTGCACGGTTCGACTTATGATGACGACTATCGGTGTCATTTGGTAGAAAATGAACTTAATGATGCAATTTAATTAATGATCATTACTTAATGTGACTACACAGACAAAAAATGTTGACTCAGAGTTAACTGATTAGTCTCTGGAGCTTCTGTCCTCCAGCATAGTGACGTACAGTTAAGTTAGTTTTACTTTCAGTGAATCAGTGAATGAATCTTTCCTGTTCAACTGTCGTCGTAGTTTTTGATACACATTAATACTTTCACAGTGAAAGTTGTTTACTTCAGACCACATACTGCATGTTATTGTTTACATGATGATAATTTAAACTGCTAAAGTGGACTAAGTCCAGCACAGGGTTTGAAGCTGCAGAGATCAGAGAACACAGTAAAGCTGCTTCCTGACGAGTCACTGTGTATAATTTTGATTCAGCACAAAGACATGAAGTAGTTTCTAACAGTAGATGGTAAGGAATTGTTCCATTTGAATCTGAACTCCAGCACACAGTGGCTATTTGCAGTATGAGAAAAATATTCAGCAGCTTCAGTAAACTATGGTAGCTGCAAACTGTGCAAAGTCTCTGTATAGAGTCAGTCTTTATTTGTCCATTCTGGGCTCCTGTAGAAACTAAACCATATTCTGTACACCATGGTTTCCAAAGTTGTAAAATGTGAACAGAAACCAAATGTGTTGATGGGCAAATCATTGACACTCCAAATTGAATTGGAAATAATGTATTAAATGTTAAACTGACAAATTTGGAAGGTTATCCATCATGCATCATGCCATGTGCACTAATGCACCCCCATACCATCATGGATGCTGGTTTTGAATTGTACGCCAACAAGCCTCTCTGGAGGACGCCGCATCCATGATTTCCAAACAGAATTTCAAATGTGGACTCATCAGACCACAGGACAGTTTTCCACTTTACCTCAGTCCATGAGTTAAATGAGCTCACAGAAGGCAGCGGTATCTATGGTGGAGTTTCAGCTGTCATTTGTGGATGCTGCAATGAGCTGTGTTCACATGATGCTTTTTGGATGTTGGTGTTCCTCAGCCCATGCAGTGAAGTCCACCCAGAGTCCTGTCTGTTTATGATGCACTGCTGTCTGCAGGGCCTGAAGATCACAGACATCCAATGTTGGTTTTCAGCTTTGTCCTGTGTGTACAGTGTTCTTCTGATTCTCTGAATCTTATTATGAGCTACAGTAAATAGAGCACATTGGACCTTTAGAGATAAAGAAGACTTTGTTCTTCTCACTGAAAATTCAAATGTTAGGAGTTGCTATCAAGGTAGATTTTCAAAAATAAGATCAAAACACAAACTTCAGTTTGACTTCATTTATGAGCACACACTTGGATTTACAAGCTGTCCAGTTATGATCTTTGTAACAATTCAAATATAGTGATGCATAAAAGAGTTTCAGCAGAAACTTTATCAAAATATACGATTTCAAATACCAAGACAGCAGCTATAAATATTACAAACATTTATTACTGTTCTGTTAGAGGTTAAAATGAAAATGTTAAAAGAACGTTCCTGGCAGGTGATTAGATGTCCAATGCTACTTGTGCTACACAGACCTGAGATCATTGGAAATCTTCTCTCTGCCCTCTTACATAAAATCCACTAAGACTACATGGCTTGATTCACCTGTTGCTAGGCCTTGTTAACTCACCCTCCACAATTTCTCAGTGTTGGAGTATTACCTGACCCCAGATTGCTGTGTGGTCATGTGATTCAACACATTCATTGAGTACTGAGATGAAGATGGTCTTCAAACTAGATTCTGACTTTCAGACAGAAAATTCAATCTGGGTCTTTTTTTTTGTAGTTTGATTCATCAATAATAAAACAGAACTGAGAGCTGAGCTGTGTGTTGATAGGCAAAACTACATGATAAAAACCCAGGTTGTGTTGAATATGTGCATGTGGGTTGTGCAATACACTGATCTGTGTCAAAGTACTGTAAAGCAGCACCGAGTATGGCTTTCATAAAGAGCAAACTGCCCCAAAAGTCCTGTCCACTTGAACGCCTCTCGCTGTTCCAGTTTGTAGGTTACCGTAGTTTTTGTAGTGCTTCTGTGACGTGCATTTACATTTACTCTGAGCCTATAGACTCTATAACGGTGTACTGAGAGCTGACGCACTTCCTGTTTAGCCTCTGTAAGTCAGTACAGTGTCTTATCGTAGGTTCCTTGATCCTTTATTCTGAAAAAAATAAATGTGTTCCTGGTTTTAAGTCCTTCATTTTAACAAAGATAATTCTTTCTAAGCTTTTTTATGAGCATGACATTAATCCATTAATATCTGTTCTTCGGGTGCATGAAGTAGAGGATCACTACGTTCCACATCTATCTTAAGAGCATTTATAATGAAGCGAAGCAGTATCATCTATTGATTCGATTATTTCATTCAATCTGAAAAATAAACAAACTAACAAAAGAAAAAAAAAAGTCTAACGTTGTTGAAATCTTTTTTAGACTTCTCTTTGTCACTGACTTCATGTCACTGAGAGAAGCAGTGCTCCCACTCGAGAGGTTTCTATCTGTCAAGTCAGTATCATTTACCCTGACTTGGGCTTATGGGAAATTGTGTTCATTAAAGGCAGATAAAAACTAAACGTTACATTGTTTTTCTATTAGAAATGTGTAGGTGGATTTATAGTCATGTGCGTCAATGTGACTCAATATTAGACTTTTTTTTCCCTTGAAATGGAATCTGAGGATTTGGGTTTCACTAGCTCTCTACAGTGTACATGCAGCACTCAGAGGTCTTTGAAGGCACAGAGCTGCACTCTCTTCTGGCTGTAGAGGGCCAGCATGGACGGGTCAGTGAGCATGCTCAGCTCATGCTGTCTGTCAGCTGACTGGGAGAAGTCATCCGGGCCCTCGCCACAGCCTCCTTCCTGGGGATGACTCGGATAACCAGGGTGAACCATGAGCTCTGCTGTGACCACAGGCGGGTTAGAGCCTGATGCACTGCTGGAGGTAGTGCTGTGTGACAGCCCTGCAGCCAAAGCATGGCTGAGGGCTCTCTGTAGGTTGGGGATGGACATGTTCTGGCCCATGGTGGTCAGTCCCAGGTACACGTCAGGCCACCTGTGGACACGGAAACAGGTTTGGACCCTGATTAGTGTTTGCATAGTCACTCGTGGTCTATGGCTGATAAAGAATCAATCCATCCACTCACTCTAGTGGCCAACTGTTCACACTAGCTTTTAACTTTTCCTGTGCTGTGCTGCTTTGACCGGATGGCAAATCTTTTTGTTTATTGTCAATCTGATCTTGCAGATTGAGTGTGCTCTGACAGCAAGGTAAAGAGGTGAAAATATTTTTAGAATAGTGCACACTTAAACAGATATTGATTTTTTTTTTTATGGTGGTCCTTTTCATGTGGCTAAAACACATTTTTCTGCTGACCCTGTCCACAGCAGTGCACAGCTCTGCTTCTGTGCTGCGATCCTTTTCTGCTTCTCCAAACTGGGAGCGTGCTGAGTAAATGCTGACTACTGTGGGAAACACACCGACTATGCATGAGTACAACCCTGATTGCAAAAAAGTTGGGACACTGTGTTAAATGTAAAAAACTCAACTGAATACAGTACAAAGAAATTGATAGACTTTTTTGTTAACATACACTCATTTGAAGACGATGCCTGCAACACACAACTGCATGAATTTATAGATTTAATAATCTACAATCCATTTTTTAAAACTTTTCTTACATATATGTTTATTAGTTTTCCAACAGGTACGACAAGAACACAAAACAAAACAAACAAGCAAACATTTGGCTCACATACATATTTAAATCCAAATCCATACAGGCAGAAGATTCAGGGGTCACATCCTATACAAGTAAGAGTAAATTCAAAACAAATAAGTAAAATAAAGGTATACAGAAATAAAAGTAAATCAATTAAATGGTAAAGCAGAGTGTCCCTTTAGTGGCAGAGCATTCAGAGCTATGATACAAACCCTCTGGTGAGAATGGTGGAAATATCCAAACCAACATGTCATGGGGTAAAGTAACCTAGAGAGAATGTTTTTAGGAGTGCGACATGGCCTAACCAGGAAATTGGGAGGGTATTCCATCTCTCTAGGTCTAGCCTTATACGCTCAAATATGGGTGGGAAATTTGCTTTGTATAGCTGTTCAAACGAGGGTGTTACACGTATTCCCAAATAGACAAAACCTTCTGGCGACCATTTAAACGGGAAGGGAGATGGGGTTTTAGGTATCTGTTTCAGACAACCTAATGGCATCACTTCCGATTGACTAAAATGTATTCTGTAACCAGAAAAAGTACTAAATATATTAATGGTCTCAATAAGGGTTGGAATAGATACCTCAGGTTCAGTCAAAACAATCAAGACATCATCAGCATAAAGAGTAATCTTGTGTTGTCTAGTGGCCATGGTGAGACCATGTATGTTTTCATTTGTCCTGATAGCCTCAGCAAGTGGCTCAGATGCCAAGGCAAAGAGCAGGGGCAATAGAGGACACCCTTGCCTTGTACTTCTAAAAATTAGAAAGTTAGAAGATTGCAACCCATTTGTAAGCACTGCCGACAGGGGATTTGTATAAAGTAACTTTATCCAGTTTATAAAATTTTCACTCAGGCCAAATTTGTGTAGTGTAAAAAACAAGTATGGCATCTCTACGCAGTCGAACGCCTTCTCGGCATCCAGAGAAAGCACTAGACCATTCAAAGACTGCTGTTGAAAAACCTGAATTGTGTTTAGTAATCTGCGCATATTATTGTATGAATTACGACCTTTAATGAATCCAGTTTGGTCGTCATTTATAAGAGCAGGGAGTAAGCCTTCTAGTCTTGTTGCTAATATTTTGGAGAGGAGTTTCAGATCAGCATTCAATAAGGAGATAGGCCTGTATGACGCACAGTCTTCAGGGATTTTACCTTTTTTTAAAATGAGAGAGATGTGCGCTTCTCTCAAAGACTGTGGTTAAACGCCTTTCTTAAAAGAGTCAGTAAACATATTTCGAAGTGGGTCAGCCAGTAAATCATAGAACTCTTTGTAGAATTCACTACTGAATCCATCTGGACCTGGCGCTTTACCAGACTGTAACCCTTTAATAGCATTGAGCACCTCCTATATATATATAAGCTTTCTATATATATATATATATATATATATATATATATATATATATATGCTTTCTGGGCATCAGATAAGCTAGGAAGGTTAAGAGAGGAGAAAAAATTGTTCATTTTTTCCATTGTATGAGTTTGTAGTTCAGATTTATACACATTTTCATAGTAGGTTCTAAATGCATTACTAATGGCCACAGTGTTAAAAGTCTGTTTACCCCGACTGTCTATATATATATATATATATAAGAGATAACTCGTGAATCAGCCTTTTTCTTCGTCAAATATGATAGGTATCTCCCAGCTTTATCTCCATGTTCGTACATTTTTTGTTTGGCAAGTCTGATTTTACCTTCTGCGTCTTTTGTCCATAATAAATTTTAAGCGCACTGAAGCGCAGAGATCTCTTTAAGCTTCTGTACAGATGAGTTTTTGACATATTCTTTCTCAGCATATTTCAGTTTGATTTTTCTTTGTCCATCCTGCCTTCGCCTCCTAGTGGACATATAAGATATAATAATACCTCTGGAGAAGGCTTTACACGTTTCCCACAACAATGTCACTGGTGGAGGCTGAATTAACAGATAAAAACGACTGAAATTCTTCTCTAAAGTAAAATAAGAATTTGTTGTCTGTTAGGATAGAAGGGTTGAACTTCCAATGTCTGGTTTGGTTGACTGGGTTCCCTAAATTATATTGTATGAACACAGCAGCATGATCAGAAATAACTATATTTCCTATAGAGCTGGAGATAACTGACGGCAGTAGGGTTCTCGGGAGAAAGAAATAGTCAATCCTGGTGTAGGATTTTAAACATTTGAGAAAAAGGTATATTCTTTCTCAGCTATATGTTGGGCTCTCCACACATCTGTATAGTCTAGGTCCTCACAAAGTGCTGAGATCATTTTAGCTTGAGGTGAAAGTGATAATTTACCAGGTGGAGATTTGTCTATAATAGGATTTAAATGGCAATTAAAATCTCCTCCAATAAACATGTTTCTGACATTAAGAGCTATCACTTTAGAGAAAGAAGAAGTAAGGAGGTCACTTGGGTATCCAGGTGGGTTGTAAATATTCATTATAGCAATTTCTTCCCCATGAAGTATGCCTCTCACAATCACATAACAACCTGCTGTGTCTTTTGTACAGTCTAGAAGTTTGAATGGTACATTCCTCTGGATTAGAATGGCCACACCTCTACTCCTTGAAGTAAAAGACGAAAAATAAACCTGTCCAAAACCTCCTTGTTGTAATTTCAGATGTTCACTGTTGTTTAAATGTGTCTCTTGCAATAGCGCTATGTCAACGCATTCCTTTTTAAGATAAGTTACAATCTTTTTCCGTTTGACAGGTGTATGAACACTGTTTACGTTCCAAGTGCATAGCTTCAAAGCTGACGTTATGGGCTATGAACTAAAATATTACCTGAACACATTGCCTGTAATGTAATCCATAACAGAGTGAGCCAAATAAATCAAAAACAGAACATTATAAAGGTTATAACAAAAAACAGTGCATCTAAGGCACCCTCTGCCAAACACTGGCATAAAATGTACACTGTCCTCCTAAACTTGGAGGAACTCGAGTGAAAGGCTTTTCTAGCAACAAAAGAAAGATAGATATCTATCCGAGAAATCCGGAGGCATTGCTTATAGTGATCCTACAGAGCTAACAGACAGCATCAGTGCTCCAAATCAGGTGTAATGCATATCCATTATCTAACTGCAAAACTTACTAAAAAACCGACAGATCCGCTGTTCAGCATGAAGACTTACAGATTAATGTTCACACATCATCACGGGGGGCATCCTTCAGTGACTGGACGTATTTCTCCACCGCGGCTGGGTCGTGGAACATCTTGGTGACTCTCAGTGACGCGGGGTAGACCTGCCTGTAGTCAGCACCAAGCGCTCTCAGCTGTTTCTTCACTCCGTCATATCCCTTTCTCCTGCGGAGAATGGGATGCTGAAAAGTCCTGAAATATCATCACTGTCGCGTCCTCATATTTCAGCGCATGATTTTTCCTTCCCATCTCCCACGCCACATTCATCACACGTTGTTTATCTTGATAGTTGTGGAACCTGACCAGCACCGGCCGCGGTCTCTGGGTGGAGGGGGGCTTTGGGGCCAGCGAGCGGTGTGCTCTCTCCAACTTCACGCGACCCGACTTCGTTTCAATGTGAAGGATTTTAGGGAGCCAAGCCTCAAAGAACTGAGTCGGGTCATCTCCTTCAGTCTCCTCTGGGAGTCCGACGATACGGATGTTTTTGCGTCGTCCTCTGTTTTCCAGGTCGTCAGACCGCTCACTTAATTCACACACCATCTTTTCCAGCGCTTTCAACTTTCCGTCAACCGGGTCTGTGGCATCCTCCAGCGCTGAAATCCTCTGTTCGGCCTCGGCCTCATCGCAGACTTTGTCCACCTGTGCAATCTCAACCACCTCCATATCAACGCCAGCAAGACACCTCAGACCAGACTGGTGAACATCCAGGGATTGGATATCGAGATGGTGGGAGCACACAAATACCTGTGTGTTCACCTCAACAAACTGGACTGGTCTGACACACAGACGTCCTGAACAAAAGGGGTCAAAGTCGTCTCCACTTACTGATGAGACTGAGGTTTGGTGTGTGCAGGACTCTGTTAACAACCTTCTATGACACTGTGGTGGCATCTACATTGTTCTATGCAGTCGTCTGCTGGGGAGGGGGAAGCACGGATCTGTGGGCCACATACACGATGAAACGTGTCTGTGTGTGTGTGTGTGTGTGTGTAGCTGTGCCTCACTTCTATATCACGCACCAGTTTGGGCAGGTTTTGTGCATGTTGTATGTTCACACAGGAAAACTGACATTTATGAAATACACTGTGAGATTACACTGAATTAATGAACATCATTTCCCACAATGCAAACAAACAAATGAAGTGGAAATTGAATACATCCATTATGCACAGCTGTCAGTATTGTTACACATTTAACTGAGTCCATGTCAGCAGTGTGACCATCATCAAATGTCAGCATGGTGATCAATTATTTAGTAGATAATGCTCATACTGACAGAGAGCGTACAAAGTGCTTCACACTGTTGATCCGTCTGGTCAAGAACTAGATTAGAGTGAAATTACTTGTGAAAAAGATTCATTTCACCTTATTCCATAACGTGTGAAGACCGGGATGGAGTCCAGAGCATCCTTCTCCACCTGAGTGTAGAATCTCCGGAGGTGTGCGGGCAGCCACGGGCAGCTGTGTAGACCCGTCTCCACTGGAACACGAGTGTATGGAATCCTGAGATCTGACAGGACCTGTGCAAACACCTCCCGCACCTCTGCAACCAATTGTATTAGTTAATAGACATCATGCTGCACCATCATGTCCAACAATACATGCAAAACTCTCTTCAAAACTTGAATGTTAAAGGCCCGGTGTGGACTTTTGTTACTTTAGGATGAGCCTTTCATATCTACAGAGGGAGCAGGTCCTCTTTTAAACGTAGCTCTAGATGAGGTATTGCATGTATTTTGCAATTTCATGGCCATCGTAGTTTCTCCTTCATGCTAGAAAGGAGCGGGTGAGGCGAGCAGGATTTTAGTTTTAACTTGCAACTTCAACATAACAACAATCAAATGTTGTCAGCAGAGCTTATATATACAAAAAGTGTCATATGTCCAGAAGGTGCTATTGCAACCAGATTCTGTGGATATGTGTGCATATGATGTCTGACTGAACATAACATTTGGTGCCTTTGGCCCATAGGTGGCACTGTAGAAGTTTAAATAGCCGTAATGCTTCTGTTTGCCCTGTGTTTTTTTTTTTCCATCAGGATGTGAGAAGGCGCGTCACAAAGCATGCACTCAATGGCTCACGGTGTAAGTCACCTACATGTCACATACATGTTCAGGTTCAAGTGGTGACTCAACTCTCATCTTCTCTAAAATGGCACATTGTGCTTGGACCATGACAAATTTGACAACTGTGGTTCAGTGGTGTCCAATAATGGACTCTGTATTGTTGGACTGGGCTTAATTTGAGACAGATCGCACACACAGGACATGATGACAATATGAAGTGTAACCTTCCAGACTGGGATGGCACACATCATCCATTTCATTACCTGTGAGGATCAAAAACCTGACAATCTAATGTTACTATTCTGCCATTCGTGTACTTTTGGTGAATGTACAATAGCAGTCACAGTTTGTGTTACCTGGAAGTACATGGATGTGTTGGTGTCCATCCATGTGGTGGGGAAGGTGACCTGTCAGTTCCCTGAACAGTCTGACCTGGGCTCTCAACTCCAGCTCCACCTGGGAAGGAAAAAAACACACATGGAGGTTAGAGTAATGGAGAATGGTCAGTTTAATCTGCAGTCCTGAACGTCTGTTGTAGACAGTTCCAGTCCTGTTCAGGCAGTGATAGATGTACAGAGAGCAGACACGATGATTGGTCAACAGCTCCTGAGGCAAGTTAAGATTTGTGAGGTGGTGGAGGAGCTGATGGTGGGCCAAACATGTAGGTTTCCACAGCAGACACAGTGCTGTTGAGTGTGGTGAGTCATATGAATACTCCAGACAAGTCTCCTGAGGTGCAGATGTTGGTGTGGCCCTCTGGTCTACAGGCTGCAGCTGGATCTTATCATTAATGACTGAGATCCTGTTTTCAGTGTAGCTCCTCTTTGGTCCACTGACCTCCTTTGTCAGAGTGTTTCAGGACTCTGTCCCCCCCGTAGACAGAGCTGCCTGAGTTTAGCTGTGAAGCAGGGTTTGTTGTTGTGTGTTCAGTTTTAGTCAGCACACACATGTCCTAACAAAAGCTTGTACTCACAAGATGTCAGGACGTCTATCCTGTATCAGACCTGTTTGTGTGGGGGGAGTTGAATACAGAGATCACTTACAAGCTAATTGTATGTGTCTTGTAATTTGTGATACTGTGTCAATAACCACCCAGTGTGTGCGCTGGTGGGATCAAGTTTCAGGAAATAAATCTGCATCAACAATCCACCTCTTTGTTTGCAGTTAGAACTCTTCTAGAAATGACTTTTTAAGTGAATGTGATTTTTCAATCTTACAATTTTTATCACTTACAAGATACAACTTGATATATTTTTTAAACCTTTATTGTCTTACCTCTGATGACTGAGCAAGTCTGCAGAACAAACTGCAGAGAAGTACAGTAACAGTAATATACAGGCTCATTTATACATGCATACAACATGACAATGGCTTTGGGGCGGTGTACCTGTTTCATGCTAATCTGACCTCTCTCCAGGGCCTGACGGAAGCCCATCTTCCCATGGAAGAAGCCACGTTGGTTTATCAGTGTGGAGGCCTGCTGAAGGCTCTGACATGCTGGAATGCCCTCTGACAGATTTGCATGGAGGCCAATGGGGATGCTGTGCCTGCAAAGACAAGACAAAAGGCTTTGTATCACTGGCTGGTTTGACAAGAGTGTTTACCTAGGTTCACCTAGGTTTAGGTGGAGTCTTAATAATTGCCTTGCAGACACACAAACCAGAAAATCCTGAACATCACATACAGTATACAAAGCTTCAAAACAGCCTGTGGGGGATGTTACAGATACTACACCCATGTTTTATACTGTCTATGGTCTGGGCTGGTACAGTGTGTTGCAGTGTGCGCGCCTACGTTACCTTTTAGCCAGATCTGCTGCCTCTTTGGCAGCAGACGCATTAACCAGCAGTGACACATTAGAAATGCCTCCAGCCTGGAAGCAGTCCACAATCCCCTGGTTCCTCCTGGGACAGTAGCCAAAATCATCTCCCGTCACCACCAGCATCATTCTGGGCTGTGGCATTATTGCTGGTCTCTGTGGAGGACACGAAGCAGACAGGTAAACACTCATCATGAGGGGGGACTATGGCTCAGCAGGTAGAGTCGGTTTATAAGTTCATTAATTGTGGTTGAGTTTCCAATTCCTCATGTCCTCCTATTAAAGTGTCCCAGTGCAAGACAGTTAACCCCAAATTATTCCCAATGGTTTGTTCAGTGAATGGATGGAATCCTGTGTGGCACACACATTCAACATTTTAACCACTGCAGCTAGCTAATAGCTTATTATTTTTTTAATTTGCTACTCTTGCTTACTCTTGCTTGCATGTGTGTACCACATATATCACACTGCCAACTGCATTACTACAAGGATGATACAGAAATCTATGATCCACAATGTTTTATTAACTGGGCTGAATTCACCGTGTGTGTGAGTGAAAAGAGAAAAAAAAAAACCAAGGTGAGCAGATTAAAGTAGTTTGTGAGCAAACATTTAATTAAAGTAATTAATTAAGATCATTTAAAGGGGTGGCATAAAAAAAATAACCTACTAGAAATATTTTAATGTATTCAAATAAGATATAATACCCTCACCCAAGTGACCCTGACATTCTGTGGGAAACACAATGTGTGTTCAGTGTAGCAGCATACTGTGTGCAGGATTCCCTTTTGTCACTTGTTTTGCCGTGGTATCAAAACAGATATTGAGTATCATTTATTTAATTAACAGTTCAGTTCCCAACCTCATCCATAACCCCACAAGGATCAATAATGAATCTGTGGAGACTGTGAAGTCCATCAAATACCTCGGACTCACCCAAGACAATAAACTAAACTTTGATCATCACACCACTGACATCCACAAACTTCTGTTACTGCTGTACAAAAGCATAGTCCAACCCTTTACTGTTCAACCTGCTTCTTCAACATGTTAACCGCCTCAAATAAGAACACACTGACACACATCACACACTACGCCTCCAAAATCACTGGTCTCCCACACCCCCAACCTCTCAGACCTCAACAATAAAGCCATGGCACCCCCTCGACTCATCATTCATACTGCTCCCATCTGGTTGCAGGTAACTGTCACGGGTGGGAGCCATGCGTATGAGATAGGGTAAATAAATGTGATAAATGCGCTGTATTGAAAGTCTATTCTTTTGATTATGTTGTGGTGTATCTGTGTATCTATGTATGTTTGAGGCTCTGTACAGACTGAGGCAACAAATTTCCTTGCAAGGACAATAAAGTATCTATCTACAACCCCACATTGTGTAAAATGTAAATAAAAACAGAATGCAATGATTTGCAAATCTCACAAACCCATGTTTTATTCCCAATAGAACATAAACAACATATCACGTGTATATATTATAAAGCTATGTATTGTATATCATTATACTATTCCTTTAAAGACAGAATATCTTTGGTAACTTCACGGTGTACATGTTGTTGTACTGTATGTGAGCAGACCGAGCTGAATGTTCCACCTAACTGTAACATATACGCCATGTTTACTTCCTCGTTACGCCAAATGGTCCTTAACAGCCACACCTACGACACATCCGCCTCCCGCGGTGAACTGGAGCCGTCGTTTAATGAGGTGTAGTCGGTATATGCCGCACATACCGGACACATACCGGCACACACCGGCTACATTTCCTCTCTGCTCTTCAATGTCACTGTCGGAGGTGAGCCACATGTAACGCTACAGACAGGTTAGCTCTGGTGGCTCAGACTAGAAGGACTCTATCCTGTCTTATTAAAAATAAAACCTAAACTTACCCATTGTATCACCCACGTCTGTCCATATATGTCCAAAGACACACTCAGCACGGTGGAAAGAAACTCTACTTCCGATTAGCGAACGGCGTCGGTTGACTTTACTAGAATACAACGCCCCCTGCTGGAGGAAACATGGCGCCTCCTGAGATGCGCCCAGCTGGCAAGAAAAACTACTGAAGCACCACCAGACCCCACAGTTCTCTGTTTGTTTCGGGGATCAATACAACAGAATTTAGTTTAATAGTTTATATTAATTTACGGATATATTTCGTATCATATATGTATTTTCCCTCGGTAATCCTATTACTAAGCATACCTTTAAATATGTAGTAATCATATTTATCAACAGAGCTCTGGAATGAATAATTGATTCTCAGCATTGTAAAATGAAACATACCGTTTTGCCGTGAATACTGTCCATTTGATAAAGCGTTTAGATCTTTTATTATGAAAAGATCGTAGCGGAACCCTGACGCTGGAGGCACGTCATCTTTCTGTTCACAAACGTCGAAGTGAAAATCCGTGTAGTCTCCACAAGTTTGTTTTCTCCAGGTTAACGCGGGGAAAGAAAGTGTAACATTTAACACGTTTGTAAAGCCGTTCACGAGACCTTAACGACACTACGGAACCTCTCCAGAGAAATAAAAGGAAACATAAACATGTCAGAAATCATAATTCATCACCTTCACATCATCACCGTACAGTGTCTATCCCATTAAATTTACCCCACGCAGTTTCCCACGACAACAGATTAGTGAACGTATACCTTCCACAGTTAGTGAATGCTGAGCTCATCCTGTCAACATGTGGACACACTGCTTCCCTAAACTGTTCCCACGTCATAGACACATCGTTAACACTTTGGTCTGACACACAACCACATGTCAACACATGTCATGTTCGGTGACACGGCGGTTTTTATATATATATATATATATATATATATATATATATATATATATATATATATATATATATATAGAGGCTTGGTCAGCTGAAATCGAGCAGTTTCTCCATTTCACTGGAACAGTTGTTTGCTGTTGACCGGTGTGTAATCCAGCAGTTCTACAGACAGCTGCTACTCATAGAAAATGACTCAAATCCAAACTCCTACGAATGTAGGTCAGAGGTTAAAGGTTATTCATCAGCATTTATAACAACGAGGAGAGGTCTGTTCATCTACAAGAGACAAGTCTGTGCTCTGACACTGATATAACATGTCTGACATAAACTTTGAAGCAGATATTAAAGGAGGGAAGCTGACATTTTCAACAAGCTTTCTATTATTACACTGTGGGCAGTGTATGCAAATTAACAAGGACAATATGCAAATGAGTAATGCTGCCCATCCAGAGCTCTTTGCTTATTTAGGAAGGTTAAACCACATGTTGTACTTCCGCGTCCCACCGGGCCCGTCCGCGGCGCGTTGCGTGAGCGTCGCGTATTTGGTCCGTCCTCCACGCGACTTCAAACTCCACCGGGAGCGTTTCAGAAGCGTTTAGCCGGGACGGACCCGGTGGGGTTTATACAGTACATACGGTGTGTGTGTGTGTGTGGTGTTGCTAGGGGTCAAAGCTCCACAGGATACCTTAAGTGAACTTAAGTACATTAGTGTACAGTAGTGCAGTAGGTTCTACATTATTATCACAGTCAACTCTGACATCCAGCGTGATGAGCCATGCTGCCACAGCCTGAAGTTATTCTGTTGTTCTGATGTTGTTCTGAACATGCAAACTCCACACAAAGTACCGGCCGGAAGGTTCAAACCAAGAAGCTTCTTTCTGTGAGGTGACAGTGTTAACCACTGCACCTGCAACATGGACTGCTTGTTGCTGGCACCAATCATTTTTAATACATTTTAACCTGGACAAGCACCGAGGTGACTTAGATCACTGACAGTATATACTGCAGGTTCTAATGTTCTGTTTGGTGCCACTTCTATTATAACCTATGAGAGATGCATGAGGGAGCAGACTAAAGCCCAACATATCTGTTGTATGACCTTTGATAAAGAAATGCATCTCTCAAATGAAGGAACACACTTATGAGAATAGATTTTTTTTAAACATGCACATTTATTTGCTGTTGGCCTCCAAATAGTATCCAAATATGATTATAGACATACTTTACAGCTATGGGCAAGTCAAATTAAAATGCTCACCATGGTAAATAAAAAATTAAAATATTGCATTTAGGATAAATATTGTAACAATCTGTTTTTATTCCTTATTTTTTCTTTTACAGGTCGCTTTGCAATGATCAATACTGTTGCTCTTGATTTCTGAACTAAGCAACACAGCAAAAGATTTGACAGATGTTTATTTTTAAAGCCAGTCGTACATGGCTTCATCTCATCACATTTTGATTTCTGCAATCTTCTTTTCAGCTGCTTCCATCAAATACTAAAGCCAAAGACAGAAAACCTGAGCTGTTCTGCTCAACCTGACGACGGCTGCCTGAACATTTAGCAGTGATTTCTATGACTGCCACATTTTTAGCATCTTGTTTTTTATTCAGCTTTTTAATCACGTTTCTGTTTTGTTGTAAAGAACTTAGAACATCTAGAGAAGTGCTTTATAAATATATCTGAAGTATTATGCAATTACCATCATGATGTGGTAAGCAGCAGTTATGCAGCAGTGCTGATGCAATATAAAACTAGAGGCAGGGGAAACAGGCCACTGAAGAAAGTGTTTATACTTTGAACATATCACCAGTCCTCATGATCACAAAATCTATGAAAATAGCTCAGGAAATTTCATTTTTAACTGTCCAAATAACTCCGGTTGACAGTCTTGATGATGGAGCCCAGCAGACAGCGTTCAGCTTCTAGTTATGGTCCTTCATCCACTGCTCAGTCCACTGCACTATCTGCTCCAGGTTGTGCTCCAGGTCCTCAGGAGTGTTGCTGGGCAGCTGGTGGACGATCTCCTCGCTGTATGCCTCCATGGCCTCCTCGTAGATGGTCTGGAAAATTTCACACTGCACGTTGTCCTGCAGTTTCTTCCCTGTATAACCCCTGTCAGTCACACGGAGGACGGGAAGGGGGAGACGGAGACAAACAGGAACAAGTTCATACAGTGAAGCTAACTGATCATTCAACTTATCAAAAGGTTAAACCATAGAGTGATGGAGTATGGATTTATCATGCAGTCAAGGTTCCTGCAGTGCAGGGTGGCTGGAAACACTATTCCAGTTTATGGAAATATGGAGAAATAAATGTGATACAGAGATTAAAAAGTAGCCAATAGTGTGCCACTCTTAACATGTGCCCAGTCATCACATGCTGCTGATGTTCTACTGGCTCATGTCACAAAAAATGGCCATATCAGATACCACTTTTCGTCAACAGTTACAGAGTAAAACTAGCTGAAAAGTAAAGTTTTTTTTAGCAGATCATGAGTGATGTCCCATTTTTAAGGGGTGACCCAAATTACAAGGCACCCGTGAGCAGCCATTTCTAACTGGCACACAGCAGTGCAATAGCATATGCAACAATAGTTATGTCAGTGTAGGGTTGTCAATATCTGTTCATGAAACATTCGATAGCATCTAAAGTACAGAAGTTCTCCTCCTGTATGACCGACTGACAATCACACAGCTCTGCTGCAGAGACACAGAGGGAGAGAGGTTATCTGGTACTATGATCAAGACGTGAACACCATGTTCACCAGGTAAAGCACCAGGGAACAGGGAACACACCTGGCTGCTGCTGATGATAGTTGTGATCAGGTACGTCTTTAACAACCATTGACATGATGACTGAGGCATGCTGGTGGGCAGTGGTAGCTCAAGTGACACGTCGTTTGTAAGGGTCACATAAAAGTTGATCAGCAATACTAATGCTCCAACAGTGACGTAACACCTTTACACTGAAAGAGGCATTCCAAAGGTTTGATGATTAGCTCGATGGTCAACAGGCTTAAAGTCATTAAACGGTCACAGTGATACATCGATTGAGGTTCATTATAAAGAAGAAATGAAGTGGAGGTTACCTGCTCTCTAACCGCGTGTACAGCTGGGTGTTGTCTGTGCGGAGGACAAAGACGATGTGGAACCAGCGCTCAGGGAACAGGTCACAGCCGTGATAGTCAACGATCATGCCACCTTCTACCATCTTCTCATCCAGCTCATCCACCACCTGCAGGATCACAGCATGACACAATGTTCACATCTGACATCCACCCAACCTGCCTCCTGCATCTCTGGAGGAAGTTTGGGAAAGTAACCCTGATGATGTCATAGTGATGTCACAGCAATGTTATCTCAGCATGGCTTGGAGACTAAACATTTATAACAGAAAGCCTGAGTTAATAATTAGAGGTGTTGGAATTTGAAAGAATTTGATAGGTAAGGACCATCCTCTTAAAAAGGCGTCATCGAGTGCATTATGGGACATGTAGGACCTAGTGTTTTTGGAACATACTAAGGATTAAATGTGAGGATATCTCTATCTCTGCTATCTCTTGCGAGCCCCCCAACTTCACGCAAGTCTTTATACTAATACAGTAGGTGGTGTACACCATTATTTAAGCAATTAACATTTAAAGGACTCATCAGCACTTCTGATTTTCTCTAATCCAACTTATTCAGGTAACTGTCAGGAGTGGCTGGTCTGGGTCAGGGGGCCAACACAGCAGGATTCTAATTCTAGCTTTCAACATGTCATCATGGGCAGGTTGAGGTTGCTGGTGAACCAGATGAGAAAGAACACAGGGAATCCAAGCTTGGTGAGTTCAACCAGGCGTACAGAGCTCTCATGTGGAATTTAACTCACCCTGTCCTCATCTAAGATCGGGCACTGGTACTCGTCATCATAGCCATCATAAAGTTGTCCTGGGAAAAGAGAATCAGGATCATTAGAATGACTCTGCATTTATTTGCATACTGATCTAAATGACTGGCAGAAGGATGAAGGAAAGGTGCAATGTGTGAATGACATGTTTTCTGACTGCTCCTGAAAACTCAGGAAAGTTTTGCCTTTTCTTGTTAAACTTTTATTTGGTTGTCCGTGAAATACCAAGGACACTTTTAGGCAGTTCAGGAGTGAGTAAGGAGAGTGAGCCTTCATCTTTGACATGATTCTAAACATGAAGGATTTGTTTGCTCACAGATCCATTTCATTCTAGAGATGAAACTCCATCTGCTCCCTTTACCTCTATTGTTTGGGAATCATTAAAAGCAGACAGAGAGGACAGATTGTTTCATTGACCTCCACGATAAAAAAAAAGGCACTCAGTCTTTGTTCAAACTGCAGGTAAATCAGATTTGTTTCTCAAATGCATGGCATGGTTTGCTGTGGTAACAATATAGGAGTCAGTGACTACATACGCTTGTGACACTGATCTTCCAACGTGGAAGCAGATCTGATGCGTTCGTGCTATTCAGGATTTGACATTGTGTGTTGAGTTGTGATCTAATATGAGTGGCCACAGTGGCTGGACTGAGATGCATCTGCAGAAATCTGATTGTGTGTTTTCTTACAAAACAACTGGAAACACACTGACATCAAACAACTACACTTGAAAAAATGCAGGACATATGTATTTCAATTGCAAGAAAATTTCCATCCATTTGAATTACATAATTAACTAATAAACTTAATGTGAAGCAAGTAATACGATTTATGTAATAGCACTAATAAACTAATGTTTATGGTTTATGTAATCAATATTAATAAAAACCAATTTGTTTGCCCAAACCCAACAGTGAAAATGAATGCAGTCATTTTGAGTTTTTATATTATGGCACTGGTTTTATGTCGTGTTAGTTACACTGTGAATATGTAAGGGATGGATGAAGGACACTTCATCATCTAGACATTTCAATCAGATCAGCGGTTTGTTTTCAGTCTTGTGTTTCTATGGGTTGTATGAGTTGGTTAAGGTTTTACCCTCCTGGGCCAGGTCTCCTATGTTAACATAGGTCAGCCCTGTCCGCTGGGCCAGCTCCTTTCCTAAAGTGGTCTTTCCAACACCAGGGGTTCCTGTAAGAGAGAGGTTTAACATTCGAATGGTAAATGTACTGTATACATTCAGTGTTGCCATATTTTTAAAAAATGGAGTAATGCATACTACATCATCTCCTGAGATCTGATCAGGTTGTTAAGCAGGACCAATGACTGCAGTGAAGACTCAGAATTTTGCTTTTCAACTACCCGTCTGACATTTAATGCTTCGTTAATGTTAAAAATGTGGTGAAGCTGGTGAGCACGAGAGACGGTTTCATCTTAATAGTAAATTTAGTAAACTTATATAGCGCCTTTCTAGTCTTCTAACCACTCAAGGTGTTTTTACACTACATATCTCATTCACAGACAATAACCTTTCATACACATTCACAAGACACAGCCTTTCAAGAGCAATGTGGGATTCAGTATCTTGCTCCAGGACACACCAACATGCAGACTGGAGGATCAAACCACAGATCAGTGGACGACCCACAGCCGCAGAAACCAGAGGACTGTGGACTGGTTATGGCTCTATGGCCAGATTTGGTAAAAGGTAGTGCTGGTGCTGATAAGATGCTGTTTTATGTAGAAATGCCTGGAGGGCAGCAGATTAATATTTTCATTATTGATTAAGCTGCATTTGGTCTTTAAAACATCAGAAACAGTGAAAACACTGGCTCACAACACTGATCTTCTGATATGTCTAGTTATGACTGATATTATCAGATAATCAGTTTACAATGATATAAAACAGAAAATCAACACAGTGGAGAAGGTGGAGCTTAATGACAGAAGACAAAAGATTCATCAACTTTCATAAAATGTTGCCACTTAATTTTGACTAATGGATCAACTGACCGATCATTTCATCAACTACTTTAATAAATTAACTTATATCACATGTAGCAGGTGTTCATTGATGGTAACAGTATACACACTGTAGAGATATTAGAGGTTTTTCTTTTGTTTTGTTTTCTTAATGATCAAGCAGATATAATATGAGGTCAAGCAGGTGGGTTGGTATGTAGTAAATAAAGGACCAGAGATAGAAGATTCTAGACAGAGAGAGGGGAAGAGTGAAGAGGAGGAGAGGCGCCAGAAGAAAGAGAGAAAAACAAATGACTAATACTACTACTACTAATAATATAGTATATTAGATAAATATTTAATAGTGTATTAAAAGTTTGACAGTAAATTAATGTGTAAATGTGGAGAGAAAAGATTATCTTCTGTTCAAACTGACACGTTTGAGTGTAACACTCCACAGTATCACAGCTGTGCTACTTTATCTGTAAACAGTGGCATGATAACTATAACTATAACTATAACTATAACTAAACTGCTGAAGGTTTACATCATCACCTGTTAACAGAACGTTTGGTCGCTTCCTCATCTTCATAGCTTGCTAACAGCCAACACGTGTTTTGATGACGGCGACCTGAAAAACACAACAGTCATATTAACGCATCTCTTCCCGCCATTTCAGACAGTCATTTATAATATCCAGGCTAAACGTGAAGAAACAAACCTGAACAGGAGGGAGCAGACAAACTGACACTCGAGCAGCTAGCTGGAAGTTTCCTCTGCCAGCAGCGTGAGCAGACGACCATAAACAAACACTGCAGTGAACTGAGGCTTCGCGTCAGTTTTACGTCAATGCGCTGCCGGTTTGCGGCGCTCTGAATCCTCGCAGTTTAAAAAGGTGAAGCTGACTCCGTCACTCTGTAGCTGTCTGTGACTCAAACTTGTGAGCCTGTTTGCTTCGTGAAGCAGTTCACTTTACACCAGAACAAGAGGCTGCAGTAACGGAACCAGCGAAGTGTGCTTCTGACGCAGCGAACGGTCCAATAAGGTCAGTTAATACAGAGACATAATGTTAGCTCAACATAACATAAAGTAACGTTAGTTAACCTAGCAGGCTAACATAAACAACAGTGTGTCCAGAGAAAATAAGAGAAATAAAATGACTAAAATAAACTTTTCTCAGGTTTGTGGCTGCTCAAATAGTTTTGTTAACGTTATAACTTACATTCACATTTGGCAGCACAGTAACATGGAAACAGATATGAAGCTAAAGTTAATGCAGTGTTAAACTTCAAATATCCACCCTCCTTTATTTATGCTGTATATAAAACTGATATGAAACTTTGTCCTGTTTATGCTCTTTGTGTTAGCTTCAGCATCACCAGCAACAACTGCTCCGCTGTCTCTTTTTCAGGGTCCCGTTTCTTCCTTGAACTGCTCCCCTCAATGTGAAGCTCCACCGTGAAGGATGAACAAACTGTCTGTAGGAGATAAAGCTGCTTCAAGCAGGGTGAGTTCCTAAGAGGCCTACAGGACAATTACATGGCATCAGAGAGAGTGTGTGTGTGTGTGTGTGTGTGTGTGTGTGACAAATGTTGACTTACTGTAGATATCCAGTAGCTCAGTCCGTGGGGACGTGGCTTGGGAAACGAAG
Source organism: Argyrosomus regius (assembly GCA_946959425.1). Lineage (NCBI taxonomy): Eukaryota > Metazoa > Chordata > Actinopteri > Sciaenidae > Argyrosomus > Argyrosomus regius. The sequence goes on along the minus strand of OX336890.1, from coordinate 26,734,973 downwards.
GGTGGCCGGTTCAAGTTCAATATGTATGGAAGGTGGACTGGTAGCTGGAGAGGTGCCAGTTCACCTCCTGTGCACTGCCGAGGTGCTCTTGAGCAAGGCACCGAACCCACCCAACTGCTCTCAGGGCGCCGCTCTGGGTGGCTGCCCATCACTTCACCATCTCTCTCCACACTTGCATGTCTATGAGCCTTTTGTGTGTGTGTGGTTGTATTTCGGGTAAAAATGCATGTAAAAAACATGAGTGAAAAAAATTATTTCCCATCGAGGGATCAGTAAAGTATCTAAACTATTCTATATACTTCTTGAATTGTTCCTTATGAGTCTCCTAGCCTAATCATTTTTCTTTAACTGTATTTATTGTAGTTGAACCGCTGGGTGGATCCGTCCTTCACTGATTTTCCAGGGGAAAGCTTTTCTCTGTCTGGAAGGAGAAAGGGCAGCCAGGCTTTGAGCACTAAGGCTCAGCCCAAGAGGCCCAGGAAGAGGAAAGGAGAAGGTGGCAGCTCAGAACCTCACGCATCTTACCTGTTGAAAGAGTCAGCCCAGAGCGACCAGGATGAGCCCTGGGTGGACAGATACACACCCCGTTCACAGGTCAGCATTAATAGATCTGCAATTCAAGTGGTCACCATCTGGACTTGCAAACTTCCATCATATGTACTGTGATGTTTCTGAAGTGTTCAGTCCTCGCATTGAGACAATGAGGGTGCAGAGAATAACATAAGATAACTTTATTGGTCCCACACCAGGCAAATTTGCTTGTCACAGCAGCTCAAGATACAACATAACACAAAAAGAGTGATAGATAAAAAGTACACATGAATGAAAATAAAATAAAAAAAATAGAAAAAAATATTAATATTCAGTCCCTGGATGTTTGTGGTGTCTTCCTTCCTGTGGAAGTCGATCATCTCCTTTTGTCTCGCTGGCATTTATGTGGTGGTTGAGCTCACACCAGTCAAATGTCTGTGATGACCTCCCTGTATTCCTGTTTGTTCTCATCTGGTCCAACAATGGCTGTATCATCAGAGAACTTCTGGAGGTGACAGCTGTCAGGGTTGTGTCTGAGTGCCGTACACTCAGAGAGCACATCAGAGACACATACTGTGTCATACTGCCTCACATACTGTGGTCTGTCTGTAGTTGATGGTCCATGCAGCCAGGTGGCGGTGTACTCCTGCTCTTGTTAGCTTTCCCCAGAGTAGTGATGGCTGTGTTGTGTCAGACACTGGAAAAAACCCATGATCATCACAATACTCCCAATGCTCTCCAGGTGTGAGAGTGATCTGTGCAGTAGGTAGATCCATTGCAATGCCTGGTTGGCGAGAAGTTAAAATACATTACCTTAACTTCATTGCCATATCCTGTATTGTATTTACAGGATATGGCAGATATGGAATATAATACGCATATGTATGTTTCCATCAGTGTATAATCACCTGAAAATAAGAATCATTATGTTTTTCTTACCTTAGAATGTCTGTATATCTACAGACACCGCTGGGTCTTCTTTCACTGTCAAGCCTCCATCTTGAGTGTTCTTCTCCACATAATAAATATTGGCAATTTCAAGACTTCATATTTACATAAGTATAAATAATAACATAAAGACTTCAACATCGAGGATGGCCAATATATGATTAAAATATTTTAGCTTTCTTTATGTCATTCTAAAGCATTCTAATCTGATATAATCGTTATATTGTTAGGAAATCTGTTCTGGCCTGATGCAGTAAATGAACTACCTGACAAATCAGTACAACCAGAGATATGAAAAGCATAGCTTCCTCAGTAGAAATGGTATGACAAAATCTCTGATGGCTGACACAGTTCTATCATCTTATATCGTCATCCAACCCAACTTCAAAGAATACATTTGTGTATGTCTTTCTTGTACAGTAGTTTGCCACATTTCTTTTTGTTATTGCCCAATCTTAGCACAACTTGAGATGTGGGCCAAAATCGACAGTATTATTAATTATGTGTGAAAGAGCATTTTAAAGTTCAGTTGACTCCAAATTATGCCCACAGTCACTCAAATTATGTGGGTATCGTCCACATCTACTGTGAAATTCACTGTTGAAATTGCACTGAGGAATCACTTCGGAGTCAGTGTAGCACAGGGCAATGACAGTGACCACTACCTCTTTCAGTGTACAAACTAGGCATGCCATTTCACCTGACATTCATAGACAGATCTGTTACTCTGGATCGTACTTACTTACATATTTACTCTAGCAATCATGATCAAAACATCAAACTTAATATGAACAGCTGGTAAAATTAACAAAGCAACTATATATATTGATTGCTGAAGGTATGAATAAATTCTGTTAACTTTATTTTTCACAGGAACAATTCAGATGTGATAATAAATTCTTCTGTGTCTGGAAATGTTTGCTTTAGGTTCCACGAAGGTGCTTGAATGTTCCTTTTTAAAAAGCTGTACTGTTATGAAGGCTCAAGACTGAACTCTCTGCTCTCTAGTGATGCTTATGTTGTGTGTTTGTGTAGGCTGAGCTAGCTGTCCACAAGAAGAAGATAGAAGAAGTGGAGAACTGGATAAAGGTTCACACGAACACATCAGAGGTAATCAAAGTTCCATTTTTTTATTCTAATATGTCCCAGTAACTGAAGTAATCCCAGTAACTGAAGTAATCCCAGTAATTTGGCTCCCAGCCTTGTGTCCTATTTGGTGATGTGAATAACCGCACATCCACGTCCTCTTGATTAACAAAACAAGCTAATTCCAATGTCAAGTGGTAAATTGAGCTTTGCTGTCAGTCATGTACCGGATCCTGTCTGATGGAGGTCTTAAGTGAAGCTGAATGTTCAGGTTTAAGATGGCTGTTTGTCATTTTACAGGGTGGCATCTTGCTGCTAACGGGACCATCAGGATGTGGAAAGACTGCCACAGTCCAGGTTTTGTCTCTGGAGCTGGGCCTCAGAGTACAGGAGTGGACCAACCCCACTAACCTAGAGCAATACAGCAATAGTCAGAATGGTGAGGACAAATCCTTACTGTCCTACCTGCTTCATACCTATCAGTGTCAAACTACGGATGAAATTATCATTAATATAAATGAGAATTAACTTTTGAGACTGTGCCAGAGAGGAGTTGGTGCTGATGTATTGTTTTATTTTGAAAGGTGTTTCCCACAGTGTATTCACACAGTGTTTGTAAATGGGTGAATACAGGTTAACAGTTGCAGTGTGTGTGCAGTGTTTCCATTGTGTCTGTAATTTTCTGACTTTTGTCAGACTGGAGGATGAACGGCTCTTCCTGGACCTCCCAGTTAGTCCAGTTCCAGGACTTCCTCCTTAAAGCCAACAAGTATAACTGCCTGAAGATGGTGGGTGATGGAGGAGCTACAGACAGGAAGCTCATACTGGTGGAGGTATGTACTATACCTTCAACTGAAGACCTCTTGAAGACTATTTTACTGTATTGACATTTACATTTACTGTGGAACATTTGATTGCTTAACATAGGTAGAAAGTTTGATCCAGAATGCTTCTTTTGTATTACATAGTTGGATGGAGAATTTTTGCAGATGTGTACAGCATTTTCCTGCGTAGAGCTCATGCTCATGATGGAGCTTAAACGTCTTTCTGCTAATGATTTTCACACAACCTGTGGCATAACTACATACAACCATACATCTTTACACATTCTAAGTTTCCTTTAGCTTTAAGGAACACGCATGGAGCACAGACCAAAACAGTGTTGTCATGTTGACAAAAGAAAGTCCAGATACTGTCCAGACCAGGGTGTGCAGCTTCACCTTTTGTAGCAGATAAATCTGCTGCTGCAATAATTAAGAGGTCCACTTTCACCAGGGTAATGTCTAGACTGTAATGACGCAATGTAACGTCGATTAAGTCATAAAAACAGAAACTTTTTAAATTAAATCTCATTGACAGGCTCCTCTGTATTTAAACTGTACTGTCAGTTATAGACACATACAGTACTGTACCTATATACACACACTATTTTCTTACTTAATGTTGTGTGTTAACTTCTCTTCTAATGTTGACAAACTGATACATCGGTCTAAAGCTGCTTTGCTTAGATCAATTTGGATACACACCTGAGTTGACACTTGATCATCTTGTCCCCCCCTCAGGATTTCCCGAACCAGTTCTACAGGCAGCCTGGCAGCCTGCACGATATCCTGAGGTGAGATCCGATCAAGTTTCATTCTTCAGTCTTTCCTTTCATACTGTCACACAGGAAACCAGGAGAAGCTGCTGTGATCTTAAACTGCTTTGAAGCCACTATATTAAAGTAAAAAAGACCAGCACTGGTTAAACTGTGCAGCTTTCAGTCTCTCCATTCTTGTGTAGTACTTACTTGCTGCTGTTAAGCCATGTTTGGTCCCCAGTATCAGGAATTATTGGGTCTAATTAGCACAGAGTGCTCCTAATATGTAGGGTGTTCATTGATGGTATCCACTCCTATATGTATCCATGAATCAGTGCTATCTAATCTGTACAACCTATGTATTGCCTTGCTGTGTGTGAGCTTGTGTCCTGCTGTATGTCTTCCAGGCGCTTTGTGAAGACCAGTCGATGTCCTCTGGTCTTCATAGTGTCGGACAGTCTGAGTGGAGACAGCAGCTCGCGCTTGCTTTTCCCCAGAGAGATCCAGGACGAGCTGGACATCAGCAACATCAGGTACGAAGTGATGAACACTGCTGACTGTGACAGGGATGTTAGACCCTTAAGGAACCCCACACTAGAACCCAAACACACCTGTTAGATAGAGTTCAGTCCCCACTGTGGACTGATTAAGGAAAACTGTTCTTGTTTGTATCATGGCCATGGAAAATGTGGGCTGTATTTTTCATTGAGTTGAGCAATCTGCATGTATACAGCACCAAAGTACACAAGCAACACAGCCAGTTTGTGGGGAGAGAGTAGCAGGTGAAGGTGGTTTTGATATAGATGTTAAAGCTATAATATGGAACATTTCTGCATTAAAATTATGTTTATTTACAGTATCTAAAATGTTTCCAACAATGTTCAAACCCAGACACATCTGATATTTTATTCAAGGTTTGTTTCAGTTGGTTGCCCGTCAATGGTGTCATATCCCCTTTACTCCAGAGGAGCTATAAGTCAGAGGAAACATGGATATGTCAGAGAGTAAGGAAGGAAGTCAGCGAACATAACATGAATAAAACTTTCATACATTAGCTCATCTGAGAGTGTGATTCTTGTGTTTTTAAGTCACTTCAGATAGTTTTCCATCAATAACGATGGTTGTTAAACAATGAAAACAACAACTCCCATGATCCCGCGCTACTTTATGAAATCATTCAGCTATGTCTGTTTTGATGCAAGAGACCCCTAGCAGAAATGACATACTGTGTGTTTATTGCTGAGGTAAATGCAGCCAAACACACACTTTGTTTTAACAAGACCAAGCAAAGTTCACTGATGGTCAAGATCAAATGAAACTTTGATGAACACAACTCTTCAAATGTGGATTAACAGGATATTTAAACTCTGCTGACATAGAGATCTATTAGCTTGGTTCCATTCAGTCACTAGATTCCCCTGAACATTGTTTTATGTGTCCTCTGTTTCCAGTTTTAATCCAGTGGCTCCAACCACATTGATGAAGGTCCTGACTCGAATTTCAACTCTGGAGGCAGGAAAGGTGAAGGGAAGCTTTGCAGTTGATAACATGTTTTTCAATGTTTGATGTTTTCTACAATATACTTTCCCATAATTCTGAGCAGAGCTGTGGTAAGCTGCGTGTCCCAGACCAGGCAGTGTTGGAGATGTTGTGTTCAGGAAGCTCAGGAGATATTCGCAGTGCCGTCAACAGCCTCCAGTTTTCCTCCCTCCCAGGTCAGGAGTAAATCCACTCACCATGCCAGAGCAGTGGGGCAGTCTAGAGTGTACACATGCATACATTGAGATCTGCTGTAAGTCCCTTTTTGATTTTTAATGACCTCATGGCCCTCCAGACACGTCATTGGAAAAGGGGCTGTGGAGGATGAAGGACCGGCCCGTGACTTCAGTGGGCAAAGCTGTTTCCAGAACAAACCAGAGGAAGAAGAAGTCCAAACAGACAAAGGAGCTGGAAGAGGAGCAGGCTATTGGAGGGAAAGATGCTTCTCTGTTCCTGTTCAGAGCACTGGGAAAGATCCTGCACTGCAAACGTGAGTCATTGTTTCTGTCAGTGCTCCTTGCCTGACTTTGACGTGTTGATAGTCCTTTGCAGCAGCAAACAGAGCAT